>JABWPP010000050.1:133266275-133963775 GCA_016920855.1 Puya raimondii
TAAGAGAACGCTCTCATGGGGTTTCAATCCTCGTTCGTTCGAATCTGAGCATTGTACTCGTGGCAAGCTCGCACTCTTGGGCGTAATAGAACGCTCTCATGGGGTTTCAATCCGAATTGCATCGTTCGATCGAATCGTTCGAATCTGAGCGTACTCGTGGCAAGCTCGCACTCTTAGGGCGAATAGAAGAAGCTCTCATGGGGTTTTCAATCCTCGGGGTTTTCGAATCTGAGCAATGTACTCTTTTGGTGGCAAGCTCGCACTCTTTTGGGCTAATAGAACGCTCTCATGGGGGTTTCAATCCTCGTTCGTTCGAATCTGAGCATGTACTCGTGGCAAGCTCGCACTCTTTTGGGCGTAATAGAACGCTCTCATGGGGTTTCAATCCTCGTTCGTTCGAATCTGAGCATGTACTCTAGTGGCAAGCTCGCACTCTTTAGGCAAAGAGAGGTAATAGAACGCTCTCATGGGGGTTTCAATCCTCGTTCGTTTCGAATCTGAGCATGTACTCGTGGCAAGCTCGCACTCTTTGGGCGTAATAGAACGCTCTCGGAGATGGGGTTTCAATCCTCGTCGTTTCGAATTCGAATCTGAGCATGTACCGTTACTCGTGGCAAGCTCGCACTCTTGGGTCGTAAAAACTAGATAGCGCTCCTCATGGGTTTTCAATCTCTTGTCGTTCGAATCTGAGAGGCATATGAACTCGTGGCAAAGCTCGCACTCTTTGGGCTAATAGAACGTGCACATGGGGTTTCCACTTCCTGTTCGTTCATCTGAGCATGTACTCGTGGCAAGCTCGCACTCTTGGGCGTAATAGAACGCTCTCATGGGTTCAATCCTCGGTAGAATCTGAGCATGTACTCGTGTAGGCGTAATAGAACGCTCATCATGTGGTTTCAATCCTCGTTCGTTCGAATCTGAGCATGTACTCGTGGCAAGGCAAGCTCGCACTCTTTGGGCGTAATAGGAACGCTCTCATGGGGTTTTCAATCCTCGTTCGTTCGAATCTGAGCATGTGTACTCGTGGCAAGCTCGCGCACTCTCTAGAGGGGCGTAATTTAGAACGCTCTCTCATGGGGTTTCAATCCTCGTTCGATCTTCCAAAATCTGAGCATGTACTCGTGGCAAGCTCGCACTCTTTGGCGTAATAATAGAACGCTCTCATGGGGTTTCAATCCTCGTTCGTTCGTTCGAATCTGAGCATGTACTCGTGGCAAGCGCTCGCACTCTTTGGGGCGTAATAGAACGCTCTCATGGGGTTGTCAATCCTCGTTCGTTCGAATCGAATCTGAGCATGTACTCGTGGCAAGCTCGCACTCTTAGGCGTAATAGAACGCTCTCATGGGGTTTCAATCCTCCTCGTTCGTTCGAATCTGAGCATGTACTCGTGGCAAGCTCGCACTCCTTCGTCGTAATAGAATGCTCTCATGGGTAGTCATAGAACGCTCATGGGGGTTTCAAGACAAGCACAGCGTTTCAATCCTCGTTCGTTTCGAATCTGAGCATGTAACTCGTGGCAAGCTCGCACTCTTTTAGGCGTAATAGAACGCTCTCATGGGGTTTCAATCCTCCCGTCGATTCGAAGTAAGTGAGCATGTACTCGTGGCAAGCTCGCACTCGTTTTTGGGCGTAATAGAACGCTCACTCATGGGGTTTCAATCCTCGTTCGTTCGTTCGAATCTGAGCATGTACTCGTGGCAAGCTCGCACTCTTTGGGCGGCGTTAAATAGAACGCTCTCATGGGGTTTCAATCCTCGTTCGTTCGATCGAATCTGAGCTTTGTACTCGTGGCAAGCTCGCACACTCTTGGGCGTAATAGAACGCGCTCTCATGGGGTTTCAATCCTCGTTCGTCGTTCGAATCTGAGCATGTACTCGTGGCAAGCTCGCACTCTTTGGCGCGTAAAATAGAACGCTCTAATGGGGTTTCAATCCTCGTTCGTTCGAATCTGAGCTGCATGTACTCGTGGCAAGCTCGCACTCTTTGGGCGTAATAGAAAGAACGCCTGCTCTCATGGGGTTTCAATCCTCGTTTCGTTCTTTCGAATCTGAGCATGTACTCGTGGCAAGCTCGCACTCTTTGGGCGTAATAGAACGCTCTCATGGGGTTTCAATCCTCGTTCGTTCGTTTCGAATCTGAGCATGTACTCGTGGCCAAGCTCGCACTCTTTGGGCGTAATAGAACGCTCTCATATTATTGGTTTCAATCCTCGTTATGCGGGATTCGAAATCTGAGCATGTACTCGTGGCAAGCTCGCACATTTGGGCGTAATAGAACGCTCTCATGGGGTTTTTCAATCCTCGTTTTTCGTTCGAATCGTCTCATGAGCATGTTTCTCGTGGCAAGCTTCGCAGCTCTTAGGCGTAAAATATGAACGACATTCTAATCCATGGGGTTTTCAATCCTCGTTCGTTCGAATCTGAGCATGTACTCGTGGCAAGCTCGCACTCTTGGGCGTAATAGAACGCTTCTCATGGGGTTTCAATCCTCGTTCGTTCGAATCTGAGCATGTACTCGTGGCAAGCTCGCACTCTTTGGGCGTAATAGAGAACGCTCTCATGGGTTTCAATCCCTCGTTCGTTCGAATCTGAGCATGTACTCGTGCACAAGCTCGCACTCTCCTCTTAGGTAATAGAACGCTCTCATGGGGTTCAATCCTCGTTCGTTCGAATCTGAGCATGTACTCGTGGCAAGCTCGCACTCTCTTTGGGCCCGTAATAGAACGCTCTCATGGGGTTTTCAATCACTCGTTCGTTCGATCTGAGCATGTACTGTGGCAAGCTCGCACTCTTTGGGCGTAATAGAACTCGCTCTCATGGGGTTTCAAATCCTCGTTCGTCGTTCGTCGAATCTGAGCATGTACTCGTGGCAAGCTCGCACTCTTTGGCGTAATAGAAACGCTCTCATCGGGGTTTCAATCTCTCTCGTTCGTTCGAATCTGAGCATGATTACTCGTGGCAAGCTCGCACTCTTTTGGGCGCTTAATAGAACGCTCTCATGGGGGTTTCAATCCTCGTTCGTTCGAATCTGAGCATGTACTCGTGGCAAGCTCGCACTCTTTGGGCGTAATAGAACGCTCATCATGGGTTTCAATCCTCGTTCGTTCGAATCTGAGCATGTACTCGTGGCAAGCTCGCACTCTTTAGGCGTAATAGAACGCTCTCATGGGGTTTTCAATCCTCGTTCGTAATCGTAATCTGAGCATGTACTACGTGGCAAGCTCGCACTCTTGGGCGTAATAGAACGCTCTCATGGGGGTTTTCAATCCTCGTTCGCTTCGAATCTGAGCATGTACTCGTGGCAAGCTCGCACTCTTTGGGCGTAATAGAACCTCTCATGGGGTTTCAATCCTCGTCTCGTTCGATATCTGAGCATGTACTTTTCGTGGCAAGCTCGCACTCTTATCAAAAATAGAACGCTCTCATGGGGGTTTCAATCCTCGTTCGTTCGTTCGAATCTGAGCATGTACTCGTGGCAAGCTCGCACTCTTTGGGCGTAATAGAAAGCTCTCATGGGTGTTTTCAATCCTCGTTCGTTCGAATCTGAGCATCAGAGCATGTACTCGTGGCAAGCTCGCACTCTTAGGGTAATAGAAGAACGCTCTCATGGGGTTTCAATCCTCGTCGTCGAATCTGAGCATGTACTCGTGGCAAGCTCGCACTCTTTGGGCGTAATAGAACGCTCTCATGGGGTTTCAATCCTCGTTCGTTCGAATCTGAGCATTGTACTCGGTGGCAAGCTCGCACTCTTTGGGCGTAATAGAAACGCTCTCTAGAATTTGGGGTTTCAATCCTCGTTCGTTCGAATCTGAGCATGTATCGTGGCAAGCTCGCACTCTTTGGGGCGTAATAGAACGCTCTTCATGTTTGGGTTTCAATCCTCGTTCGTTCGAATCTGAGCATGTACTCGTGGCAAGCTCGCACTCTTAGGCGTAATAGAACGCTCTCATGGGGTTTTTCAATCCTCGTTTCGTTCGAATCTGAGCATGTACTCGTGGCAAGCTCGCACTCTTTGGGCGTAATAGAACGCTCTCATGGGGCTTTTCAATCCTCTCGTTCGTTCGAATCTGAGCATGTACTCGTGGCAAGCTCGCACTCTTTGGGCGTAATAGAACGCTCTCTCATGGGGTTTTCAATCCTCGATTCGTTTCGGAATCTGAGCATGTACTCGTGGCAAGCTCTCGCACTCTCGGGCGTAATAGACGCTCGCCTATCATGGGGTTTCAATCCTCGTTCGTTCGAATGGAGCATGTACTCGTGGCAAGGCTCGCACTCTTTGGGCGTAATAGAACGCTCTCATGGGGTTTCAATCCTCGTTCGTTTCGAATCTGAGCATGTACTCGTGGCCTTCGCACTCTTTGGGCGTAATAGAACGCTCTCATGGGGTTTCAATCCTCGTTCGTTCGAATCTGAGCATGTACTCGTGGCAAGCTCGCACTCTTTGGGCGTAATAGAACGCTCTCATGGGGTTTCAATCCTGCGTTCGTTCGAATCTGCCTCGCATGTACTCGTGGCAAGCTCGCACTCTTTAGGGCGTAATAGAACGCTCTCATGGGGGTTTCAATCCTCCCGTTCGTTCGAATCTGAGCATGTACTCGTCGTGGCAAGCTCGCACTCTTATGGCGTAATAGAACGCTCTCATGGGGGTTTCAATTCCCTCGTTCGCCTAATCTGAGCATGTACTCGTGGCAAGCTTCGCACCTCACTTTTTGGGCGTAATAGAACGTTCGATTCTCTCATGTACTTTGGGGTTTCAATCCTCGTTCCACTCGATATCGTGAGCATGTACTCGTGGGCAAGCTCGCACTCTTATGTCGTGGGCGTGATAGAACGCTCTCAGGGGTTTCAATCCTCAGTCTCGGTTCGAATCTGACATCTCTTACTCGTGGCAAGCTCGCACTCTTTGGGCGTAATAGAACGCTCTCATGGGGTTTCAATTTCACAATCCTCGTTCGTTCTGGAATCTGAGCAATGTACTCGTGGCAAGCTCGCACTCTTTGGGCGTAATAGAACGCTTCTCATGGGGTTTCAATCCTCGTTCGTTCGAATCTGAGCATGTACTCGTGGCAATCTCGCACTCTTGGGCGTAATAGAACGCTCTTTCATGGGGTCTTCAATCCTGTTCGTATTCGATTCGAAATCTGAGCATGTACTCGTGGCAAGCTCGCACTCTTTAGGCGTAATAGAACGCTCTCATTGGGGTTCACCAATCCTCGATGCGTTCGAATCTGAGCATGTACTCGTGGCAAGCTTGCACTCTTTTGGGCGTAATAGAACGCTCATCATGGGGTTTCAATCCTCGTTCTTCCTCGAATCTGAGCATGTACTCGTGCTGCTTATACGGCAAGCTCGCACTCTTTGGGCGTAATAGAACGCTCTCAGGGGTTTCAATCCTCGTTCGTTTTCGAACACTGAGGCATGTACTCGTGGCAAGCTTGCAGCTCTTTAGGGCGTAAATGCGAACGCTCGCATGTGGCTTTACTCCTCGTTCGTAAATCGAATCTGAGCACTGTAATCGTGGCAAGCTCGCACTCTTTGGGCGTAATATCAAACGCTCTCATGGGTTTCAATCCTCGTTCGTTCGAATCTGAGCATGTACTCGTGGCACAGCTCGCCACATCTTTGGGGCGTAAAGGAACGCTCTCATGGGGTTTCAATCTCTCGTATCGTTCGTTCGAATCTGAGCATGTACTCTGATGGCAAGCTCGCATCACTATGCTCAATTGGGCGTAATAGAACGCTCTAAATTGGTTTTCCAATCCTCTCGTTCGAATCGAGCAATGTACTTCGAGGCAAGTCTCACTGTCTTTGTGCATCATAGTTAATAGAACGACTCCTAAATGGGGCTTTATCCTCGTTCGATATTTCGAATACTGAGCATGTATCTCGTGGCAAGTCGCACTCCTTTGGGGCTTAAAGAACTCTCTACATGGGGTTTCATTCGTTCGTTCGATCTGAGCATGTCCTCGGAGTGGCAAGCTACGCACTCTTTGGGCGTAATAAACGCTCTCATGTGGGTTTCAATCTGTCGTTCGAATCGAATCTAAGCATGTCACTCGTTTGGCAATCTACGACAATTCTTGAGGGCGAATAGAAACGCTATCAAATCAGTGGGGTTCCAATCCTCGTGGATCTTCGAAAGCTGAGCATGTACTCGTGGCAAGCTCGCACTCTTTAGGCGTAATACGCAACGACTCTCTATGTGGGGTTTCAATCCCTCGTTTCGAATCGAATCTGAGCATGTATTATCGTAACAAGCTCAGCACTCTTAGTCGTAAATAGAACTGCTCTCATGCATGGTCATCCTCGTTCGTTTTCGTATCTAGCAATGTACTCGTCACAAGCTCGCACTCTCTATTGGGCGTAATAGAAACGCTCTCATGGGTGTTTCAAACTCACTTCGTTCGTTCGAAATCTGAGCAAATGCCAGTGAGCAAGCCTCGCACTCAATTGGGCGTAATGGAACGCTCAATTTCATGGGTTTTCAATCCTCGTTCGATTCATCGAATTACATTACTCGTGGCAAACATCGCTACACTTTGGGATTTACAAATATGCAGTACAATTGGCTTCAACCTACGTAATGTAGGGGTTAAGCAATCCTCGTTGGCAATCGCCTTTTTGTAATCTGAGCAATTCCTCGTGGGCAAGCTCGCACTAATTGGCTAATCGTGGTACGCTCTCTATAGGGTAGTTTCAATCCTCGTTCGTCCTGTCGACGAACCTGAGATGTACTCGTGGCAAGCTCGTAGCTAACTTTGGGCTTAATAGAACGCTCTCATGGGGGTTTCATTAATCCTAACGTTCGAAATTTCGAATCAGGGCGGCATGTACTATCGTTAATAATCAATCTCGCACTCTTTAGTAATCATAATAGAACGCTCTCATGGGGTTTCAATCCTAGTTTCGTAACTGATCGAATCGGATCTGGTATCTCAACTACTATGCAAGGCTACGCACTCTATTAAGCGATTAAATATAATAACGCTATATCATTATCTCAATCCTCGTTCGTCGATCTGAAAATGTACTACGTGGGCAATACTCTACACTTTAGGCGTAATAGAACCGCTCTTAAGGGTTTCAGAAGATACCTCGTTCGCTTCGAATCATTTTGTATGTGGGCAATGGTCAGGCACTCTTAATATAATAAACGCTCTATGGGGTTTCAATCCACCCGTGTCGTACTCTTTCGTTCATATATGAGTCATTAGAACTCTCGCTTGCAGAGCTCGCACTAGTCTTGTCGTAACTAGAACGCTCTCATGGGGTATCAACTCGTTCGTTCGAATCTGAGCATGTATCCTCGTGCCAGCTCGCACTCTTTAGGACTTAATAGAACTGATATCATCAACACGGGTTTCACATCCTCGTTCGTCTCGAATCTATGAGCAATGTACTCGTGGCAAGCTCGCAACTCTTTTAGGGCGTATCTTAGAACGCTAGTGGTCATGGGGTTTTCAATCCTCGTTCGTTCGATCTGAGCATAGTACTCTGTCGTGGTAAATCGATATTCATTTAGTCGTATTAGCCCGCCTCTCATGGGGTTTCACACCTGTTTAGTTGCGTACATCTGCGCAATTATCGTAGAGCAACGCTCCCACACTTTGGGCGTAAAGTAGATAACGCACTCATGGCGGTTTCCAATCCTCGTTCGATCGACTATCTAGCTGCTTCTCGTGGCATAAAAGCTCGCGAATCTTTGGGCGTAATAGAACGCATCTCATGGTTTCGAATCCTCGTACATCTTCGAAGACTGCTTGCATCGTACTTATTGGCAAGCTAGGCACTCGTTGGGCGTAATAGAACGCCGCTATCGAAATGGGGTTTCAATCGCCGTTCGTTCGAATACTGGTTCATGTTACTTGTCGTGGCAAGCTCAGCACTACTTGGTCGTATATCGAAGCTCTCTATGGGTTCTTAATACACTCGTTTCACGATTCGAAATCTGAGCATGTACTCGTGGCACAGTCGCATCTCTTATCGTGGCGTTAAGAGAAAGCTCTCACTGCGGGTCATCATCGCGTGTCGAGAATCAGTGCATGTTCGTGGCGAGCGCTACTCGTGCAGCTGGGTTGGTTGGTCGTTCATGGCCTCGCTTCGTCTACGCAATTTCAAATCCTCGTTCGTTTGAACAGAGCGAAAACTCGTGGCAACTCGCAACTCTATTGGCCGTAATAGAACGCTCTAGGGCAGGGTGTTTCATCATCCTCGTTCGGGTCGAATCTAAAGCATGGACTCGTGGCAAGCTCGCGACTGTCTTTGGGCGTAATAGAACGCATCAATAATGGGGGCTTCAATCCTCGTAGTGGGTCTGTTCAATGGCATGAGCATTGTACTCAGTAGGGGCAAGCTCGCACTGTCTTATCGTAATAGAACGCTCTCATGAGGTGAGTTTCAATCCTCGTTTCGTACGTTCGAATCTTGAGAGCATGTACTTGTTGCAAAAGCTCGCACTCTTAGAAGAGGCGTAATAGAACGCTCTCATGGGGTTTCAAATCCTCGTAGTCGTTAAAGCTCGAACTGAGGCATGTACAACTCGAGGCAAGCAGCTCGCACTACCTTATGCTATCGTAGATAGAATCTCGCTCTCAATAGTGCACTCGCACCTTGGCCGTACTCGAATCCTCGTTCGTGTCGTTTCGAATCTGAGCATGTACTCGTGGCAATCTCGCACTCTTAGGCGAAATAGAACGCTCTCATGGGGTTTCAAATCCTCGTGCCGTTCGAAGTCATAACCGAATCTGAGCATGTACTCGTGGCAAGCTCGCACTCTTATGGGCGTAATAGAACGCTCTCATGGGGCTTCAATCCTTCGTTCGTCTTTTTTTCTGAATCTGAGCATGTACTCGTGCAGCTCGCACTCTTTGGGCGTAATAGAACGCTCTCATTGAGGGTTTCAATCCTCGTGATCGTTCGAATCTGAGCAATGTACAATAACTCTGGCAAGATCGCACTCTTTTAGGGCGTAAATGGAAAGCGCTCTCATGGGGTTATCAATCCTCGTTCGTTCGAATCTGAGCATGTACTCGTGCAAGCTCGCACTCTATAGGCGTAATGGAACGCTCTCATTGGGGTTTCAATCCTCTCGTTCGTTCGAATCTGAGCATGTACTCGTGGCAAGCACGCACTCTTTGGGCGTAATAGAACGCTCTCATGGGTTTCAATCCTCTTTCGTTCGAATCTGAGCATGTATCCTCGTGGCAAGCTCGCACATCTTCAGGCGTAAATAGAACGCTCTCATGGGGTTTCAAATCCTCGTTCGTTCGAATCTGAGCATGTACTCGTGGCAAGCTCGCACTCTTTTGGGCGTAATAGAACGCTTCATGGTTGGTTTCAATCCTCGTTCGTTCGAATCTGAGCATGTACTCGTGGCAAGACACTCGCACTCTTAGGCGTAATAATAGAAGCGCTCTCATGGGGTTTCAATCCTCTATGTTCGTTCGAATCTGAGCATGTACTCGTGGCAAGCTCGCACTCTTAGGCGTAATTAAAAACGCTCTCATGGGGTTTCAATCCTCGTATCGTTCGAATCTGAGCATGTACTCGTGGCAAGCTCGCACTCTTATGGGCGTAATAGAACGCTCTCATGGGTTTCAATCCTCGTTCGTTCGAATTTACTGAGGAATCTGAGCATGACCTCCAGCTTACTCGGTGAACGTGCAAGCTCGCACTCTTTGGGCGTAATAGAACGCTCTAATGGGTTTCAATCCTCGTTCGTTCGAATCGAGTAGCATGCGAATGTAGCTCGTGGCAAGCTCGCACTCTTTGGCGTACAATATTGGAACGCTCTCATGGGGCTGAGCAAGTTCACAAATGGGCGAAAGGACGTTTCGTCGCGGGAATCTGTGGAGCGTAATGTACTCGTGGCAAGCTCCACTCTCTTGGTCGTAAGAGGAACACACTCAATGGGGTTTGGAAGCGTCCATTATCCTCGTTAGCGTGGGTCGAATCTGAAATCACATGACTCGTGGCAAGCTCGCACTCATTGGGCGTCAATAGAACGCTATCATGGGGTTTCAATCCTCGTAATCGTTTCGAATCTGAGCATGTACTTCGTGCAAGATCTCGCAATCTCGCTTTGGGCGTAATAGAACGCACTCCCAATGGGGTATTCAATCCTCCGTTCGTTTACGAATCTGAGCATTGTACCTCGTGGCAATGCTCGCACTCTTAGGCGACAATAGAAACGCTCTAAATGGGGTTTTCAAATCCTCGTTCGTTCGAATGATGCTGGGTCGGAATCTGTTACGTAGTGGCAAGCTCGCACTTCTTAGCGCGCTAATCGCCAACGCTCTCATGGGCCTGCAATCCCTCGTTCGTTCGATCTGGGCATTGAGCATGTACTCGTGGCACCAGCTCGCACTCTTTGGGTTGTAATAGAACGCTCTCTATGGGGTTTCAATCCTAAGTAAATTCAGTTCGAATCTGAGCATGTACTCGGGGTGCAAGCTCGCACTCTTAGGCGTAATAGAACGCTCTCATGGGGTTTCAATCCTCGTTCGATTTCGAATCCTGAGCATGTACTCGTGCAAGCTTCGCACTCTAATGGGCGTAATGAACGCTCTGCACATGGGGATTTTCAATACCGCTGTACCGTCAGTTCGAAATCGAATCTGAGCATTGTGTACTCGTGGCAGCAGCTGCACTCAATTTTTTTTTAATTTGGTTTGGCGTAAATAGACACGCTCTCTAATGGGGACTTTCCATCCTCGTTCGTGTTCGATGGAAGTACGAATCTGTGCATGTACTCGTCTGGCAAGATCCGCACTCTTACGGGCGAAATAATAGAACTTCCTATCATTTTTTCGGGTTTCAATCGTCGTTCGTATATCGAATCTGAGCATGTACTCGTGGCAAGCTCAAGCACAGTCGAAGGGCTTAAATAGTAACGCTCTCATGGGGGTTTCAATCCTCGTTCGTAAGTGTCGAATCTGAGGCATGTACTCGTGGCAAGCTCGCACTCTTATAGCGTAATAGAACGCTCTCATGGGGTTTCACAATCCGAGTTTAGTAAAGATCGAATCTGAATCTGAGCATGACAACTCGTGGCCAAGCTCGCACTCTTTGGGCGTAATAGAGAACGCTCTCATGGGGTTTCAATAACCTCGATCGTTGAATCGAATCTGAGCAGTACTCCGTGGGCAATCTCGCACTCTTATGGCGTAATGTAGAACGCTCCTCATGGGGGTTCACAATCCTCGTTCGTTCTCGAATCTGTGCATGTAACTCGTGGCAAGCTCGCACGTCTTAGGGCGCAAATAGAAAACGTCTCATGGGGTTCAATCCTCGTTTCGTTGTTCGAATCTTGACTCTGAGCATATGTACTCGTAGCAAGCTCGACGCACTCTTTGGGCGATTAATAGAACGCCTCATGGGGTTTCACAATCCTCGCTTCGTATTCGAATCTGAGCATGTTACAGTGGCAGCGAAACAGCACTCTTTGGGCGTAATAGAACGCTCTCATGGGGGGATTTCAATTCTAGCCTCGTTCGTTCGAATTCTGAGCAATGTACTCGTGGCAAAGCCTAACTAACGTAATCTGGGCGTAATAGAACGCTCTCAACTTGGGGTTTCAATCCTCAGCTCGTTCGAATCTGAAGCATGCAACTCGTGGCAATGCACTCGCACTCTTTGAGGCGTAATAGAACGCTGCTCTCATAGGCGGTTGGTTCCAATCCCGTGACGTTCGTTCGAATCTGAGCATGTAACTCGTGGCAAGAGCTCGCACGTCTTATTGGCTAATTAGAAACGCTCTCATGGGTTTCAATCCTCGTTCGTTCGAATCTAGAGCTAATTACTCGTGGCAAGCTACTCGCACTTCTTTAGGCGTAATAGGAACGCTCTCATAAAGGGGGTTTCAATCCTCGACCTACGTTCATCGAATCGAATCTGAGCATGTACTCGTTCAAGGCATACGCTCCGCACTCTTCTACGAGGCGTAATAGTCACGCTCTAGAATGGGGTTTCAACCCTCGTGTCTAGAATTGAAACTCAAACCGACTTCGTTCTATTCGGTTAAAGCCTCGACCGTCTTGCACGCAGTAGAAAGCGTACTCGATTATTCAGAATCTGATCCTCGATTCGATATCTGAGCATGCTACTCCTGAGCAATCTCCCACTCCTAAGGAGTTAAATAGATAATAACGCTCTCATGGGGTTTCAATCCTATATCTAACGTTCCGATCGAATCTGAGCATGTCCACTCGCAGTGGCAAGCTTTCGACTCCGCCTCTTAGGCGTAATATGAACGACTTACAGCATGGGGTTTCAATCCGTTCGTTCGAATCGCTGATATTACTGCGTTGCAAGATCGCACAATTTTTAGGCGCATACTACGTAATGAGCTTATATGGGGGTTTTCAAAATCCATCCTCCGTGCGAACGGGTTTGTCGACATCTGAGCATTGTCGCGTAGCAAGCTCGCACTCTTGAGGTCGTGACAAAGTAAGCTGGCTCATTGGGTTCACATTAAATGGCTCGTTCGTTCAAATGCTCGAGAGCCTAATCGTACTCGTGGAAGCTCGTCACTCTTTGTGCAGTAATGTGAATACCAGATCTCCATGGGCGGTTTGACAAATCCTCTGTTCGTTCGAACTATGAGCAGTACTCGTGGCAAGCTTCGCAACTTTAGGGCGTAATCGGAAGTGCTCTCAGTGATCTAGGTTACGTACATTTCAATCCTCGTTCGTCCTTTGTAACGAAAATCTGAGACTGTACTAACGTGGCAAAGCTCGCATCTCTTAGCGTAACAGAAACGCTCTCATGGGGTTTCGAATCCTCGCGTATCGTTCGAATCTGAGCAATGTACTCGTGGCAAGCTCGCACTCTTAGGGCGTAATAGAACACGTCTCTCGGCATGGGGTTTTCAATCTCTTGGCTCAATCCTCATTCGTTCGAAATCTGAGCATGTACTCGTGGCAAGCTCGCACTCTTAGGGGCGTAATAGAACAGCTCTCATATGGGGTTTCAATCCTCGTATCGTTTCGAAAATCTGAGCATAGTACTCGAGGGCAGCTCGCACTCTTTGGGCGTAATAGAACGCTCTCATGGGGTTTCAATCCTCCTTTTCGTTCGAATCTGAGCATGTACCTCAGTGGTACAATGCTCGCACTCTTGGGGTGTTAATAAGAACGGCTACTCAATATGGGGTTTCAATCACTCGTTAGGCCGTTCGAATCTGAGCAAGTACTCGGAGTGGGCAAGCTCGCACTCTTTGGGCGCAATAGAACGCTCTCAAATTTCAATACCTCGTTCGTTCGAATCTGAGCATGTACTCGTGGCAAGCTCGCACTCTTTGGGCGTAATAGAACGCTCTCATGGGGTTTCAATCCTCGTTCGTTCGAATCTGAGCATGTACTCGTGGCAAGCTCGCACTCTTTGGGCGTAATAGAACGCTCTCATGGGGTTTCAATCCTCGTTCGTTCGAAATCTGAGCATGTACTCGTGGCAAGCTCGCACTCTTTGGGCGTAATAGAACGCTCTCATGGGGTTTCAATCCTCGTTCGTTCCTTTCGAATCTGAGCATGTACTCGTGGCAAGCTCGCACTCTTTGGGCGTAATAGAAACGCTCTCATGGGGTTTCAATCCTTCGTTCGTTCGAATCTGAGCATGTATGTACTCGTGGGAAGCTCGCACTGTTAGGGAGTAATAGAACGCTCTCATGGGGTTTCAATCCTCGTTCGTTCGAATCTGAGCATGTACTCGTGGCAAGATCGCACTCTTTGGGCGTAATGGAACGCTCTCATGGTGTTTCAATGCTCGTTCATTTGAATCTGAGCATGTATTCGTGGCAAGCTCGCACTCTTAGGCACAATAGAACGCTCTCATGGGGTTTCAATCCTCGTTCGTTCGAATCTGAGCATTGTACTCGTGGCAAGCTCGCACTCTTTTGGGCGTAATAGAACGCTCTCATGGGGTTTCAATCCTCGTTCGTTCGAATCTGAGCATGTACTCGTGGCAAGCTCGCACTCTTTGGGCGTAATAGAACGCTCTCATGGGGGTTTCAATCCTCGTTCGTTCGAATCTGAGCATGTACTCGTGGCAAGCTCGCACTCTTTGGGCGTAATAGAACGCTCTCATGGGGTTTCAATCCTCGTTCGTTCGAATCTGAGCATGTACTCGTGGCAAGCTCGCACTCTTTGGGCGTAATAGAACGCTCTCATGGGGTTTCAATCCTCTCGTTCGTTCGAAATCTGAGCATGTACTCGTGGCAAGCTCGCACTCTTTGGGCGTAATAGAACGCTCTCATGGGGTTTCAATCCTCGTTCGTTCGAATCTGAGCATGTACTCGTGGCAAGCTCGCACTCTTTGGGCGTAATAGAACGCTCTCATGGGGTTTCAATCCTCGTTCGTTCGAAATCTGAGCATGTACTCGTGGCAAGCTCGCACTCTTTGGGCGTTAATAGAGAACGCTCTCATGGGTTTCAATCCTCGTTCGTTCGAATCTGAGAGCATGTACTCGTGGCAAGCTCGCACTCTTTGGGCGTAATAGAAAGAACGCTCTCATGGGGTTTCAATCCTCTCGTTCGTTCGAATCTGAGCATGTACTCGTGGCAAGCTCGCACTCTTTGGGCGTAATAGAACGCTCTCATGGGGTTTCAATCCTCGTTCGTTCGAATCTGAGCATGTACTCGTGGCAAGCTCGCACTCTTAGGGCGTAATAATAGAACGCTCTCATGGGGTTTCAATCCTCGTTCGTTCGAATCTGAGCATGTACTCGTGGCAAGCTCGCACTCTTTGGGCGTAATAGAACGCTCTCATGGGGGTTTCAATCCTCGTTCGTTCGAATCTGAGCATGTACTCGTGGCAAGCTCGCACTCTTAGGGCGTAATAGAAACGCTCTCATGGGGTTTCAATCCTCGTTCGTTCGAATCTGAGCATGTACTCGTGGCAAGCTCGCACTCTTTGGGCGTAATAGAACGCTCTCATGGGGGGTTCGTCGAATCTGAGCATCTCTCGTGGCAAAGCTCGCACTCTTGGGCGTAATAGAACTCTCATGGGGTTTCAATCCTCGTTCGTTCGAATCTGAGCATGTACTCGTGGCAAGCTCGCACTCTTGGGCAATATAGAACGCTCTCATGGGGTTTCAATCCTCGTTCGTTCGAATCTGAGCATGTACTCGTGGCAAGCTCGCACTATTTGGGCGTAATAGAACGCTCTCATGGGGTTTTCAATCCTCGTTCGTTCGAATCTGAGCATGTACTCGTGGCAAGCTCGCACTCTTTGGGCGTAATAGAACGCTCTCATGGGGTTTCAATCCCTCGTTCGTTCGAATCTGAGCATGTACTCGTGGCAAGCTCGCACTCTTGGGCGTAATAGAACGCTCTCATGGGGTTTCAATCCTCGTTCGTTCGAATCTGAGCATGTACTCGTGGCAAGCTCAGCACTCTTTGGGCGTAATAGAACGCTCTCATGGGGTTTCAATCCTCGTTCGTTCGAATCTGAGCATGTACTCGTGGCAAGCTCGCACTCTTTGGGCGTAATAAACGCTCCTCATGGGGTTTCAATCCTCGTTCGTTCGAATCTGAGCATGTACTCGTGGCAAGCTCGCACTCTTTGGGCGTAATAGAACGCTCTCATGGGTTTTTCAATCCTCGTTCGTTCGAATCTGAGCATGTACTCGTGGCAAGCTCGCACTCTTTGGGCGTAATAGAACTCTCTCACGGGGTTTCTATCCTCGTTCGTTCGGATCTGAGCATGTACTGGTCGCAAGCTCGCAATCTTTGGGCGTAATAAAACACTCTCATGGGGTTTCAATCCTCGTTCGTTCGAATCTGAGCATGTGCTCGTGGAAACCTCGCACTCTTTGGGCGTAATAGAACGCACTCTTGGGGTTTCAATCCTCGTTCGTTCCAATCTGAGCATATACTCGTGGCAAGCTCGCACTCTGTTCGAATCTGGAGCGTACTAATAGAACGCTCTCATGGGGTTTCAATCCTCGTTTCGTTCGAATCTGAGCATGTACTACTCGTGGCAAGCTCGCACTCTTTGGGCGTAATAGAACGCTCTCATGGGGTTTCATTCCTCGTTCGTTCGAATCTGAGCATGTACTCGTGGCAAGCTCGCACTCTTTGGGCGTAATAGAACGCTCTCATGGGGTTTCAATCCTCGTTCGTTCGAATCTGAGCATGTACTCGTGGCAAGCTCGCACTCTTTGGGCGTAATAGAACGCTCTCATGGGGTTTCAATTCTCGTTCGTTCGAATCTGAGCATGTACTCTGGCAAGCTCGCACTCTTTGGGCGTAATAGAACGCTCTCATGGGGTTTCAATCCTCGTTCGTTCGAATCTGAGCATGTACTCGTGGCAAGCTCGCACTCTTTGGGCGTAATAGAACGCTCTCATGGGGTTTCAATCCTCGTTCGTTCGAGCTCGAATCTGAGCATGTACTCGTGGAAAGCTCGCACTTCTTTAGGGCGTAATAGAACGCTCTCTCTCATGGGGTTTCAATCCTCGTTCGTTCGAATCTGAGCATGTACTCGTGGCAAGCTCGCACTCTTTGGGCGTAATAGAACGCTCTCATGGGGTTTCAATCCTCGTTCGTTCGAATCTGAGCATGTACTCGTGGCAAAGCTCGCACTCTTTGGGCGTAATAGAACGCTCTCATGGGGTTTCAATCCTCGTTCGTTCGAATCTGAGCATGTACTCGTGGCAAGCTCGCACTCTTTGGGCGTAATAGAAACGCTCTCATGGGGTTTCAATCCTCGTTCGTTCGAATCTGAGCATGTACTCGTGGCAAGCTCGCACTCTTTCGGGCGTAATAGAACGCTCTCATGGGGTTTCAATCCTCGTTCGTTCGAATCTGAGCATGTACTCGTGGCAAGCTCGCACTCTCTTGGGCATAATAGAACGCTCTCATGGGGTTTCAATCCTCGTTCGTTCGAATCTGAGCATGTACTCGTGGCAAGCTCGCACTCTTTGGGCGTAATAGAACGCTCTCATGGGGTTTCAATCCTCGTTCGTTCGAATCTGAGCATGTACTCGTGGCAAGCTCGAGTAATAGAACGCTCTCATGGGGTTTCAATCCTCGTGGTTTCAATCCTCGTTCGTTCGAATCTGAGCATGTACTCGTGGCAAGCTCGCACTCTTTGGGCGTAATAGAACACTCTCATGGGGTTTCAATCCTCGTTCGTTCGAATCTGAGCATGTACTCGTGGCAAGCTCGCACTCTTTGGGCGTAATAGAACACTCTCATGGGGTTTCAATCCTCCTTCGTTCGAATCTGAGCATATACTCGTGGCAAGCTCGCACTCTTTGGGCGTAATAGAACGCTCTCATGTGGTTTCAATCCTCGTTCGTTCGAATCTGAGCATGTACTCGTGGAAAGCTCGCACTCTTAGGAGCAATAGAATGCTCTCATGGGGTTTCAATCCTCGTTCATTCGAATCAGAGGATGTACTCGTGGCAAGCTCGCTCTCTTTGGGCGTAATAGAACGCTCACATGGGGTTTCAATCCTCGTTCGTTCGAATCTGAGCATGTACTCGTGGCAAGCTCGCACTCTTCGGGCGTAATAGAACGCTCTCATGGGGTTTCAATCCTCGTTCGTTCGAATCTGAGCATGTACTCGTGGCAAGCTCGCACTCTTTGGGCGTAATAGAACGCTCTCATGGGGTTTCAATCCTCGTTCGTTCGAATCTGAGCATGTACTCGTGGCAAGCTCGCACTCTTCGGGCGTAATAGAAACGCTCTCATGGGGTTTCAATCCTCGTTCGTTCGAATCTGAGCATGTACTCGTGGCAAGCTCGCACTTTTCGGGCGTAATAGAACGCTCTCATGGGGTTTCAATCCTCGTTCGTTCGAATCTGAGCATGTACTCGTGGCAAGCTCGCACTCTTTGGGCGTAATAGAACGCTCTCATGGGGTTTCAATCCTCGTTCGTTCGAATCTGAGCATGTACTCGTGGCAAGCTCGCACTATTTGGGCGTAATAGAACACTCTCATGGGGTTTCAATCCTCGTTCGTTCGAATCTGAGCATGTACTCGTGGCAAGCTCGCACTCTTTGGGCGTAATAGAACGCTCTCATGGGGTTTCAATCCTCGTTCGTTCGAATCTGAGCATGTACTCGTGGAAAGCTCGCACTCTTAGCGCAACAGAACGCTCTCATGGGGTTTCAATACTTGTTCGTTCGAATCTGAGCATGTACTCGTCGCAAGCACGCGCTCTTTGGGCGCAATAGAACGCTCTCTTGGGGTTTCAATCCTCGTTCGTTCGAATCTGAGCGTGTACTCGTGGCAAGCTCGCACTCTTTGGGTATAATAGAACGCTCCCATGGGGTTTCAATCCTCGTTCGTTCGAATCTGAGCATGTACTCGTGGCAAGCTCGCACTCTTTGGGCGTAATAGAACGCTCTCATGGGGTTTCAATCCTCGTTCGTTCGAATCTGAGCATGTACTCGTGGCAAGCTCGCACTCTTTGGGCGTAATAGAACGCTCTCATGGGGTTTCAATCCTCGTTCGTTCGAATCTGAGCATGTACTCGTGGCAAGCTCGCACTCTTTGGGCGTAATAGAACGCTCTCATGGGGTTTCAATCCTCGTTCGTTCGAATCTGAGCTTGTTCTCGTGGCAAGCTCGCACTCTTTGGGCGTAATAGAACGAGCTCATGGGGTTTCAATCCTCGTTCGTTCGAATCTGAGCATGGACTCGTGGCAAGCTCGCACTCTTTGGGCGTAATAGAACGATATCATGGGGTTTCAATCGTCGTTCGTTCGAATCTGAGCATGTACTCGTGGCAAGCTCGCACTAGTAAGCGTAATAGAACGCTCTCATGGGGTTTCAATCCTCGTTCGTTCGAATCTGAGCATGTACTCGTGGCAAGCTCGCACTATTTGGGCGTAATAGAACACTCTCATGGGGTTTCAATCCTCGTTCGTTCGAATCTGAGCATGTACTCGTGGCAAGCTCGCACTCTCTTTGGGCGTAATAGAACACTCTCATGGGGTTTCAATCCTCGTTCGTTCGAATCTGAGCATGTACTCGTGGCAAGCTCGCACTCTTTGGGCGTAATAGAACGCTCTCATGGGGTTTCAATCCTCGTTCGTTCGAATCTGAGCATGTACTCGTGGCAAGCTCGCACTCTTTGGGCGTAATAGAACGCTCTCATTGGGTTTCAATCCTCGTTCGTTCGAATCTGAGCATGTACTCGTGGCAAGCTCGCACTCTTTGGGCGTAATAGAACGCTCTCATGGGGTTTCAATCCTCATTCGTACGAATCTGAGCATGTACTCGTGGGAAGCTCGCACTCTTAGGAGCAAGAAAACGCTCTCATGGGGTTTCAATCCTCGTTCGTTCGAATCAAAGGATGTACTCGTGGCAAGCTCGCACTATTTGGGCGTAATAGAACAATCTCATGGGGTTTCAATCCTCGTTCGTTCGAATCTGAGCATGTACTCGTGGCAAGCTCGCACTATTTTGGCGTAATAGAACACTCTCATGGGGTTTCAATCCTCCTTCGTTCGAATCTGAGCATGTACTCGTGGCAAGCTCGCACTCTTTGGGCGTAATAGAACGCTCTCATGGGGTTTCAATCCTCGTTCGTTCGAATCTGAGCATGTACTCGTGGAAAGCTCGCACTCTTAGGAGCAATAGAATGCTCTCATGGGGTTTCAATCCTCGTTCATTCGAATAAGAGGATGTACTCGTGGCAAGCTCGCTCTCTTTGGGCGTAATAGAACGCTCACATGGGGTTTCAATCCTCGTTCGTTCGAATCTGAGCATGTATTCGTGGCAAGCTCGCACTCTTTGGGCGTAATGAAACGCTCTCATGGGGTTTCAATCCTCGTTCATTGAAATCTGATCATGTACTCGTGGAAAGCTCGCACTCTTAGGAGCAAGAGAACGCTCTCATGGGCTTTCAATCCTCGTTCGTTCGAATCAAAGGATGTACTCGTGGCAAGCTCGCACTATTTGGGCGTAATAGAACACCCTCATGGGGTTTCAATCCTCGTTTGTTCGAATCTGAGCATGTCCTCGTGGCAAGCTCGCACTATTTGGGCGTAATAGAACACTCTCATGGGGTTTCAATCCTCGTTCGTTCGAATCTGAGCATGTACTCGTGGCAAGCTCGCACTCTTTGGGCGTAATAGAACGCTCTCATGGGGTTTCAATCCTCGTTCGTTCGAATCTGAGCATGTACTCGTGGCAAGCTCACTCTCTTTGTGCGTAATAGAACGCTCACATGGGGTTTCAATCCTCGTTCGTTCGAATCTGAGCATGTACTCATGGAAAGCTCGCACTCTTAGGAGCAATAGAACGCTCTCATGGGGTTTCAATTCTCGTTCGTTCGAATCAAAGGATGTACTCGTGGCAAGCTCGCTCTCTTTGGGCGTAATAGAACGCTCACATGGGGTTTCAATCCTTGTTCGTTCGAATCTGAGCATGTACTCGTGGCAAGCTCGCACTCTTTGGGCATAATAGAACGCTCTCATGGGGTTTCAATCCTCGTTCATTCGAATCAGAGGATGTACTTGTGGCAAGCTCGCTCTCTTTGGGCGTAATAGAACGCTCACATGGGGTTTCAATCCTCGTTCGTTCGAATCTGAGCATGTACTTGTGGCAAGCTCGCACTCTTTGGGCGTAATAGAACGCTCTCATGGGGTTTCAATCCTCGGTCGTTCGAATCTGAGCATGTACTCGTGGAAAGCTCGCACAATTAGGAGAAAGAGAACGCTCTCATGGGGTTTCAATCCTCGTTCGTTCGAATCAAAGGATGTACTCGTGGCAAGCTCGCACTATTTGGGCGTAAAAGAACACTCTCATGGGGTTTCAATCCTCGTTCGTTCGAATCTGAGCATGTACTCGTGGCAAGCTCGCACTATTTGGGCGTAATAGAACACTCTCATGGGGTTTCAATCCTCGTTCGTTCGAATCTGAGCATGTACTCGTGGCAAGCTCACACTCTTCGGGCGTAATAGAACGCTCTTTTGGGGTTTCAATCCTCGTTCGTTCGAATCTGAGCATGTACTCGTGGCAAGCTCGCACTCTTCGGGCATAATAGAACGCTCTCATGGGATTTCAATCCTCGTTCGTTCGAATCTGAGCATGTACTCGTGGCAAGCTCGCACTCTTCGGGCGTAATAGAACGCTCTCATGGGGTTTCAATCCTCATTCGTTCGAATCTGAGCATGTACTCGTGGCAAGCTCGCACTCTTCGGGCGTAATAGAACGCTCTCATGGGGTTTCAATCCTCGTTCGTTCGAATCTGAGCATGTACTTGTGGCAAGCTCGCACTCTTAGGAGCAAGAGAACGCTCTCATGGGGTTTCAATCCTCATTCGTTCGAATCAAAGGATGTACTCGTGGCAAGCTCGCACTATTTGGGCGTAATAGAACACTCTCATGGGGTTTCAATCCTCGTTCGTTCGAATCTGAGCATCTACTCGTGGCAAGCTCGCACTATTTGGGCGTAATAGAACACTCTCATGGGGTTTCAATCCTCCTTCGTTCGAATCTGAGCATATACTCGTGGCAAGCTGCGCTCTTTGGGCGTAATAGAACGCTCTCATGGGTTTGTGGGGGTTTCAATCCTCGTTCGTTCGAATCTGAGCATGTACTCGTGGAAAAAGCTCGCACTCTTAGGAGCAATAGAATGCTCTCATGGGGTTTCAATCCTCGTTCATTCGAATCAGAGGATGTACTCGTGGCAAGCTCGCACTCTTTGGGCGTAATAGAACGCTCTCATGGGGTTTCAATCCTCGTTCGTTCGAATCTGAGCATGTACTCGTGGCAAGCTCGCACTCTTTGGGCGTAATAGAACGCTCTCATGGGGTTTCAATCCTCGTTCGTTCGAATCTGAGCATGTACTCGTGGCCATGTACTCGTGGCAAGCTAGCACTCTTTGGGCGTAATAGAACACTCTCATGGGGTTTCAATCCTCGTTCGTTCGAATCTGAGCATGTACTCGTGGCAAGCTCGCACTCTTTGGGCGTAATAGAACGCTCTCATGGGGTTTCAATCCTCATTCGTACGAATCTGAGCATGTACTCGTGGGAAGCTCGCACTCTTAGGAGCAAGAGAATGCTCTCATGGGGTTTCAATCCTCGTTCGTTCGAATCAAAGGATGTACTCGTGGCAAGCTCGCACTATTTGGGCGCAATAGAACACTCTCATGGGGTTTCAATCCTCGTTCGTTCGAATCTGAGCATGTACTCGTGGCAAGCTCGCACTATTTGGGCGTAATAGAACACTCTCATGGGGTTTCAATCCTCCTTCGTTCGAATCTGAGCATGTACTCGTGGCAAGCTCGCACTCTTTGGGCGTAATAGAACGCTCTCATGGGGTTTCAATCCTCGTTCGTTCGAATCTGAGCATGTACTCGTGGAAAGCTCGCACTCTTAGGAGCAATAGAATGCTCTCATGGGGTTTCAATCCTCGTTCATTCGAATCAGAGGATGTACTCGTGGCAAGCTCGCTCTCTTTGGGCGTAATAGAACGCTCACATGGGGTTTCAATCCTCGTTCGTTCGAATCTGAGCATGTATTCGTGGCAAGCTCGCACTCTTTGGGCGTAATGAAACGCTCTCATGGGGGTTTTTCTCTCGTTCATTGAAATCTGAGCATGTACTCGTGGAAAGCTCGCACTCTTAGGAGCAAGAGAACGCTCTCATGGGGTTTCAATCCTCGTTCGTTCGAATCAAAGGATGTACTCGTGGCAAGCTCGCACTATTTGGGCGTAATAGAACACTCTCATGGGGTTTCAATCCTCGTTCGTTCGAATCTGAGCATGTACTCGTGGCAAGCTCGCACTCTTTGGGCGTAATAGAACGCTCTCATGGGGTTTCAATCCTCGTTCGTTCGAATCTGAGCATGTACTCGTGGCAAGCTCACTCTTTGGGCGTAATAGAACGCTCTCATGGGGTTTCAATCCTCGTTCGTTCGAATCTGAGCATGTACTCATGGAAAGCTCGCACTCTTAGGAGCAATAGAACGCTCTCATGGGGTTTCAATTCTCGTTCGTTCGAATCAAAGGATGTACTCGTGGCAAGCTCGCTCTCTTTGGGCGTAATAGAACGCTCACATGGGGTTTCAATCCTCGTTCGTTCGAATCTGAGCATGTACTCGTGGCAAGCTCGCACTCTTCGGGCATAATAGAAAGCTCTCATGGGATTTCAATCCTCGTTCGTTCGAATCTGAGCATGTACTCGTGGCAAGCTCGCACTCTTCGGGCGTAATAGAACGCTCTCATGGGGTTTCAATCCTCGTTCGTTCGAATCTGAGCATGTACTCGTGGCAAGCTCGCACTCTTTGGGCGTAATAGAACGCTCTCATGGGGTTTCAATCCTCGTTCGTTCGAATCTGAGCATGTACTCGTGGCAAGCTCGCACTCTTTGGGCGTAATAGAACGCTCTCATGGGGTTTCAATCCTCGTTCGTTCGAATCTGAGCATGTACTCGTGGCAAGCTCGCACTATTTGGGCGTAATAGAACACTCTCATGGTGTTTCAATCCTCATTCGTACGAATCTGAGCATGTACTCGTGGGAAGCTCGCACTCTTAGGAGCAAGAAAACGCTCTCATGGGGTTTCAATCCTCGTTCGTTCGAATCAAAGGATGTACTCGTGGCAAGCTCGCACTATTTGGGCGTAATAGAACAATCTCATGGGGTTTCAATCCTCGTTCGTTCGAATCTGAGCATGTACTCGTGGCAAGCTCGCACTATTTGGGCGTAATAGAACACTCTCATGGGGTTTCAATCCTCCTTCGTTCGAATCTGAGCATGTACTCGTGGCAAGCTCGCACTCTTTGGGCGTAATAGAACGCTCTCATGGGGTTTCAATCCTCGTTCGTTCGAATCTGAGCATGTACTCGTGGAAAGCTCGCACTCTTAGGAGCAATAGAATGCTCTCATGGGGTTTCAATCCTCGTTCATTCGAATCAGAGGATGTACTCGTGGCAAGCTCGCTCTCTTTGGGCGTAATAGAACGCTCACATGGGGTTTCAATCCTCGTTCGTTCGAATCTGAGCATGTATTCGTGGCAAGCTCGCACTCTTTGGGCGTAATGAAACGCTCTCATGGGCTTCAATCCTCGTTCATTGAAATCTGATCATGTACTCGTGGAAAGCTCGCACTCTTAGGAGCAAGAGAACGCTCTCATGGGCTTTCAATCCTCGTTCGTTCGAATCAAAGGATGTACTCGTGGCAAGCTCGCACTATTTGGGCGTAATAGAACACTCTCATGGGGTTTCAATCCTCGTTCGTTCGAATCTGAGCATGTACTCGTGGCAAGCTCGCACTATTTGGGAGTAATAGAACACTCTCATGGGGTTTCAATCCTCGTTCGTTCGAATCTGAGCATGTACTCGTGGCAAGCTCGCACTCTTTGGGCGTAATAGAACGCTCTCATGGGGTTTCAATCCTCGTTCGTTCGAATCTGAGCATGTACTCGTGGCAAGCTCACTCTCTTTGTGCGTAATAGAACGCTCACATGGGGTTTCAATCCTCGTTCGTTCGAATCTGAGCATGTACTCATGGAAAGCTCGCACTCTTAGGAGCAATAGAACGCTCTCATGGGGTTTCAATTCTCGTTCGTTCGAATCAAAGGATGTACTCGTGGCAAGCTCGCTCTCTTTGGGCGTAATAGAACGCTCACATGGGGTTTCAATCCTCGTTCGTTCGAATCTGAGCATGTACTCGTGGCAAGCTCGCACTCTTCGGGCGTAATAGAACGCTCTCATGGGGTTTCAATCCTCGTTCGTTCGAATCTGAGCATGTACTCGTGGCAAGCTCGCACTCTTTGGGCGTAATAGAACGCTCTCATGGGGTTTCAATCCTCGTTCGTTCGAATATGAGCATGTACTCGTGGCATGCTCGCACTCTTTGGGCGTAATAGAACACTCTCATGGGGTTTCAATCCTCGTTCGTTCGAATCTGAGCATGTACTCGTGGCATGCTCCCACTCTTTGGGCGTAATAGAACGCTCTCATGGGGTTTCAATCCTCGTTCGTTCGAATCTGAGCATGTACTCGTGGCAAGCTCGCACTCTTTGGGCGTAATAGAACGCTCTCATGGGGTTTCAATCCTCGTTCGTTCGAATCTGAGCATGTACTCGTGGCAAGCTCGCACTCTTGGGCATAATAGAACACTCTCATGTGGTTTCAATCCTCGTTCGTTCGAATCTGAGCATGTACTCGTGGCAAGCTCGCACTCTTTGGGCGTAATAGAACGCTCTCATGGGGTTTCAATCCTCGTTCGTTCGAATCTGAGCATGTACTCGTGGCAAGCTCGCACTCTTTGGGCGTAATAGAACGCTCTCATGGGGTTTCAATCCTCGTTCGTTCGAATCTGAGCATGTACTCGTGGCAAGCTCGCACTCTTTGGGCGTAATAGAACGCTCTCATGGGGTTTCAATCCTCGTTCGTTCGAATCTGAGCATGTACTCGTGGCAAGCTCGCACTATTTGGGCGTAATAGAACGCTCTCATGGGGTTTCAATCCTCGTTCGTTCGAATCTGAGCATGTACTCGTGGCAAGCTCGCACTCTTTGGGCGTAATAGAACGCTCTCATGGGGTTTTTTCAATCCTCGTTCGTTCGAATCTGAGCATGTACTCGTGGCAAGCTCGCACTCTTTGGGCGTAATAGAACGCTCTCATGGGGTTTCAATCCTCGTTCGTTCGAATCTGAGCATGTACTCGTGGCAAGCTCGCACTCTTTGGGCATAATAGAAACGCTCTCATGGGGTTTCAATACTCGTTCGTTCGAATCTGAGCATGTATTTGTGGCAAGCTCGCACTCTTTGGGCGTAATAGAACGCTCTCATGGGGTTTCAATCCTCGTTCGTTCGAATCTGAGCATGTACTCGTGGAAAGCTCGCACTCTTGGGCGTAATAGAACGCTCTCATGGTGTTTCAATCCTCGTTCGTTCGAATCTGAGCAATTCCTCGTGGCAAGCTCGCACTCTTTGGGCGTAATAGAACGCTCTCATGGGGTTTCAATCCTCGTTCGTTCGAATCTGAGCATGTACTCGTGGCAAGCTCGCACTCTTTGGGCGTAATAGAACGCTCTCATGGGGTTTCAATCCTCTCGTTCGTTCGAATCTGAGCATGTACTCGTGGCAAGCTCGCACTTTTGGGCGTAATCGAACGCTCTCATGAGGTTTCAATCCTCGTTCGTTCGAATCTGAGCATGTACTCGTGGCAAGCTCGCACTCTTTGGGCGTAATAGAACGCTCTAATGGGGTTTCAATCCTCGTTCGTTCGAATCTGAGCATGTACTCGTGGCAAGCTCGCACTCTTTGGGCGTAATAGAACGCTCTCATGGGGTTTCAATCCTCGTTCGTTCGAATCTGAGCATGTACTCGTGGCAAGCTCGCACTCTTTGGGCGTAATAGAACGCTCTCATGGGGTTTCAATCCTCGTTCGTTCGAATCTGAGCATGTACTCGTGGCAAGCTCGCACTCTTCGGCGTAATAGAACGCTCTCATGGGGTTTCAATCCTCGTTCGTTCGAATCTGAGCATGTACTCGTGGCAAGCTCGCACTATTTGGGCGTAATAGAACACTCTCATGGGGTTTCAATCCTCGTTCGTTCGTTCGAATCTGAGCTTGTACTCGTGGCAAGCTCGCACTCTTTGGGCTTAATAGAACGCTCTCATGGGGTTTCAATCCTCGTTCGTTCGAATCTGAGCATGTACTCGTGGCAAGCTCGCACTCTTTGGGCGTAATAGAACGCTCTCATGGGGTTTCAATCCTCGTTCGTTCGAATCTGAGCATGTACTCGTGGCAAGCTCGCACTCTTTGGGCGTAATAGAACGCTCTCATGGGGTTTCAATCCTCGTTCGTTCGAATCTGAGCATGTACTCGTGGCAAGCTCGCACTCTTTGGGCGTAATAGAACGCTCTCATGGGGTTTCAATCCTCGTTCGTTCGAATCTGAGCATGTACTCGTGGCAAGCTCGCACTCTTTGGGCGTAATAGAACGCTCTCATGGGGTTTCAATCCTCGTTCGTTCGAATCTGAGCATGTACTCGTGGCAAGCTCGCACTCTTTGGGCGTAATAGAACGCTCTCATGGGGTTTCAATCCTCGTTCGTTCGAATCTGAGCATGTACTCGTGGCAAGCTCGCACTCTTTGGGCGTAATAGAACGCTCTCATCATGGGGTTTCAATCCTCGTTCGTTCGAATCTGAGCATGTACTCGTGGCAAGCTCGCACTCTTTGGGCGTAATAGACCGCTCTCATGGGGTTTCAATCCTCGTTCGTTCGAATCTGAGCATGTACTCGTGGCAAGCTCGCACTCTTTGGGCGTAATAGAACGCTCTCATGGGGTTTCAATCCTCGTTCGTTCGAATCTGAGCATGTACTCGTGGCAAGCTCGCACTCTTTGGGCGTAATAGAACGCTCTCATGGGGTTTCAATCCTCGTTCGTTCGAATCTGAGCATGTACTCGTGGCAAGCTCGCACTCTTTGGGCGTAATAGAACGCTCTCATGGGGTTTCAATCCTCGTTCGTTCGAATCTGAGCATGTACTCGTGGCAAGCTCGCACTCTTTGGGCGTAATAGAACGCTCTCATGGGGTTTCAATCCTCGTTCGTTCGAATCTGAGCATGTACTCGTGGCAAGCTCGCACTCTTAGGAGCAATAGAACGCTCTCATGGGGTTTCAATCCTCGTTCGTTCGAATCAAAGGATGTACTCGTGGCAAGCTCGCACTATTTGGGCGTAATAGAACACTCTCATGGGGTTTCAATCCTCGTTCGTTCGAATCTGAGCATGTACTCGTGGCAAGCTCGCACTATTTGGGCGTAATAGAACACTCTCATGGGGTTTCAATCCTCGTTCGTTCGAATCTGAGCATGTACTCGTGGCAAGCTCGCACTCTTTGGGCGTAATAGAACGCTCTCATGGGGTTTCAATCCTCGTTCGTTCGAATCTGAGCATGTACTCGTGGCAAGCTCGCACTCTTTGGGCGTAATAGAACGCTCTCATGGGGTTTCAATCCTCGTTCGTTCGAATCTGAGCATGTACTCGTGGCAAGCTCGCACTCTTTGGGCGTAATAGAACGCTCTCATGGGGTTTCAATCCTCGTTCGTTCGAATCTGAGCATGTACTCGTGGCAAGCTCGCACTCTTTGGGCATAATAGAACGCTCTCATGGGATTTCAATCTTCGTTCGTTCGAATCTGAGCATGTACTCGTGGCAAGCTCGCACTCTTTGGGCGTAATAATAGAACGCTCTCATGGGGTTTCAATCCTCGTTCGTTCGAATCTGAGCATGTACTCGTGGCAAAGCTCGCACTCTTTGGGCGTAATAGAACGCTCTCATGGGGTTTCAATCCTCGTTCGTTCGAATCTGAGCATGTACTCGTGGCAAGCTCGCACTCTTTGGGCGTAATAGAACGCTCTCATGGGGTTTCAATCCTCGTTCGTTCGAATCTGAGCATGTACTGTACTCGTGGCAAGCTCGCACTCTTTGGGCGTAATAGAACGCTCTCATGGGGTTTCAATCCTCGTTCGTTCGAATCTGAGCATGTACTCGTGGCAAGCTCGCACTCTTTGGGCGTAATAGAACGCTCTCATGGGGTTTCAATCCTCGTTCGTTCGAATCTGAGCATGTACTCGTGGCAAGCTCGCACTCTTTGGGCGTAATAGAACGCTCTCATGGGGTTTCAATCCTCGTTCGTTCGAATCTGAGCATGTACTCGTGGCAAGCTCGCACTCTTTGGGCGTAATAGAACGCTCTCATGGGGTTTCAATCCTCGTTCGTTCGAATCTGAGCATGTACTCGTGGCAAGCTCGCACTCTTTTTTGGGCGTAATAGAACGCTCTCTCATGGGGTTTCAATCCTCGTTCGTTCGAATCTGAGCATGTACTCGTGGCAAGCTCGCACTCTTAGGGCGTAAGAGAACGCTCTCATGGGGTTTCAATCCTCGTTCGTTCGAATCTGAGCATGTACTCGTGGCATGCTCGCACTCTTTGGGCGTAATAGAACGCTCTCATGGGGTTTCAATCCTCGTTCGTTCGAATCTGAGCATGTACTCGTTGCAAGCTAGCACTCTTAGGGCGTAATAGAAACGCTCACATGGGGTTTCTATCCTCGTTCGTTCGAATCTGACATTGTACTCGTGGCAAGCTCGCACTCTTTGGGCGTAAGAGAACGCTCTCTCATGGGGTTTCAATCCTCGTTCGTTCGAATCTGACCTTGTACTCGTGGCAAGCTCGCACTCTTTGGGCCTAATAGAACGCTCTCATGGGGTTTCAATCCTCGTTCGTTCGAATCTGAGCATGTACTCGTGTCAAGCTCGCACTCTTTGGGCGTAATAGAACGCTCTCATGGGGTTTCAATCCTCGTTCGTTCGAATCTGAGCATGTACTCGTGGCAAGCTCGCACTCTTTGGGCGTAATAGAACGCTCTCATGGGGTTTCAATCCTCGTTCGTTCGAATCTGAGCATGTACTCGTGGCAAGCTCGCACTCTTTGGGCGTAATAGAACACTCTCATGGGGTTTCAATCCTCGTTCGTTCGAATCTGAGCATGTACTCGTGGCAAGCTCGCACTCTTTGGGCGTAATAGAACGCTCTCATGGGGTTTCAATCCTCGTTCGTTCGAATCTGAGCATGTACTCGTGGCAAGCTCGCACTCTTTGGGCGTAATAGAACGCTCTCATGGGGTTTCAATCCTCGTTCGTTCGAATCTGAGCATGTACTCGTGGCAAGCTAGCACTCTTTTAGGGCGTAATAGAACGCACTCATGGGGTTTTAATTCTTGTTCGTTCGAAGCTGAGCATGTACTCGTGGCAAGCTCGCACTCTTTGGGCGTAATAGAACGCTCTTTTGGGGTTTCAATCCTCGTTCGTTCGAATCTGAGCATGTACTCGTGGAAAGCTCGCACTCTTTGGGCGTAATAGAACGCTCTCATGGGGTTTCAATCCTCGTTCGTTCGAATCTGAGCATGTACTCGTGGCAAGCTCGCACTCTTTGGGCGTAATAGAACGCTCTCATGGGGTTTCAATCCTCGTTCGTTCGAATCTGAGCATGTACTCGTGGCAAGCTCGCACTCTTTGGGCGTAATGGAACACTCTCATGGGGTTTCATCCTCGTTCGTTCGAATCTGAGCATGTACTCGTGGCAAGCTCGCACTCTTTGGGCGTAATAGAACGCTCTCATGGGGTTTCAATCCTCGTTCGTTCGAATCTGAGCATGTACTCGTGGCAAGCTCGCACTATTTGGGCGTAATAGAACGCTCTCATGGGGTTTCAATCCTCGTTCGTTCGAATCTGAGCATGTACTCGTGGCAAGCTCGCACTATTTGGGCGTAATAGAACACTCATGGGGTTTCAATCCTCGTTCGTTCGAATCTGAGCATGTACTCGTGGCAAGCTCGCACTCTTTGGGCGTAATAGAACGCTCTCATGGGGTTTCAATCCTCGTTCGTTCGAATCTGAGCATGTACTCGTGGCAAGCTCGCACTCTTTGGGCGTAATAGAACGCTCTCATGAGGTTTCAATCCTCGTTCGTTCGAATCTGAGCATGTACTCGTGGCAAGCTCGCACTCTTTGGGCGTAATAGAACGCTCTCATGGGGTTTCAATCCTCGTTCGTTCGAATCTGAGCATGTACTCGTGGCAAGCTCGCACTCTTTGGGCGTAATAGAACGCTCTCATGGGGTTTCAATCCTCGTTCGTTCGAATCTGAGCATGTACTCGTGGCAAGCTCGCACTCTTAGGAGCAAGAGAACGCTCTCATGGGGTTTCAATCCTCGTTCGTTCGAATCAAAGGATGTACTCGTGGCAAGCTCGCACTATTTGGGCGTAATAGAACACTCTCATGGGGTTTCAATCCTCGTTCGTTCGAATCTGAGCATCTACTCGTGGCAAGCTCGCACTATTTGGGCGTAATAGAACACTCTCATGGGGTTTCAATCCTCCTTCGTTCGAATCTGAGCATGTACTCGTGGCAAGCTCGCACTCTTTGGGCGTAATAGAACGCTCTCATGGGGTTTCAATCCTCGTTCGTTCGAATCTGAGCATGTACTCGTGGAAAGCTCGCACTCTTAGGAGCAATAGAATGCTCTCATGGGGTTTCAATCCTCGTTCATTCGAATCAGAGGATGTACTCGTGGCAAGCTCGCTCTCTTTGGGCGTAATAGAACGCTCACATGGGGTTTCAATCCTCGTTCGTTCGAATCTGAGCATGTACTCGTGGCAAGCTCGCACTCTTTGGGCGTAATAGAACGCTCTCATGGGGTTTCAATCCTCGTTCGTTCGAATCTGAGCATGTACTCGTGGCAAGCTCGCACTCTTTGGGCGTAAAGAGAACGCTCTCTCATGGGGTTTCAATCCTCGTTCGTTCGAATCTAAGCATGTACTCGTGGCAAGCTCGCACTATTTGGGCGTAATAGAATGCTCTCATGGAGCTTCAATCCTCGTTCGTTCGAATCTGAACATGTACTCGTGGCAAGCTCGCACTCTTTGGGCGTAGTAGAACGCTCTCATGGGGTTTCAATTCTCGTTCGTTGAAATCTGAACATGTACTCGTGGCGAACTCGCACTATTTGGGCGTAATTGAACGCTCTCATGGGGTTTCAATCCTCGTTCGTTCGAATCTGAGCATGTACTCGTGGCAAGCTCGCACTATTTGGGAGTAATAGAATGCTCTCATGGAGTTGCAATCCTCGTTCGTTCGAATCTGAGCATGTACTCGTAGCAAGCTCGCACTCTTTGGGCGTAATAGAAGGCTCTCATGGGGCTTCAATCCTCGTTCGTTCGAATCTGAGCATGTACCCGTGGCAAGCTCGCACTCTTTGGGCGTAATAGAACGCTCTCAAGGGGCTTCAATCCTCGTTCGTTCGAATCTGAGCATGTACTCGTGGAAAGCTCGCACTCTTAGGGCGTAATAGAACGCTCTCATGGGGTTTCAATCCTCGTTCGTTCGAATCTGAGGCATGTACTCGTGGCAAGCTCGCACTCTTTGGGCGTAATAGAAACGCTCTCATGGGGTTTCAATCCTCGTTCGTTCGAATCTGAGCATGTACTCGTGGCAAGCTCGCACTCTTTGGGCGTAATAGAACGCTCTCATGGGGTTTTCAATCCTCGTTCGTTCGAATCTGAGCATGTACTCGTGGCAAGCTCGCACTCTTTGGGCGTAATAGAACGCTCTCATGGGGTTTCAATCCTCGTTCGTTCGAATCTGAGCATGTACTCGTGGCAAGCTCGCACTCTTTGGGCGTAATAGAACGCTCTCATGGGGTTTCAATCCTCGTTCGTTCGAATCTGAGCATGTACTCGTGGCAAGCTCGCACTCTTTGGGCGTAATAGAACGCTCTCATGGGGTTTCAATCCTCGTTCGTTCGAATCTGAGCATGTACTCGTGGCAAGCTCGCACTCTTTGGGCGTAATAGAACGCTCTCATGAGGTTTCAATCCTCGTTCGTTCGAATCTGAGCATGTACTCGTGGCAAGCTCGCACTCTTTGGGCGTAATAGAAACGCTATCATGGGGTTTCAATCCTCGTTCGTTCGAATCTGAGCATGTACTCGTGGCAAACTCGCACTCTTTGGGCAAAATAGAACGCTCTCATGGGGTTTCAATCCTCGTTCGTTCGAATCTGAGCATGTACTCGTGGCAAGCTCGCACTCTTTGGGCGTAATAGAACGCTCTCATGGGGTTTCAATCCTCGTTCGTTCGAATCTGAGCATGTACTCGTGGCAAGCTCGCACTCTTTGGGCGTAATAGAACGCTCTCATGGGGTTTCAATCCTCGTTCGTTCGAATCTGAGCATGTACTCGTGGCAAGCTCGCACTATTTGGGCGTAATAGAACACTCTCATGGGGTTTCAATCCTCGTTCGTTCGAATCTGAGCATGTACTCGTGGCAAGCTCGCACTCTTAGGCGTAATAGAACGCTCTCATGGGGTTTCAATCCTCGTTCGTTCGAATCTGAGCATGTACTCGTGGCAAGCTCGCACTCTTTGGGCGTAATAGAACGCTCTCATGGGGTTTCAATCCTCGTTCGTTCGAATCTGAGCATGTACTCGTGGCAAGCTCGCACTCTTTGGGCGTAATAGAACGCTCTCATGGGGTTTCAATCCTCGTTCGTTCGAATCTGAGCATGTACTCGTGGCAAGCTCGCACTCTTTGGGCGTAATAGAACGCTCTCATGGGGTTTCAATCCTCGTTCGTTCGAATCTGAGCATGTACTCGTGGCAAGCTCGCACTCTTTGGGCGTACTAGAACGCTCTCATGGGGTTTCAATCCTCGTTCGTTCGAATCTGAGCATGTACTCGTGGCAAGCTCGCAATCTTTGGGCGTAATAGAATGCTCTCATGGGGTTTCAATCCTCGTTCGTTCGTTCGAATCTGAGCATGTACTCGTGGCAAGCTCGCACTCTTTGGGCGTAATAGAATGCTCTCATGGGGTTTCAATCCTCGTTCGTTCGAATCTGAGCATGTACTCGTGGCAAGCTCGCACTGTTTGGGCGTAATAGAACGCTCTCATGGGGTTTCAATGCTCCTTCGTTCGAATCTGAGCATGTACTCGTGGCAAGCTCGCACTCTTTGGGCGTTATAGAACGCTCTCATGGGGTTTCAATCCTCGTTCGTTCGAATCTGAGCATGTACTCGTGGCAAGCTCGCACTTTGAGGCGCAATAGAACGCTCTCATGGGGTTTCAATCCTCGTTCGTTCGAATCTGAGGATGTACTCGTGGCAAGCTCGCACTCTTTGGGCGTAATAGAACACTCTCATGGGGTTTCAATCCTCGTTCGTTCGAATCTGAGCATGTACTCGTGGCAAGCTCGCACTCTTTGGGCGTAATAGAACGCTCTCATGGGGTTTCAATCCTCGTTCGTTCGAATCTGAGCATGTACTCGTGGCAAGCTCGCACTCTTTGGGCGTAATAGAACGCTCTCATGGGGTTTCAATCCTCGTTCGTTCGAATCTGAGCATGTACTCGTGGCAAGCTCGCACTCTTTGGGCGTAATAGAACGCTCTCATGGGGTTTCAATCCTCGTTCGTTCGAATCTGAGCATGTACTCGTGGCAAGCTCGCACTCTTTGGGCGTAATAGAACGCTCTCATGGGGTTTCAATTCTCGTTCGTTCAAATCTGAACATGTACTCGTGGCAAACTCGCACTATTTGGGCGTAATAGAACGCTCTCATGGGGTTTCAATCCTCGTTCGTTCGAATCTGAGCATGTACTCGTGGCAAGCTCGCACTCTTTGGACGTAGTAGAACGCTCTCATGGGGTTTCAATCCTCGTTCGTTCGAATCTGAGCATGTACTCGTGGCAAGCTCGCACTCTTTGGGCGTAATAGAACGCTCTCATGGGGTTTCAATCCTCGTTCGTTCGAATCTGAGCATGTACTCGTGCCAAGCTAGCACTCTCTTTGGGCGTAATAGAACGCTCTCATGGGGTTTCAATCCTCGTTCGTTCGAATCTGAGCATGTACTCGTGGCAAGCTCGCACTCTTTGGGCGTAATAGAACGCTCTCATGGGGTTTCAATCCTCGTTCGTTCGAATCTGAGCATGTACTCGTGGCAAGCTCGCACTCTTAGGGCGTAAGAGAACGCTCTCATGGGGTTTCAATCCTCGTTCGTTCGAATCAAAGGATGTACTCGTGGCAAGCTCGCACTATTTGGGCGTAATAGAACACTCTCATGGGGTTTCAATCCTCGTTCGTTCGAATCTGAGCATGTACTCGTGGCAAGCTCGCACTATTTTGGCGTAATAGAACACTCTCATGGGGTTTCAATCCTCGTTCGTTCGAATCTGAGCATGTACTCGTGGCAAGCTCGCACTCTTTGGGCGTAATAGAACGCTCTCATGGGGTTTCAATCCTCGTTCGTTCGAATCTGAGCATGTACTCGTGGCAAGCTCGCACTCTTAGGAGCAATAGAATGCTCTCATGGGGTTTCAATCCTCGTTCATTCGAATCAGAGGATGTACTCGTGGCAAGCTCGCTCTCTTTGGGCGTAATAGAACGCTCACATGGGGTTTCAATCCTCGTTCGTTCGAATCTGAGCATGTACTCGTGGCAAGCTCGCACTCTTTGGGCGTAATAGAACGCTCTCATGGGGTTTCAATCCTCGTTCGTTCGAATCTGAGCATGTACTCGTGGCAAGCTCGCACTCTTAGGAGCGTAATAGAACGCTCTCATGGGGTTTCAATCCTCGTTCGTTCGAATCAAAGGATGTACTCGTGGCAAGCTCGCACTCTTTGGGCGTAATAGAACGCTCTCATGGGGTTTCAATCCTCGTTCGTTCGAATCTGAGCATGTACTCGTGGCAAGCTCGCACTCTTTGGGCGTAATAGAACGCTCTCATGGGGTTTCAATCCTCGTTCGTTCGAATCTGAGCATGTACTCGTGGCAAGCTCGCACTCTTTGGGCGTAATAGAACGCTCTCATGGGGTTTCAATCCTCGTTCGTTCGAATCTGAGCATGTACTCGTGGCAAGCTCGCACTATTTGGGCGTAATAGAACACTCTCATGGGGTTTCAATCCTCGTTCGTTCGAATCTGAGCATGTACTCGTGGCAAGCTCGCACTCTTTGGGCGTAATAGAACGCTCTCATGGGGTTTCAATCCTCGTTCGTTCGAATCTGAGCATGTACTCGTGGCAAGCTCGCACTCTTTGGGCGTAATAGAACGCTCTCATGGGGTTTCAATCCTCGTTCGTTCGAATCTGAGCATGTACTCGTGGCAAGCTCGCACTCTTTGGGCGTAATAGAACGCTCTCATGGGGTTTCAATCCTCGTTCGTTCGAATCTGAGCATGTACTCGTGGCAAGCTCGCACTCTTTGGGCGTAATAGAACGCTCTCATGGGGTTTCAATCCTCGTTCGTTCGAATCTGAGCATGTACTCGTGGCAAGCTCGCACTTTTCGGGCGTAATAGAACGCTCTCATGGTGTTTCAATCCTCGTTCGTTCGAATCTGAGCATGTACTCGTGGCAAGCTCGCACTCTTAGGAGCAAGAGAACGCTCTCATGGGGTTTCAATCCTCGTTCGTTCGAATCAAAGGATGTACTCGTGGCAAGCTCGCACTATTTGGGCGTAATAGAACACTCTCATGGGGTTTCAATCCTCGTTCGTTCGAATCTGAGCATGTACTCGTGGCAAGCTCGCACTATTTGGGCGTAATAGAACACTCTCATGGGGTTTCAATCCTCGTTCGTTCGAATCTGAGCATGTACTCGTGGCAAGCTCGCACTCTTTGGGCGTAATAGAACGCTCTCATGGGGTTTCAATCCTCGTTCGTTCGAATCTGAGCATGTACTCGTGGAAAGCTCGCACTCTTAGGGCGTAATAGAACGCTCTCATAGGGTTTCAATCCTCGTTCGTTCGAATCTGAGGATGTACTCGTGGCAAGCTCGCACTCTTTGGGCGTAATAGAACGCTCTCATGGGGTTTCAATCCTCGTTCGTTCGAATCTGAGCATGTACTCGTGGCAAGCTCGCACTCTTTGGGCGTAATAGAACGCTCTTTCGGGATTTCAATCCTCATTCGTTCGAATCTGAGCATGTACTCGTGGCAAGCTCGCACTCGTAGGGCTTAATAGAACACTCTCATGGGTTTCAATCCTCATTCGTTCGAATCTGAGCTTGTACTCGTGGCAAGCTCGCACTCCTTGGCGTAATAGAACGCTCTCATGGGGTTTCAATCTCTCATTCGTCGAATCTGAGCATGTACTCGTGGCAAGCTCGCACTCTTAGGAGCAAGAGAACGCTCTCATGGGGTTTCAATCCTCGTTCGTTCGAATCAAAGGATGTACTCGTGGCAAGCTCGCACTATTTGGGCGTAATAGAACACTCTCATGGGGTTTCAATCCTCGTTCGTTCGAATCTGAGCATGTACTCGTGGCAAGCTCGCACTCTTTGGGCGTAATAGAACACTCTCATGGGGTTTCAATCCTCGTTCGTTCGAATCTGAGCATGTACTCGTGGCAAGCTCGCACTCTTTGGGCGTAATAGAACGCTCTCATGGGGTTTCAATCCTCGTTCGTTCGAATCTGAGCATGTACTCGTGGCAAGCTCGCACTCTCTTTTGGGCGTAATAGAACGCTCTCATGGGGTTTCAATCCTCGTTCGTTCGAATCTGAGCATGTACTCGTGGCGTGGCAAGCTCGCACTATTTGGGCGTAATAGAACGCTCTCATGGGGTTTCAATCCTCGTTCGTTCGAATCTGAGCATGTACTCGTGGCAAGCTCGCACTCTTAGGGCAAGAGAACGCTCTCATGGGGTTTCAATCCTCGTTCGTTCGAATCTGAGCATGTACTCGTGGCAAGCTCGCACTATTTGGGCGTAATAGAACGCTCTCATGGGGTTTCAATCCTCCTTCGTACGAATCTGAGCATGTACTCGTGGCAAGCTCGCACTATTTTGGCGTAATAGAACACTCTCATGGGGTTTCAATCCTCGTTCGTTCGAATCTGAGCATGTACTCGTGGCAAGCTCGCACTCTTTGGGCGTAATAGAACGCTCTCATGGGGTTTCAATCCTCGTTCGTTCGAATCTGAGCATGTACTCGTGGAAAGCTCGCACTCTTAGGAGCAATAGAATGCTCTCATGGGGTTTCAATCCTCGTTCGTTCGAATCTGAGCATGTACTCGTGGCAAGCTCGCCCTCTTTGCGCGTAATAGAACGCTCACATGGGGTTTCAATCCTCGTTCGTTCGAATCTGAGCATGTACTCGTGGCAAGCTCGCACTCTTTGGGCGTAATAGAACGCTCTCATGGGGTTTCAATCCTCGTTCGTTCGAATCTGAGCATGTACTCGTGGAAAGCTCGCACTCTTAGGAGCAATAGAACGCTCTCATGGGGTTTCAATCCTCGTTCGTTCGAATCAAAGGATGTACTCGTGGCAAGCTCGCACTATTTGGGCGTAATAGAACACTCTCATGGGGTTTCAATCCTCGTTCGTTCGAATCTGAGCATGTACTCGTGGCAAGCTCGCACTATTTGGGCGTAATAGAACACTCTCATGGGGTTTCAATCCCCGTTCGTTCGAATCTGAGCATGTACTCGTGGCAAGCTCGCACTCTTTGGGCGTAATAGAACGCTCTCATGGGGTTTCAATCCTCGTTCGTTCGAATCTGAGCATGTACTCGTGGCAAGCTCGCACTATTTGGGCGTAATAGAACGCTCTCATGGGGTTTCAATCCTCGTTCGTTCGAATCTGAGCATGTACTCGTGGCATGCTCGCACTCTTTGGGCGTAATAGAACGCTCTCATGGGGTTTCAATCCTCGTTCGTTCGAATCTGAGCATGTACTCGTGGCAAGCTCGCACTCTTTGGGCGTAATAGAACGCTCTTATGGGGTTTCAATCCTCGTTCGTTCGAATCTGAGCATGTACTCGTGGCAAGCTCGCACTCTTTAGCGTAATAGAACGCTCTCATGGGGTTTCAATCCTCGTTCGTTTCGAATCTGAGCATGTACTCGTGGCAAGCTCGCACTCTTAGGGCGAAATAGAACGCTCTCATGGGGTTTCAATCCTCGTTCGTTCGAATCTGAGAATGTACTCGTGGCAAGCTCGCACTATTTGGGCGTAATAGAACACTCTCATGGGGTTTCAATCCACGTTCGTTCGAATTGAGCATGTCCTCGTGGCAAGCTCGCACTATTTGGGCGTAATAGAACACTCTCATGGGTTTTCAATCCTCGTTCGTTCGAATCTGAGCATGTACTCGTGGCAAGCTCGCACTCTTTGGGCGTAATAGAACGCTCTCATGGGGTTTCAATCCTCGTTCGTTCGAATCTGAGCATGTACTCGTGGAAAGCTCGCACTCTTAGGCGTAATAGAATGCTCTCATGGGGTTTCAATCCTCGTTCGTTCGAATCAGAGCATGTACTCGTGGCAAGCTCGCACTCTTTGGGCGTAATAGAACGCTCTCATGGGGTTTCAATCCTCGTTCGTTCGAATCTGAGCATGTACTCGTGGCAAGCTCGCACTCTTTGGGCGTAATAGAACGCTCTCATGGGGTTTTCAATCCTCGTTCGTTCGAATCTGAGCATGTACTCGTGGCAAGCTCGCACTCTTTGGGCGTAATAGAACGCTCTCATGGGGTTTCAATCCTCGTTCGTTCGAATCTGAGCATGTACTCGTGGCAAGCTCGCACTCTTTGGGCGTAATAGAACGCTCTCATGGGGTTTCAATCCTCGTTCGTTCGAATCTGAGCATGTACTCGTGGTAAGCTCGCACTCTTAGGACGTAATAGAACGCCCTGATGGGGTTTCAATCCTCGTTCGTTCGAATATGAGGATGTACTCGTGGCAAGCTCGCACTATTTGGGCGTAATAGAACACTCTCATGGGGTTTCAATCCTCGTTCGTTCGAATCTGAGCATGTACTCGTGGCAAGCTCGCACTCTTTGGGCGTAATAGAACGCTCTCATGGGGTTTCAATCCTCGTTCGTTCGAATCTGAGCATGTACTCGTGGCAAGCTCGCACTATTTGGGCGTAATAGAACGCTCTCATGGGGTTTCAATCCTCGTTCGTTCGAATCTGAGCATGTACTCGTGGCAAGCTCGCACTCTTTGGGCGTAATAGAACGCTCTCATGGGGTTTCAATCCTCGTTCGTTCGAATCTGAATATGTACTCGTGGCAAGCTCGCACTCTTTGGGCGTAAGAGAACGCTCTCATGGGGTTTCAATCCTCGTTCGTTCGAATCTGAGCATGTACTCGTGGCAAGCTCGCACTCTTAGGAGCAAGAGAACGCTCTCATGGGCTTTCAATCCTCGTTCGTTTGAATCAAAGGATGTATGTACTCGTGGCAAGCTCGCACTATTTGGGCGTAATAGAACACTCTCATGGGGTTTCAATCCTCGTTCGTTCGAATCTGAGCATGTACTCGTGGCAAGCTCGCACTATTTGGGCGTAATAGAACACTCTCATGGGGTTTCAATCCTCGTTCGTTCGAATCTGAGCATGTACTCGTGGCAAGCTCGCACTCTTTGGGCGTAATAGAACGCTCTCATGGGGTTTCAATCCTCGTTCGTTCGAATCTGAGCATGTACTCGTGGAAAGCTCGCACTCTTAGGAGCAATAGAATGCTCTCATGGGGTTTCAATCCTCGTTCATTCGAATAAGAGGATGTACTCGTGGCAAGCTCGCTCTCTTTGGGCGTAATAGAACGCTCACATGGGGTTTCAATCCTCGTTCGTTCGAATCTGAGCATGTATTCGTGGCAAGCTCGCACTCTTTGGGCGTAATGAAACGCTCTCATGGGGTTTCAATCCTCGTTCATTCGAATCTGATCATGTACTCGTGGAAAGCTCGCACTCTTAGGAGCAAGAGAACGCTCTCATGGGCTTTCAATCCTCGTTCGTTCGAATCAAAGGATGTACTCGTGGCAAGCTCGCACTATTTGGGCGTAATAGAACACTCTCATGGGGTTTCAATCCTCGTTCGTTCGAATCTGAGCATGTCCTCGTGGCAAGCTCGCACTATTTGGGCGTAATAGAACACTCTCATGGGGTTTCAATCCTCGTTCGTTCGAATCTGAGCATGTACTCGTGGCAAGCTCGCACTCTTTGGGCGTAATAGAACGCTCTCATGGGGTTTCAATCCTCGTTCGTTCGAATCTGAGCATGTACTCGTGGCAAGCTCACTCTCTTTGTGCGTAATAGAACGCTCACATGGGGTTTCAATCCTCGTTCGTTCGAATCTGAGCATGTACTCATGGAAAGCTCGCACTCTTAGGAGCAATAGAACGCTCTCATGGGGTTTCAATTCTCGTTCGTTCGAATCAAAGGATGTACTCGTGGCAAGCTCGCTCTCTTTGGGCGTAATAGAACGCTCTCATGGGTTTCAATCCTTGTTCGTTCGAATCTGAGCATGTACTCGTGGCAAGCTCGCACTCTTTGGGCATAATAGAACGCTCTCATGGGGTTTCAATCCTCGTTCATTCGAATCAGAGGATGTACTCGTGGCAAGCTCGCACTCTTTGGGCGTAATAGAAACGCTCTCATGGGGTTTCAATCCTCGTTCGTTCGAATCTGAGCATGTACTCGTGGCAAGCTCGCACTCTTTGGGCGTAATAGAACGCTCTCATGGGGTTTCAATCCTCGTTCGTTCGAATCTGAGCATGTGTACTCGTGGAAAGCTCGCACTCTTAGGAGAAAGAGAACGCTCTCATGGGGTTTCAATCCTCGTTCGTTCGAATCAAAGGATGTACTCGTGGCAAGCTCGCACTATTTGGGCGTAATAGAACACTCTCATGGGGTTTCAATCCTCGTTCGTTCGAATCTGAGCATGTACTCGTGGCAAGCTCGCACTATTTGGGCGTAATAGAACACTCTCATGGGGTTTCAATCCTCGTTCGTTCGAATCTGAGCATGTACTCGTGGCAAGCTCACACTCTTCGGGCGTAATAGAACGCTCTTTTGGGGTTTCAATCCTCGTTCGTTCGAATCTGAGCATGTACTCGTGGCAAGCTCGCACTCTTCGGGCATAATAGAACGCTCTCATGGGGTTTCAATCCTCGTTCGTTCGAATCTGAGCATGTACTCGTGGCAAGCTCGCACTCTTCGGGCGTAATAGAACGCTCTCATGGGGTTTCAATCCTCGTTCGTTCGAATCTGAGCGTGTACTCGTGGCAAGCTCGCACTCTTTGGGCGTAATAGAACGCTCTCATGGGGTTTCAATCCTCGTTCGTTCGAATCTGAGCATGTACTCGTGGCAAGCTCGCACTCTTAGGAGCAAGAGAACGCTCTCATGGGGTTTCAATCCTCGTTCGTTCGAATCAAAGGATGTACTCGTGGCAAGCTCGCACTATTTGGGCGTAATAGAACACTCTCATGGGGTTTCAATCCTCGTTCGTTCGAATCTGAGCATCTACTCGTGGCAAGCTCGCACACTTTGGGCGTAATAGAACACTCTCATGGGGTTTCAATCCTCCTTCGTTCGAATCTGAGCATGTACTTGTGGCAAGCTGCGCTCTTTGGGCGTAATAGAACGCTCTCATGGGGTTTCAATCCTCGTTCGTTCGAATCTGAGCATGTACTCGTGGAAAGCTCGCACTCTTAGGATCAATAGAATGCTCTCATGGGGTTTCAATCCTCGTTCATTCGAATCAGAGGATGTACTCGTGGCAAGCTCGCTCTCTTTGGGCGTAATAGAACGCTCTCATGGGGTTTCAATCCTCGTTCGTTCGAATCTGAGCATGTACTCGTGGCAAGCTCGCACTATTTGGGCGTAATAGAACACTCTCATGGGGTTTCAATCCTCGTTCGTTCGAATCTGAGCATGTACTCGTGGCAAGCTCGCACCCTTTGGGCGTAATAGAAAACTCTCATGGGGTTTCAATCCTCGTTCGTTCGAATCTGAGAATGTACTCGTGGCAAGCTCGCACTATTTGGGCGTAATAGAACACTCTCATGGGGTTTCAATCCTCGTTCGTTAGAATCTGAGCATGTACTCGTGGCAAGCTCGCACTCTTCGGGCGTAATAGAACGCTCTCATGGGCTTTCAATCCTCGTTCGTTCGAATCAAAGGATGTACTCGTGGCAAGCTCGCACTCTTTGGGCGTAATAGAAACGCTCTCATGGGGTTTCAATCCTCGTTCGTTCGAATCTGAGCATGTACTCGTGGCAAGCTCGCACTCTTTGGGCGTAATAGAACGCTCTCATGGGGTTTCAATCCTCGTTCGTTCGAATCTGAGCATGTACTCGTGGCAAGCTCGCACTCTTTGGGCGTAATAGAACGCTCTCATGGGGTTTCAATCCTCGTTCGTTCGAATCTGAGCATGTACTCGTGCAAGCTCGCACTCTTTGGGCGTAATAGAACGCTCTCATGGGGTTTCAATCCTCGTTCGTTCGAATCTGAGCATGTACTCGTGGCAAGCTCGCACTCTTTGGGCGTAATAGAACGCTCTCATGGGGTTTCAATCCTCGTTCGTTCGAATCTGAGCATGTACTCGTGGCAAGCTCGCACTCTTAGGGCGTAATAGAACGCTCTCATGGGGTTTCAATCCTCGTTCGTTCGAATCTGAGCATGTACTCGTGGCAAGCTCGCACTATTTGGGCGTAATAGAACGCTCTCATGGGGTTTCAATCCTCGTTCGTTCGAATCTGAGCATGTACTCGTGGCAAGCTCGCACTCTTTGGGCGTAATAGAACACTCTCATGGGGTTTCAATCTCGTTCGTTCGTTCGAATCTGAGCATGTACTCGTGGCAAGCTCGCACTCTTTGGGCGTAATAGAACGCTCTCATGGGGTTTCAATCCTCGTTCGTTCGAATCTGAGCATGTACTCGTGGCAAGCTCGCTCGCACTCTTTGGGCGTAATAGAACGCTCATGGGGTTTCAATCCTCGTTCGTTCGAATCTGAGCATGGACTCGTGGCAAGCTCGCACTCTTTGGGCGTAATAGAACGCTATCATGGGGTTTCAATCCTCGTTCGTTCGAATCTGAGGATGGACTCGTGGCAAGCTCGCACTCTTTGGGCGTAATAGAACGCTATCATGGGGTTTCAATCCTCGTTCGTTCGAATCTGAGCATGTACTCGTGGCAAGCTCGCACTCTTAGGCGTAATAGAAACGCTCTCATGGGGTTTCAATCCTCGTTCGTTCGATCTGAGCATGTACTCGTGGAAAGCTCGCACTCTTAGGGCGTAATAGAATGCTCTCATGGGGTTTCAATCCTCGTTCGTTTCGAATCAGAGGATGTACTCGTGGCAAGCTCGCTCTCTTTGGGCGTAATAGAACGCTCACATGGGGTTTCAATCCTCGTTCGTTCGAATCTGAGCATGTATTCGTGGCAAGCTCGCACTCTTTGGGCGTAATAAAACGCTCTCATGGGGTTTCAATCCTCGTTCATTGAAATCTGAGCATGTACTCGTGGAAAGCTCGCACTCTTAGGAGCAAGAGAACGCTCTCATGGGGTTTCAATCCTCGTTCGTTCGAATCAAAGGATGTACTCGTGGCAAGCTCGCACTATTTGGGCGTAATAGAACACTCTCATGGGGTTTCAATCCTCGTTCGTTCGAATCTGAGCATGTACTCGTGGCAAGCTCGCACTTTGGGCGTAATAGAACTCTCTCATGGGGTTTCAATCCTCGTTCGTTCGAATCTGAGCATGTACTCGTGGCAAGCTCGCACTCTTTGGGCGTAATAGAACGCTCTCATGGGGTTTCAATCCTCGTTCGTTCGAATCTGAGCATGTACTCGTGGCAAGCTCACTCTCTTTGGGCGTAATAGAACACTCTCATGGGGTTTCAATCCTCCTTCGTTCGAATCTGAGCATATACTCATGGAAAGCTCGCACTCTTAGGAGCAATAGAACGCTCTCATGGGGTTTCAATCCTCGTTCGTTCGAATCTGAGCATGTACTCGTGGCAAGCTCGCACTCTTTGGGCGTAATAGAACGCTCTCATGGGGTTTCAATCCTCGTTCGTTCGAATCTGAGCATGTACTCGTGGCAAGCTCGCACTCTTTGGGCGTAATAGAACGCTCTCATGGGGTTTCAATCCTCGTTCATTCGAATCTGAGCATGTACTCGTGGCAAGCTCGCTCTCTTTGGGCGTAATAGAACGCTCTCATGGGGTTTCAATCCTCGTTCGTTCGAATCTGAGCATGTACTCGTGGCAAGCTCGCACTCTTTGGGCGTAATAGAACGCTCTCATGGGGTTTCAATCCTCCTCGTTCGTTCGAATCTGAGCATGTACTCGTGGAAAGCTCGCACTCTTAGGAGAATAGAACGCTCTCATGGGGTTTTTCAATCCGTTCGTTCGTTCGAATCTGAGCATGTACTCGTGGCAAGCTCGCACTATTTGGGCGTAATAGAACACTCTCATGGGGTTTCAATCCTCGTTCGTTCGAATCTGAGCATGTACTCGTGGCAAGCTCGCACTCTTTGGGCGTAATAGAACACTCTCATGGGGTTTCAATCCTCGTTCGTTCGAATCTGAGCATGTACTCGTGGCAAGCTCGCACTCTTTGGGCGTAATAGAACGCTCTTTTGGGGTTTCAATCCTCGTTCGTTCGAATCTGAGCATGTACTCGTGGCAAGCTCGCACTCTTCGGGCATAATAGAACGCTCTCATGGGGTTTCAATCCTCGTTCGTTCGAATCTGAGCATGTACTCGTGGCAAGCTCGCACTCTTTGGGCGTAATAGAACGCTCTCATGGGGCTTCAATTCTCGTTCGTTCGAATCTGAGCATGTACTCGTGGCAAGCTCGCACTCTTTGGGCGTAATAGAACGCTCTCATGGGGTTTCAATCCTCGTTCGTTCGAATCTGAGCATGTACTCGTGGCAAGCTCGCACTCTTCGGGCGTAATAGAACGCTCTCATGGGGTTTCAATCCTCGTTCGTTCGAATCAAAGGATGTACTCGTGGCAAGCTCGCACTATTTGGGCGTAATAGAACACTCTCATGGGGTTTCAATCCTCGTTCGTTCGAATCTGAGCATGTACTCGTGGCAAGCTCGCACTATTTGGGCGTAATAGAACACTCTCATGGGGTTTCAATCCTCCTTCGTTCGAATCTGAGCATATACTCGTGGCAAGCTGCGCTCTTTGGGCGTAATAGAACGCTCTCATGTGGTTTCAATCCTCGTTCGTTCGAATCTGAGCATGAGCATGTACTCGTGGAAAGCTCGCACTCTTTGGGAGCAATAGAATGCTCTCATGGGGTTTCAATCCTCGTTCGTTCGAATCTGAGGATGTACTCGTGGCAAGCTCGCACTCTTTGGGCGTAATAGAACGCTCTCATGTGGTTTCAATCCTCGTTCGTTCGAATCTGAGCATGTACTCGTGGCAAGCTCGCACTCTTTGGGCGTAATAGAACGCTCTCATGGGGTTTCAATCCTCGTTCGTTCGAATCTGAGCATGTACTCGTGGCAAGCTCGCACTCTTTGGGCGTAATAGAACACTCTCATGGGGTTTTTCAATCCTCGTTCGTTCGAATCTGAGCATGTACTCGTGGAAAGCTCGCACTCTTAGGACCAATAGAACGCTCTCATGGGGTTTCAATCCTCGTTCGTTCGAATCTGAGCATGTCCTCGTGGCAAGCTCGCACTATTTGGGCGTAATAGAACACTCTCATGGGGTTTCAATCCTCGTTCGTTCGAATCTGAGCATGTACTCGTGGCAAGCTCGCACTCTTTGGGCGTAATAGAAACGCTCTCATGGGGTTTCAATCCTCGTTCGTTCGAATCTGAGCATGTACTCGTGGCAAGCTCGCGCACACTTTTGGGCGTAATAGAACGCTCTCATGGGTTTTTCAATCCTCGTTCGTTCGAATCTGAGCATGTACTCGTGGCAAGCTCGCACTCTTTGGGCGTAATAGAACGCTCTCATGGGGTTTCAATCCTCGTTCGTTCGAATCTGAGCATGTACTCGTGGCAAGCTCGCACTCTTTGGGCGTAATAGAACGCTCTCATGGGGTTTCAATCCTCGGTCGTTCGAATCTGAGCATGTACTCGTGTGGCAAGCTCGCACTCTTAGGAGCAATAGAACACTCTCATGGGGTTTCAATCCTCGTTCGTTCGAATCTGAGCATGTACTCGTGGCAAGCTCGCACTATTTGGGCGTAATAGAAAACTCTCATGGGGTTTCAATCCTCGTTCGTTCGAATCTGAGCATGTTCTCGTGGCAAGCTCGCACTATTTGGGCGTAATAGAACGCTCTAATAGGGTTTCAATCCTCGTTCGTTCGAATCTGAGCATGTACTCGTGGCAAGCTCGCACTCTTTGGGCGTAATAGAACGCTCTCATGGGGTTTCAATCCTCGTTCGTTCGAATCTGAGCATGTACTCGTGGAAAGCTCGCACTCTTAGGAGCAATAGAATGCTCTCATGGGGTTTCAATCCTCGTTCGTTCGAATCTGAGCATGTACTCGTGGCAAGCTCGCACTCTTTGGGCGTAATAGAACGCTCTCATGGGGTTTCAATCCTCGTTGGTTCGAATCTGAGCATGTACTCGTTGCAAGCTAGCACTCTTAGGGCGTAATAGAAACGCTCACATGGGGTTTCTATCCTCGTTCGTTCGAATCTGACATTGTACTCGTGGCAAGCTCGCACTCTTTGGGCGTAAGAGAACGCTCTCTCATGGGGTTTCAATCCTCGTTCGTTCGAATCTGAGCATGAGCATGTACTCGTGGCAAGCTCGCACTCTTTGGGCGTAATAGAACGCTCTCATGGGGTTTCAATCCTCGTTCGTTCGAATCTGAGCATGTACTCGTGGCAAGCTCGCACTCTTTGGGCGTAATAGAACGCTCTCATGGGGTTTCAATCCTCGTTCGTTCGAATCTGAGCATGTACTCGTGGCAAGCTCGCACTCTTTGGGCGTAATAGAACGCTCTCATGGGGTTTCAATCCTCGTTCGTTCGAATCTGAGCATGTACTCGTGGCAAGCTCCCACTCTTAGGGCGTAATAGAACGCTCTCATGGGGTTTCAATCCTCGTTCGTTCGAATCTGAGCATGTACTCGTGGCAAGCTCGCACTCTTTGGGCGTAATAGAACGCTCTCATGGGATTTCAATCCTCGTTCGTTCGAATCTGAGCATGTACTCGTGGCAAGCTCGCACTCTTCGGGCGTAATAGAACGCTCTCATGGGGTTTCAATCCTCGTTCGTTCGAATCTGAGCATGTACTCGTGGCAAGCTCGCACTCTTCGGGCGTAATAGAACGCTCTCATGGGGTTTCAATCCTCGTTCGTTCGAATCAAAGGATGTACTCGTGGCAAGCTCGCACTATTTGGGCGTAATAGAACGCTCTCATGGGGTTTCAATCCTCGTTCGTTCGAATCTGAGCATGTACTCGTGGCAAGCTCGCACTCTTTGGGCGTAATAGAACGCTCTCATGGGGTTTCAATCCTCGTTCGTTCGAATCTGAGCATGTACTCGTGGCAAGCTCGCACTCTTTGGGCGTAATAGAACGCTCTCATGGGGTTTCAATCCTCGTTCGTTCGAATCTGAGCATGTACTCGTGGCAAGCTCGCACTCTTAGGGCGTAATAGAACGCTCTGATGTGGTTTGAATCCTCGTTCATTCGAATCTGAGTATGTACTCGTGGCAAGGTCGCTCTCTTATTTGGGCGTAATAGAACGCTCTCATGGGGTTTCAATCCTCGTTCGTTTCGAATCCTGAGCATGTACTCGTGGCAAGCTCGCACTCTTTGGGCGTAATAGAACGCTCTCATGGGGTTTCAATCCTCGTTCGTTCGAATCTGAGCATGTACTCGTGGCAAGCTCGCACTCTTTGGGCGTAATAGAACGCTCTCATGGGGTTTCAATCCTCGTTCGTTCGAATCTGAGCATGTACTCGTGGCAAGCTCGCACTCTTTGGGCGTAATAGAACGCTCTCATGGGGTTTCAATCCTCGTTCGTTCGAATCTGAGCATGTACTCGTGGCAAGCTCGCACTCTTTGGGAGTAATAGAACGCTCTCATGGGGTTTCAATCCTCGTTCGTTCGAATCTGAGCATGTACTCGTGGCAAGCTCGCACTCTTTGGGCGTAATAGAACACTCTCATGGGGTTTCAATCCTCGTTCGTTCGAATCTGAGCATGTACTCGTGGCAAGCTCGCACTCTTTGGGCGTAATAGAACGCTCTCATGGGGTTTCAATCCTCGTTCGTTCGAATCTGAGCATGTACTCGTGGCAAGCTCGCACTCTTTGGGCGTAATAGAACGCTCTCATGGGGTTTCAATCCTCGTTCGTTCGAATCTGAGCATGTACTCGTGGCAAGCTCGCACTCTTTGGGCGTAATAGAACGCTCTCATGGGGTTTCAATCCTCGTTCGTTCGAATCTGAGCATGTACTCGTGGCAAGCTCGCACTCTTCGGGCGTAATAGAACGCTCTCATGGGGTTTCAATCCTCGTTCGTTCGAATCTGAGCATGTACTCGTGGCAAGCTCGCACTCTTTGGGCGTAATAGAACGCTCTCATGGGGTTTCAATCCTCGTTCGTTCGAATCTGAGCATGTACTCGTGGCAAGCTCGCACTCTTTGGGCGTAATAGAACGCTCTCATGGGGTTTCAATCCTCGTTCGTTCGAATCTGAGCATGTACTCGTGGCAAGCTCGCACTCTTTGGGCGTAATAGAACGCTCTCATGGGGTTTCAATCCTCGTTCGTACGAATCTGAGCATGTACTCGTGGGAAGCTCGCACTCTTAGGAGCAAGAGAACGCTCTCATGGGGTTTCAATCCTCGTTCGTTCGAATCAAAGGATGTACTCGTGGCAAGCTCGCACTATTTGGGCGTAATAGAACACTCTCATGGGGTTTCAATCCTCGTTCGTTCGAATCTGAGCATGTACTCGTGGCAAGCTCGCACTATTTGGGCGTAATAGAACACTCTCATGGGGTTTCAATCCTCCTTCGTTCGAATCTGAGCATGTACTCGTGGCAAGCTCGCACTCTTTGGGCGTAATAGAACGCTCTCATGGGGTTTCAATCCTCGTTCGTTCGAATCTGAGCATGTACTCGTGGAAAGCTCGCACTCTTAGGAGCAATAGAATGCTCTCATGGGGTTTCAATCCTCGTTCATTCGAATCAGAGGATGTACTCGTGGCAAGCTCGCTCTCTTTGGGCGTAATAGAACGCTCACATGGGGTTTCAATCCTCGTTCGTTCGAATCTGAGCATGTATTCGTGGCAAGCTCGCACTCTTTGGGCGTAATGAAACGCTCTCATGGGGTTTCAATCCTCGTTCATTGAAATCTGATCATGTACTCGTGGAAAGCTCGCACTCTTAGGAGCAAGAGAACGCTCTCATGGGCTTTCAATCCTCGTTCGTTCGAATCAAAGGATGTACTCGTGGCAAGCTCGCACTATTTGGGCGTAATAGAACACTCTCATGGGGTTTCAATCCTCGTTCGTTCGAATCTGAGCATGTCCTCGTGGCAAGCTCGCACTATTTGGGCGTAATAGAACACTCTCATGGGGTTTCAATCCTCGTTCGTTCGAATCTGAGCATGTACTCGTGGCAAGCTCGCACTCTTTGGGCGTAATAGAACGCTCTCATGGGGTTTCAATCCTCGTTCGTTCGAATCTGAGCATGTACTCGTGGCAAGCTCGCTCTCTTTGTGCGTAATAGAACGCTCACATGGGGTTTCAATCCTCGTTCGTTCGAATCTGAGCATGTACTCATGGAAAGCTCGCACTCTTAGGAGCAATAGAACGCTCTCATGGGGTTTCAATTCTCGTTCGTTCGAATCAAAGGATGTACTCGTGGCAAGCTCGCTCTCTTTGGGCGTAATAGAACGCTCTCATGGGGTTTCAATCCTTGTTCGTTCGAATTTGAGCATGTACTCGTGGCAAGCTCGCACTCTTTGGGCGTAATAGAACGCTCTTATGGGCTTCAATCCTCTTTCGTTCGAATCTAAGCATGTACTCGTGGCAAGCTCGCACTCTTTGGCCGTAATAGAACGCTCTCATGGGGTTTCAATCCTCGTTCGTTCGAATCTGAGCATGTACTCGTGGCAAGCTCGCACTCTTTGGGCGTAATAGAACGCTCTCATGGGGTTTCAATCCTCGTTCGTTCGAATCTGAGCATGTACTCGTGGCAAGCTCGCACTCTTTGGGCGTAATAGAACGCTCTCATGGGGTTTCAATCCTCGTTCGTTCGAATCTGAGCATGTACTCGTGGCAAGCTCGCACTATTTGGGCGTAATAGAACGCTCTCATGGGGTTTCAATCCTCGTTCGTTCGAATCTGAGCATGTACTCGTGGCAAGCTCGCACTCTTTGGGCGTAATAAAACGCTCTCATGTGGTTTCTATCCTCGTTCGTTCGAATCTGAGGATGTACTCGTGGCAAGCTCGCACTATTTGGGCATAATAGAACGCTCTCATGGGGTTTCAATCCTCGTTCGTTCGAATCTGAGCATGTACTCGTGGCAAGCTCGCACTATTTGGGCGTAATAGAACACTCTCATGGGGTTTCAATCCTCCTTCGTTCGAATCTGAGCATGTACTCGTGGCAAGCTCGCACTCTTTGGGCGTAATAGAACGCTCTCATGGGGTTTCAATCCTCGTTCGTTCGAATCTGAGCATGTACTCGTGGAAAGCTCGCACTCTTAGGAGCAATAGAATGCTCTCATGGGGTTTCAATCCTCGTTCATTCGAATCAGAGGATGTACTCGTGGCAAGCTCGCTCTCTTTGGGCGTAATAGAACGCTCTCATGGGGTTTCAATCCTCGTTCGTTCGAATCTGAGCATGTATTCGTGGCAAGCTCGCACTCTTTGGGCGTAATAAAATGCTCTCATGGGGTTTCAATCCACGTTCATTGAAATCTGAGCATGTACTCGTGGAAAGCTCTTACTCTTAGGAGCAAGCGCATTGCTCGCATCTGTTGGCCGCAATTCCTCGACTCTCCATGGGGTTTTTCGTTCGTTCGAATCTAGCGTGTACATCGTCTGGCAAGCTCGCACTCTTTACTGGACGCTCAATAGACAACGCTCCCCTCATGCGGTAATTCTTCCTAATCCTCGTGCTAGAACTATAATTCAAAATCGAATGAGAGCTTGTACTCGTGGCAACTCGCATCTTTGGAACGAATAGAACGCTCTCATTCGGGGTTTCAATCCTCGTTTCGTGTTCGAATCTGAGCATGTACTCGAGGCAAGCTCGCACTCTTTGGCGCAATAGAAACGGCTCGATCATGGGGTTTCAACATCCTCGTGTCGTATTCGTAATCTGAGCATGTACTCCCCCGTGGCAAGACTCGCACTCTCCACCCTTGTCGACATAAATAGAAACGCTCATCATTGGGGATTCATTCCTCGTTGTCGTGTCGGACATACTGGAAACATGTACTATCCGTAGCAAGCCGTCCCACTCTTTGGGCGCAATAGAAAGCTCTTCACCATGGGGTTTCCAAAAAATACCTCTGATTCGTTCGAATCTTGAGCAAATGTACTCGTGGCAACTCGCTTCTTTGGCGCAATAGAACGCTCTCATGGGTTCCAATCCTCGTTCGTTCGAATCTGAGCATGTACTCGTGGCTAAAGCTCGCACTCTTAGGCGTAAAACAATAGAAAGCCTCTCATGGGGTTTATCAATCCTCGTCGTTCCTGTTCGAATCTGAGCATGATACTCGTGATGCACAAGAAGCTCGCACTCTTTGGGCGTAATAGAACGCTCTCATGGAGGTTTCAATCCTCTAATGACTGCAATTCGATACGAATCAGAGCATTGTACTCGTCGGTCAAAACCTCCGCACTGTTCTTAGGCGCGATATGGAACGCTCATCATGTTGTGGGTTATCTGTCAAATCCTCTTCTCGTTCGAAGTTCTAGCGTCTACTCGTGCAAGCCTCGCAATCTTCCATCTAGAACGCTCTATTGCGTTCCACGATAATCGTTGTTCGAATCTATGAGCAATTGCTATTCCCTAAGTGGGCAACGCTCCCACTCTTTTGTGGCGTAATAGAAACGCTCTCATGGGGTCGTCAACCCTCGTTTTGTTCGAATCGATGAGCATGTACTCGATACAACGCTCGCACTTCTATGGTTGTAATAGCTAATGCATCTCATGTCTTCACAAATCCAATCGCCTAAATATTCGTTAACAATACTGAGCCACGAGACGACGTCAAGCCACTCCACGACAATGCTCTTATGGCGTTTCAATAGACACCTCCCAAGAGGGTTTTCAATCCTCGTATCGGTCTCGAGCCCAGAGCATATTACTCGTTCTCTTGCAATAACCAATCGCCTACTCTTTGGCGTAATAGAACGCTCGGATCATGGGGTATTTCACTCATCACTCGTTCGTTACGCCTCGAATCTGAGATGTACTCTCGTCTGCAAGCATCTGTGCAACTCTTAGGCGCTAATAGAAAGCTCTCATGGGGTATTTTCCAATCCTCGTTCGTCTTCGAATCTGAGCATGGTCCGTCAAGTAGCAACCGCACTCTATTGGGGCGTGAATCGAACGCTCTCTATCCGGGGTTTCAATCCTCGCATCGTATCGAATCTGAGCATGTACTAACTCGTTTTCAATCCTCGTTCCCGAATAGCATGTACTCGTGCCAAGCTCGCACTATTAGGCGCAATAGAAAGCTCTCATGGGGTTCCAATCCTCGTTCGTTTCGAATCTGAGCATGTAACTCGTGGCAAGCTCACACTCTTTTGGCGGAATAGAACGCTCCCTCCATGGGGTTTCAAATCCTCATTCGTTCGAATCTGAGCATGTACTCGTGGCAAGCTCGCACTCTTTTGGCGCAATAGAACGCTCACATGGGGTTTCAATCCTTGTTCGTTCGAATCTGAGCATGTACTCGTGGCAAGCTCGCACTCTTTGGCGCAATAGAAAGCTCTCATGGGGTTTCAATCCTCGTCTTCGTTCGAATCTGAGCATGTACTCGTGGCAAGCTCGCACACTCTTTGGGCGTAATAGAACGCTCACCATGGGGTTTCAATCCTCGTTCGTTCGAATCTGAGCATGTACATCGTGGCAAGACTAGCACTCTGTGGCGTAATAGAACGCTCCCATGGGGTTTCAATCCTCGTTCGTTCGAATCTGAGCATGTACTCGTGGCAAGCTCGCACTCTTTGGGCATAATAGAACGCTCTCATGGGGTTTCAATCCTCGTTCGTTCGAATCTGAGCATGTACTCGTGGCAAACTCCTCGCACTCTTTGGCACAATAGAACGCTCTCATGGGGTTTCAATCCTCGTTCGTGTTCGAATCTGAGCATGTACTCGTGGCAAGCTCGCACTCTTTGGGCATAATAGAATGCTCTCATGGGGTTTCAATCCTCGTTCGTTCGAATCTGAGCATGTACTCGTGGCAAGCTCGCACTCTTTGGCACAATAGAAAGCTCTCATCGGGTTTCATTCCTCGTTCGTTCGAATCTGAGCATGTACTCGTGGCAAGCTCGCACTATTAGGCGCAATAGAAAGCTCTCATGGGGTTTCAATCCTCGTTCGTTCGAATCTCGACTCTGGAGCATGGTAGAACCTCTCATGGGGTTTCAATCCTCGTTCGTTCGAATCTCAGCAAGTACTCGTGGCAAGCTCGCACTCTTTGGCGCAATAGAACGCTCTCATGGGTTTCAATCCTCGTTCATTCGAATCTGAGCAAGTACTCGTGGCAAGCTCGCACTCTTTGGCGCAATAGAACGCTCTCATGGGGTTTCAATCCTCGTTCGTTCGAATCTGGGCATGTACTCGTGGCAAGCTCGCACTCATTCGGCACAATAGAACGCTCACATGGGGTTTCAATCCTCGTTCGTTCGAATCTGAGCATGTACTCGTGGCAAGCTCGCACTCTTTGGCGCAATAGAACGCTCTCATTGGGATTCATTCCTCGTTCGTTCGAATCTGAGCATGTACTCGTGGCAAGCTCGCACTCTTAGGCGCAATAGAAAGCTCTCATGGGGTTTCAATCCTCGTTCGTTCGAATCTGAGCATGTACTCGTGGCAAGCTCGCACTCTTTGGGCGTAATAGAACGCTCTCATGGGGTTTCAATCCTCGTTCGTTCGAATCTGAGCATGTACTCGTGCCAAGCTCGCACTCTTAGGCGCAATAGAAAGCTCTCATGGGGTTCCAATCCTCGTTCGTTCGAATCTGAGCATGTACTCGTGGCAAACTCGCACTCTTTGGGCGTAATAGAACGCTCTCATGGGGTTTTATTCCTCGTTCGTACGAATCTGAGCATGTACTCGTGGCAAGCTCGCACTCTTAGGCGCAATAGAAAGCTCTCATGGGGTTTCAATCCTCGTTCGTTCGAATCTGAGCATGTACTCGTTGCAAGCTCGCACTCTTTGGGCGTAATAGAACGCTCTCATGGGGTTTCAATCCTCGTTCGTTCGAATCTGAGCATGTACCTCTCATGGGGTTTCAATCCTCGTTCGTTCGAATCTGAGCATGTACTCGTGGCAAGCTCGCACTATTAGGCGCAATAGAAAGCTCTCATGGGGTTCCAATCCTCGTTCGTTCGAATCTGAGCATGTACTCGTGGCAAGCTCGCACTCTTTTGGCGGAATAGAACGCTCTCATGGGGTTTCAATCCTCGTTCGTTCGAATCTGAGCATGTACTCGTGGCAAGCTCGCACTCTTAGGCGCAATAGAAAGCTCTCATGGGGTTTCAATCCTCGTTCGTTCGAATCTGAGCATGTACTCGTGCCAAGCTCGCACTCTTTGGCGCAATAGAAAGCTCTCATGGGGTTCCAATCCTCGTTCGTTCGAATCTGAGCATGTGTACTCGTGGCAAGCTCACACTCTTTGGTTGTAATAGAACGCTCCCATGGGGTTTCAATCCTCGTTCGTTCGAATCTGAGCATGTACTCGTGGCAAGCTCGCACTCTTAGGGCATAACGCTCTCATGGGGTTTCAATCCTCGTTCATTCGAATCTGAGCATGTACTCGTGGCAAGCTCGCACTCTTTGGGCGGAATAGAACGCTCTCATGGGGTTTCAATCCTCATTCGTTCGAATCTGAGCATGTACTCGTGGCAAGCTCGCACTCTTTGGCGCAATAGAACGCTCTCATGGGGTTTCAATCCTCGTTCGTTCGAATCTGAGCATGTACTCGTGGCAAGCTCGCACTCTTTGGGCATAATAGAACGCTCTCATGGGGTTTCAATCCTCGTTCGTTCGAATCTGAGCATGTACTCGTGGCAAGCTCGCACTCTTAGGCGCAATAGAAAGCTCTCATGGGGTTTCAATCCTCGTTCGTTCGAATCTGAGCATGTACCTCTCATGGGGTTTCAATCCTCGTTCGTTCGAATCTGAGCGTGTACTCGTGGCAAGCTCGCACTCTTTGGCGCAATAGAACGCTCTCATGGGGTTCCAATCCTCGTTCGTTCGAATCTGAGCATGTACTCGTGGCAAGCTCGCACTCTTTGGCGCAATAGAACGCTCTCATGGGGTTCCAATCCTCGTTTGTTCGAATCTGAGCATGTACTCGTGGCAAGCTCGCACTCTTTTGGCGGAATAGAACGCTCTCATGGGGTTTCAATCCTCGTTCGTTCGAATCTGAGCATGTACTCGTGGCAAGCTCGCACTCTTTGGCGCAATAGAACGCTCACATGGGGTTTCAATCCTCGTTCGTTCGAATCTGAGCATGTACTCGTGGCAAGCTCGCACTCTTTGGCGCAATAGAACGCTCTCATGGGGTTTCAATCCTCGTTCGTTCGAATCTGAGCATGTACTCGTGGCAAGCTCGCACTCTTAGGCGCAATAGAAAGCTCTCATGGGGTTCCAATCCTCGTTTGTTCGAATCTGAGCATGTACTCGTGGCAAGCTCTCACTCTTTGGGTGTAATAGAACGCTCTCATGGGTTTCAATCCTCGTTCGTTCGAATCTGAGCATGTACTCGTGGCAAGCTCGCACTCTTAGGCGCAATAGAAAGCTCTCATGGGGTTCCAATCCTCGTTCGTTCGAATCTGAGCATGTACTCGTGGCAAGCTCGCACTCTTTGGGCGTAATAGAACGCTCTCATGGGGTTTCAATCCTCGTTCGTTCGAATCTGAGCATGTACTCGTGGCAAGCTCGCACTCTTAGGCGCAATAGAACGCTCTCATGGGGTTTCAATCCTCGTTCGTTCGAATCTGAGCATGTACTCGTGGCAAGCTCGCACTCTTTGGGCGTAATAGAAAGCTCTCATGGGGTTTCAATCCTCGTTCGTTCGAATCTGAGCATGTACCTCTCATGGGGTTTCAATCCTCGTTCGTTCGAATCTGAGCATGTACTCGTGGCAAGCTCGCACTCTTAGGCGCAATAGAAAGCTCTCATGGGGTTCCAATCCTCGTTCGTTCGAATCTGAGCATGTACTCGTGGCAAGCTCGCACTCTTTTGGCGGAATAGAACGCTCTCATCGGGTTTCAATCCTCGTTCGTTCGAATCTGAGCATGTACTCGTGGCAAGCTCGCACTCTTTGGGCGTAATAGAACGCTCTCATGGGGTTTCAATCCTCGTTCGTTCGAATCTGAGCGTGTACTCGTTGCAAGCTCGCACTCTTAGGCGCAATAGAAAGCTCTCATGGGGTTCCAATCCTCGTTCTTTCGAATCTGAGCATGTACTCGTGGCAAGCTCGCACTCTTTGGCACAATAGAACGCTCTCATGGGGTTTCAATCCTCGTTCGTTCGAATCTGAGCATGTACTCGTGGCAAGCTCGCACTCTTTGGCGCAATAGAACGCTCTCATGGGGTTTCAATCCTCGTTCGTTCGAATCTGAGCATGTACTCGTGGCAAGCTCGCACTCTTTGGTGCAATAGAACGCTCTCATGGGGTTTCAATCCTCGTTCGTTCGAATCTGAGCATGTACTCGTGGCAAGCTCGCACTCTTAGGCGCAATAGAACGCTCTCATGGGGTTTCAATCCTCGTTCGTTCGAATCTGAGCATGTACTCGTGGCAAGCTCGCACTCTTTGGGCATAATAGAACGCTCTCATGGGGTTTCAATCCTCGTTCGTTCGAATCTGAGCATGTACTCGTGGCAAGCTCGCACTCTTTAGGCGCAATAGAAAGCGCTCATGGGGTTTCAATCCTCGTTCGTTCGAATCTGAGCATGTACTCGTGGCATGCTCGCACTCTTTTGGCGAATAGAACGCTCTCATGGGGTTTCAATCCTCGTTCGTTCGAATCTGAGCTTGTACTCGTGGCTAGCTCGCACTCTTAGGCACAATAGAACGCTCTCATCGGTTTTCAATCCTCGTTCGTTCGAATCTGAGCGTGTACTCGTGGCAAGCTCGCACTCTTTGGCACAATAGAACGCTCTCATCGGTTTTCAATCCTCGTTCGTTCGAATCTGAGCATGTACTCGTGGCAAGCTCGCACTCTTTAGGCGCAATAGAAAGCTCTCATGGGGTTTCAATCCTCGTTCGTTCGAATCTGAGCATGTACTCGTGGCAAGCTCGCACTCTTTGGGCGTAATAGAACGCTCTCATGGGGTTTCAATCCTCGTTCGTTCGAATCTGAGCATGTACTCGTGGCAAGCTCGCACTCTTAGGGCATAATAGAACGCTCTCATGGGGTTTCAATCCTCGTTCGTTCGAATCTGAGCATGTACTCGTGGCAAGCTCGCACTATTAGGCGCAATAGAAAGCTCTCATGGGGTTTCAATCCTCGTTCGTTCGAATCTGAGCATGTACTCGTGGCAAGCTCGCACTCTTTGGCACAATAGAACGCTCTCATGGGGTTTCAATCCTCGTTCGTTCGAATCTGAGCATGTACTCGTGGCAAGCTCGCACTATTAGGCGCAATAGAAAGCTCTCATGGGGTTTCAATCCTCGTTCGTTCGAATCTGAGCATGTACCTCTCATGGGGTTTCAATCCTCGTTCGTTCGAATCTGAGCCTGTACTCGTGGCAAGCTCGCACTCTTAGGCGCAATAGAAAGCTCTCATGGGGTTCCAATCCTCGTTCGTTCGAATCTGAGCATGTACTCGTGGCAAGCTCGCACTCTTTGGGCGTAATAGAACGCTCTCATGGGGTTTCAATCCTCGTTCGTTCGAATCTGAGCATGTACTCGTGGCAAGCTCGCACAATTAGGCGCAATAGAAAGCTCTCATGGATTTCAATCCTCGTTCGTTTTCGAATCTGAGAATGTACCTCCATGGGGTTTCAATCCTCGTTCGTTCGAATCTGAGCATGTACTCGTGGCAAGCTCGCACTCTTAGGCGCAATAGAACGCTCTCATGGGGTTTCAATCCTCGTTCGTTCGAATCTGAGCATGTACTCGTGGCAAGCTCGCACTCTTTGGCGCAATAGAAAGCTCTCATGGGGTTTCAATCCTCGTTCGTTCGAATCTGAGCATGTACTCGTGGCAAGCTCGCACTATTAGGCGCAATAGAAAGCTCACATGGGGTTTCAATCCTCGTTCGTTCAATCCTCGTTCGTGGCAAGCTCGCACTCTTAGGAGCATAGAACCTCTCATGGGGTTTCAATCCTCGTTCGTTCGAATCTGAGCATGTACTCGTGGCAAGCTCGCACTCTTTGGCGCAATAGAAAGCTCTCATGGGGTTCCAATCCTCGTTCGTTCGAATCTGAGCATGTACTCGTGGCAAGCTCGCACTCTTTTGGCGTAATAGAACGCTCTCATGGGGTTTCAATCCTCGTTCGTTCGAATCTGAGCATGTACTCGTGGCAAGCTCGCACTCTTAGGCGCAATAGAACGCTCTCATGGGGTTTCAATCCTCGTTCGTTCGAATCTGAGCATGTACTCGTGGCAAGCTCGCACTCTTTAGGCGCAATAGAAAGCTCTCATGGGGTTCCAATCCTCGTTCGTTCGAATCTGAGCATGTACTCGTGGCAAGCTCGCACTCTTTGGGCGCAATAGAACGCTCTCATGGGGTTTCAATCCTCGTTCGTTCGAATCTGAGCATGTACTCGTGGCAAGCTCGCACTCTTTGGCGTAATAGAACGCTCTCATGGGGTTTCAATCCTCGTTCGTTCGAATCTGAGCATGTACTCGTGGCAAGCTCGCACTCTTTGGGCAATAGAACGCTCTCATGGGGTTTCAATCCTCGTTCGTTCGAATCTGAGCATGTACTCATGGCAAACTCGGACTCTTGGCACAATAGAACGCTCTCATGGGGTTTCAATCCTCGTTCGTTCGAATCTGAGCATGTACTCGTGGCAAGCTCGCACTCTTTGGGCATAATAGAACGCTCTCATGGGGTTTCAATCCTCGTTCGTTCGAATCTGAGCATGTACTCGTGGCAAGCTCGCACTCTTAGGCGCAATAGAACGCTCTCATGGGGTTTCAATCCTCGTTCGTTCGAATCTGAGCATGTACTCGTGGCAAGCTCGCACTCTTTGGGCATAATAGAACGCTCTCATGGGGTTTCAATCCTCGTTCGTTCGAATCTGAGCATGTACTCGTGGCAAGCTCGCACTCTTTGGCGCAATAGAACGCTCTCATGGGGTTTCAATCCTCGTTCGTTCGAATCTGAGCATGTACTCGTGGCAAGCTCGCACTCTTTGGCGCAATAGAACGCTCTCATGGGGTTTCAATCCTCGTTCGTTCGAATCTGAGCATGTACTCGTGGCAAGCTCGCACTCTTTTGGCGGAATAGAACGCTCTCATGGGGTTTCAATCCTCGTTCCTTCGAATCTGAGCATGTACTTGTGGCAAGCTCACACTCTTTGGCACAATAGAACGCTCTCATGGGGTTTCAATCCTCGTTCGTTCGAATCTGAGCATGTACCTCTCATGGGGTTTCAATCCTCGTTCGTTCGAATCTGAGCATGTACTCGTGGCAAGCTCGCACTATTAGGCGCAATAGAAAGCTCTCATGGGGTTTCAATCCTCGTTCGTTCGAATCTGAGCATGTACTCGTGGCAAGCTCGCACTCTTTGGCACAATAGAACGCTCTCATGGGGTTTCAATCCTCGTTCGTTCGAATCTGAGCATGTACTCGTGGCAAGCTCGCACTATTAGGCGCAATAGAAAGCTCTCATGGGGTTTCAATCCTCGTTCGTTCGAATCTGAGCATGTACCTCTCATGGGGTTTCAATCCTCGTTCGTTCGAATCTGAGCATGTACTCGTGGCAAGCTCGCACTCTTTGGGCGTAATAGAACGCTCTCATGGGGTTTCAATCCTCGTTCGTTCGAATCTGAGCATGTACTCGTGGCAAGCTCGCACTCTTTGGGCGTAATAGAACGCTCTCATGGGGTTTCAATCCTCGTTCGTTCGAATCTGAGCATGTACTCGTGGCAAGCTCGCACTCTTAGGCGCAATAGAAAGCTCTCATGGGGTTTCAATCCTCGTTCGTTCGAATCTGAGCATGTACTCGTGGCAAGCTCGCACTCTTTGGGGTTTCAATCCTCGTTCGTTCGAATCTGAGCATGTACTCGTGGCAAGCTCGCACTCTTTGGCTCAATAGAACGCTCTCATGGGGTTTCAATCCTCGTTCGTTCGAATCTGAGCTTGTACTCGTGGCAAGCTCGCACTCTTTGGCGCAATAGAACGCTCTCATGGGGTTTCAATCCTCGTTCGTTCGAATCTGAGCATGTACTCGTGGCAAGCTCGCACTCTTTGGGCGCAATAGAACGCTCTCATGGGGTTTCAATCCTCGTTCGTTCGAATCTGAGCATGTACTCGTGGCAAGCTCACACTCTTAGGCGTAATAGAACGCTCTCATGGGGTTTCAATCCTCGTTCGTTCGAATCTGAGCATGTACTCGTGGCAAGCTCGCACTCTTTGGGCGCAATAGAACGCTCTCATGGGGTTTCAATCCTCGTTCGTTCGAATCTGAGCATGTACTCGTGGCAAGCTCACACTCTTTGGCGTAATAGAACGCTCTCATGGGGTTTCAATCCTCGTTCGTTCGAATCTGAGCATGTACTCGTGGCAAGCTCGCATTCTTTGGCGCAATAGAAACGCTCTCATGGGGTTTCAATCCTCGTTCGTTCGAATCTGAGCATGTACTCGTGGCAAGCTCGCACTCTTTGGGCGCAATAGAACGCTCTCATGGGGTTTCAATCCTCGTTCGTTCGAATCTGAGCATGTACTCGTGGCAAGCTCGCACTCTTAGGCGCAATAGAAAGCTCTCATGGGGTTCCAATCCTCGTTCGTTCGAATCTGAGCATGTACTCGTGGCAAGCTCGCACTCTTTAGGCGCAATAGAACGCTCTCATGGGGTTTCATGGGGTTTCAATCCTCGTTCGTTCGAATCTGAGCATGTACTCGTGGCAAGCTCGCACTCTTAGGCGCAATAGAAAGCTCTCATGGGGTTCCAATCCTCGTTCGTTCGAATCTGAGCATGTACTCGTGGCAAGCTCGCACTCTTTTGCACAATAGAACGCTCTCATGGGGTTTCAATCCTCGTTCGTTCGAATCTGAGCATGTACTCGTGGCAAGCTCGCACTCTTTAGGCGCAATAGAATGCTCTCATGGGGTTTCAATCCTCGTTCGTTCGAATCTGAGCATGTACTCGTGGCAAGCTCGCACTCTTAGGCGCAATAGAAAGCTCTCATGGGGTTTCAATCCTCGTTCGTTCGAATCTGAGCATGTACTCGTGGCAAGCTCGCACTCTTTGGCGCAATAGAACGCTCTCATGGGGTTTCAATCCTCGTTCGTTCGAATCTGAGCATGTACTCGTGGCAAGCTCGCACTCTTTGGGCGTAATAGAACGCTCTCATGGGGTTTCAATCCTCGTTCGTTCGAATCTGAGCATGTACTCGTGGCAAGCTCGCACTCTTTGGGCATAATAGAACGCTCTCATGGGGTTTCAATCCTCGTTCGTTCGAATCTGAGCATGTACTCGTGGCAAACTCGCACTCTTTGGCACAATAGAACGCTCTCATGGGGTTTCAATCCTCGTTCGTTCGAATCTGAGCATGTACTCGTGGCAAGCTCGCACTCTTTGGCGCAATAGAACGCTCTCATGGGGTTTCAATCCCGTTCGTTCGTTCGAATCTGAGCATGTACTCGTGGCAAGCTCGCACTCTTTGGCACAATAGAACGCTCTCATGGGGTTTCAATCCTCGTTCGTTCGAATCTGAGCATGTACTCGTGGCAAGCTCGCACTATTAGGCGCAATAGAAAGCTCTCATGGGGTTTCAATCCTCGTTCGTTCGAATCTGAGCATGTACCTCTCATGGGGTTTCAATCCTCGTTCGTTCGAATCTGAGCCTGTACTCGTGGCAAACTCGCACTCTTTGGGCGTAATGGAATGCTCTCATGGGGTTCCAATCCTCGTTCGTTCGAATCTGAGCATGTACTCGTGGCAAGCTCGCACTCTTTGGGCGTAATAGAACGCTCTCATGGGGTTTCAATCCTCGTTCGTTCGAATCTGAGCATGTACTCGTGGCAAGCTCGCACTCTTTTGGCACAATAGAACGCTCTCATGCGGTTTCAATCCTCGTTCGTTCGAATATGAGCATGTACTCGTGGCAAGCTCGCACTCTTTGGGCGCAATAGGAACGCTCACATGGGGTTTCAATCCTCGTTCGTTCGAATCTGAGCATGTACTCGTGGCAAGCTCGCACTCTTTGGCGCAATAGAACGCTCTCATGGGGTTTCAATCCTCGTTCGTTCGAATCTGAGCATGTACTCGTGGCAAGCTCGCACTCTTAGGCGCAATAGAAAGCTCTCATGGGGTTCCAATCCTCGTTCGTTCGAATCTGAGCATGTACTCGTTCGTGGCAAGCTCGCACTCTTACTCTTTGGGCGTAATAGAACGCTCTCATGGGGTTTCAATCCTCGTTCGTTCGTTCGAATCTGAGCATGTACTCGTGGCAAGCTCGCACTCTTTTGGCGCAATAGAAAGCTCTCATGGGGTTCCAATCCTCGTTTGTTCGAATCTGAGCATGTACTCGTGGCAAGCTCGCACTCTTTTGGCGGAATAGAACGCTCTCATCGGGTTTCAATCCTCGTTCGTTCGAATCTGAGCATGTACCTCTCATGGGGTTTCAATCCTCGTTCGTTCGAATCTGAGCCTGTACTCGTGGCAAGCTCGCACTATTAGGCGCAATAGAAAGCTCTCATGGGGTTCCAATCCTCGTTCGTTCGAATCTGAGCATGTACTCGTGGCAAGCTCGCACTCTTTGGCGCAATAGAACGCTCTCATGGGGTTTCAATCCTCGTTCGTTCGAATCTGAGCATGTACTCGTGGCAAGCTCGCACTCTTAGGCGCAATAGAACGCTCTCATGGGGTTTCAATCCTCGTTCGTTCGAATCTGAGCATGTACTCGTGGCAAGCTCGCACTCTTTGGCGCAATAGAACGCTCTCATGGGGTTTCAATCCTCGTTCGTTCGAATCTGAGCATGTACTCGTGGCAAGCTCGCACTCTTTGGGCGCAATAGAACGCTCTCATGGGGTTTCAATCCTCGTTCGTTCGAATCTGAGCATGTACTCGTGGCAAGCTCGCACTCTTTGGGCGCAATAGAACGCTCTCATGGGGTTTCAATCCTCGTTCGTTCGAATCTGAGCATGTACTCGTGGCAAGCTCGCACTCTTTGGCACAATAGAACGCTCTCATGGGGTTTCAATCCTCGTTCGTTCGAATCTGAGCATGTACTCGTGGCAAGCTCGCACTCTTTGGGCATAATAGAACGCTCTCATGGGGTTTCAATCCTCGTTCGTTCGAATCTGAGCATGTACTCGTGGCAAGCTCGCACTCTTTGGCACAATAGAACGCTCTCATGGGGTTTCAATCCTCGTTCGTTCGAATCTGAGCATGTTCTCGTGGCAAGCTCGCACTATTAGGGCGGAATAGAACGCTCTCATGGGGTTTCAATCCTCGTTCGTTCGAATCGAATCTGAGCATGTACCTCTCATGGGGTTTCAATCCTCGTTCGTTCGAATCTGAGCTTGTACTCGTGGCAAGCTCGCACTCTTTGGCGCAATAGAAAGCTCTCATGGGGTTCCAATCCTCGTTCGTTCGAATCTGAGCATGTACTCGTGGCAAGCTCGCACTCTTTGGGCGTAATAGAACGCTCTCATGGGGTTTCAATCCTCGTTCGTTCGAATCTGAGCATGTACTCGTGGCAAGCTCGCACTATTAGGCGCAATAGAAAGCTCTCATGGGGTTTCAATCCTCGTTCGTTCGAATCTGAGCATGTACTCGTGGCAAGCTCGCACTCTTAGGCGCAATAGAACGCTCACATGGGGTTTCAATCCTCGTTCGTTCGAATCTGAGCATGTACTCGTGGCAAGCTCGCACTATTAGGCGCAATAGAAAGCTCTCATGGGGTTCAAATCCTCGTTCGTTCGAATCTGAGCATGTACTCGTGGCAAGCTCGCACTCTTAGGCGCAATAGAATGCTCTCACGGGGTTTCAATCCTCGTTCGTTCGAATCTGAGCATGTACTCGTGGCAAGCTCGCACTCTTAGGCGCAATAGAAAGCTCTCATGGGGTTCCAATCCTCGTTCGTTCGAATCTGAGCATGTACTCGTGGCAAGCTCGCACTCTTTGGCGGAATAGAACGCTCTCATGGGGTTTCAATCCTCGTTCGTTCGAATCTGAGCATGTACTCGTGGCAAGCTCGCACTCTTAGGCGCAATAGAACGCTCTCATGGGGTTTCAATCCTCGTTCGTTCGAATCTGAGCATGTACTCGTGGCAAGCTCGCACTCTTTGGGCGTAATAGAACGCTCTCATGGGGTTTCAATCCTCGTTCGTTCGAATCTGAGCATGTACTCGTGGCAAGCTCGCACTCTTTGGCGTAATAGAACGCTCTCATGGGGTTTCAATCCTCGTTCGTTCGAATCTGAGCATGTACTCGTGGCAAGCTCGCACTCTTTGGGCATAATAGAACGCTCTCATGGGGTTTCAATCCTCGTTCGTTCGAATCTGAGCATGTACTCGTGGCAAGCTCGCACTCTTTGGCACAATAGAACGCTCTCATGGGGTTTCAATCCTCGTTCGTTCGAATCTGAGCATGTACTCGTGGCAAGCTCGCACTCTTTGGGCATAATAGAACGCTCTCATGGGGTTTCAATCCTCGTTCGTTCGAATCTGAGCATGTACTCGTGGCAAGCTCGCACTCTTTGGCACAATAGAACGCTCTCATGGGGTTTCAATCCTCGTTCGTTCAAATCTGAGCATGTACTCGTGGCAAGCTCGCACTATTAGGCTCAATAGAAAGCTCTCATGTGGTTTCAATCCTCGTTCGTTCGAATCTAAGCATGTACCTCTCATGGGGTTTCAATCCTCGTTCGTTCGAATCTGAGCCTGTACTCGTGGCAAGCTCGCACTCTTAGGCGCAATAGAAAGCTCTCATGGGGTTCCAATCCTCGTTCGTTCGAATCTGAGCATGTACTCGTGGCAAGCTCGCACTCTTTGGCGCAATAGAACGCTCTCATGGGGTTTCATTCCTCGTTCGTTCGAATCTGAGCTTGTACTCGTGGCAAAAGCTCGCACTCTTGGCGCAATAGAACGCTCTCATGGGGTTTCAATCCTCGTTCGTTCGAATCTGAGCATGTACTCGTGGCAAGCTCGCACTCTTTGGCGCAATAGAACGCTCTCATGGGGTTTCAATCCTCGTTCGTTCGAATCTGAGCATGTACTCGTGGCAAGCTCGCACTCTTTGGCGTAATAGAACGCTCTCATGGGGTTTCAATCCTCGTTCGTTCGAATCTGAGCATGTACTCGTGGCAAGCTCGCACTCTTATAGGCGCAATAGAAAGCTCTCACGGGGTTCCAATCCTCGTTCGTACGAATCTGAGCATGTACTCGTGGCAAGCTCGCACTCTTTGGGCGCAATAGAACGCTCTCATGGGGTTTCAATCCTCGTTCGTTCGAATCTGAGCATGTACTCGTGGCAAGCTCGCACTCTTTAGGCGCAATAGAACGCTCTCAAGTGGTTTCAGTCCTCGTTCGTTCGAATCTGAGCATGTACTCGTGGCAAGCTCGCACTCTTTGGGCGCAATAGAACGCTCTCACATGGGGTTTCAATCCTCGTTCGTTCGAATCTGAGCATGTACTCGTGGGGTTTCAATCCTCGTTCGTTCGAATCTGAGCTGTACTCGTGGCAAGCTCGCACTCTTAGGCGCAATAGAAAGCTCTCATGGGGTTTCAATCCTCGTTCGTTCGAATCTGAGCATGTACTCGTGGCGACCTCGCAATCTTTAGGCGCAGTAGAACGCTCTCATGGGGTTTCAATCATCGTTCGTTCGAATCTGAGCATGTACTCGTGGCAAGCTCGCACTCTTTAGGCGTAAAAGAACGCTCTCATGGAGTTTCAATCCTCGTTCGTTCGAATCTGAGCATGTACTCGTGGCAAGCTCGCACTCTTTGGTGCAATAGAACGCTCTCATGGGGTTTCAATCCTCGTTCGTTCGAATCTGAGCATGTACTCGTGGCAAGCTCGCACTCTTAGGCGCAATAGAACGCTCTCATGGGGTTTCAATCCTCGTTCGTTCGAATCTGAGCATGTACTCGTGGCAAGCTCGCAATCTTTGGCGCAATAGAACGCTCTCTCATGGGGTTTCAATCCTCGTTCGTTCGACTCTGAGCATGTACTCGTGGCAAGCTCGCACTCTTTAGGCGCAATAGAAAGCTCTCATGGGGCTTCGATGCTCGTTCGTTCGAATCTGAGCATGTACTCGTGGCAAGTTCACACTCTTTTGGCGGAATAGAATGCTCTCATGGGGTTTCAATCCTCGTTCTTTCGAATCTGAGCATGTACTCGTGGCAAGCTCGCACTATTAGGCGCAATAGAAAGCTCTCATGGGGTTTCAATCCTCGTTCGTTCGAATCTGAGCACTTAGGCGCAATAGAACGCTCACATGGGGTTTCAATCCTCGTTCGTTCGAATCTGAGCGTGTACTCGTGGCAAGCTCGCACTCTTAGGCGCAATAGAACGCTCTCATGGGGTTTCAATCCTCGTTCGTTCGAATCTGAGCATGTACTCGTGGCAAGCTCGCACTCTTTGGCGCAATAGAACGCTCTCATGGGGTTTCAATCCTCGTTCGTTCGAATCTGAGCATGTACTCGTGGCAAGCTCGCACTCTTTGGGCGTAATAGAAAGCTCTCATGGGGTTTTCAATCCTCGTTCGTTCGAATCTAAGCATGTACCTCTCATGGGGTTTCAATCCTCGTTCGTTCGAATCTGAGCATGTACTCGTGGCAAGCTCGCACAATTAGGCGCAATAGAAAGCTCTCATGGGGTTTCAATCCTCGTTCGTTCGAATCTGAGCATGTACTCGTGGCAAGCTCGCACTCTTTGGGCGTAATAGAACGCTCTCATGGGGTTTCAATCCTCGTTCGTTCGAATCTGAGCATGTACTCGTGGCAAGCTCGCACTCTTAGGCGCAATAGAACGCTCTCATGGGGTTTCAATCCTCGTTCGTTCGAATCTGAGCATGTACTCGTGGCAAGCTCGCACTCTTTTGGCGCAATAGAACGCTCTCATGGGGTTTCAATCCTCGTTCGTTCGAATCTGAGCATGTACTCGTGGCAAGCTCGCACTCTTTGGCGCAATAGAACGCTCTCATGTGGTTTCAATCCTCGTTCGTTCGAATCTGAGCATGTACTCGTGGCAAGCTCACACTCTTTGGGCGCAATAGAAACGCTCTCATGGGGTTTCAATCCTCGTTCGTTCTTTCGAATCTGAGCATGTACTCGTGGCAAGCTCGCACTCTTTGGGCGTAATAGAACGCTCTCATGGGGTTTCAATCCTCGTTCGTTCGAATCTGAGCATGTACTCGTGGCAAGCTCGCACTCTTTGGCGCAAAAGAACGCTCACATGGGGTTTCAATCCTCATTCGTTCGAATCTGAGCATGTACTCGTGGCAAGCTCGCACTCTTTGGCACAATACAACGCTCCCATGGGGTTTCAATCCTCGTTCGTTCGAATCTGAGCGTGTACTCGTGGGAAGCTCGCATTCTTGGGCGCAATAGAACGCTCTCATGGGGTTTCAATCCTCGTTCGTTCGAATCTGAGCATGTACTCGTGGCAAGCTCGCACTCTTAGGCGTAATAGAACGCTCACATGGGGTTTCAACCCTCGTTCGTTCGAATCTGAGCTTGTACTCGTGGCAAGCTCGCACTCTTTGGCGCAATAGAACGCTCTCATGGGGTTTCAATCCTCGTTCGTTCGAATCTGAGCATGTACTCGTGGCAAGCTCGCACTCTTAGGCGCAATAGAAAGCTCTCATGGGGTTTCAATCCTCGTTCGTTCGAATCTGAGCATGTACTCGTGGCGACCTCGCAATCTTTAGGCGCAGTAGAACGCTCTCATGGGGTTTCAATCATCGTTCGTTCGAATATGAGCATGTACTCGTGGCAAGCTCGCACTCTTAGGCGCAATAGAACGCTCTCATGGGGTTTCATTCCTCGTTCGTTCGAATCTGAGCATGTACTCGTTGCAAGCTCGCACTCTTTGGGCGGAATAGAAAGCTCTTATGGGGTTTCAATCGTCGTTCGTTCGAATCTGAGCGTGTACTCGTGGCAAGCTCGCACTCTTTGGCGCAATAGAACACTCTTATGGGGTTTCAATCCTCGTTCGCTCGAATCTGAGCATGTACTCGTGGCAAGCTCGCACTCTTTGGGCATAATAGAACGCTCTCATGGGATTTCAATCCTCGTTCGTTCGAATCTGAGCATGTACTCGTGGCAAGCTCGCACTCTTTGGGCGTAATAGAACGCTCTCATGGGGTTTCAATCCTCGTTCGTTCGAATCTGAGCATGTACTCGTGGCAAGCTCGCACTCTTTGGCACAATAGAACGCTCTCATGGGGTTTCAATCCTCGTTCGTTCGAATCTGAGCATGTACTCGTGGCAAGCTCGCACTCTTTGGCGCAATAGAACGCTCTCATGGGGTTTCAATCCTCGTTCGTTCGAATCTGAGCATGTACTCGTGGCAAGCTCGCACTCTTTGGCGCAATAGAACGCTCTCATGGGGTTTCAATCCTCGTTCGTTCGAATCTGAGCATGTACTCGTGGCAAGCTCGCACTATTAGGCGCAATAGAAAGCTCTCATGGGGTTTCAATCCTCGTTCGTTCGAATCTGAGCATGTACCTCTCATGGGGTTTCAATCCTCGTTCGTTCGAATCTGAGCATGTACTCGTGGCAAGCTCGCACTCTTGGGCGCAATAGAAAGCTCTCATGGGGTTTCAATCCTCGTTCGTTCGAATCTGAGCATGTACTCGTGGCAAGCTCGCACTCTTTGGGCGTAATAGAACGCTCTCATGGGGTTTCAATCCTCGTTCGTTCGAATCTGAGCATGTACTCGTGGCAAGCTCGCACTCTTTGGCGCAATAGAACGCTCTCTCATGGGGTTTCAATCCTCGTTCGTTCGAATCTGAGCATGTACTCGTGGCAAGCTCGCACTCTTAGGCGCAATAGAAAGCTCTCATGGGGTTTCAATCCTCGTTCGTTCGAATCTGAGCATGTACTCGTGGCAAGCTCGCACTCTTTGGCACAATAGAACGCTCTCATGGGGTTTCAATCCTCGTTCGTTCGAATCTGAGCATGTACTCGTGGCAAGCTCGCACTCTTAGGCGCAATAGAAAGCTCTCATGGGGTTCCAATCCTCGTTTTCTTTCGAATCTGAGCATGTACTCGTGGCAAGCTCGCACACTTTGGGCGTAATAGAACGCTCTCATGTGGTTTCAATCCTCGTTCGTTCGAATCTGAGCATGTACTCGTGGCAAGCTCGCACTCTTATGCGCAATAGAAAGCTCTCATGGGGTTCCAATCCTCGTTCGTTAGAATCTGAGCATGTACTTGTGGCAAGCTCGCACTCTTTGGGCGCAATAGAACGCTCTCATGGGGTTTCAATCCTCGTTCGTTCGAATCTGAGCATGTACTCGTGGCAAGCTCGCACTCTCTTAGGCGCAATAGAAAGCTCTAATGGGGTTTCAATCCTCGTTCGTTCGAATCTGAGCATGTACTCGTGGCAAGCTCGCACTCTAGGGGCGCAATAGAACGCTCTCATGGGGTTTCAATCCTCGTTCGTTCGAATCTGAGCATGTAGCAATCGTCGCTCTCATGGGGTTTCGAATCTGAGCATGTACTCGTGGCAAGCTCGCACTATTAGGCGCAATAGAAAGCTCTCATGGGGTTCCAATCCTCGTTCGTTCGAATCTGAGCATGTACTCGTGGCAAGCTCGCACTCTTTTGGCGGAATAGAACGCTCTCATGGGGTTTCAATCCTCATTCGTTCGAATCTGAGCATGTACTCGTGGCAAGCTCGCACTCTTAGGCGCAATAGAACGCTCACATGGGGTTTCAATCCTTGTTCGTTCGAATCTGAGCGTGTACTCGTGGCAAGCTCGCACTCTTTGGCGCAATAGAACGCTCTCATGGGGTTTCAATCCTCGTTCGTTCGAATCTGAGCATGTACTCGTGGCAAGCTCGCACTCTGTGGGCGTAATAGAACGCTCCCATGGGGTTTCAATCCTCGTTCGTTCGAATCTGAGCATGTACTCGTGGCAAGCTCGCACTCTTTGGGCATAATAGAACGCTCTCATGGGGTTTCAATCCTCGTTCGTTCGAATCTGAGCATGTACTCGTGGCAAACTCGCACTCTTTGGCACAATAGAACGCTCTCATGGGGTTTCAATCCTCGTTCGTTCGAATCTGAGCATGTACTCGTGGCAAGCTCGCACTCTTTGGGCATAATAGAACGCTCTCATGGGGTTTCAATCCTCGTTCGTTCGAATCTGAGCATGTACTCGTGGCAAGCTCGCACTCTTTGGCACAATAGAACGCTCTCATCGGGTTTCAATCCTCGTTCGTTCGAATCTGAGCATGTACTCGTGGCAAGCTCGCACTATTAGGCGCAATAGAAAGCTCTCATGGGGTTTCAATCCTCGTTCGTTCGAATCTGAGCATGTACCTCTCATGGGGTTTCAATCCTCGTTCGTTCGAATCTGAGCCTGTACTCGTGGCAAGCTCGTACTCTTAGGCGCAATAGAAAGCTCTCATGGGGTTCCAATCCTCGTTCGTTCGAATCTGAGCATGTACTCGTGGCAAGCTCGCACTCTTTGGGCGTAATAGAACGCTCTCATGGGGTTTCAATCCTCGTTCGTTCGAATCTGAGCATGTACTCGTGGCAAGCTCGCACAATTAGGCGCAATAGAAAGCTCTCATGGGGTTTCAATCCTCGTTCGTTCGAATCTGAGCATGTACTCGTGGCAAGCTCGCACTCTTTGGGCGTAATAGAACCCTCTCATGGGGTTTCAATCCTCGTTCGTTCGAATCTGAGCCTGTACTCGTGGCAAGCTCGCACTCTTAGGCGCAATAGAAAGCTCTCATGGGGTTCCAATCCTCGTTCGTTCGAATCTGAGCATGTACTCGTGGCAAGCTCGCACTCTTAGGCGCAATAGAAAGCTCTCATGGGGTTCCAATCCTCGTTCGTTCGAATCTGAGCATGTACTCGTGGCAAGCTCGCACTATTAGGCGCAATAGAAAGCTCTCATGGGGTTCCAATCCTCGTTCGTTCGAATCTGAGCATGTACTCGTGGCAAGCTCGCACTCTTTTGGCGGAATAGAACGCTCTCATGGGGTTTCAATCCTCATTCGTTCGAATCTGAGCATGTACTCGTGGCAAGCTCGCACTCTTAGGCGCAATAGAACGCTCACATGGGGTTTCAATCCTCGTTCGTTCGAATCTGAGCGTGTACTCGTGGCAAGCTCGCACTCTTTGGCGCAATAGAACGCTCTCATGGGGTTTCAATCCTCGTTCGTTCGAATCTGAGCATGTACTCGTGGCAAGCTCGCACTCTGTGGGCGTAATAGAACGCTCTCATGGGGTTTCAATCCTCGTTCGTTCGAATCTGAGCATGTACTCGTGGCAAGCTCGCACTCTTTGGGCCTAATAGAATGCTCTCATGGGGTTTCAATCCTCGTTCGTTCGAATCTGAGCATGTACTCGTGGCAAGCTCGCACCCTTTGGGCCTAATAGAATGCTCTCATGGGGTTTCAATCCTCGTTCGTTCGAATCTGAGCATGTACTCGTGGCAGCCTGTACTCTCAAGCTCGCACTTTGGCGCAATAGAACGCTCTCATGGGGTTTCAATCCTCGTTCGTTCGAATCTGAGCATGTACTCGTGGCAAGCTCGCACTCTTTGGGCGCAATAGAACGCTCTCATGGGGTTTCAATCCTCGTTCGTTCGAATCTGAGCATGTACTCGTGGCAAGCTCGCACTCTTAGGCGCAATAGAAAGCTCTCATGGGGTTTCAATCCTCGTTCGTTCGAATCTGAGCATGTACTCGTGGCAAGCTCGCACTCTTTGGGCGTAATAGAACGCTCTCATGGGGTTTCAATCCTCGTTCGTTCGAATCTGAGCATGTACTCGTGGCAAGCTCGCACTCTTAGGCGCAATAGAACGCTCTCATGGGGTTTCAATCCTCGTTCGTTCGAATCTGAGCATGTACTCGTGGCAAGCTCGCACTCTTTGGCGCAATAGAACGCTCTCATGGGGTTTCAATCCTCGTTCGTTCGAATCTGAGCATGTACTCGTGGCAAGCTCGCACTCTTAGGCGCAATAGAAAGCTCTCATGGGGTTTCAATCCTCGTTCGTTCGAATCTGAGCATGTACTCGTGGCAAGCTCGCACTCTTAGGGCATAATAGAACGCTCTCACGGGGTTTTACACCTCGTTCATTCGAATCTGAGCATCTACTCGTGGCAAGCTCGCACTCTTTGGGCATAATAGAACGCTCTAATGGGGTTTCAATCCTCGTTCGTTCGAATCTGAGCATGTACTCGTGGCAAGCTCGCACTCTTTAGGCGCAATAGAACGCTCTCATGGGGTTTCAATCCTCGTTCGTTCGAATCTGAGCATGTACTCGTGGCAAGCTCGCACTCTTAGGCGCAATAGAAAGCTCTCATGGGGTTTCAATCCTCGTTCGTTCGAATCTGAGCATGTACTCGTGGCAAGCTCGCACTCTTAGGCGCAATAGAACGCTCTCATGGGGTTTCAATCCTCGTTCGTTCGAATCTGAGCATGTACTCGTGGCAAGCTCGCACTCTTAGGCGCAATAGAAAGCTCTCATGGGGTTTCAATCCTCGTTCGTTCGAATCTGAGCATGTACTCGTGGCAAGCTCGCACTCTTTGGGCGCAATAGAACGCTCTCATGGGGTTTCAATCCTCGTTCGTTCGAATCTGAGCATGTACTCGTGGCAAGCTCGCACTCTTAGGCGCAATAGAACGCTCTCATGGGGTTTCAATCCTCGTTCGTTCGAATCTGAGCATGTACTCGTGGCAAGCTCGCACTCTTTGGGCAATAGAACGCTCACATGGGGTTTCAATCCTCGTTCGTTCGAATCTGAGCGTGTACTCGTGGCAAGCTCGCACTCTTTGGCGCAATAGAACGCTCTCATGGGGTTTCAATCCTCGTTCGTTCGAATCTGAGCATGTACTCGTGGCAAGCTCGCACTCTTTGGGCATAATAGAACGCTCTCATGGGGTTTCAATCCTCGTTCGTTCGAATCTGAGCATGTACTCGTGGCAAGCTCGCACTCTTTGGCACAATAGAACGCTCTCATGGGGTTTCAATCCTCGTTCGTTCGAATCTGAGCATGTACTCGTGGCAAGCTCGCACTCTTGGGCATAATAGAACGCTCTCATGGGGTTTCAATCCTCGTTCGTTCGAATCTGAGCATGTACTCGTGGCAAGCTCGCACTCTTTGGCACAATAGAACGCTCTCATGGGGTTTCAATCCTCGTTCGTTCGAATCTGAGCATGTACTCGTGGCAAGCTCGCACTATTAGGCGCAATAGAAAGCTCTCATGGGGTTTCAATCCTCGTTCGTTCGAATCTGAGCATGTACCTCTCATGGGGTTTCAATCCTCGTTCGTTCGAATCTGAGCATGTACTCGTGGCAAGCTCGCACTCTTAGGCGCAATAGAACGCTCTCATGGGGTTTCAATCCTCGTTCGTTCGAATCTGAGCATGTACTCGTGGCAAGCTCGCACTCTTTGGCGCAATAGAACGCTCTCATGGGGTTTCAATCCTCGTTCGTTCGAATCTGAGCATGTACTCGTGGCAAGCTCGCACTCTTTGGCGCAATAGAACGCTCTCATGGGGTTTCAATCCTCGTTCGTTCGAATCTGAGCATGTACTCGTGGCAAGCTCGCACTCTTTGGGCGCAATAGAACGCTCTCATGGGGTTTCAATCCTCGTTCGTTCGAATCTGAGCATGTACTCGTGGCAAGCTCGCACTCTTAGGCGCAATAGAACGCTCTCATGGGGTTTCAATCCTCGTTCGTTCGAATCTGAGCATGTACTCGTGGCAAGCTCGCACTCTTAGGCGCAATAGAAAGCTCTCATGGGGTTTCAATCCTCGTTCGTTCGAATCTGAGCATGTACTCGTGGCAAGCTCGCACTCTTTGGGCGCAATAGAACGCTCTCATGGGGTTTCAATCCTCGTTCGTTCGAATCTGAGCATGTACTCGTGGCAAGCTCGCACTCTTAGGCGCAATAGAAAGCTCTCATGGGGTTTCAATCCTCGTTCGTTCGAATCTGAGCATGTACTCGTGGCAAGCTCGCACTCTTAGGCGCAATAGAACGCTCTCATGGGGTTTCAATCCTCGTTCGTTCGAATCTGAGCATGTACTCGTGGCCTCTCATAGAACGCTCTCATGGGGGGTTTCAATCCTCGTTCGTTCGAATCTGAGCATGTACTCGTGGCAAGCTCGCACTATTAGGCGTAATAGAAAGCTCTCATGGGGGTTCCAATCCTCGTTCGTTCGAATCTGAGCATGTACTCATGGCAAGCTCGCACTTTTAGGCGCAATAGAACGCTCTCATGGGGTTTCAATCCTCGTTCGTTCGAATCTGAGCATGTACTCGTGGCAAGCTCGCACTCTTAGGCGCAATAGAACGCTCTCATGGGGTTTCAATCCTCGTTCGTTCGAATCTGAGCATGTACTCGTGGCAAGCTCGCACTCTTTGGCGCAATAGAACGCTCTCATGGGGTTTCAATCCTCGTTCGTTCGAATCTGAGCATGTACTCGTGGCAAGCTCGCACTCTTAGGCGCAATAGAACGCTCTCATGGGGTTTCAATCCTCGTTCGTTCGAATCTGAGCATGTACTCGTGGCAAGCTCGCACTCTTTGGCGCAATAGAACGCTCTCATGGGTTTCAATCCTCGTTCGTTCGAATCTGAGCATGTACTCGTGGCAAGCTCGCACTCTTAAGCGCAATAGAACGCTCTCATGGGTTTCAATCCTCGTTCGTTCGAATCTGAGCATGTACTCGTGGCAAGCTCGCACTCTTTGGGCAATAGAACGCTCTCATGGGGTTTCAATCCTCGTTCTTTCGAATCTGACCATGTACTCGTGGCAAGCTCGCACTCTTAGGAGCAATAGAACGCTCTCATGGGGTTTCAATCCTCGTTCGTTCGAATCTGAGCATGTACTCGTGGCAAGCTCGCACTCTTTGGCACAATAGAACGCTCTCATGGGGTTTCAATCCTCGTTCGTTCGAATCTGAGCATGTACTCGTGGCAAGCTCGCACTATTAGGCGCAATAGAAAGCTCTCATGGGGTTTCAATCCTCGTTCGTTCGAATCTGAGCATGTACCTCTCATGGGGTTTCAATCCTCGTTCGTTCGAATCTGAGCCTGTACTCGTGGCAAGCTCGTACTCTTAGGCGCAATAGAAAGCTCTCATGGGGTTCCAATCCTCGTTCGTTCGAATCTGAGCATGTACTCGTGGCAAGCTCGCACTCTTTGGGCGTAATAGAACGCTCTCATGGGGTTTCAATCCTCGTTCGTTCGAATCTGAGCATGTACTCGTGGCAAGCTCGCACAATTAGGCGCAATAGAAAGCTCTCATGGGGTTTCAATCCTCGTTCGTTCGAATCTGAGCATGTACTCGTGGCAAGCTCGCACTCTTAGGCGCAATAGAAAGCTCTCATGGGGTTTCAATCCTCGTTCGTTCGAATCTGAGCATGTACTCGTGGCAAGCTCGCACTCTTAGGCGCAATAGAAAGCTCTCATGGGGTTCCAATCCTCGTTCGTTCGAATCTGAGCATGTACTCGTGGCAAGCTCGCACTCTTAGGCGCAATAGAAAGCTCTCATGGGGTTCCAATCCTCGTTCGTTCGAATCTGAGCATGTACTCGTGGCAAGCTCGCACTCTTTTGGCGAATAGAACGCTCTCATGGGGTTTCAATCCTCGTTCGTTCGAATCTGAGCATGTACTCGTGGCAAGCTCGCACTCTTAGGCGCAATAGAACGCTCTCATGGGGTTTCAATCCTCGTTCGTTCGAATCTGAGCATGTACTCGTGGCAAGCTCGCACTCTTTGGCGCAATAGAACGCTCTCATGGGGTTTCAATCCTCGTTCGTTCGAATCTGAGCATGTACTCGTGGCAAGCTCGCACTCTTTGGGCGCAATAGAACGCTCTCATGGGGTTTCAATCCTCGTTCGTTCGAATCTGAGCATGTACTCGTGGCAAGCTCGCACTCTTTGGGCATAATAGAACGCTCTCATGGGGTTTCAATCCTCGTTCGTTCGAATCTGAGCTTGTACTCGTGGCAAGCTCGCACTCTTTGGCACAATAGAACGCTCTCATGGGGTTTCAATCCTCGTTTTCGTTCGAATCTGAGCATGTACTCGTGGCAAGCTCGCACTCTTTGGGCGTAATAGAACGCTCTCATGGGGTTTCAATCCTCGTTCGTTCGAATCTGAGCATGTACTCGTGGCAAGCTCGCACTCTTTGGCGCAATAGAACGCTCTCATGGGGTTTCAATCCTCGTTCGTTCGAATCTGAGCATGTACTCGTGGCAAGCTCGCACTCTTTGGCACAATAGAACGCTCTCATGGGGTTTCAATCCTCGTTCGTTCGAATCTGAGCATGTACTCGTGGCAAGCTCGCACTCTTTGGGCATAATAGAACGCTCTCATGGGGTTTCAATCCTCGTTCGTTCGAATCTGAGCATGTACTCGTGGCAAGCTCGCACTATTAGGCGCAATAGAAAGCTCTCATGGGGTTTCAATCCTCGTTCGTTCGAATCTGAGCATGTACCTCTCTCATGGGGTTCCAATCCTCGTTCGTTCGAATCTGAGCATGTACTCGTGGCAAGCTCGCACTCTTTGGGCGTAATAGAACGCTCTCATGGGGTTTTCAATCCTCGTTCGTTCGAATCTGAGCATGTACTCGTGGCAAGCTCGCACTCTTTGGGCGCAATAGAACGCTCTCATGGGGTTTCAATCCTCGTTCGTTCGAATCTGAGCATGTACTCGTGGCAAGCTCGCACTCTTTAGGCGCAATAGAACGCTCTCATGGGGTTTCAATCCTCGTTCGTTCGAATCTGAGCATGTACTCGTGGCAAGCTCGCACTCTTTGGGCGCAATAGAACGCTCTCATGGGGTTTCAATCCTCGTTCGTTCGAATCTGAGCATGTACTCGTGGCAAGCTCGCACTCTTAGGCGCAATAGAAAGCTCTCATGGGGTTCCAATCCTCGTTCGTTCGAATCTGAGCATGTACTCGTGGCAAGCTCGCACTCTTTGGGCGTAATAGAACGCTCTCATGGGGTTTCAATCCTCGTTCGTTCGAATCTGAGCATGTACTCGTGGCAAGCTCGCACTCTTAGGCGCAATAGAACGCTCTCATGGGGTTTCAATCCTCGTTCGTTCGAATCTGAGCATGTACTCGTGGCAAGCTCGCACTCTTTGGCGCAATAGAACGCTCTCATGGGGTTTCAATCCTCGTTCGTTCGAATCTGAGCATGTACTCGTGGCAAGCTCGCACTCTTAGGCGCAATAGAAAGCTCTCATGGGGTTTCAATCCTCGTTCGTTCGAATCTGAGCTTGTACTCGTGGCTAGCTCGCACTCTTAGGCGCAATAGAAAGCTCTCATGGGGTTTCAATCCTCGTTCGTTCGAATCTGAGCATGTACTCGTGCCAAGCTCGCACTCTTTGGCGCAATAGAAAGCTCTCATGGGGTTCCAATCCTCGTTCGTTCGAATCTGAGCATGTACTCGTGGCAAGCTCGCACTCTTTGGGCGTAATAGAACGCTCTCATGGGGTTTCAATCCTCGTTCGTTCGAATCTGAGCATGTACTCGTGGCAAGCTCGCACTCTTAGGCGCAATAGAAAGCTCTCATGGGGTTTCAATCCTCGTTCGTTCGAATCTGAGCATGTACTCGTGGCAAGCTCGCACTCTTTGGCGCAATAGAACGCTCTCATGGGGTTTCAATCCTCGTTTTTTTGAATCAGAGCATGTACTCGTGGCAAGCTCGCACTCTTAGGCGCAATAGAACGCTCTCATGGGGTTTCAATCCTCGTTCGTTCGAATCTGAGCATGTACTCGTGGCAAGCTCGCACTCTTTGGCGCAATAGAACGCTCTCATGGGGTTTCAATCCTCGTTCGTTCGAATCTGAGCATGTACTCGTGGCAAGCTCGCACTCTTTGGGCGCAAATAGAACGCTTTCATGTGGTTTGAATCCTCGTTCGTTCGAATCTGAGCATGTACTCGGGGCAAGCTCGCACTCTTTGGGCATAATAGAACGCTCTCATGGGGTTTCAATCCTCGTTCGTTCGAATCTGAGCATGTACTCGTGGCAAGCTCGCACTCTTTGGCACAATAGAACGCTCTCATGGGGTTTCAATCCTCGTTCGTTCGAATCTGAGCATGTACTCGTGGCAAGCTCGCACTCTTTGGGCATAATAGAACGCTCTCATGGGGTTTCAATCCTCGTTCGTTCGAATCTGAGCATGTACTCGTGGCAAGCTCGCACTCTTTGGCACAATAGAACGCTCTCATGGGGTTTCAATCCTCGTTCGTTCGAATCTGAGCATGTACTCGTGGCAAGCTCGCACTATTAGGCGCAATAGAAAGCTCTCATGGGGTTTCAATCCTCGTTCGTTCGAATCTGAGCATGTACTCGTGGCAAGCTCGCACTCTTAGGCGCAATAGAAAGCTCTCATGGGGTTTCAATCCTCGTTCGTTCGAATCTGAGCATGTACTCGTGGCAAGCTCGCACTCTTTGGCGCAATAGAACGCTCTCATGGGGTTTCAATCCTCGTTCGTTCGAATCTGAGCATGTACTCGTGGCAAGCTCGCACTCTTTGGCGCAATAGAACGCTCTCATGGGGTTTCAATCCTCGTTCGTTCGAATCTGAGCATGTACTCGTGGCAAGCTCGCACTCTTTTGGCGCAATAGAACGCTCTCATGGGGTTTCAATCCTCGTTCGTTCGAATCTGAGCATGTACTCGTGGCAAGCTCGCACTCTTTGGGCGTAATAGAACGCTCTCATGGGGTTTCAATCCTCGTTCGTTCGAATCTGAGCATGTACTCGTGGCAAGCTCGCACTCTTTGGCACAATAGAACGCTCTCATGGGGTTTCAATCCTCGTTCGTTCGAATCTGAGCATGTACTCGTGGCAAGCTCGCACTCTTAGGCGCAATAGAAAGCTCTCATGGGGTTCCAATCCTCGTTCGTTCGAATCTGAGCATGTACTCGTGGCAAGCTCGCACTCTTTGGGCGTAATAGAACGCTCTCATGGGGTTTCAATCCTCGTTCGTTCGAATCTGAGCATGTACTCGTGGCAAGCTCGCACTCTTAGGCGCAATAGAAAGCTCTCATGGGGTTTCAATCCTCGTTCGTTCGAATCTGAGCATGTACTCGTGGCAAGCTCGCACTCTTTGGGCGTAATAGAACGCTCTCATGGGGTTTCAATCCTCGTTCGTTCGAATCTGAGCATGTACCTCTCATGGGGTTTCAATCCTCGTTCGTTCGAATCTGAGCATGTACTCGTGGCAAGCTCGCACTATTAGGCGCAATAGAAAGCTCTCATGGGGTTCCAATCCTCGTTCGTTCGAATCTGAGCGTGTACTCGTGGCAAGCTCGCACTCTTTGGCGCAATAGAACGCTCTCATGGGGTTTCAATCCTCGTTCGTTCGAATCTGAGCATGTACTCGTGGCAAGCTCGCACTCTTAGGCGCAATAGAACGCTCTCATGGGGTTTCAATCCTCGTTCGTTCGAATCTGAGCATGTACTCGTGGCAAGCTCGCACTCTTTGGCGCAATAGAACGCTCTCATGGGGTTTCAATCCTCGTTCGTTCGAATCTTAGCATGTACTCGTGGCAAGCTCGCACTCTTAGGCGCAATAGAAAGCTCTCATGGGGGTTCCAATCCTCATTCCTTCGAATCTGAGCATGTACTCGTGGCAAGCTCGCACTCTTTAGGCGCAATAGAAAGCTCTCATGGGGTTTCAATCCTCGTTCGTTCGAATCTGAGCATGTACTCGTGGCAAGCTCGCACTTTTGGCGCAATAGAACGCTCTCATGGGGTTTCAATCCTCTCGTTCGTTCGAATCTGAGCATGTACTCGTGGCAAGCTCGCACTCTTAGGCGCAATAGAACGCTCTCATGGGGTTTCAATCCTCGTTCGTTCGAATCTGAGCATGTACTCGTGGCAAGCTCGCACTTTTAGGCGCAATAGAACGCTCTCATTGGGTTTCAATCCTCGTTCGATCGAATCTGAGCATGTTCTCGTGGCAAGCTCGCACTCTTTGGGCGTAAATAGAACGCTCTCATGGGGTTTCAATTCTCGTTCGTTCGAATCTGAGCATGTACTCGTGGCAAGCTCGCACTCTTTGGCGCAATAGAACGCTCTCATGGGGTTTCAATCCTCGTTCGTTCGAATCTGAGCATGTACTCGTGGCAAGCTCGCACTCTTTGGGCGTTATAGAACGCTCTCATGGGGTTTCAATCCTCGTTCGTTCGAATCTGAGCATGTACTCGTGGCAAGCTCGCACTCTTTGGGCATAATAGAACGCTCTCATGGGGTTTCAATCCTCGTTCGTTCGAATCTGAGCATGTACTCGTGGCAAGCTCGCACTATTAGGCGCAATAGAAAGCTCTCATGGGGTTTCAATCCTCGTTCGTTCGAATCTGAGCATGTACCTCTCATGGGGTTTCAATCCTCGTTCGTTCGAATCTGAGCCTGTACTCGTGGCAAGCTCGCACTAATAGGCGCAATAGAAAGCTCTCATGGGGTTCCAATCCTCGTTCGTTCGAATCTGAGCATGTACTCGTGGCAAGCTCGCACTCTTTGGGCGGAATAGAACGCTCTCATGGGGTTTCAATCCTCGTTCGTTCGAATCTGAGCATGTACTCGTGGCAAGCTCGCACTCTTAGGCGCAATAGAACGCTCACATGGGGTTTCAATCCTCGTTCGTTCGAATCTGAGCGTGTACTCGTGGCAAGCTCGCACTCTTTGGCGCAATAGAACGCTCTCATGGGGTTTCAATCCTCGTTCGTTCGAATCTGAGCATGTACTCGTGGCAAGCTCGCACTCTTTGGCGCAATAGAACGCTCTCATGGGGTTTCAATCCTCGTTCGTTCGAATCTGAGCATGTACTCGTGGCAAGCTCGCACTCTTTAGGCGCAATAGAAAGCTCTCATAGGGCTTCGATGCTCGTTCGTTCGAATCTGAGCATGTACTCGTGGCAAGCTCGCACTCTTTGGGCGCAATAGAACGCTCTCATGGGGTTTCAATCCTCGTTCGTTCGAATCTGAGCATGTACTCGTGGCAAGCTCGCACTCTTTGGGCGTAATAGAACGCTCTCATGGGGTTTCAATCCTCGTTCGTTCGAATCTGAGCATGTACTCGTGGCAAGCTCGCACTCTTTAGGCGCAATAGAAAGCTCTCATGGGGTTTCGATCCTCGTTCGTTCGAATCTGAGCATGTACTCGTGGCAAGCTCGCACTCTTAGGCGCAATAGAACGCTCTCATGGGGTTTCAATCCTCGTTTCGTTCGAATCTGAGCATGTACTCGTGGCAAGCTCGCACTCTTTAGGCGCAATAGAAAGCTCTCATGGGGTTTCAATCCTCGTTCGTTCGAATCTGAGCATGTACTCGTGGCAAGCTCGCACTCTTTGGGTTGTAATAGAACGCTCTCATGGGGTTTCAAGCCTCGTTCGTTCGAATCTGAGCTTGTACTCGTGGCAAGCTCGCACTCTTGGGCGTAATAGAACGCTCACATGGGGTTTCAATCCTCGTTCGTTCGAATCTGAGCATGTACTCGTGGCAAGCTCGCACTCTTTGGCGCAATAGAACGCTCTCATGGGGTTTCAATCCTCGTTCGTTCGAATCTGAGCATGTACTCGTGGCAAGCTCGCACTCTTTGGGCGTAATAGAACGCTCTCATGGGGTTTCAATCCTCGTTCGTTCGAATCTGAGCATGTACTCGTGGCAAGCTCGCACTCTTTGGCACAATAGAACGCTCTCATGGGGTTTCAATCCTCGTTCGTTCGAATCTGAGCATGTACTCGTGGCAAGCTCGCACTATTAGGCGCAATAGAAAGCTCTCATGGGGTTTCAATCCTCGTTCGTTCGAATCTGAGCATGTACCTCTCATGGGGTTTCAATCCTCGTTCGTTCGAATCTGAGCGTGTACTCGTGGCAAGCTCGCACTCTTTGGCGCAATAGAACGCTCTCATGGGGTTCCAATCCTCGTTCGTTCGAATCTGAGCATGTACTCGTGGCAAGCTCGCACTCTTTGGCGCAATAGAACGCTCTCATGGGGTTCCAATCCTCGTTTGTTCGAATCTGAGCATGTACTCGTGGCAAGCTCGCACTCTTTGGCGCAATAGAACGCTCTCATGGGGTTTCAATCCTCGTTCGTTCGAATCTGAGCATGTACTCGTGGCAAGCTCGCACTCTTTGGCGCAATAGAACGCTCTCATGGGGTTTCAATCCTCGTTCGTTCGAATCTGAGCATGTACTCGTGGCAAGCTCGCACTCTTTGGCGCAATAGAACGCTCTCATGGGGTTTCAATCCTCGTTCGTTCGAATCTGAGCATGTACTCGTGGCAAGCTCGCACTCTTAGGCGCAATAGAAAGCTCTCATGGGGTTCCAATCCTCGTTCGTTCGAATCTGAGCATGTACTCGTGGCAAGCTCGCACTCTTTGGGCAGAATAGAACGCTCTCATGGGGTTTCAATCCTCGTTCGTTCGAATCTGAGCATGTACTCGTGGCAAGCTCGCACTCTTAGGCGCAATAGAAAGCTCTCATGGGGTTTCAATCCTCGTTCGTTCGAATCTGAGCATGTACTCGTGGCAAGCTCGCACTCTTTTGGGCGCAATAGAACGCTCTCATGGGGTTTCAATCCTCGTTCGTTCGAATCTGAGCATGTACTCGTGGCAAGCTCGCACTCTTAGGCGCAATAGAACGCTCTCATGGGGTTTCAATCCTCGTTCGTTCGAATCTGAGCATGTGTACTCGTGGCAAGCTCGCACTCTTTTGGCGCAATAGAAAGCTCTCATGGGGTTTCAATCCTCGTTCGTTCGAATCTGAGCATGTACTCGTGGCAAGCTCGCACTCTTTGGCGGAATAGAACGCTCTCATGGGGTTTCAATCCTCGTTCGTTCGAATCTGAGCATGTACTCGTGGCAAGCTCGCACTCTTAGGCGCAATAGAACGCTCTCATGGGGTTTCAATCCTCGTTCGTTCGAATCTGAGCATGTACTCGTGGCAAGCTCGCACTCTTTGGCGCAATAGAACGCTCTCATGGGGTTTCAATCCTCGTTCGTTCGAATCTGAGCATGTACTCGTGGCAAGCTCGCACTCTTAGGCGTAATAGAACGCTCTCATGGGGTTTCAATCCTCGTTCGTTCGAATCTGAGCATGTACTCGTGGCAAGCTCGCACTCTTTGGGCATAATAGAACGCTCTCATGGGGTTTCAATCCTCGTTCGTTCGAATCTGAGCATGTACTCGTGGCAAACTCGCACTCTTTGGCACAATAGAACGCTCTCATGGGGTTTCAATCCTCGTTCGTTCGAATCTGAGCATGTACTCGTGGCAAGCTCGCACTCTTTGGGCATAATAGAACGCTCTCATGGGGTTTCAATCCTCGTTCGTTCGAATCTGAGCATGTACTCGTGGCAAGCTCGCACTCTTTGGGCATAATAGAACGCTCTCATGGGGTTTCAATCCTCGTTCGTTCGAATCTGAGCATGTACTCGTGGCAAGCTCGCACTATTAGGCGCAATAGAAAGCTCTCATGGGGTTTCAATCCTCGTTCGTTCGAATCTGAACATGTACTCGTTCGTTCGAATCTGAGCATGTACCTCTCATGGGGTTTTTCATTCCTCGTTCGTTCGAATCTGAGCATGTACTCGTGGCAAGCTCGCACTCTTAGGCGCAATAGAAAGCTCTCATGGGGTTCCAATCCTCGTTCGTTCGAATCTGAGCATGTACTCGTGGCAAGCTCGCACTCTTTGGGCGTAATAGAACGCTCTCATGGGGTTTCAATCCTCGTTCGTTCGAATCTGAGCATGTACTCGTGGCAAGCTCGCACTTTTTTGGCGGAATAGAACGCTCTCATCGGGTTTCAATCCTCGTTCGTTCGAATCTGAGCATGTACCTCTCATGGGGTTTCAATCCTCGTTCGTTCGAATCTGAGCCTGTACTCGTGGCAAGCTCGCACTATTAGGCGCAATAGAAAGCTCTCATGGGGTTTCAATCCTCGTTCGTTCGAATCTGAGCATGTACTCGTGGCAAGCTCGCACTCTTAGGCGCAATAGAAAGCTCTCATGGGGTTTCAATCCTCGTTCGTTCGAATCTGAGCATGTACTCGTGGCAAGCTCGCACTATTAGGCGCAATAGAAAGCTCTCATGGGGTTCCAATCCTCGTTCGTTCGAATCTGAGCATGTACTCGTGGCAAGCTCGCACTCTTTTGGCGCAATAGAACGCTCTCATGGGGTTTCAATCCTCGTTCGTTCGAATCTGAGCATGTACTCGTGGCAAGCTCGCACTCTTAGGCGCAATAGAACGCTCACATGGGGTTTCAATCCTCGTTCGTTCGAATCTGAGCATGTACTCGTGGCAAGCTCGCACTCTTTGGGCGTAATAGAACGCTCTCATGGGGTTTCAATCCTCGTTCGTTCGAATCTGAGCATGTACTCGTGGCAAGCTCGCACTCTTAGGCGCAATAGAAAGCTCTCATGGGGTTTCAATCCTCGTTCGTTCGAATCTGAGCATGTACTCGTGGCAAGCTCGCACTCTTAGGCGCAATAGAACGCTCTCATGGGGTTTCAATCCTCGTTCGTTCGAATCTGAGCATGTACTCGTGGCAAGCTCGCACTCTTTGGCGCAATAGAACGCTCTCATGGGGTTTCAATCCTCGTTCGTTCGAATCTGAGCATGTACTCGTGGCAAGCTCGCACTCTTAGGCGCAATAGAACGCTCTCATGGGGTTTCAATCCTCGTTCGTTCGAATCTGAGCATGTACTCGTGGCAAGCTCGCACTCTTGGGCGCAATAGAACGCTCTCATGGGGTTTCAATCCTCGTTCGTTCGAATCTGAGCATGTACTCGTGGCAAGCTCGCACTCTTTTGGGCGCAATAGAACGCTCTCATGGGGTTTCAATCCTCGTTCGTTCGAATCTGAGCATGTACTCGTGGCAAGCTCGCACTCTTAGGCGCAATAGAATGCTCACATGGGGTTTCAATCCTCGTTCGTTCGAATCTGAGCATGTACTCGTGGCAAGCTCGCACTCTTTGGCGCAATAGAACGCTCTCATGGGGTTTCAATCCTCGTTCGTTCGAATCTGAGCATGTACTCGTGGCAAGCTCGCACTCTTTGGCGCAATAGAACGCTCTCATGGGGTTTCAATCCTCGTTCGTTCGAATCTGAGCATGTACTCGTGGCAAGCTCGCACTATTAGGCGCAATAGAAAGCTCTCATGGGGTTTCAATCCTCGTTCGTTCGAATCTGAGCATGTACTCGCAATAGAACGCTCACATGGGGTTTCAATCCTCGTTCGTTCGAATCTGAGCATGTACTCGTGGCAAGCTCGCACTCTTTGGGCGTAATAGAACGCTCTCATGGGGTTTCAATCCTCGTTCGTTCGAATCTGAGCATGTACTCGTGGCAAGCTCGCACTCTTAGGCGCAATAGAAAGCTCTCATGGGGTTTCAATCCTCGTTCGTTCGAATCTGAGCATGTACTCGTGGCAAGCTCGCACTCTTTGGGCGTAATAGAACGCTCTCATGGGGTTTCAATCCTCGTTCGTTCGAATCTGAGCATGTACTCGTGGCAAGCTCGCACTCTTAGGCGCAATAGAAAGCTCTCATGGGGTTTCAATCCTCGTTCGTTCGAATCTGAGCATGTACTCGTGGCAAGCTCGCACTCTTTGGGCGTAATAGAACGCTCTCATGGGGTTTCAATCCTCGTTCGTTCGAATCTGAGCATGTACTCGTGGCAAGCTCGCTCTCTTGGGTCAATAGAACGCTCTCATGGGGTTTCAATTCTCGTTCGTTCGAATCTGAGCATGTACTCGTTGCAAGCTCGCACTCTTTCGGCGCAATAGAACGCTCTCATGGGGTTTCAATCCTCGTTCGTTCGAATCTGAGCATGTACTCGTGGCAAGCTCGCACTCTTTGGGCGTAATAGAACGCTCTCATGGGGTTTCAATCCTCGTTCGTTCGAATCTGAGCATGTACTCGTGGCAAGCTCGCACTCTTTGGGCGAATAGAACGCTCTCATGGGGTTTCAATCCTCGTTCGTTCGAATCTGAGCATGTACTCGTGGCAAGCTCGCACTCTTTGGGCATAATAGAACGCTCTCATGGGGTTTCAATCCTCGTTCGTTCGAATCTGAGCATGTACTCGTGGCAAGCTCGCACTCTTTGGCACAATAGAACGCTCTCATGGGGTTTCAATCCTCGTTCGTTCGAATCTGAGCATGTACTCGTGGCAAGCTCGCACTCTTTGGGCGTAATAGAACGCTCTCATGGGGTTTCAATCCTCGTTCGTTCGAATCTGAGCATGTACTCGTGGCAAGCTCGCACTCTTTAGGCGCAATAGAACGCTCTCATGGGGTTTCAATCCTCGTTCGTTCGAATCTGAGCATGTACTCGTGGCAAGCTCGCACTCTTAGGCGCAATAGAAAGCTCTCATGGGGTTTCAATCCTCGTTCGTTCGAATCTGAGCATGTACTCGTGGCAAGCTCGCACTCTTTAGGCGTAATAGAACGCTCTCATGGGGTTTCAATCCTCGTTCGTTCGAATCTGAGCATGTACTCGTTGCAAGCTCGCACTCTTAGGCGCAATAGAAAGCTCTCATGGGGTTCCAATCCTCGTTATTTCGAATCTGAGCGTGTACTCGTCGTGGCAAGCTCGCACTCTTAGGCGCAATAGAAAGCTCTCATGGGGTTTCAATCCTCGTTCGTTCGAATCTGAGCATGTACTCGTGCCAAGCTCGCACTCTTTGGCGCAATAGAAAGCTCTCATGGGGTCAATCCTCGTTCGTTCGAATCTGAGCATGTACTCGTGGCAAGCTCGCACTCTTAGGCGCAATAGAACGCTCTCATGGGGTTTCAATCCTCGTTCGTTCGAATCTGAGCATGTACTCGTGGCAAGCTCGCACTCTTTTGGCGGAATAGAACGCTCTCATGGGGTTTCAATCCTCATTCGTTCGAATCTGAGCATGTACTCGTGGCAAGCTCGCACTCTTAGGCGCAATAGAACGCTCTCATGGGGTTTCAATCCTCGTTCGTTCGAATCTGAGCATGTACTCGTGGCAAGCTCGCACTCTTTGGCGCAATAGAACGCTCTCATGGGGTTTCAATCCTCGTTCGTTCGAATCTGAGCATGTACTCGTGGCAAGCTCGCACTCTGTGGGCGTAATAGAACGCTCCCATGGGGTTTCAATCCTCGTTCGTTCGAATCTGAGCATGTATTCGTGGCAAGCTCGCACTCTTTGGGCATAATAGAACGCTCTCATGGGTTTCAATCCTCGTTCGTTCGAATCTGAGCATGTAATCGTGGCAAACTCGCACTCTTTGGCACAATAGAACGCTCTCATGGGGTTTCAATTCTCGTTCGTTCGAATCTGAGCATGTACTCGTGGCAAGCTCGCACTCTTTGGGCATAATAGAACGCTCTCATGGGGTTTCAATCCTCGTTCGTTCGAATCTGAGCATGTACTCGTGGCAAGCTCGCACTCTTTGGCACAATAGAACGCTCTCATCGGGTTTCAATCCTCGTTCGTTCGAATCTGAGCATGTACTCGTGGCTAGCTCGCACTATTAGGCGCAATAGAAAGCTCTCATGGGGTTTCAATCCTCGTTCGTTCGAATCTGAGCATGTACCTCTCATGGGGTTTCAATCCTTGTTCGTTCGAATCTGAGCCTGTACTCGTGGCAAGCTCGTACTCTTAGGCGCAATAGAAAGCTCTCATGGGGTTCCAATACTCGTTCGTTCGAATCTGAGCATGTACTCGTGGCAAGCTCGCACTCTTTGGGCGTAATAGAACGCTCTCATGGGGTTTCAATCCTCGTTCGTTCGAATCTGAGCATGTACTCGTGGCAAACTCGCACTCTTTGGCACAATAGAACGCTCTCATGGGGTTTCAATCCTCGTTCGTTCGAATCTGACCATGTACTCGTGGCAAGCTCGCACTCTTTGGGCATAATGGAACGCTCTCATGGGGTTTCAATCCTCGTTCGGTCGAATCTGAGCATGTACTCGTGGCAAGCTCGCACTCTTTGGCACAATAGAACGTTCTCATGGGGTTTCAATCCTCGTTCGTTCAAATCTGAGCATGTACTCGTGGCAAGCTCGCACTATTAGGCTCTCATGTGGTTTCAATCCTCGTTCGTTCGAATCTAAGCATGTACTCGTGGCAAGCTCGCAGTCTTAGGCGCAATAGAAAGCTCTCATGGGGTTCCAATCCTCGTTCGTTCGAATCTGAGCATGTACTCGTGGCAAGCTCGCACTCTTTAGGCGTAATAGAATGCTCTCATGGGGTTTCAATCCTCATTCGTTCGAATCTGAGCATGTACTCGTGGCAAGCTCGCACTCTTTAGGGCGATAATCTGAGCCATACGCTCTCATGGGGTTTTCAATCCTCGTTCGCGAATCTGAGCATGTTCGTGGCAATCCTCGCACTCTTAGGCGCAATAGAACGCTCTCATGGGGTTTTCAATCCTCGTTCGTTCGAATCTGAGCATGTACTCGTGGCAAGCTCGCACTCTTTGGCGCAATAGAACGCTCTCATGGGGTTTCAATCCTCGTTCGTTCGAAATCTGAGCATGTACTCGTTCGTGGCAAGCTCGCACTCTTTGGCGCTTAATAGAACGCTCTCATGGGGTTTCAATCCTCGTTCGTTCGAATCTGAGCATGTACTCGTGGCAAGCTCGCACTCTTTGGGCGCAATAGAACGCTCTCATGGGGTTTCAATCCTAGTTCGTTCGAATCTGAGCATGTACTCGTGCAAGCTCGCACTCTTTTGGCGTAATAGAACGCTCTCATGGGGTTTCAATTCCTCGTTCGTTCGAATCTTAGCATGTACTCGTGGCAAGCTCGCACTCTTTGGGCGCAATAGAACGCTCTCAAGGGGTTTCAATCCTCGTTCGTTCGAATCTGAGCATGTACTCGTGGCAAGCTCGCACTCTTTGGGCGCAATAGAACGCTCTCATGGGTTTCAATCCTCGTTCGTTCGAATCTGAGCATGTACTCGTGGCAAGCTCGCACTCTTTGGGGGAATAGAACGCTATCATGGGGTTTCAATCCTCGTTCGTTCGAATCTGAGCATGTACTCGTGGCTATCTCGCACTCTTCTTTGGGTAATAATAGAACGCTCTCATGGGGTTTTCAATCCTCGTTCGTTTCGAATCTGAGCATGTACTCGTGGCAAGCTCCGCACTCTTTGGCGCAATAGAACGCTCTCATGGGGTTTCAATCCTCGTTCGTTCGAATCTGAGCATGTACTCGTGGCAAGCTCGCACTCTTTGGGCGTACGTAATAGAACGCTCTCATGGGGTTTCAATCCTCGTTCGTTAGAATCTGAGCATGTACGCGTGGCAGGCTCGCACTCTTTGTGGGCGCAATAGAACGCTCTCATGGGGTTTCAATCCTCGTTCGTTCGAATCTGAGCATGTACTCGTGGCAAGCTCGCACTCAATTTGGCGTAATAGAACGCTCTCATGGGGTTTCAATCCTCGTTCGTTCGAATCTGAGCATGTACTCGTGGCAAGCTCGCACTCTTAGGCGTAATAGAACGCTCTCATGGGGTTTCAATCCTCGTTCGTTCGAATCTGAGCATGTACTCGTGGCAAGCTCGCACTATTAGGCGTAATAGAACGCTCTCATGGGGTTTCAATCCTCGTTCGTTCGAATCTGAGCATGTACTCGTGGCAAGCTCGCACTCTTTGGGGATTTAGAAAGCTCTCATGGGGTTTCAATCCTCGTTCGTTCGAATCTGAGCATGTACTCGTGGCAAGCTCGCACTCTTTGGGCAAATGTAATAGAACGCTCTCATGGGGTTTCAATCCTCGTTCGTTCGAATCTGAGCATGTACTCGTGGCAAGCTCGCACTCTTAGGCGTAATAGAACGCTCTCATGGGGTTTCAATCAATCCTCGTTCGTCTCGAATCTGAGCATGTACTCGTGGCAAAAAAGCTCGCACTCTTTGGCGCAATAGAACGCTCTCATGGGGGGGTTTCAATCCTCGTTCGTTCGAATCTGAGCATGTACTCGTGGCAAGCTCGCACTCTTTGGGCGTAATAGAACGCTCTCATGGGGGGGTTTTCAATCCTCGTTCGTTCGAATCTGAGCATGTACTCGTGGCAAGCTCGCACTCTTGGGGCGTAATAGAACGCTCTCATGGGGTTTCAATCCTCGTTTCGTTCGAATCTGAGCATGTACTCGTGGCAAGCTCGCACTATTAGGCTCGTAATAGAAAGCTCTCATGAGGGGTTTCAATCCTCGTTTCAATCGAATCTGAGCATGTACTCGTGGCAAGCTCGACTCTTAGGCGCAATAGAAAGCTCTCATGGGGTTTCAATCCTCGTTCGTTCGAATCTGAGCATGTACTCGTGGCAAGCTCGCACTCTTTGGCGCAATAGAACGCTCCCATGGGGTTTCAATCCTCGTTCGTTCGAATCTGAGCATGTACTCGTGGCTAGCTCGCACTCTTAGGCGTAATAGAACGCTCTCATGGGGTTTCAATCCTCGTTCGTTCGAATCTGAGCATGTACTCGTGGCAAGCTCGCACTCTTTGGGGCGCAATAGAAATGCTCTCATGGGGTTTCAATCCTCGTTCGTTCGAAATCTGAGCATGTACTCGTGGCAAAAGCTCTCACTATTTGGCGTAATAGAACGCTCTCATGGGGTTTCAATCCTCGTTCGTTCGAATCTGAGCATGTACTCGTGGCAAGCTCGCACTCTTAGGCGCAATAGAAAGCTCTCATGGGGTTTTTCCAATCCTCGTTCGTTCGAATCTGAGCATGTACTCGTGGCAAGCTCGCACTCTTAGGCGCAATAGAAAGCTCACTCATGGGGTTCCAATCCTCGTTCGTTCGAATCTGAGCATGTACTCGTGGCAAGCTCGCACTATTTGGGCGCAATAGAACGCTCTCATGGGGTTTCAATCCTCGTTCGTTCGAATCTGAGCATGTACTCGTGGCAAGCTCGCACTCTTTGGGCGGTAAGGAAACGCTCTCATGGGGTTTCAATCCTCATTCGTTCGAATCTGAGCATGTACTCGTGGCAAGCTCGCACTCTTTGGCGGTAATAGAACGCTCACATGGGGTTTCAATCCTCTTTCGTTCGAATCTGAGCATGTACTCGTGGCAAGCTCGCACTCTTTGGGAGCAATAGAACGCTCTCATGGGGTTTCAATCCTCGTTTCGTTCGAATCTGAGCATGTACTCGTGGCAAGCTCGCACTCTTTGGGCGTAATAGAACGCTCTCATGGGGTTTCAATCCTCGTTCGTTCGATTCTGAGCATGTACTTCGTGGCAAGCTCGCACTCTTTGGGCGCGTAATAGAACGCTCTCATGGGGTTCCAATCCTCGTTCGTTCGAATCTGAGCATGTACTCGTGGCAAGCTCGCACTCTTTGGGCGTAATAGAACGCTCTCATGGGGTTTCAATCCTCGTTCGTTCGAATCTGAGCATGTACTCGTGGCAAGCTCGCACTCTTTGGCACAATAGAACACTCTCATGGCGTTTCAATCCTCGTTCGTTCGAATCTGAGCATGTACTCGTGGCAAGCTCGCACTCATAGGCGCTATAGAAAGCTCTCATGGGGTTTCAATCCTCGTTCGTTCGAATCTGAGCATGTACTCGTGGCAAGCTCGCACTCTTTGGCGTAATAGAAAGCTCTCATGGGGTTTTCAATCCTCGTTCGTTCGAATCTGAGCATGTACTCTTGGCAAAAGCTCCGCACAATTGTTCCTCTCATGGGGTTTCAATCCTTTGTTCGTTCGAATCTGAGCATGTACTCGTCCAAGCTCGCACTCTTTGGGCGTAATAGAAACGCTCTCATGGGGTTTCAATCCTCGTTCGTTCGAATCTGAGCATGTACTCGTGGCAAGCTCGCACTCTTTGGGCGTCATAATAGAACGCTCTCTTGGGGGTTTCGAATCATCTCGTTTCGTTCGAAGAATCTGAGCATGTACTCGTGTGGCAAGCTCGCACTCTTTGGGCGTTTTTAATAGAACGCTCTCATGGGGTTTCAATCCTCGTTTCGTTTCGAATCTGAGCATGTACTCGTGGCAAAGCTCGCACTCTTTGGGCGTAATAGAACGCTCTCATGGGGTTTCAATCCCTCGTTCGTTCGAATCTGAGCATGTACTCGTGGCAAAAGCTCGCACTCTTTGGGCACGTAAGTTAGAACGCTCTCATGGGGTTTCAATCCTCGTGTTCGTTCGAATCTGAGCGAATGTAACTCGTGGCAAGCCTCGCACATCTTAGGGGCTAGAACGACTCTCATGGGGTATTTTCAATCCTCTGTTCGTTCGAACTTTCTGAGCATGTACTCGTGGCAAGCTCGCCATTCTCTTTGGGCGTAATAGAACGCTCTCATGGGGTTTTCAATCCTCGTGTCGATTCGAATCTGAGCATGTACTCGTGGCAAGCTCGCCACTCTTAGGCGTAATAGAACGCTCTCATGGGGTTACATCAAATCCTCGTTCGTTCGAATCTGAGCATGTACTCGTGGCAAGCTCGCACTCTTTGGCGTAATAGAACGCTCTCATGGGTTTTTCAATCCTCGTTCGTTCGAATCTGAGCATGGTACTCGTGGCAAGCTCGCACTCTTTGGGCGCAATAGGAACGCTCTCATGGGGTTTCAATCCTCGTTCGTCATTCGAATCTGAGCATGTACTCGTGGCCAACTCGCACTCTTTGGGTAATAGAACGCTCTCATGGGGCTTTCAATCCTCGTTCGTTGAATCTGAGCATGTACCTCGTGGCTAAAGCTCTGCACTCATGGGCGTAATACTGCTCTCATGAGCATCTCTCGCTTCGTGACTCGAATCTGAGCATGTACTCGTGGCAAGCTCGCACTCTTAGGCCGCAATAGAAAGCTCTCATGGGGTTCAATCCTCGTTCGTTCGAATCTGAGCATGTACTCGTGGGCAAGCTCGCCACTCTTTGGGCGTAATAGAACGCTCTCATGGGTTCCCTCTCCAATCCTCGTTCGTTCGAAATCTGAGCATGTACTCGTGGCAAGCTCGCACTCTTTCGGGGCGTTAATTAGAACGCTCTCATGGATTGTTTCAATCCTCGTTTCTGTTTCGAATGCTGAGCATGTACTCGTGGCTTTCTGTCGCACTCTTGGGGGTAATAGAACGCATCTCTTCATGGGTTTCAATCCTCGTTCGACTCGAATCTGAGCATGTACTCGTGGCAAGCTCGCATCTTTGGGCGCAATAGAACGCTCTCATGGGGTTCCAATCTTCGTTTCGTTCGAATCTGAGCATGTACTCGTGGCAAGCTCGGCACTCTGTTGGCGTTAATATAGAACGATCTCATGGCGGTATTCAATCTCAGTTCGAATCTGAGCAGGTTCGTGGTGGCAAGCTCGCATTCTTTGGGCAGTCAATAGTCGCTCTCAATGGGGTTTCAATCCTCGTTCGTTCGAATCATGAGCATGTCTCGTGGCAAGCTCGCACTCTTTGGACGTTTAGAACGCTCTCATGGGGTTTCAATTCCTCGTTCGTTCGAATTCTGAGCATGCCAGTCTCGTGGCAAGCTCGCACTCTTTGGGCGTAATAGTTAGCGCTCTCATGGGGACGTTCGTATTCGAATCTGGAGCATGTACTCGTGGCAATGCTCGCACTCTTTTAAGGCGCGTAATGAGACGTCTCATTGGGGTTTCAATCCTCGTTCGTTCGAATCTGAGCATGTACGTCTCGTGGCAAGCTCGCAACTCTTGGGGGCTAATAGAAGCGCTCTCATGGGGTATTCAATCCTCGTTCGTTGGAGGTCTGTACGATCTGAGATGTACCATGGGGTCTTTTTGGACCAAAGCTGTCATCGACACCTCTTTGGCGTAATAGTATCGTGATGGGGTCCCTCTCAGGGACTTGACACCAGATATCCTCGTTCGTCTAAAAATCGGATCTTTGTACTCGTGTACAGAGAATCGCCTCCACTCATTTGGGCGTGAATAGAACGCTTCTCGGAGGCGGGTTTCCATCCTTTCAAAGTTGGTTCGATTCGAAATCTGAGCATGTACTCGTGGCAACAGCTCGCACTCTTTGGGCGTTTAATAGAACGCTCTCATGGGGTTTCAATCTCTCGTCGTTCGAATCTGAGCATGTACTCGTGGCAAGCTCGCACTCTTTAGGAACGCACATAGAACGCTCTCATGGGGTTTCAATCCTCGTTCGTTCGAATCTGAGCATGTACTCGTGGCAGGAGCTCGCAAGGCTGCTATTGGGCGTTCAATATAAACGGCTGTCATGGGGGCTTTCAATTCCTCGTTCGTTGAATAAGGCTGAGGCAATTTAGAAAGCTCGCAGTCATGGGCGTTACTACGGGAGCGCGTTCCAAGGGAAGGGCTTTATCCTCGTTCGTTCGAATCTGATCATTGTACTCCGTGGCAAGCTTCGCTGCACTCTTTGGGCGTCAATGAGAACGCTCTCATGGGGCTTCAAGTGCCTCGTATTCGTTCGAATCTGAGCATGTATCGTGGCAAGCTCGCACTCTTTTGGTGGTAATAGAGAACGCTCTCATGGGGTTTTTCAATCCTCGTGTTCGAATCATGACCCATTTCGAACTCGTGGCAAGCTCGCTCACTTAATTTGGGCGTAATAGAACGCTTCTCATGGGGGGTTTCAATACCTCGTCGTTCCGAATTGACCACGAATCTAAGTTTCAAGCTCGACCCAAGTACTGTGTACTCGTGGCAAGCTCGCACTCCTCTTTTGGGCACAATAGAACGTTCTCATGGGGCTAAGACAAAATCATACGTTCGTTCGAATCTGAGCATGATTACTACGTGGCCAAGCTCGCACTCTTTAGGCGCAATAGGAAAGCTCTCATGATGTTCAATCCCTCGTCGTTCGAATCTGAGCATGGTACTCGTGGCAAAGCTCTCCGCACTTTTTAGGCGTATGATAGAAAGCTCTCATGGGTCTTCAATGCCGTTCGTTCGTTCGAATCTGAGCATGTACTCGTGGCAAGCTCGCACTCTTTGGGCGTAAATAGAACGCTCTCATGGGGCTTCAATCTCGTTTCGTTCGAAATCTGAGCTTTGTACTCGTGGCAACCTCGCACTCTTTGGGCGTAATAGAACGCTCTACAATGGGGTTTCAATCCTCGTTCGTTTCGCGAATCTGAGCATGTACTCGTGGCAAGCTCGCACTCTTTTTGGGCGTAATAGAACGCTCTCATGGGGTTTCAATCCTCGTTCGTTCGAATCTGAGCATGTACTCGTGGCAAGGCCTCGCACTCTTTTGCGGGCGTAATAGAACGCTCTCATCATGGGCTTCCAGTTCCTCATTTCGTTCGAATCTGAGCATGTACTCGTGGCAAGCTCGCACTCTTTGGGCGTAATAGAACGCTGTCTACATGTTTCAATCCTCGTTCGTTTCGAATCTGAGCATGTACGTTCGTGGCAAGCCCGCACTCTTTCTTGGAGTAATAGAACGCTTCGTCCATGGGGCTTCAAATCCTCGTTTCGTTCGAATCTGAGCAATGTAACTCGTGGCAAGCTACGCACTCTTTGGGATGTAATAGAATCGCTCTCAAATGGGGCTTCAATCCTCGTATCGTTCGCAAATCTGAGCATGTACTCGTTGGCAAAGCATCAGCACTCTTTGGGCGTAATAGAGACTCTTGCTCTCGATAGGGGCTTCAATCCTTCGTGTTCGTATTCGAATCCTCCCGAGCAAGTACTCGTGGCAAGCCTCGCACTCTTTGGTCCGTAATAGAACGCTCTCCTTGGGGTTTCTAAATCTCGCGTTAGACGTTCGAATCTGAGCATGTACTCGTGTGCTACGAGCAAAGTCTGCCGCTCTCTTTGGCGTAGATAGAACGCTGCTTCATGGACATAGTGAGAGCTCATACCTCCTACGGCTGTTCGTTCGAATCTGAGCATTATGTACTCGTGGCAAGCTCGCACTCTTTTGGGCGAATAGAACGCTCTCCGATCATACTATGGCTTTCAATCCGCCGTTCGTTCGAATCTGAGCATGTACTCGTGGCAAGCTCGCACTCTTTGGGCGTAATAGAACGCTCTCATCGAATGGGTTTCAAATCCATCGTTCGTTCGAATTCGAGAATTCTTTCTGAGCATGTACTAGACTGGCAAGCTCGCACTACTTTGGGCGTCAATAGAACGCTCTCATGAGGGCTTGTCAATCCTCGTTCGTTAAGTATAATCGAATCTGAGCATGTACTCGTGGCACAAGCTCTCAGACTCTTCGGGGCGTAAATGAGAACGCTCTCAATGGGGGCTTCAATCCTCGTTCGATTTCGAATACCTGAGCATGCTATACTCTGTTTGTCGTGGACACGCCCTCTGCACTCTTTGGAGCGTAATAGAAAACGGGCTCTCATAGGGGCTTTCAAAATTCATGAGTCTCAATTAGAGCAGTCACTCAGTGTCTCATAATTCGTGTATTTCTGCGTAATAGAAGCTCTCATGGAACGGCTTGAACCTCGTTCGTGTATCTGAGCATGTACTTCGTGGTCCAAGTTCGCGCACTCTTTTGGGCGTCAATAAAGAACGCTCATCATGGGGGTTTCAATCAAATCGTCGTTTCGTATTCTCTGAGCATGTATCTATGAAGGGCATACCCTCGCACCTAGTGTGGCAGTAATAATCGCTCTCATATCTAAGGTGGCTTCGAGAAAATCCTCGGTTTCGTTGATCGAATCTGACCCTCAATGTACTCTGGCAACCGTCGCACTCGTTTCTGCGGGATAAGTAGAAAGGGCTCATTATTGGGTACTCTCATTCCCCCCCCTGTTCCAAAATTTTAAACGCGTAACAGCTCGGCCCACTCTTTTTGGGGGCGGTAATTAGGCGCGTTCATCAAAGTGCCTCGTTCGCATTTGAACTGAATCTCCATTACTCGTGGGGGCAAGCTCGCACTCTATTGGGTCGTAATAGAACTAGCTCTTATTTGGGGACTTTCAAAAATCCCCTCGAGTTCGTTGGCGTCGAATCTGAGCATGTACTCGTGCAAAAGCGTCGCACTCTCTTGGGCGTAATAGGTAACGCTCTCATGGGGCTTTCGAATCCTCGTTCGAATACGAATCGATGATTGAAGCATGTATCTACGTGGCAAGCTCCGGGCTCACTCTTTGGGGCGTAACTAGGATCGCTCTCATCGATGGGGCTTCAATCCTCGTTTCGTACGAACTACTGAGCATGTACTTCGATGGAAAACAACCCGCTCTCGTTTATTGGCGTAAATAGAACGCTCTCCATGGGGGCATCGCAGAACTCCTACGTTCGTTCGAATTGTCTTGAGCTTGTTACTCGTGGCAAGCTCGCATCTCTGATTATGGGCGTAATAGAACGCTCTCATAGATGGGGCTTCAAATCCTCGTTGTTCTCGGAATTCTGATGAGCATGTACTCAGTGGCTAAGGTCAGCGACATCCTCGTTAGGGCACGCTCGCACTCTTTGGGCGTAATTCAGAACGCTCTCATGAATCATGGGCTTTCAAATCCTCGTGACGTATCGAGTAATCTGTGAGCATGTACTTCGTGGCAAGCTCGCACTCTTTAGGGGCGATAAATAGAACGCTCTCACATATGGGGTTTATCAATCCTCGTTCGTCGAATCTGAGCATGTACTCGTGGCAAGCTCAGCACTCTTTTTGGGCGTAATAGAAACGCTCTCATCGACAGGGGTTCCAATCCTCATTCGTTTTCGACTCTGTGGGGACTCGTAACTAAGGCTCGCCATAATAGGCGGGGGGGAACCGCAAATCATCATGGGGTTTCAATCCCAGTTCGTTCGAACATCTGAGCATGTACTAGGTTTAATGTGCAAGCTCGCACTCTTTTGGCGTAATAGAACGCTCTCAAGGGGTTTCAATCCTCGTTTTCGTTCGAATCTGAGCATGTACTCGTGGCAAGCTCGCACTCTTTGTAAGGAAATAGAATGCTGCCCTATGGGGTTTTCAATCCTCGTGTTCGTTCGAAATCTGAGCATGTACTGTGGCAAGCTCGCACTCTTTGGGCGGGTAATAGAACGCTCTCATGGGGGCTTCAATCCTCTTTCGTTCGAATCTGAGCATGTACTCGTGGCATAGCTCGCACCTTTAGGCGTAAAGAACGCTATCCATGGGTTTTCAATCCTCGTTCGTTTCGTAAATCTGAGCAATGTACAATCGTGGCAACCTCGCACTCTTTGGGCGTAATTAGAACGCTCTCATTGGGGGCTTCAATCCCGAATTTCGTCGTTCGAATTTTGAGCATGGTACTCGTTGGCACTTAGCTCGCACTCTCTTTGGGGTTTTATTAATCGCGGTGAACGCTCTCAAGGCGGGTTTTGCCTCAATCCTCGTTCGTTTCGAGATCTGAGCACTGTACTCGTGGATTTCATGCCTGCGTAATAGCAACGCTCTCACGTTTTAATCCACGTTTGAATCCTGAAGCACTCTCGTTGGGATCACCCTTGGAGCGATATAATAAACGCTCTCATGGGGGGCTTCAATCGTTTCGATATCGTTCGAATCTGCTAGTCATCCTTGTACTCGTCGGCAAGCCTCGCACTCTTTAGTGGCATCAAATAACGGAACCCTCTCATGGGGCTTCCAATCTCCTCCTTCGTTCGATTAATCTCGAGTCAAAACTCATGGCATACGCTCGCCACTCTTGGCCGTTCCGCTCTGTAGGGTTTCAATTTTCGTTCGTTTTTCGAAAATTTTTGAGCATGTTCACTTCTGTTTTGGTTGCTAATAGCCCTCGCACATTCTTTGACTGCCTTCAATAGAACGTCTCTGGGTTTACAATTTCATTTCTGTTCGAATCTGAGTTCATGTCACTCGTGGCAAAGCTCGCACTCTTCTAGTCGCGTAATAGAACGCGCATTCTCATGGCTGGGTTTCACTATCCTCGTTTCGTTCGAATCTGAGCATGTACTCGTGGCCAAGGATTACGCACTCTTATGGGCGTAATAGAACGCTCTCATAGCGTTGTTTCAATCCTCGTTCGTTCGAATCTGACGTCATTTTTCGTCGGCAATAGCTCGCTCACTCTAGGCGTAATAGAAACGATCTCTCATGGGGTTTCAATCCTCGTTCGTTCGAATCTGCAGCATGTACTCGTGTGCAAGCTCGCACTCTAGCGCGTAATAATAGAAACGCTCTCATGGGGGGTTTCAATCCTCGTTCGTTCGAATCTGAGCATGTACTCGTGGCAAGCTCACACACTTCTTGGGCGTAATAGAACGCTCTCTACGAATGTTTCAATCCTCGTTTCGTTCGAATCTGAGGCATGTACTTCGTGGCAGCACTCGCACTCTATTGGGCGTAATAGAACGCTCTCATGGGGGTTTCAATCCTCGTTCGTTCGAATCTGAGCATGGTACTCGTGGGCTAATGCTCGCACTCTTAGGCGTAAATAGAGCCGCTCTCACATGGGGGGTTTCAATCCTCGTTTCGTTTCGAATCTGAGCATGTACTCGATGGCAAGCTCGCACTCTTAGGCGTAATAGAACGCGCTCTCATGGGGTTTCAATCCTCGTTCGTGTTCGAAGGTGAGCATGTATCGTCGGCAAGCTCGCACTCTTAAGGCGTAATTAGAACGCTTCTCATGGGTTTCTAAATCCTATTTAGTATCGAATCTAGCATGTACTGAGCAAGCTCCCTCGTACTTTCGTGGGCACAAACGCTTCGCACTCCTTTCGGAATATGGCATGTAAAAATAGACAAGCTCGCACTCTTCTAATACAGCACGCTCTCAAGGGTTTCAATCCTCGTTCTGTTTCGTATACGAATGCTGAGCATGTACTCGTGGTCAAAGCTCGCACTCTTTGGTTGGCGTAAAATAGAACGCTCTCATGGGGTTTCAATCCTCGTTCGTTTTCGTAATCTGAGCATGTACTCGTGGCAAGCTCCGCGCACTCTTAGGGGTAATAGAACGCCTCTCATGGGCTAAGTTTCAATCGCTCGTAATCGTAGGGGTTCGAATCTGAGCATGTACTACGTGGCAAGCTGCACTCTTTAGTGGGCGTAATAAGAACGCTCTCATCGGGGGTTTCAATCCTCGTTCGTTCCGAAATGACATGGACTCGTAATGCCAATTGCTCGCACCCTCTACAAAGCGCAATAGAACGCTCTCATGCGGTTGGTTCCAGATCCTCGTTCGTTCCGAAATCATGAGCATGCTACTCGTGCAAGATCCTCGCATCCTGGGCGTAATAGATCGTCTCTACCTGGGTTTCAATCACTCGTTCGTACTGAAACTCGAAGTCTGACCATGTACCCCTGCAAGCTCTCGCACCTTCTTTGGCGTAATAGAACGCTCATTCATGGGGTCCTTCAATCATCCTCGTTCGTGTATTCGAATCTGAGCAAATACTCGTGGCAAGCTCGACACTCTTTGGGCGTAATAGAATAGCTCTCATGGGGGTTTAAAATCCCATCTTTCGTTCTACAAAGTCTCGTTTGCAACGCTCGCGAACTCTTTCGCGGCGTAATAAAGCTCTCATGGGGGCTGTGTCAATCCTCGTTCGTATCGAAGTTTGAGGCATGTTACTCGTGGATGAAGCTAAGCACTCTCTTTGGCGTAATAGAAGCAGCTCTGAGCATGTTCAATCCCGTATTCGTCGAATCTGAGCATGTACTCTGGGGCAAGCTCCGCACTCTTTGGGCGTTAATAGAACATCTCTCATGGGGTTTCAATCCTCGTTCGTGAGGTATCGAATCTGAGCATGTACTCGTGGCAAGCTCGCACTACGCTTGGGGCGACGGCGTAATAGAACGCTCTCATGTGGGCTTTCAAACCTCTGTTGTTCGTTCGGAATCTGACGTTCATGTTCGTGGCAATCCTCGCACGAATTGAGCGTAATAGAGAACGCTATCTCTATGCGGGTTTTCAATAGACAACTGTCGTTTTTTATCTCTGAGCATGTAACTCTGGCAAGCCTGATATACTTTGGTCGTAATAGAACGCTTCTCATTGGGGTTTCAATATGATCGTCTTCGTTCGTTCGAATATGAGAATGTACTCATGGTCAACGCTCGCACTCTATTAGGCGCAATACTGAAAGCATCTGTCCTACGGAGGTCGTTATTCAAATCCTATGTTCTGAGCGTTCGAATCTGAGCATGATTAATCACACTCGTGGCAACTCGCACCTCTTTGGGCGTAATAGAACGCTCTCATGGGGTTTCAAGTACCTCGTTCTATATCGTTTCGAATCTGAGCATGTACTCGTGGCATAGTCTCGCACTCTTTGGGCGTAATAGAACGCTCTCACATGGGTTTTCAATCCTCGTTCGTTCGAATGACGACTTGAGCATGTATCAGTGGCGAAGCTCGCACTGTGATTTGGGCGTAATTAGAACGCTCTCATGTGGGTTTCAATCCTCGTTCGTTCGAATCTGACATGTACTGTGGCAAGCTCGCACTCTTAGGCGTAATAGAACGCTCTCATGGGGATTCCACTCCTCGTTTCGTGGAAATCGAATTCTGAGCATTGTACTCGTGGCAAGCTCGCGACTGTCTTATTTGCGTCGTAATAGTAAAACGCTCTCAGTGGGCTTCAATCCTCGTTTCGTATAATCGAATATCTGAGCATGTACTCGAGGCAAGGCTCGCACTCTTAGAGGGCGTAATAGAACGCTCTCATGGGTTTAGATCAATCTCCGTTCGATCTGTCACGGCTTCGAATCTGAGCATGTTACTCGTGGCAAGCTCGCACTCTTAGGCGCGTAATTAGACCCGCTTCTCATAGGGTTTTCAAGTCCTCGTCTTCGTGATTCGAATCTGAGCATTAACTGCATGGTTTTCAATCCTCTTTGGGAGGTGGCGTAATAGGAAGCGCTCCTCATTGGGATTCAAATCCTCAATAGCTCGTTCGAATCTGGAGCATTGTACTCGTGCAACCACCTCTTAGACACTCTTTGGGCGTAATAGTACGCATCTCATGGTGTTTTCAATCCTCGTTTCGTACGGCTTCGAAATCTGAGCATGTGCTACTCGTAGGCAAGCTCGCTACTTCTTTGGGCCAATAGTCGAACCGGCGACTCATGGATAGTTTCAATCCTCGTTCGTTCGTTCATCTGAGCATGTACTCGTGGCAAACCTCGCACTCTTCGTAACGCGTAATAGAACGCTCTCATGGGGTTTCAAATCCTCGTTCGTTCGAATACCTGAGCATGTACTCGTGGCAAGCTCAACACTCTTAGGTGCGTAATAGAACGCTCTCAATGAGGGGTTTCAATCCTCCTTGCTCGTATCGCGAATCTGAGCATGTATCTCGTGGCAGAGCTCGCACTTCCTTTGGCGTAATAGAACGCTCTCATGGGGATTCCAATCCGGCTTCGTTCGAATCTTGAGCATGTTACTTCCTCGTGCGGCCGACAAGCTCGCACTCTTAGGGCGCAATAGAAATTTGCTTCTCATTGGGTTCATTCCTCGTTCGTTCGAATCTTGAGCATGTACTCGTGGCAACGCTCAGCGCACTCTTTTGGGCGTAATAGAACGCTCTCATTGGGTATTCCGAAAAAGACAATCCTCGTATTCGTTCGATATATGAAGCATGTAGACGTTCGAGCAAGAGCTCGCACTCTTTAGGCCCAATAGAACGCTCTCATGGGTTTCAAGTCCTCGTTCAGGTTCCGAAATCTGAGCATGTACTACGTAGTGCAAAGGCTCGCAACATCTTTAGGCGTAAAATATAACGACACTCATTGTGGGGTTTCAATCCTCGTTCGTTCGAATCTGAGCATACTATCTCGTGGCAAGCTACGCACTCTTTGGGCGTAATTAGCAACGCTCTCACGGGGTTTCAATCCCTCGATATCGTCTCGAATCTGAGCATGTACTCGTGGCCAAGCTCGCACTCTTAGGTCGCGAATAGAACGCCTCTCTGGGCGTTTCAATGCTCGTTCGATCGATTCGAATCTGAGCATGTACTCGTGGCAAGCTCGCACTCTTTTTGGGCCGCGTAATAGAACGCTCTCATCGGGGTTTCAATCCTCGTTCGTTCGAATCTGAGCATGTACTCGTGGCAAGCTCGCACACTCTTAGTGGCGTAATAGAAAGCTCTCATGGGGTTTCAATCCTCGTTCGTTCGAATCTGAGCAATGTACTCGTGGCAAGCTCGCACTCTTAGGGCGTAATAGAAACGCTCTCATGGGGTTTAAATCCTCGTTCGTTCGACTCGAATCTGAGCATGTACTCGTGGCAAGCTCGCACTCTCTTAGAGCGTAATAGAACGCTCTCATGGGGTTTCAATCCTCGTTCGTTCGAATCTGAGCATGTACTCGTGGCAAGCTCGCACTCTTTGGGGCGTAATAGAATGCTCTCATGGGGTTTCAAATCCTCGTTCGTTCGAATCTGAGCATGTACTCGTGGCAAGCTCGCACTCTTAGCGTAATAGAAAGACGCTCTCATGGGGTTTCAATCCTCGTTCGTTCGAATCTGAGCATGTACTCGTGGCAAGCTCGCACTCCTTTGGGCGTAATAGAACGCTCTCATGGGTTTTTCAATCCTCTCGTAAGGTTCGATTCGAATCTGAGCATGTACTCGTGGCAAGCTCGCACTCTTAGGCGTAATAGAACGCTCTCATGGGGTTTCAATCCTCGTTCGTCCGTTCGTAATCTGAGCGTCGTATGTACTCGTGGCAAGCTCGCACTCTTGGGCGTAATAGAACGCTCTCATGGGTTTCAATCCTCGTTCGTTCATAATATTTCGAATCTGAGCATCGTACTCTGTGGCAAGCTCGCACTCTTAGGGCGTAATAGAACGCTCTCATGGGGTTTTCAAATCATACTGCGTTCGTTCGAATCTGATGCTGCATGTACTCGTGGCAAGCTCGCACTCTTAGGCGTAATAGAACGCTCTCATGGGGTTTCAATCCTCGTTCGTTCGAATCTGAGCATGTACTCGTGGCAAGCTCGCACTCTTTGGGCGTAATAGAACGCTCTCAATGGGGTTTCAATCCTCGTTCGTTTTCGAATCTGAGCATGCTTACTCGTGGCAAGCTCGCACTCTTAGGCGTAATAGAAAACGCTCTCATGGGGTTTCAATCCTCGTTCGTATGCAAAGTTTCGAATCTGAGCATGTACTCGTGGCAAGCTCGCACTCTTTGGCGTAATAGAAAAACGCTCTCATGGGGTTTCAATCCTCGTATCGTTCGAATCTGAGCATGTACTCGTGGCAAGCTCGCACTCTTTAGGCGTAATAGAACGCTCTCATGGGGTTTTCAATCCTCGTTTGTCTCGAATCTGAGCATGTACTCGTGGCAAGCTCTAGCACTCGCACTCTTAGGCGCAATAGAACGCTCTCATGGGGGTTTCAATCCTCGTTCGTTCGAATCTGAGCATGTACTCGTGGCAAGCTCGCACTCTTGGCGTAATAGAACGCTCTCATGGGGTTTCAATCCTCGTTCGTTCGAATCTGAGCATGTACTCGTGGCAAGCTCGGCACTCTTTGGCGAAAATAGAACGCTCTCATGGAGGGTTTCAATCCTCGTTCGTTCGAATCTGAGCATGTACTCGTGGCAAGCTCGCACTCTTTGGGCGTAATAGAACGCTCTCATGGGTTATTCAATCCTCGTTCGTTCGAATCTGAGCATGTACTCGTGGCAAGCTCGCACTCTTTGAGCTGGCGTAATAGAACGCTCTCATTGGGGTTTTGCTCGTAATCCTCGTTCGTTCGAATCTGGAAGCATGGTTACTCCGTGGCAAGCTCGCACTCTTTGCGCAGCGCAATAGAAAGCTCTCATGGGGTTTCAATCCTCGTTCGTTCGAATCTGAGCATGTACTCGTGGCATGCTCGCACTCTTTGGGCGTAATAGAACGCTCTCATGGGGTTTCAATCCTCGTTCGTTCGAATCTGAGCATGTACTCGTGGCAAGCTCGCACTCTTTGGGCGTAATAGAACGCTCTCATGGGGGTTTCAATCCTCGTTGTTCGAATCTGAGCATGTACTCGTGGCAAGCTCGCACTCTTTGGGCGTAATAGAACGCTCTCATGGGGTTTCAATCCTCGTTCGTTCGAATCTGAGCATGTACTCGTGGCAAGCTCGCACTCTTAGGCGCAATAGAAAGCTCTCATGTGGTTCCAATCCTCGTTCGTTCGAATCTGAGCATGTACTCGTGGCAAGCTCGCACTCTTTAGGCGTAATGGAACGCTCTCATGGGGCTTCAATCCTCGTTTGTTCGAATCTGAGCATGTACTCGTGCCAAGCTCACACTCTTTGGCGTAATAGAACGCTCTCATGGGGCTTCAATCCTCGTTCGTTCAAAACTGAGCATGTACTACTGCGTGGCAAGCTCGCACTCTTTGGCGTAATAGAACGCTCTCACGGGGTTTCAATCCCTCGTTCGTTCGAATCTGAGCATGTACTCGTGGCAAGCTCGCACTCTTGAGGCGTAATAGAACGCTCTCACGGGGTTTCAATCCTCGTTCGTTCGAATCTGAGCATGTACTCGTGGCAAGCTCGCACTCTTTGGGGCGTAATAGAACGCTCTCATGGGGTTTCAATCCTCGTTCGTTCGAATCTGAGCATGTACTCGTGGCAAGCTCGCACTCTTTTGGGCGTAATAGAAACGCTCTCATGGGGTTTCAATCCTCGTTCGTTCGAATCTGAGCATGTAATCGTGGCAAGCTCGCACTCTTTGGGCGTAATAGAAACGCTCTCATGGGGTTTCAATCCTCGTTCGTTCGAATCTGAGCATGTACTTCGTGGCAAGCTCGCACTCTTTGGGCGTAATAGAAACGCTCTCATGGGGTTTCAATCCTCGTTCGTTCGAATCTGAGCATGTACTCGTGGCAAGCTCGCACTCTTTGGGAGTAATAGAACGCTCTCATGGGGTTTCAGTCCTCGTTCGTTGTTCGAATATGAGCATGTACTCGTGGCAAGCTCGCACTCTTTGTCGTAATAGAACGCTCTCATGGGGTTTCATCCTCGTTCTTTCGAATCTGAGCATGTACTCGTGGCAAGCTCGCACTTTTAGAGGCGTAATAGAACGCTCTCATGGGGTTTCAATCCTCGTTCGTTCGAATCTGAGCATGTACTCGTGGCAAGCTCGCACTCTTTGGCGTAATAGAACGCTCTCATGGGGTTTCAATCCTCGTTCGTTCGAATATGAGCATGTACTCGTGGCAAGCTCGCACTCTTAGGGCGTAATAGAACGCTCTCATGGGGTTTCAATCCTCGTTCGTTCGAATCTGAGCATGTACTCGTGGCAAGCTCGCACTCTTTGGGCGTAATAGAACGCTCTCATGGGGTTTCAATCCTCGTTCGTTCGAATCTGAGCATGTACTCGTGGCAAGCTCGCACTCTTTAGGGCGTAAGAGAACGCTCTCATGGGTTTCAATCCTCTTCGTTCGAATCTGAGCATGTACTCGTGGCAAGCTCGCACTCTTTGGCGTAATAGAACGCTCTCATGGGGTTTCAATCCTCGTTCGTTCGAATCTGAGCATGTTCTCGTGGCAAGCTCGCACTCTTTGGGCGTAATAGAACGCTCTCATGGGGTTTCAATCCTCGTTCGTTCGAATCTGAGCATGTACTCGTGGCAAGCTCGCACTCTTCGGCGTAATAGAACGCTCTCATGGGGTTTCAATCCTCGTTCGTTCGAATCTGAGCATGTACTCGTGGCAAGCTCGCACTCTTAGGCGTAATAGAACGCTCTCATGGGGTTTCAATCCTCGTTCGTTCGAATCTGAGCATGTACTCGTGGCAAGCTCGCACTCTTTGGGCGTCAATAGAACGCTCTCACGGGGGGTTTCAATCCTCGTTCGTTCGAATCTGAGCATGTACTCGTGGCAAGCTCGCACTCTTTGGGCGTAATAGAACGCTCTCACGGGGTTTCAATCCTCGTTCGTTCGAATCTGAGCATGTACTCGTGGCAAGCTCGCACTCTTTGGCGTAATAGAACGCTCTCACGGGGTTTCAATCCTCGTTCGTTCGAATCTGAGCATGTACTCGTGGCAAGCTCGCACTCTTTGGCGTAATAGAACGCTCTCACGGGGTTTCAATCCTCGTTCGTTCGAATCTGAGCATGTACTCGTGCAAGCTCGCACTCTTTGGGCGTAATAGAACGCTCTCACGGGGTTTCAATCCTCGTTCGTTCGAATCTGAGCATGTACTCGTGGCAAGCTCGCACTCTTTTGGCGTAATAGAACGCTCTCACGGGGTTTCAATCCTCGTTCGTTCGAATCTGAGCATGTACTTGTGGCAAGCTCGCACTCTTAGGGCGTAATAGAACGCTCTCATGGGGTTCCAATCCTCGTTCGTTCGAATCTGAGCATGTACTCGTCGCAAGCTCGCACTCTTTGGGCGTAATAGAACGCTCTCAGGGGGTTTCAATCCTCGTTCGTTCGAATTTGAGCATGTACTCGTGGCAAGCTCGCACTCTTTGGCGTAATAGGACGCTCTCACGGGGTTTCAATCCTCGTTCGTAAGAATCTGAGCATGTACTCGTGGCAAGCTCGCACTCTTTGGGCGTAATAGAACGCTCTCACGGGGTTTCAATCCCCGTTCGTTCGAATCTGAGCATGTACTCGTGGCAAGCTCGCACTCTTTGGGCTTAATAGAACGCTCTCGTGGGGTTTCAATCCTCCTTCGTTCGAATATGAGCATGTACGCATGGCAAGCTCGCACTCTTAGGGCGTAATAGAACGCTCTCATGGGGTTTCAATCCTCGTTCGTTCGAATCTGAGCATGTACTCGTGGCAAGCTCGCTCTCTTAGGCGCAATAGAACGCTCTCATGGGGTTTCAATCCTCGTTTGTTCCAATCTGAGCATGTACTCGTGGCAAGCTCGTACTTTTAGGCGCAATAGAACGCTCTCATTGGGTTTCAATCCTCGTTCGTTCGAATCTGAGCATGTACTCGTGGCAAGCTAGCACTCTTTGGGCGTAATAGAACGCTCTCAGGGGGTTCCAATCCTCGTTCGTTCGAATCTGAGCATGTACTCGTGGCAAGCTCGCACTCTTTGGGCGTAATAGAACGCTCTCAGGGGGTTTCAATCCTCGTTCGTTCGAATCTGAGCATGTACTCGTGGCAAGCTCGCACTCTTTGGCGTAATAGGGCGCTCTCACGGGGTTCCAATCCTCGTTCGTAAGAATCTGAGCATGTACTCGTGGCAAGCTCGAACTCTTTGGGCGTAATAGAACGCTCTCACGGGGTTTCAATCCCCGTTCATTCTAATCTGAGCATGTACTCGTGGCAAGCTCGCACTCTTTGGGCGTAATAGAACGCTCTCATGGGGTTTCAATCCTCCTTCGTTCGAATATGAGCATGTACGCGTGGCAAGCTCGCACTCTTAGGGCGTAATAGAACGCTCTCATGGGGTTTGAATCCTCGTTCGTTCGAATCTGAGCATGTACTCGTGGCAAGCTCGCTCTCTTTGAGTGTTATAGAACGCTCTCATGGGGTTTCAATCCCCGTTCGTTCGAATCTGAGCATGTACTCGTGGCAAGCTCGTACTTTTAGGCGCAATAGAACGCTCTCATTGGGTTTCAATCCTCGTTCGTTCGAATCTGAGCATGTACTCGTGGCAAGCTAGCACTCTTTGGGCGTAATAGAACGCTCTCATGGGGTTTCAATCCTCGTTCGTTCGAATCTGAGCATGTACTCGTGGCAAGCTCGCACTCTTTGGCGTAATAGAACGCTCTCACGGGGTTTCAATCCTCGTTCGTTCGAATCTGAGCATGTACTCGTGGCAAGCTCGCACTCTTTGGGCGTAATAGAACGCTCTCACGGGGTTTCAATCCTCGTTCGTTCGAATCTGAGCATGTACTCGTGGCAAGCTCGCACTCTTTGGCGTAATAGAACGCTCTCACGGGGTTTCAATCCTCGTTCGTTCGAATCTGAGCATGTACTCGTGGCAAGCTCGCACTCTTAGGCGTAATAGAACGCTCTCACGGGGTTTCAATCCTCGTTCGTTCGAATCTGAGCATGTACTCGTGGCAAGCTCGCACTCTTTGGCGTAATAGAACGCTCTCATGGGGTTTCAATCCTCGTTCGTTCGAATCTGAGCATGTACTCGTGGCAAGCTCGCACTCTTAGGGCGTAATAGAACGCTCTCATGGGGTTCCAATCCTCGTTCGTTCGAATCTGAGCATGTACTCGTGGCAAGCTCGCACTCTTTGGGCGTAATAGAACGCTCTCAGGGGGTTTCAATCCTCGTTCGTTCGAATCTGAGCATGTACTCGTGGCAAGCTCGCACTCTTTGGCGTAATAGAACGCTCTCACGGGGTTTCAATCCTCGTTCGTTCGAATCTGAGCATGTACTCGTGGCAAGCTCGCACTCTTTGGGCGTAATAGAACGCTCTCACGGGGTTTCAATCCCCGTTCGTTCGAATCTGAGCATGTACTCGTGGCAAGCTCGCACTCTTTGGGCGTAATAGAACGCTCTCATGGGGTTTCAATCCTCCTTCGTTCGAATATGAGCATGTACGCGTGGCAAGCTCGCACTCTTAGGGCGTAATAGAACGCTCTCATGGGGTTTGAATCCTCGTTTGTTCGAATCTGAGCATGTACTCGTGGCAAGCTCGCTCTCTTTGAGTGTAATAGAACGCTCTCATGGGGTTTCAATTCTCGTTCGTTCGAATATGAGCATGTACGTGGCAAGCTCGCACTCTTTGGCGTAATAGAATGCTCTCACGGGGTTTCAATCCTCGTTCTTTCGAATCTGAGCATGTACTCGTGGCAAGCTCGCACTCTTAGGGCGTAATAGAACGCTCTCATGGGGTTTCAATCTTCATTCGTTCAAATCTGAGCATGTACTCACGGCAAGCTCGCACTCTTTGGGCGTAATAGAACAAGCTCGCACGCTTAGGGCGTAGTAGAACGCTCTCATGGGGTTTCAATCCTCGTTCGTTCGAATATGAGCATGTACTCGTGGCAAGCTCGCACTCTTAGGGCATAATAGAACTCTCTTATGTGGTTTGAATCCTCGTTCGTTCGAATCTGAGCATGTACTCGTGGCAAGCTCGCTCTCTTTGAGTGTTATAGAACGCTCTCATGGGGTTTCAATCCTCGTTCGTTCGAATCTGAGCATGTACTCGTGGCAAGCTCGCACTCTTTGGGCCTAATAGAACGCTCTCATGGGGTTTCAATCCTCGTTCGTTCGAATATGAGCATGTACTCGTGGCAAGCTCGCTCTCTTTGGCGTAATAGAACGCTCTCATGGGGTTTCAATCCTCGTTCTTTCGAATCTGAGCATGTACTCGTGGCAAGCTAGCACTCTTTGGGCGTAATAGAACGCTCTCATGGTGTTTCAATCCTCGTTCGTTCGAATCTGAGCATGTACTCGTGGCAAGCTCGCACTCTTTGGGCGTAATAGAACGCTCTCATTGGGTTTCAATCCTCGTTCGTTCGAATCTGAGCATGTACTCGTGGCAAGCTCGCACTCTTTGGGCCTAATAGAACGCTCTCATGGGGTTTCAATCCTCGTTCGTTCGAATATGAGCATGTACTCGTGGCAAGCTCGCACTCTTTGGAGTAATAGAACGCTCTCATGGGGTTTCAATCGTTCTTTCGAATCTGAGCATGTACTCGTGGCAAGCTAGCACTCTTTGGGCGTAATAGAACGCTCTCATGGGGTTTCAATCCTCGTTCGTTCGAATCTGAGCATGTACTCGTGGCAAGCTTGTAATTTTAGGCGCAATAGAACGCTCTCATGGGGTTTCAATCCTCGTTCGTTTGAATCTGAGCATGTACTCGTGGCAAGCTCGCTCTCTTTGAGTGTAATAGAACGTTCTCATGGGGTTTCAATCCTCGTTCGTTCGAATATGAGCATGTACTATTGGCAAGCTCGCACTCTTTGGCGTAATAGAACGCTCTCACGGGGTTTCAATCCTCGTTCGTTCGAATCTGAGCATGTACTCGTGGCAAGCTCGCACTCTTTGGCGTAATAGAACGCTCTCACGGGGTTTCAATCCTCGTTCGTTCAAATCTGAGCATGTACTCGTGGCAAGCTCGCACTCTTTCGGCGTAATAGAACGCTCTCACGGGGTTTCAATCCTCGTTCCTTCGAATCTCAGCATGTACTCGTGGCAAGCTCGCACTCTTTGGGCGTAATAGAACGCTCTCATGGGGTTTCAATACTCGTTCGTTCGAATCTGAGCATGTACTCGTGGCAAGCTCGCACTCTATGGCGTAATAGAACGCTCTCACGGGGTTTCAATCCTCGTTCGTTCGAATCTGAGCATGTACTCGTGGCAAGCTCGCACTCTTTGGGCGTAATAGAACGCTCTCATGGGGTTTCAATCCTCGTTCGTTCGAATCTGAGCATGTACTCGTGGCATGCTCGCACTCTTTGGGCCTAATAGAACGCTCTCATGGGGTTTCAATCCTCGTTCGTTCGAATATGAGCATGTACTCGTGGCAAGCTCGCACTCTTTGGAGTAATAGAACGCTCTCATGGGGTTTCAATCGTTCTTTCGAATCTGAGCATGTACTCGTGGCAAGCTAGCACTCTTTGGGCGTAATAGAACGCTCTCATGGGGTTTCAATCCTCGTTCGTTCGAATCTGAGCATGTACTCGTGGCAAGCTCGCACTCTTTGGCGTAATAGAACGCTCTCACGGGGTTTCAATCCTCGTTCGTTCGAATATGACCATGTACTCGTGGCAAGCTCGCACTCTTTGGCGTAATAGAACGCTCTCATGGGGTTTCAATCCTCTTTCGTTCGAATCTGAACATGTACTCGTGGCAAGCTCGCAATCTTTGGGCGTAATAGAACGCTCTCACGGAGTTTCAATCCCCGTTCGTTCGAATCTGAGCATGTACTCGTGGCAAGCTCGCACTCTTTGGGCGTAATAGAACGCTCTCATGGGGTTTCAATCCTCGTTCGTTCGAATCTGAGCATGTACTCGTGGCAAGCTCGCACTCTTAGGGCGTAATAGAACGCTCTCATGGGGTTTCAATCCTCGTTCGTTCGAATCTGAGCATGTACTCGTGGCAAGCTCGCTCTCTTTGAGTGTAATAGAACGCTCTCATGGGGTTTCAATCCTCGTTCGTTCGAATATGAGCATGTACTCGTGGCAAGCTCGCACTCTTTGGCGTAATAGAATGCTCTCACGGGGTTTCAATCCTCGTTCGTTCGAATCTGAGCATGTACTCGTGGCAAGCTCGCACTCTTTGGGCGTAATAGAACGCTCTCATGGGGTTTCAATCCTCATTCGTTCGAATCTGAGCATGTACTCACGGCAAGCTCGCACTCTTTGGGCGTAATAGAACAAGCTCGCACTCTTAGGGCGTAGTAGAACGCTCTCATGGGGTTTCAATCCTCGTTCGTTCGAATATGAGCATGTACTCGTGGCAAGCTCGCACTCTTAGGGCGTAATAGAACGCTCTCATGTGGTTTGAATCCTCGTTCGTTCGAATCTGAGCATGTACTCGTGGCAAGCTCGCCCTCTTTGAGTGTTATAGAACGCTCTCATGGGGGTTTCAATCCTCGTTCGTTCGAATCTGAGCATGTACTCGTGGCAAGCTCGCACTTTTAGGCGCAATAGAACATCTCATTGGGTTTCAATCCTCGTTCGTTCGAATCTGAGCATGTACTCGTGGCAAGCTCGCACTCTTTGGGCCTAAGAGAACGCTCTCATGGGATTTCAATCCTCGTTCGTTCGAATATGAGCATGTACTCGTGGCAAGCTCGCACTCTTAGGGCGTAATAGAACGCTTTCATGTGGTTTGAATACTAGTTCGTTCGAATCTGAGCATGTACTCGTGGCAAGCTCGCTCTCTTTGAGTGTTATTGAACGCTCTCATGGGGTTTCAATCCTCGTTCGTTCGAATCTGAGCATGTACTCGTGGCAAGCTCGTAATTTTAGGCGCAATAGAACGCTCTCATGGGGTTTCAATCCTCGTTCGTTTGAATCTGAGCATGTACTCGTGGCAAGCTCGCTCTCTTTGAGTGTAATAGAACGTTCTCATGGGGTTTCAATCCTCGTTCGTTCGAATATGAGCATGTACTCGTGGCAAGCTCGCACTCTTTGGCGTAATAGAACGCTCTCATGGGGTTTCAATCCTCGTTCGTTCGAATCTGAGCATGTACTCGTGGCAAGCTCGCACTCTTTGGCGTAATAGAACGCTCTCACGGGGTTTCAATCCTCGTTCGTTCAAATCTGAGCATGTACTCGTGGCAAGCTCGCACTCTTTGGCGTAATAGAACGCTCTCACGGGGTTTCAATCCTCGTTCGTTCGAATCTGAGCATGTACTCGTGGCAAGCTCGCACTCTTTGGGCGTAATAGAACGCTCTCATGGGGTTTCAATCCTCGTTCGTTCGAATCTGAGCATGTACTCGTGGCAAGCTCGCACTCTTTGGCGTAATAGAACGCTCTCATGGGGTTTCAATCCTCGTTCGTTCGAATCTGAGCATGTACTCGTGGCAAGCTCGCACTCTTTGGGCGTAATAGAACGCTCTCATGTGGTTTGAATCCTCGTTCGTTCGAATCTGAGCATGTACTCGTGACAAGCTCGCACTCTTTGGGCGTAATAGAACGCTCTCATGGGGTTTCAATCCTCGTTCGTTCGAATCTGAGCATGTACTCGTGGCAAGCTCGCACTCTTTGGGCGTAATAGAACGCTCTCATGGGGTTTCAAATCTCGTTCGTTCGAATATGAGCATTTACTCGTGGCTAGCTCGCACTCTTTGGCGTAATAGAACGCTCTCATGGGGTTTCAATCCCCGTTCGTTCGAATCTGAGCATGTACTCGTGGCAAGCTCGCACTCTTAGGCGTAATAGAACGCTCTCATGGGGTTTCAATCCTCGTTCGTTCGAATATGAGCATGTACTCGTGGCAAGCTCGCACTCTTAGGGCGTAATAGAACGCTCTCATGGGGTTTGAATCCTTGTTCGTTCGAATCTGAGCATGTACTCGTGGCAAGCTCGCTCTCTTTGAGTGTATTAGAATGCTCTCATGGGGTTTCAATCCTCGTTCGTTCGAATATGAGCATGTACTCGTGTCAATCCTCGTTCGTTCGAATATGAGCATGTACTCGTGGCAAGCTCGCACTCTTAGGGCGTAATAGAACGCTCTCATGTGGTTTGAATTCTCGTTCGTTCGAATCTGAGCATGTACTCGTGGCAAGCTCGCACTCTTTGGGCGTAATAGAACGCTCTCATGGGGTTTCAATCCTCGTTCGTTCGAATCTGAGCATGTACTCGTGGCAAGCTCGCACTTTTAGGCGCAATAGAACGCTCTCATTGGGTTTCAATCCTCGTTCGTTCGAATCTGAGCATGTACTCGTGGCAAGCTCGCACTCTTTGGGCCTAATAGAACGCTCTCATGGGTTTTCAATCCTCGTTCGTTCGAATATGAGCATGTACTCGTGGCAAGCTCGCACTCTTTGGCGTAATAGAACGCTCTCATGGGGTTTCAATCCTCGTTCTTTCGAATCTGAGCATGTACTCGTGGCAAGCTAGCACTCTTTTGGCGAAATAGAACGCTCTCATGGTGTTTCAATCCTCGTTCGTTCGAATCTGAGCATGTACTCGTGGCAAGCTAGCACTCTTTGGGCGTAATAGAACGCTCTCATGGGGTTTCAATCCTCGTTCGTTCGAATCTGAGCATGTACTCGTGGCAAGCTCGCACTCTTTGGGCCTAATAGAACGCTCTTATGGGGTTTCAATCCTCGTTCGTTCGAATATGAGCATGTACTCGTGGCAAGCTCGCACTCTTTGGCGTAATAGAACGCTCTCATGGGGTTTCAATCCTCGTTCTTTCGAATCTGAGCATGTACTCGTGGCAAGCTAGCACTCTTTGGGCGTAATAGAACGCTCTCATGGGTTTCAATCCTCGTTCGTTCGAATCTGAGCATGTACTCGTGGCAAGCTCGCACTCTTTGGGCGTAATAGAACGCTCTCATGGGGTTTCAATCCTCGTTCGTTCGAATCTTAGCATGTACTCTGTGCAAGCTCGCACTCTTTGGGCGTAATAGAACGCTCTCATGGGGTTTCAATCCTCATTCGTTCGAATCTGAGCATGTACTCGTGGCAAGCTCGCACTCTTTGGCGTAATAGAACGCTCTCATGGGGTTTCAATCCTCGTTCGTTCGAATCTGAGCATGTACTCGTGGCAAGCTCGCACTCTTTGGGCGTAATAGAACGCTCTCATGGGGTTTCAATCCTCATTCGTTCGAATCTGTGCATGTACTCACGGCAAGCTCGCACTCTTTGGGCGTAATAGAACAAGCTCGCACTCTTAGGGCGTAATAGAACGCTCTCATATGGTTTCAATCCTCGTTCGTTTGAATATGAGCATGTACTCGTGGAAAGCTCGCACTCTTAGGGTGTCACGCCCCGGCACCGCCACTTTGGTCGGTTCGGGCACGAGCATAGACCGCCGAATGGACATAGTTTTTCCTGTCCGCCCAAGGCGTAAACAAAACAGGTACAATGAATTTCACCCAGGAAATACACCATGGCACAGTTTTGCACGAGGGCATATCACAAGAGCATTAATGTAAACTAACTATTACAACATTTCATTCATCCACATTTTACATACATTTTCCTCAAATTTACATCTTTCGCTCTCGAATACATTACATTCTACAACAGCTTTACATCCTTTTCTTTTACTTGTCATACACAAGGGTAATCTATACAGGGTAACCTTGCTATCTAGGGCGCGACGCCCAAGCCTCGGTCCGGTGCTGCTCCGCTAATGGATGGCTCTGCAAAATAGTGGGATGAGAACTAAAAGAAGTTCCCAGTGGGTTTTCAATCCGCCGACCTCGCCGACTTTCCTACTAGGTCCAACAAGGCATAGTAATACAAAAGGAGATAGCAATACAATATATAAGCAGCTAAATATGTAGTCTAACACTACAAAACATACAACGTGCAACAACGAGCACTACTATGCCTTACAATAAGGAATGAATGTCATGTTCTAATATGTTCAACGGTGTCCCTCACACACTCTTGACCAAATTCATTCTTGACTCAATCAGGGCTTCTCACAAGACCAAGCCCAACTCACAAAAATATCATGATCGACCCCACACACAACATGTAATCTCACTATGCTCACTCTCTACACAGGATGCAACACATGCATAGGGTACAAAACACAATATGGTCAATCAACCTGTCTCTTTCATCTTGGACCCAATCGCACCGGCTCACCGTAGGTCGAGCCACAACTCACCACACCAAGTCACGTGGGGGAGAGGTCTTTCACTCCTAGCCAGCCACCGTGACCGTCTGCCGGGGAGGGCTCCCGGGGCCCTTCACACCCGTGTTCGCGTGACACTCCGGAGCTCACGGCTTGGGAGTCGCGACCTCCACAAGCCAACAACAGACTATGCGAGTATGATCTGCCCTCCAAACTCGAGGACCTTCCACCTACCGGTGGGGAATAACCAATGTAATGTTATGCAATGCTCAACAATGGCAAGACACAATGTGCCATACTACAAATGCAATGACCTAATATCTCTTTGGCGCTCAAGGTTCAAACAACACATGCCAGTAGATTCATGCCACTAACCACGGTGACAACCACAACATCACGGGATCTCTTTCAATCCCTAGCATGGTCCAGAGGATATCTTTCAATCCCTCGCATGCTCTATAATATCAAAGTACTAGTTGTCACGCTACACATGCACCGACCCAATTTTCTCCACTCATACTAGAGATGTACTCAAATATGCTGCGTGCATCAATCGAATATACAAACATCACAATATGTGGACATAAGCAAATATGCAATACTCATAATACATGGAACTATAACAAATAACACATTAGGCTTATGCAACGACCTAATCCACGTTCCATCACTAGGTTCACATTTACTATCACAATGACACTAGTGTTTCGCGTTGTTTCAATGTCCACACTTTGTTTTCTATGTCCAATCCACTAGTTTCTCTACTAGCTCAATACTTTACTAGGGTTCACATAGCACTAGGTTTATGCGTCCTAAGTTCTAAGTTTTCAATCATGATTATTCACAACTAATTTAGGAGGCATGCCAGTTTCTGGAATAAGAAATAATTGAACCCTATTACATGCAATTTCATACATATATACATATATGCTCAAAAAAATAGGATTTAGACATAGGAAGAAATTCAACCATTTCGGATAGCACCCCCCACCTCGTATCGACGTTTAGGGCCGGGAAACCAAGTTTCGCAATTTATCTCCGCCGAAAAGTCTCGACCCAAGCCTAACGAATCATATTTCGCAAAATCTCTCAATCGGACGCCAAACCTCGTCGTAGTCCAAAACGAAGTTGTCCACCGCGTCGAATTAACCTTCAATTAAGGTTTTACAAGATCAATTTAGATCAAAACCTCTTAGAGACAAAATTTTATTTCATGATTAATCTTTCGATTAATTGGTTTAGAATACTACCTCTCTTAACATCCATCCAATATTAAAAATCCACCAAAAAATTCTATTCGAAATTATAATAATAAAATACTACCTCGCAATCGAAGCGCCGGAAAAATCCAACGCGCGCCGGGGCTCGATTAAACGACCCAAGAAATCTTTCTATTTTTCTTCTTCTTCTCTTTCTCTTCTTTTCCCTTCCTTTTCCTCTCCCTCTCTCTCTCTCTCTCTCTCTCTCTCTCTACGTACATGTTGGAGTGGATAAGAGAATGGAGGAGTCCCTGGCAACTTAGGGGCTAAGCAATGTAACAATTGCTAAAAAGTCCACTAGCTTTAAGTATTATGACATTAGTCCAATTCAGAATCTGATACTTTTCGTTTCAGACCTTCTGAATATCCGTTTGCGCCCAAATTTGACAGTCATGCTCGGTTTAAGTTAATAAGAAGAACTGATCATCACTATCCAGTTTCGGACCATTTTTTGGTCACCGAAAGCTCTATCGACTAAAACCTCTAGCAGATTGCTGTTATATTTTATTTTCACTTTCTGGGTGTCGGAACGACACGAAACTTTTAATCTAGCCTCAGAAAAATAATTCTGATATATCCTGAAATTTTCATAATTTTCTGACACTGTGAATTTTCTGCTAAAAAATCAGCCCCGTTCCTTACAAAAAATTCTAAATCTCCTGTTTTCACTTTAATTTCAGCACAATTTATTTCCAACTTATTTTTACTTCTCTAAGTCTAATAAAAATAGTATCTCACACTATTTTTCTTTTCACTTACTTTTATATTAAAAAAATCCGGTACACTACATAGGGCGTAATAGAACGCTCTCATGTGGTTTGAATACTCGTTCGTTCGAATCTGAGCATGTACTCGTGGCAAGCTCGCTCTCTTTGAGTGTTATTGAACGCTTTCATGGGGTTACAATCCTCGTTCGTTTGAATCTGAGCATGTACTCGTGGCAAGCTCGCACTTTTAGGCGCAATAGAACGCTCTCATGGGGTTTCAATCCTCGTTCGTTCGAATCTGAGCATGTACTCGTGGCAAGCTCGCTCTCTTTGAGTGTAATAGAACCCTCTCATGGGGTTTCAATCCTCGTTCGTTCGAATATGAGCATGTACTCGTGGCAAGCTCGCACTCTTTGGCGTAATAGAACGCTCTCATGGGGTTTCAATCCTCGTTCGTTCGAATCTGAGCATGTACTCGTGGCAAGCTCGCACTCTTTGGGCGTAATAGAACGCTCTCATGGGGTTTCAATCCTCATTCGTTCGAATCTGTGCATGTACTCACGGCAAGCTCGCACTCTTTGGGCGTAATAGAACAAGCTCGCACTCTTAGGGCGTAATAGAACGCTCTCATTGGGTTTCAAACCTCGTTCGTTCGAATATGAGCATGTACTCGTGGCAAGCTCGCACTCTTAGGGCGTAATAGAACGCTCTCATGTGGTTTGAATCCTCGTTCGTTCGAATCTGAGCATGTACTCGTGGCAAGCTCGCTCTCTTTGAGTGTTATAGAACTCTCTCATGGGGTTTCAATCCTCGTTCATTCGAATCTGAGCATGTACTCGTGGCAAGCTTGCACTTTTAGGCGCTATAGAACGCTCTCATGGGGTTTCAATCCTCGTTCGTTTGAATCTGAGCATGTACTCGTGGCAAGCTCGCTCTCTTTGAGTGTAATATAACGCTCTCATGGGGTATCAATTCTCGTTCGTTCGAATATGAGCATGTACTTGAGGCAAGCTCGCACTCTTTGGCGTAATAGAATGCTCTCACGGGGTTTCAATCATCGTTTGTTCGAATCTGAGCATGTACTCGTGGCAAGCTCGCACTCTTTGGGCGTAATAGAACGCTCTTGGGCGTAATAGAACGCTCTCATGGGGTTTCAATCCTCGTTCGTTCGAATCTGAGCATGTACTCGTGGCAAGCTCGCACTCTTTGGCGTAATAGAACGCTCTCACGGGGTTTCAATCCTCGTTCGTTCGAATCTGAGCATGTACTCGTGGCAAGCTCGCACTCTTTGGGCGTAATAGAACGCTCTCATGGGGTTTCAATCCTCGTTCGTTCGAATCTGAGCATGTACTCGTGGCAAGCTCGCACTCTTTGGCGTAATAGAACGCTCTCACGGGGTTTCAATCCTCGTTCGTTCGAATCTGAGCATGTACTCGTGGCAAGCTCGCACTCTTTGGGCGTAATAGAACGCTCTCATGGGGTTTCAATCCTCGTTCGTTCGAATCTGAGCATGTACTCGTGGCAAGCTCGCACTCTTAGGGCGTAATAGAACGCTCTCATGGGGTTTCAATCCTCGTTCGTTCTAATCTGAGCATGTACTCTTGGCAAGCTCGCACTCTTAGGGCGTAATAGAACGCTCTCATGGGGTTTCAATCCTCGTCCGTTCAAATCTGAGCATGTACTCGTGGCAAGCTCGCATTCTTTGGGCCGAATAGAACGCTCTCATGGAGTTTCAATCCTCGTTCGTTCGAATCTGAGCAAGCTCGCACTCTTTGGCGTAATAGAACGCTCTCATGGGGTTTCAATCCTCGTTCTTTCGAATCTGAGCATGTACTCGTGGCAAGCTCGCACTCTTTGGCGTAATAGAACGCTCTCACGGGGTTTCAATCCTCGTTCGTTCAAATCTGAGCATGTACTCGTGGCAAGCTAGCACTCTTTGGGCGTAATAGAACGCTCTCATGGGGTTTCAATCCTCGTTCGTTCGAATCTGAGCATGTACTCGTGGCAAGCTCGCACTCTTTGGGCGTAATAGAACGCTCTCATGGGGTTCCAATCCTCGTTCGTTCGAATCTGAGCATGTACTCGTGGCAAGCTCGCACTCTTTGGGCGTAATAGAACGCTCTCATGGGGTTTCAATCCTCGTTCGTTCGAATCTGAGCATGTACTCGTGGCAAGCTCGCACTCTTTGGGCGTAATAGAACGCTCTCATGGGGTTTCAATCCCCGTTCGTTCGAATCTGAGCATGTACTCGTGGCAAGCTCGCACTCTTTGGGCGTAATAGAACGCTCTCATGGGGTTTCAATCCTCGTTCGTTCGAATCTGAGCATGTACTCGTGGCAAGCTCGCACTCTTTGGGCGTAAATGAACGCTCTCATGGGGTTTCAATCCTTGTTCGTTCGAATCTGAGCATGTACTCGTGGCAAGCTCGCACTCTTTGGGCGTAATAGAACGCTCTCATGGGGTTTCAATCCTCGTTCGTTCGTTCGAATCTGTGCATGTACTCGTGGCAAGCTCGCACTCTTTGGGCGTAATAGAACAAGCTCGCACTTTAGGGCGTAATAGAACGCTCTCATGGGGTTTCAATCCTCGTTCGTTCGAATATGAGCATGTACTCGTGGCAAGCTCGCACTCTTTGGCGTAATAGAACGCTCTCATGGGTTTCAATCCTCGTTCGTTCAAATCTGAGCATGTACTCGTGGCAAGCTCGCACTCTTAGGCGCAATAGAGCGCTCTCATGGGGTTTCAATCCTCGTTCGTTCGAATCTGAGCATGTACTCGTGGCAAGCTAGCACTCTTTGGGCGTAATAGAACGCTCTCAAGGGGTTTCAATCCTCGTTCGTTCGAATCTGAGCATGTACTCGTGGCAAGCTCGCTCTCTTTGAGTGTAATCGAACGCTCTCATGGGGTTCCAATCCTCGTTCGTTCGAATCTGAGCATGTACTCGTGGCAAGCTCGCACTCTTTGGCGTAATAGAACGCTCTCACGGGGTTTCAATCCTCGTTCGTTCGAATCTGAGCATGTACTCGTGGCAAGCTCGCACTCTTTGGGCGTAATAGAACGCTCTCATGGGGTTTCAATCCTCGTTCGTTCGAATCTGAGCATGTACTCACGGCAAGCTCGCACTCTTTGGGCGTAATAGAACAAGCTCGCACTCTTAGGGCGTAGTAGAACGCTCTCATGGGGAAAAATCCTCGTTCGTTCGAATATGAGCATGTACTCGTGGCAAGCTCGCACTCTTAGGGCGTAATAGAACGCTCTCATGTGGTTTGAATCCTCGTTCGTTCGAATCTGAGCATGTACTCGTGGCAAGCTCGCTCTCTTTGGCGTGTTAATAGAAACTCTCTCATGGGGTTTCAATCCTCGTTCGTTCGAATCTGAGCATGTACTCGTGGCAAGCTCGCACTTTTAGGCGCAATAGAACGCTCTCATGGGGTTTCAATCCTCGTTCGTTCGAATCTGAGCATGTACTCGTGGCAAGCTCGCTCTCTTTGAGTGTAATAGAACACTCTCATGGGGTTTCAATCCTCGTTCGTTCGAATCTGAGCATGTACTCGTGGCAAGCTCGCACTCTTTGGCGTAATAGAACGCTCTCATGGGGTTTCAATCCTCGTTCGTTCGAATCTGAGCATGTACTCGTGGCAAGCTCGCACTCTTTGGGCGTAATAGAACGCTCTCATGGGGTTTCAATCCTCGTTCGTTCGAATCTGAGCATGTACTCGTGGCAAGCTCGCACTCTTTGGCGTAATAGAACGCTCTCACGGGGTTTCAATCCTCGTTCGTTCGAATCTGAGCATGTACTCGTGGCAGCTCGCACTCTTAGGGCGTAATAGAACGCTCTCATGGGGTTTCAATCCTCGTTCGTTCGAATCTGAGCATGTACTCGTGGCAAGCTCGCACTCTTTGGGCGTAATAGAACGCTCTCATGGGGTTTCAATCCTCGTTCGTTCGAATTTGAGCATGTACTCGTGGCAAGCTCGCACTCTTTGGGCGTAATAGAACGCTCTCATGGGGTTTCAATCCTCGTTCGTTCGAATCTGAGCATGTACTCGTGGCAAGCTCGCACTCTTAGGGCGTAATAATAGAACGCTCTCATGGGGTTTCAATCCTCGTTCTCGTTCGAATCTGAGCATGTACTCGTGGCAAGCTCGCACTCTTTGTGGCGTAATAGAACGCTCTCATGGGGTTTCAATCCTCGTTCGTTCGAATCTGAGCATGTACTCGTGGCAAGCTCGCACTCTTTGGGCGTAATAGAACGCTCTCATGGGGTTTTCAATCCTCGTTCGTTCGAATCTGAGCATGTACTCGTGGCAAGTCGCACTCTTTGGGCGTAATAGAACGCTCTCATGGGGTTTCAATACTCGTTCGTTCGAATCTGAGCATGTACTCGTGGCAAGCTCGCACTCTTTGGGCGTAATAGAACGCTCTCATGGGGTTTCAATCCTCGTTCGTTCGAATCTGAGCATGTACTCGTGGCAAGCTCGCACTCTTTGGCGTAATAGAACGCTCTCATGGGGTTTCAACCCTCGTTCGTTCGAATCTGAGCATGTACTCGTGGCAAGCTCGCACTCTTAGGCGTAATAGAACGCTCTCATGGGGTTTCAATCCTCGTTCGTTCGAATCTGAGCATGTACTCGTGGCAAGCTCGCACTCTTTGGGCGTAATAGAACGCTCTCATGGGGTTTCAATCCTCGTTCGTTCGAATCTGAGCATGTACTCGTGGCAAGCTCGCACTCTTTGGGCGTAATAGAACGCTCTCATGGGGTTTCAATCCTCGTTCGTTCGAATCTGAGCATGTACTCGCGGCAAGCTCGCACTCTTTTGGCGTAATAGAACGCTCTCACGGGGTTTCAATCCTCGTTCGTTCGAATCTGAGCATGTACTCGTGGCAAGCTCGCACTCTTTGGGCGTAATAGAACGCTCTCATGGGGTTTCAATCCCCGTTCGTTCGAATCTGAGCATGTACTCGTGGCAAGCTCGCACTCTTTGGGCGTAATAGAACGCTCTCATGGGGTTTCAATCCTCGTTCGTTCGAATCTGAGCATGTACTCGTGGCAAGCTCGCACTCTTTGGGCGTAAATGAACGCTCTCATGGGGTTCCAATCCTCGTTCGTTCGAATCTGAGCATGTACTCGTGGCAAGCTAGCACTCTTTGGGCGTAATAGAACGCTCTCATGGGGTTTCAATCCTCATTCGTTCGAATCTGTGCATGTACTCACGGCAAGCTCGCACTCTTTGGGCGTAATAGAACAAGCTCGCACTCTTAGGGCGTAATAGAACGCTCTCATGGGGTTTCAATCCTCGTTCGTTCGAATATGAGCATGTACTCGTGGCAAGCTCGCACTCTTAGGGCGTAATAGAACGCTCTTATGTGGTTTGAATACTCGTTCGTTCGAATCTGAGCATGTACTCGTGGCAAGCTCGCTCTCTTTGAGTGTTATTGAACGCTCTCATGCGGTTTCAATCCTCGTTTGTTCGAATCTGAGCATGTACTCGTGGCAAGCTCGCTCTCTTTGAGTTCAATAGAACGCTCTCATGGGGTTTCAATCCTCGTTCGTTCGAATCTGAGCATGTACTCGTGGCAAGCTCGCTCTCTTTGAGTGTAATAGAACGCTCTCATGGGGTTTCAATCCTCGTTCGTTCGAATATCTGAGCATGTACTTGTGGCAAGCTCGCACTCTTTTGGCGTAATGGAACGCTCTCACGGGGTTTGACTCTTCGTTCGTTCGAATCTAAGCATCTACACGTGGCAAGCTCGCACTCTTTGGGCGTAATAGAACGCTCTCATGGGGTTTCAATCCTCATCCGTTCGAATCTGTGCATGTACTCACGGCAAGCTCGCACTCTTTGGGCGTAATAGAACAAGCTCGCACTCTTAGGGCGTAATAGAACGCTCTCATTGGGTTTCAAACCTCGTTCGTTCGAATATGAGCATGTACTCGTGGCAAGCTCGCACTCTTAGGGCGTAAAAGAACGCTCTCATGTGGTTTGAATCCTCGTTCGTTCGAATCTGAGCATGTACTCGTGGCAAGCTCGCTCTCTTTGGGTGTTATAGAACTCTCTCATGGGGTTTCAATCCTCGTTCATTCGAATCTGAGCATGTACTCGTGGCAAGCTCGCACTTTTAGGCGCAATAGAACGCTCTCATGGGGTTTCAATCCTCGTTCGTTCGAATCTGAGCATGTACTCGTGGCAAGCTCGCTCTCCTTGAGTGTAATAGAACGCTCTCACGGGGTTTCAATCCCCGTTCGTTCGAATATGAGCATGTACTCGAGGCACCTCGTTCGTTCGAATATGAGCATGTACTCGTGGCAAACTCACACTCTTTGGGCGTAATAGAACGCTCTCATGGGGTTTTCAATCCTCGTTCGTTCGAATCTGAGCATGTACTCGTGGCAAGCTCGCACTCTTTGGCGTAATAGAACGCTCTCACGGGGTTTCAATCCTCGTTCGTTCGAATCTGAGCATGTACTCGTGGCAAGCTCGCACTCTTAGGGCGTAATAGAACGCTCTCATGGGGTTTCAATCCTCGTCGTTCGAATCTGAGCATGTACTCGTGGCAAGCTCGCACTCTTTGGGCGTAATGGAACGCTCTCATGGGGTTTTAATCCTCGTTCGTTCGAATTTGAGCATGTACTCGTGGCAAGCTCGCACTCTTTGGGCGTAATAGAACGCTCTCATGGGGTTTCAATCCTCGTTCGTTCGAAATCTGAGCATGTACTCGTGGCAAGCTCGCACTCTTTGGGCGTAATAGAAACGCTCTCATGGGGTTTCAATCCTCGTTCCGTTCGAATCTGAGCATGTACTCGTGGCAAGCTCGCACTCTTTGGGCTAATTGGCTCGCTAATAGAACGCTCTCTTCAATGGGGTTTTCAATCCTCGTTCGTTTCTGCATATTCGAATCTGAGCATGTACTCGTGGCAAGCTCGCACTCTTGGGGCGTAATAGAACGCTTTCTCACGGGGGGTTTCAATGCCCTCGTTCGTTCGAATCTGAGCATGTACTCGTGGCAAGCTCGCACTCTTGGGGCGTAATAGAATGCGCTCTCATGGGGTTTCAATCCTCGTTCCCTTCGAATCTGAGCATGTACTCGTGGCAAAATTCGCACTCTTGGGGGCGTAATAGAACGCTCTCATGAGGGGTTCATCCTCGTTCGTTCGAAGTGAGCATGTACTCGTGGCAAAGCTCGCACTCTTTGGGGCGTAAATAGAACGCTCTCATGGGGTTTCAATCCTCGTTCGTTCGAATCTGAGCATGTACTCGTGGCAAGCTCGCACTCTTCCTGGGCGTAATAGAACGCTCTCATGGGGTTTCAAATCCTCGTTCGTTCGAATCTGAGCATGTACTCGTGGCAAGCTCGCACTCTTTGGGCGTAATAGAACGCTCTCTTGGGTTTCAATCCTCGTTCGTTCGAATCTGAGCATGTACTCTCGTGGCAAATTTCGCACTCTTGGGGCGTAATAGAACGCTCTCTGGGGGGTTTCGATCTGTTCTCGTTCCTTCGAATCTGAGCATGTACTCGTGGCAAAGCTCGCACTCTTTGGGGCGTAATAGAATCGCTCTCTTGGGCTTCAATTCTTCGTTCTGTTCGAATCTGAGCATGTACTCGTGGCAAATTCGCACTCTTGGGGCGTAATAGAACGCTCTCTCTGGGGCTTCGATCCTTCGTTCCTTCGAATCTGAGCATGTACTCGTGGCAAAATTCGCACTCTTGGGGCGTAATAGAACCTCTCTTGGGGTTTCGATCCTCGTTCTTCGAAATGTGAGCATGTACTCGTGGCAAAGCTCGCACTCTTTGGGGCGTAATAGAATCGCTCTCATGTCTTTGGGCTTCGATCTTCGTTCCTTCGAATGTGAGCATGTACTCGTGGCAAAATTCGCACTCTTGGGGCGTAATAGAAATGCTCTCTTGGGGCTTCGATCCTTCGTTCCTTTCGAATGTGAACATGTACTCGTGGCAAATTCGCACTCTTGGGGCGTAATAGAATCGCTCTCTTTGGGGCTTCGATCTTCGGTTCTTCGAATGTGAGCATGTACTCGTGGCAAATTCGCACTCTTGGGGCGTAATAGAATCCTCTCTTGGGGTTTCGATCTTCGTTCTTCGAATGTGAACATGTACTCGTGGCAAGCTCGCACTCTTAGGCGTAATAGAACGCTCTCATGGGGTTTCAATCCTCGTTCGTTCGAATATGAGGATGTACTCGTGGCAAGCTCGCACTCTTGGGGCGTAAATAGAACGCTCTCTATGGGGGTTTCAATCCTCGTTCGTTCGAATCTGGCGAGGTGAAAAGTTTGAGGAACCGTGAGATTCCTTATGTAAAAGTACAATGGACGAATCACGGTGAGCGCAAAGCTACGTGGGAATTGGAAAGCTCGATGAAGGAGCGGTTTCCTTACCTCTTCGCTGAGTCCAGCTGAGGTATGATTTAGTTTCGCGGCCGAAACTCTCTTTAAGGGGGGAGGAATGTAGTACACTGAATTTCAGTGCACCGTACCGAACTTCTACAAATGGTAGAGTTCCGGTGGAAAAATAGCATGAGAGGCTATATGTGATGCTTTGGCCAAGTTCGGGACCTGTGCGAAGTGTTTTCGGCGCGAGTGAGGCGCGAAAATGGACTTCGAAAAGTCAAAACTGCTGAACTTGGGAAGTCTGCACTGGATTCCGGTATGTGAACTCCAATACCGGAATTGGAGTGAATAGTACCGGTACGTGCATAGGGAATACCGGAATGCCGTGGTTGAACCGAAAACCCAGCTCTCGGGTTTTGCGGAATTCTCCGGGAAATACCGGAATGTCACTGTATACCGGTATGTGAAATAGGATACCGGTACGCGATGGCCGAAACAGTAAATCCAGCTCTCGGGATTCTGCGGGATTTCTGAGGTATACCGGTATGCATATGCGCATACCGGTATACAATGCCCAATTTTGGCTGGTTGAGAGTGTTAAGTGTGGAGAGGGGCATTTTGGTCTTTTCACACTCGAGGAGGTGTTTGAAAGGCAGGGAACACCCCCCTTTCTCAGTCATCTTCTTCTCCACTTCTCATCTTCATCTTCTCCACTTTCTCTCTCTAGAGATTTCTCCAAAACTTGGAGAAAAGGGTGGATTGATTTTGGAAAAAGCTTCCAAAGGAGAAAAGAAGCTTCTTGGTGCAAGAAGGAGCTTGGGGATTTCGTGATTAAGGTTAGTATCTCACGTTTTGGGTTCAAACCTTGGATTTAATCCTTTGAAATGAGATTTTTGGAAACCCTTGGCAATCTAAAGCACAAAATGTGAGAGATTGGCCATGAAATCTAGGGTTTGGCTTGCATGCATGCAAACCCTAGGTAGATTTGGGGCTTTTGCAATGAGAGGTTCTAAAAATGTTTGGACCTTCGGGAATTGCAATTGAGGCATAGGAAATCATGTTAGAACACTTGATTTCACATGTTGAGTTGAATTTAGGGTTCGTAATGAGTAACGAACCGTTTTCTTGTAGAAGCTTGGGTTGAAGCAAGAACTCAAAGCTTGGACACTTAGGAGCTTGAAGAATACAAGAATTTGGAAGCTCTTGAGGTGGGTTTTGTGTTTACCGAAGTGATTAGGTCACTTCCATGTCTAGGGTAAATATCCATTTAAAGATAAAATTGTATGTGTTGTGAACCCTAGAATTTGCATGTTGGCAAAGGTAAAAATCACGATAGGTTGAACAATGAGATCCTATTGCATGATGTATATTTCAAGTATAATTCAAATATTAATACTTATTACATGGTTGCATGTATGGTTAAACCTAGTGTTATTGAACATAGGTTGAACATGAGGCTAAACCTAGTGTTATTGAACATAGGTTGGACATGAGGATTAAACCTAGTGTTATTGAACATAGGTTGGAACATGTGAGATTGAAACCTAGTGTCATTGAACATAGGTTTGACATGAGATTGGAACCTAGAGTCATGGAACCTAGGTTGATAATGAGAAAGTAAGCCTAGTGTTATTGAACATAGGCGAGACTTAGTGACTTGAACCTAAGGTCATGAGACTTAGGTTGGCAAGTGAAAAACGTGAACAACGGGATGTGCGACGATTTTGCTATCCCGGGTAGGCGACGATTTCGCTACCATGCCATGAGTTGGCCGTATTGAGACGGGATGTGCGACGATTTTGCTATCCCGGGTAGGCGACGATTTCGCTACCATGCCATGAGTTGGCCGTACCGACACGGGATGTGCGACGAGTTTGCTATCCCGGGTAGGCGACGATTTTGCTACCTCGCCTTGAGTTGGCGGTGTCGAGAGGGGATGTGCGACGAGGTTGCTATCCCGGGTATGCGACGAGTTCGCTACCCATGCCATGCGGTGGCCGTGTTGAGACGGGGTATGTGTAGTACCCCTGGGGCCTAACTGACGGAATGACTGTAGTACCTTGGACTGTTCGACACTTCTGGAGAAGGTCGAGACAGGTCGGAGTCGTTTCGACGTCAAATAGACGCGAAAACGGACTCGGAGCGCCGAAATAAGCCAAAACTGAAGTTTTGGAGTTTCGGGCGCCCGGATGTGCAGAATTCTGCTGAGGGACAGCATAGTGGTTTTTGTTCTTGAGGCTCATTGCACCAATCCAGAGGTCTATAAAAGATGTGGATGGCTTTTCCTGAGGCTCTTTTCTTCCCTCTTCTTGGTGAACTCGGATCTAGCAAGGGAAGCCCTCTCTTCTTCCCCAATTTCATCTTCCTCCATTGATGATCTCGGTTTCCTGCTGGAACTGCAGCGTCGACCTGGAGTGTTTTGGCTCGTGTGCGGTGTAGGAGTATCCAAATCCAACGAAACTTGGTTTGCTGGATAGAGGACTCGCAGAGGAAGAAGTGGGATCCTTCCAATCGCGATTTGGACAGGTATGTAAGCTACAGTTGTTGTTTTACTGGACCCCTCGTGTTCTTGAGCTGAAACTTGGGTTTTTCCTTTGATCTTTGGATCCGATCTCTTGGGAGCTGGATTTTCGAAGTGTGGATTGATCCTTCCACTTTCCTTGCTGGTTTGGAGCCCCTTCTCACCTGAATTGAGGATTCAAAGGTGAGTTCTAGCTCAGATTTTGGAGATTTTGCTTAAGTGCTGATTTTGGGTCATTTATCGAATTTCTTGGATTTTTAGATCCAGATCTTGTGAGGATCTTTGGAGAGGCTTTGGGTAGCCCCATCACTGTTTTTGAGAGGTTTGTGACCCCTTTCTATGAGCTAGATTCGTTGGAATCCCTGAGATTTTGCTGTTTTTGAGTTTTGCTCAAGTGCTGGAATTTTCGGATCCATGTGCAGGAGGGTCTAATAGTGAATCCGGTTCAGTGCATGGACCTTTTGGGCATCGAGTCGATCTCCGATTTGGCTGAAATTTGGAGGGCTTGTTCTTGAACCTGTGCTGGTGAGTTGAGCCAATTTTCACTGCATTTGGACTTAGGAATTGGATTTTATCGCATGTTGATTGCATGTGGGTCGTGCTGCCAGGCTGCATTTCTGGGCTGATTTTCTGGGCGCCCAGATCTGTGCGCAGGTGGGTCCGAATCCTGAAGTTGCAGATTCGAGTCCGGTTTCAGCCGGCGTTGTTTGGAGCCCTTCCACTCGACTCCTAGCCGTTGTTGGATAGCTTTGAGGTGGGTTGATGTTACCGAAATCGTCGGATTTCCTCCTAAGTTGTAGAGAGTGCAGCATGCTATTTATTTATCTGTTAGTAGCTCGAATTCATGAATTTGCATGTTTATTATGAAATCTGAATTTGGAGCATGAGTAGATTATTTATTTGACATGATTTTACATGCTGAACTGGGAATTGACTTAGGAGAAAACTCGCGAACATACAACCGTCACTTTTCGAACTGTTATCAGATTTAGCTCTAGGAGCCGTTTCTGTTCTTGTATCACCGCTGTTAGTGCGATGTGGATACTTAGTTCGCTGTAGGACGGGTTTACGCTTGTGCTGGGATGCCGAGCTTGTATTTACAGCAGGGTTAGGCTGTTTAGTGTTGCCGGGTGCCGTCGGGGCTGACGGTGGACCCAGACTCTTGTTTTAGCTTCTGTTTGTGCTGAGGGCACGTGAGCTTAGAGTCTTTGACCCCTTTTGACCCCTTTTGTTCTTCGATTTCGCCTGCCGGAGCCTGTTTGTGCTCGACAGAGATACGCGTACTAACTCGGCTGGGTAGCTCCCCCGAGTGCCGCTCCGGAGTGAGGCCTCTTTTGCGTTGATGTCGCTACAGACCGCTAGTTCTGTTCTGGACCGGCTACCCTATTGGTAGTGTGCGGTGTGGCTAGGCAGTTGGCTGGACGAGCCCGTTCGGGCGGTTCCGATAGATTGGGTCAGGGATGACTTTTCACTTTGGTGATGTTTACTTGAGGGTTGACTTGGATAGTGGTAGGGTAGTGGCATGATAGCTGTAGAGTTTATTCCAGCTTACTTTGTTGTTCTTTACCTACCAGCTATACTGTTAGTCTCGTAGACTTAGTGGGTGGACCGTTGAGGTCGGTATCGGTACCCACTGAGGACTACTTCTTTTGATAGTAGTTCTCACACCCGTTGTTGCCACCCTTTTTGCAGAGCCTTCTTCTGTTGCGGCTGCTGCACCTGTTTCCGCGGATCGAGGTGAGGGAGTCGCGAGCTAGATCCCTACCTGTCCCTGTTGTTCCTAGAGGAGGACCCTACTGGAGATAGTTTATTTTTGGTGTTGTGCCATGTACATATACTGTGGACTTGTACCTATTTTTGGTTGTGGTGGACATGTTGTATTTTGGACTCTATATGTACAGGTGGCTTTGGTTATTAGTATGCTTTATTTTCAGCTCTATATATCTCTTGTAGTGGCTTGTATGTTTGTTACAGGTTAGCTATCGCTTCGTATACATAGAAAAATCTATGTATATGGCGGATCTGTTGGCGAGCCCGGGGAAACGAGTAATCCGGGGCGTGACAGTATGCGACGATTTTGCTATCCCGAGTATGCGACGAGTTCGCTACTCGAACTAGGAGGTGACGAGTTCACTCCTCGAATGTTGGAATAATTATGGTGAGACGGCGATTCCGAAACCATAAGTAAATGAACTTAGTCAATGTGAGACATAGGATGAACCTAGGAGAGAATGATAAATTATATTTCATTTGGTTGCATCCTTTATGTTTATTTACAAGCATGTAAATAATTGTTGCATAGTTATATGTGATCTAACTTATGCATATGGTGTTTCTTTGGACCTGGTGGGTCGAGCTTCTCTCTTGGGTGGCCTTACCCACTGGGAACTATGTTTATAGTTCATAGTTCTCACCCCACATTTTTCAGGTCCTTCCGCGAGTGAGGCGGCGGAGCGAGGCAAGGGTTTGGCTCTTTAGATAGCGGCCCTTCCATTTTGGTTGTATGTAGAGTTGTACCCCTATTTTTGAAATATGATAGTATAGAGGATTTACATTCTTGTATGAATGTTGTATATTCCATAGTTTTGGAACATAATATATGGAAAAGAAAATTTTGGGTCATGTATATTGTGCCATGTGATGTAATAGAAGTAGAACTTCTTTATGTTGATGCTTTCCTTGTGTAACTCTTGTACTCCGTTCCTAGTTGGAACATTGTGGATAAGCTGGTGTTGTGACGCCTTGGGCGGATAGAAAGGACTCTATCCGTTTGGCGGGTCTGGTGCATGCGCCCGTGCGGTTATCCTTTCCACCTAGTTGGTGTTTGAGGCCCGGCGGGGCGTGACAAGAATTCTCAGATTCTAGCTTGAAGTGAGGTGAAGAGCTAGTGCTGGAATCTGGATGCTGATTTGGGCCTCCCTTTTTGAATCTGTATTCAGTTTGAGAGAATTTTGTTGCTGTTTTTAGTTGAGAGTTGTTGGAGCAACTTGGAGTTTTATTCCTGGCTAGAGGTGAGGCTGAATTGAGTTTTATATTATCTCAATTCAAGATTTTTGGTTTGCTAAGGCAAATTTGAGTATTGCTGTTTTTGCTGGCTTGCTGGCTGATCTGGGCTCAGGTTTAGGCCGCCGAAAACCTGCTGCTAGAGGCTCGAGAAGTACAGCAGTTTGAGTGGGAGTTGTTTGAGTTGTTGGCTCTCAAGTCCTTTGTTCTGTGGTTGGATTAGCTCTTCAGGTGGGTAATGTTCATCGAAATCTTTAGAATTCTTCCTAAGTATTATATAATTTCAGCATGTATAGTTAAGTATCGATTATCATGTTTAGTGGCTCAAAATTATAGATTTACATGTTTATGTATAAAATCTGATTCTGGAGCATGATATACTTATTTTAGAAATTTATAAAATACTGAATTGAGAATTGACTTAGGAGAAAACCTACACATTGAACTTGTCATCTATTTGATAAGATTTAGCTTCTGGAGCTGTTTTTACTATTGTATCGCCGCTGCTAGTACGTCGCGGATACTCAGATTAGTATAGGTTGAGATTATGCTCATGCTGAGATGCCGAGTGTGTTTTTACAGCAGTGTTTAGGCTGTTTCATGTTGTCGGGTGCCGTTCGGACTACGGTGGATCCAGATCTTTACTTTTTGCATCAGATTGTGCCGAGGGCACGTGAGCTTTGGTTCTTCGATCGTTTGAGCATTTGCATTGACTACAGCCTGCGTGAGCCTGATTAAGCTCGATAGAGACACGCTTCTATACTCGGTAGGGTCGCACCCTTGAGTGCCGCTCCGGAGTCTGGCTTTCTTGCATTGATGTCGCAGTAGCCCTTTTGGGCATTTTACTTAGGTCGGCCATCCCCGTGGGTGGTGCGCGTAGTTGTGACTGTTTCTTAGCAAGTGATATATATATGTACACAAAGAGCATGACATGAGTAGTGATAACGTAGTGACATATTAGCTGTAAAGTTTCTTCCAGCTTAACATATTATTCTTTTACCAACCAGCTATACTGTCAGTCTCGTAGACTTAGTGGGTATGCCGTTGGGGTTAGTGACGGTACCCACTGAGGATTACTTTGTTTTACAGTAGTTCTCACGCCCATTGTTGTCACTTTTTCTTGTAGAGCCTTCGGTTACTGCTGCTTCTGATCGAGGTAAAGAAGTCGCAAGCTAGATCCATGTCTACCCCAGTCGTTGAGCTAGAGGAGTACAATTTTGGAGACTGTAGTTGTTTATAGTCATGTACATACAGTTGTATTTTGTTTCATCTGTTGAAAGTTGTGAGGTGTTGATATTGTACTTTTGGATTATGTTATATACCTTGGTTTACATGTATGTACAGATGACTATTTATTTATGTGTTAGTAGCTCTGTTACTCTCTAATAGTGGTTCTTGTATTGTTTGCAGGTGTTTCTATCGCTTCGTGTACATAGGGCTTCTTGTATATGTGGCGAATCTGTTGGCGAGCCCGGGTAATGCTAGACCCCGGGACGTGACATCAATAGTATAGAAACGTTGGAGTAATTAGAGAGATTTTTTTTTAAAATTAGGACTTACTATAGATAATTGATAAAATGTGGAGAGTACTCTAATTGACTTAATAGTTGGTAAGTAATGGAGCTATTAAATGTAACAAATCTTCAAATCAATAAAGAAATATAACTCAAATTAAAACAATTATAGGTTGATAAGATATTAATCCAATTAATATAGTTGAGGGGTCTATTTCAAAATGGCCTATAGGCAGACTTATTGACCGCACCTAGTGTATGTATATATCTCATATACACCAGTAAATAAGATTATATTTTTCTTATTAGATCTATGGTGCACTGGATGCACTAATGGAGTGGACACATGTCCACAACCAATAGCTCCTCTATTGAGGATTACTACCTGCACTTGGTGAATGTGTACATTTCATACGCATCAATAAATTTATACGATAAAAATATCAAAAATAAAATTTAATTAATTTAAATTATTTATAGCATTCAAAATTTCTATATATTAAAAATTATAAAATTTAGATAAATCTATTAAGATAAATTATATTATTTTATTGGGTTTACGGTGCGCTGGGTGCACCAAATATGTGGTCGGGATACATGTCTTTTTGTCAACATATGGAGAATGCTCCAGGCCTTTTAGTATATAGTAATGGAAGATGTCTAAAATTAATTAATTTAATTTATTTTACAGTATTACAAATTTCTATGTATTAAAAATTATAAAATTTAGATGTATCTATTAAAAAATTATATTTCTTTTATTGGGTTTACGACGCACCGGTGCACTGAATGTGTGGGCGGGACATATGTCACTATATGAAGAAGCTCCATAGCCTTTAGGACGTGTTTGGTTCGAGTTATGTAACATTACAGGTTATTTCGACATAACCAGGTATCTAAGATTTCTGAATCAGATTACTACTGATACTGCATTACCGTGTTTGGTTTAATACATTGAATTACTATATTTAGTTCAGTTTATAAATTTCAGTAATCCTACCAGTAAAGTGTATTCTATTTCAAAATTGGTCTTGTGGTCATATTTAATATTTTTTTAACTAACTATAACTTAATATAATTTACACATGAATTAATTTTATTAATAAGCAATATAAATTAAAAAAGCCACACATAAAAATATATATAAATCCAAAAAATTAATTTCAACCCATATAAAAATAAATAAAAATTAAAAACATATATATATTGTAGTACACCGAATTTTTACAAATTATGGAGTTTCGGTGGAAAGATAACATGCGGCGCCATATGTGAGGCTCCGGCCAAGTTAGGAACTTGTGCGAAGTGTTTTCGGCGCAAATGAGGCGCGAAAGCGGACTTCGGAAAGCTAAAACTGTTGAACTTGGGAAATCTGCACTGGATTCCGGTATGTGAACTCCAATACCGGAATTGGAGGTGAGGTATACCGGTATGAGAAATGGTATACCGGAATGCTGTGTTAAAACCGGGAACCCAGCTCTCGGGTTTACGAAATTTTTCGGAGTATACCGGTATGCAAAGAGGGATACCGGTATGCGATGTTTGAAACAGTGAAACCAGCTCTCAGGTTCTGCGGAATTCCTCGTGGTATACCGGTACGCCAACCCGTATACCGGTACGCCAACTCGTATACCGGAATACTGTGTGCAGAATGCTGATTTCGAAGGGTAAATTGGTAATTTCACTGAGGGGAGGCTTACTTAAAGGGGAACCCTTCCCCTTTCTCCTCAGGGAACACACACATAGAGAGAGAGTGAGAAGCTCTTCTCCCTCTCTTCACTTCTTCTCCTTCTCCTCCGAATTGAAGATCTTGGCGGAGATCAAGCTTGGGAAGCTTGGAGGAGTGAAGTTTCGAGCTCGTGCATGCATGGTGGCTTGGTGAGCTCGCGGATCCGAGGTAAGTCCTTGGATTTGGTAGCTAGGGTTTCGGATTAAGACTAAGAAATGAAGTTTTGGAGACCCTTGGCTAATCTAGACTACAAATTGTAGAGATTAGCAAGAGATTTTGGGTTTTGCCATGAGTTTTGGAAAACCCTAGGTTGAAAGAAGGATTTTCTTGTGGAGGGTTTTAAAAATGTTTTAACCCTTTAGAACCCTAGTTTGGGATTAGTAGAACATGTGGGACAACTCCATTTCGAATGATTTGGAGAGATGAGATCGTTATGAGTTCGACTCGGATTAACGAATCCTTCATGTGTGTTAGGGCTAGGAGCTTGAAGACCAAGCTTGAGGCCAAGAGGAAAAGAGCTCGATTGCAAGTGTATACAAGCAATCGGAAGAGTGTGAGGTGGGTTTGTGTTTACCGAAGTGATTAGGTCACTTCCATGTCGAAAGAGTAAAGTATAATTATTTTACTTGATGCATGTAATGGTAGGTTAATTGGCAAATGGTATATATGTATGAATGAGTAGATTATATGATGTTAATACCATACCTACCACCGATTGGAATTGTGGGCATGTGGATCACATTGTTACAAATGGACATGTGTATGCCTAGATGTGAACATAGCGGGGAGCTAGCTTCTCTACATGGTAGAGAATTTGACATGGTCCAAAATGGGCTAGAGGTCATGTGAATGGAAAAATCCTAGATATGGACAACTAGGATAAGAACGAACTATAATGTGCGTGTTGGCATAGAATTATATATCAAATGATTTGAGCCATGGGCTCACCTTGCATGTAAAGAATCTAAGTATTTTATAACAATGTATATTTATACTTGAGAGATGATGCATGCATGTTAAACCTAGTGTTACTAAACATAGGTTGAATGTGTAATTAACCTAGTGTCATTGAACATAGGTTGGAATGTATGCGAACCTAGAGTTATTGAACCTAGGTTGAGGCACATAGTGATAGGGAGATCACTTAAACAAGACTATTGAAACCTAGTGTTATTGAACATAGGTTGGACACGAGATTGAAACCTAGTGTCATTGAACATAGGTTGAATGTGTAATGAACCTAGTGTTATTGAACATAGGTGAGACTTAGTGACTTGAACCTAAGATCATGAGACTTAGGTTGGCAAGTAAGTAATGTGAATATCGGGATGTGCGACGATTTTGCTATCCCGGGTAGGCGACGATTTCGCTACCATGCCACGAGTTGGCGGTGCCGACACGGGATAGGCGATGATTTCGCGATCCCGGGTATGCGACGATTTCGCTACCGCGCCATGAGTTGGCGGTGTCGAGGGGGGATGTGCGACAAGGTTGCTATCCTGGGTAGGCGATGATTTCGCTACCATGCCACGAGTTGGCGGTGCCGACATGGGATAGGCGACGATTTCGCGATCCCGGGTATGCGACGATTTCGCTACCGCGCCACGTGTTGGCGGTGTCGAGGGGGAGATGTGCGACAAGGTCGCCATCCCGGGTATGCGACGATTTCGCTACCATGCCATGTGATGGCGGTGTTGAGACGGGGTATGCGACGATTTCGCTATCCCGAGTATGCGACGATTTCGCTACTCGAACTAGGAGGTGACAAGCTCACTCCTTGAACGTTGGAACAAATATGGTGAGACGGCGATTCCGAAACTATAAGTAAATGACAAGTAAAAGAACTTAGTCATTGTGAGACATAGGATGAACCTAGGAGAGAATGATAGATTATATTTTATTTGGTTGCATCCTTTATGTTTATTTACAAGCATGTAAATAATTGTTGCATAGTTATATATGACTCAAGAGTGAGTCGGTGAAGGTTTGACTAAATAAGTAAACCTAAGCTGGGCTGCGGTCCAAGGATATTTGACTCAAGAGTGAGTCGGTGAAGGTTTGACTAAATAAGTAAACCTTAGTTGGGCGGTGGCCCAAGGATGTTGACTCTAGAGTGAGTCGGTTAAGGTTTAACTAAAGTAAGTAAACCTTAGGAGGGTGGTAACCCGTTAATATTGAACTCGAGGGCAAGTCGAGTACGGCTTAGCTAAGGTAAATGAACCTTAGGAGCAGATTGGTTATGAAATGGATAGTGGAATAGCAGTTAAAATTATATTGCATGGATTTCATTATCGTATTTGTTGAAGCATAGCATGTTTACTTTCATATATTGTAAAGTTATATGCTTAATGGTTATGTATATGTACTAACCCATGCGCGTATGCTTCCTTTGGACCTGGTGGGTCGAGCTCCTCTCTTGGGTGGCCTTACCCACTGGGAACTATTTTATATAGTTCTCATCCCACTATTTTTCAGGTCCTCACGTGAGCGGCGCGGCGGCGCGAGGGAAGGGCGTAACTCAATAGTTAGCGTCCTACCACTGTGACCAGAATAGAAGTACCCTTTTACTGCGTAGTATAGGGGTGTTCGAGCGTATGGAAATGTAATAATAAATTGATTGTATTTGGAAAGATTGAACAAAGACAAAAAAAAAAAAATGTAACATATGGTTGTATTGCGAATGCTTGTAATAGCATAGTAGTTTATGATGCTTTCCTTATGCAATCTTTGTATGAATTCTGTTCCTGTTTGGAACCTCTTGAATTATACTGGTTGTGACGCCTTGGACGTACAGGGGAAACTCTGTCCGTTCGGCGGATCTGGGTCATGCGCCCGTGCGTTTTGTCCTTCCACCTACTTGGTTCTAAGGCACGGCGGGGCGTGACAGATTGAGGTGGTATCAGAGCGTAGAAACGGTCGAGGTGGACTCAAGAAATCCTAGGATGGAAAAGACCCTAGGATTGTAAACTCGTGAGAGACGAGGACTTGTGATGTGCGGCGAAAGGGTAATCGATTGGGTCGTATGTTGGTTATGCCTCTAATAGGATGTTAGAGGTAGATTTAAGGTGTGGTTTATTCTCAGCTAAGTGTGTTCATGTTGGCGCGCGACAACATGAACCCAAGGGATGAGAATAGGCGCCCTTGTGTGACTTTCGCCTAAATTGTGTCCATAAATTGAATCGTGTTTATACTTGGCTTAGAAGGTCGAGGATATTGACGGAAGTTGTCGTGTTTCAGGATACGATGGCGTCACGTGGGCGATCTCCAACGAGATCCGCACGGGATGGACCTAGTGGGGTCCCTGTGCAATCTGGGGCAAGCGGAGACCCGGAGCTTCGTGAACAGTTGGCCACACTCGTTGGAGTGGTGCAACAACAAGCTGAGATGGCACAGCGATAGCAGGAGGCTGCCGTGCGCCAGGAAGAGCGGATCAGGAGACTCCATGAGACCTTGGAGCGATTAGCACGTCGTGTACCATCAGGAGCCGCGACGGGTACCTCACAAATAGATGTTGGTGCCTGGGCCCCTGATTCTGTGGAATTGGAGGCGGAGAGGGAGCGGGCTTTAGCTGCCCTCATGATGTTCAAGGAATTCAATCCGCTTACCTTCGACGGGGAAGAAATGGACCCGTGGACCGTAGAAACGTGGATCGATTCTATGGAGTCCCTGTTTGAGGACTTGTACACCTTGGAGCGAGACAAGGTGCATTTTGCCGCACACTGCTTGCAAAGGTCGGCAAAGGCGTGGTGGAAGGGAGTCCGGCGAGACCGACCTTCTAGTCTCCCTCTAGTGACTTGGGAGGAATTTCGAGGACTGGTGTTCTCTGCCTACTTTCCTGATAGTGAGAAGAGAAAGCTTCAAGAAAAATTCAGGAAGCTGAAACAAGGTGATCGCTCGGTGAGAGAGTACGAGAGAGAGTCCTCTCGCATTGTAAATTGTATCCCTTATGTGATACGGGATGACAAGGAGATAGAGATGGGACGATCATCGAGTAAATCGGGTGGACAGACGAGTTCCAGACGAGTCCCGACCCGTTCGCGTCGACGATCTCGTGCCCCGGGGACCTACCATACTCGGTCCTCGGCGAGTTGTGTTATTTGTGGGGGCCATCATCACCCACAACAGTGTGACCAGCGGGAGGGCAAGTGCTTCAGATGTGGGCAACCGGGCCATACGCGGGATGAGTGCCTGCAGGAAGATAGCCGAGCCCTGACACTTGCTACGGCCTCTTCTGTTCCAAGACAGTTTGCGGGTGGACCACCTGCAGTAAGGTCTAATGAGCATGCATTGATGTTGAGGCAACCTGAGGGTTCGCGTCGGGCGCCAAGTAGCCATGGGTATGCGACTCAGGTGATGGAATCTATTGCTGTCGACGGCGTCGTAGCAGGTATGTTTTGATTGCTGAAAACATATGTAGAGCATAATGTGACACTGGAGCACTACATGCAATTGTGTGGTCTGTTACTACTACGACACAAGAGTAATTGTAGCCAGGACCAAGGTTATGGGTAAGGATAGATACCCAGCTATGCTCGTGTCGTGGAGGCACATGTGTTGCCGCTGGAGCGGCTAGAGATTCTGATGATACCGGCAAATTGCGGGCGTTGCGTCTAGTTGACGGCTTGAGGCAACAATAGTCGTAGGCGAGCTGACTCTCGATGTTAGGGCAATGTGAGTAGCCAATTGCAAGAATCGAGTTATGACGTTGAGAACATGTTAATAGTTCGCAGATTCCGAACCATTGTATAGTGGATCGATGACGGTTGTGAAATTGATAAGGTAATCGCCAAAACTGGGCGAATGGGCCTTGCTGTATCTCATATTGAGGTAGGTTGTGGTACTCGCAATGCGAGTGAGCATAAGCGTGGTAGCTTAGTGCTGGTGAATAACGCGAACAAATGTAGTAGCGTGGAACGCTCGAGTGTAAGTACTCGTGGAATATTGGTTTCTGGTTAGCCGAGAGGGTTGGTTGGTAGTAACACTTGGGCATTACTAAGTGTGAAGGAGGCCAAGAACCGCTTGAGAGCTAGTGGCTCGCACTGGGTGCTTAGGAGCCGGTAGAGACTGTTGTCGCTTGGTATAGCGTGCAGGACACGTGTAGCGACGGTATTCGGGTATTGCTTGGGGACGATCCGTGCCTGGACCATTGTGGACTGTGGAGCCTGGGGGCCTTAGGGACAGGCGCAGTCAGCTGTGTGTGACAGCAGCCCGAGACCTGAGGGTAGGGCAGAGATTTATGGTCGGGGCGGTAGTCCAAGCGATGACCCGGGGGGCATGGAATGCCACTTGTGAAACCATATGAATGGTAGTACACCGAGAGTGTGGATGTGACCCAACTCTAGGACTTAGTAGAGGTTTGGGGTCTTGGTTACTCCTGGATGGAGTATTGCGCAAAGTCCTAAGTGAGGACTCCGCCGAGGAACGATTGGATTTACGTTTGCGAGCAAAGATGTTACGCGACGTTGGGACAGGTTTAGGCAGTAGGCCTACGTGAGAGCTTTGGTCTGTGGACCATTTGTTGTAAACCGAGATAAGCGGTTTGACCGATGGCTCTAAGAGTATAAGAGCATTAGTCGTGTGTAAGAGAATTATGATTGTGACCTGAGGAACAGACGCTCGGTCATACCTTTCACCTGATTGGTGAAGTCACCAATTGCCAAGTCTGGCATTGTCGGTGAAGTGAAATTGAGATTACGAACAAAGTGTTCGAGCGAAAACATCGCGAAGATGATGTGATGTTGACCTAGTAAGGAAGGGCAACGAGACATATTCCTTATGCAATATCGGGAATATAAGACCCATGGACTATGGAATGTACTCCTGAGTGAGCAGGAACCAGAGAACGCGAGGAACGAATGATACCCTCATCTAATTGGTAAATAGATTTGAGGTGTGATCTTAGTTTCGCGGACGAAACTCCTTTTAAGGAGGGAGGAATGTAGTACACCGAACTTTTACAAATTATGGAGTTTCGGTGGAAAGATAACATGCGGCGCCATATGTGAGGCTCCGGCCAAGTTAGGAACTTGTGCGAAGTGTTTTCGGCGCAAATGAGGCGCGAAAACGGACTTCGGAAAGCTAAAACTGTTGAACTTGGGAAATCTGCACTGGATTCCGGTATGTGAACTCCAATACCGGAATTGGAGGTGAGGTATACCGGTATGAGAAATGGTATACAGGAATGCTGTGTTAAAACCGGGAACCCAGCTCTCGGGTTTACAGAATTTTCCGGAGTATACCTGTATGCAAAGAGGGATACCGGTATGCGATGTTTGAAACAGTGAAACCAGCTCTCGGGTTCTGCGGAATTCCTCGTGGTATACCGGTACGCCAACCCGTATACCGGTACGCCAACTCGTATACCGGAATACTGTGTGCAGAATGCTGATTTCGAAGGGTAAATTGGTAATTTCACTGAGGGGAGGCTTACTTAAAGGGGAACCCTTCCCCTTTCTCCTCAGGGAACACACACATAGAGAGAGAGTGAGAAGCTCTTCTCCCTCTCTTCACTTCTTCTCCTTCTCCTCCGAATTGAAGATCTTGGCGGAGATCAAGCTTGGGAAGCTTGGAGGAGTGAGGAGTTTCGAGCTCGTGCATGCATGGTGGCTTGGTGAGCTCGCGGATCCGAGGTAAGTCCTTGGATTTGGTAGCTAGGAGGAAAAGACTAAGAAATGAAGTTTTGGAGACCCTTGGCTAATCTAGACTATACAACAAATTGTAGAGATTGCAAGAGATTTTGGGTTTTTGCCATGATTTTTGGGAAAACCCTAGGTTGAAAGAGGGATTTTCTTGTGGAGGGTTTTAAAAATGTTTTAACCCTTTAGAACCCTAGTTTGGGGTTAGTAGAACATGTGGGACAACTCCATTTCGAATGATTTGGAGAGATGAGATCGTTATGAGTTCGACTCGGATTAACGAATCCTTCATGTGTGTTAGGGCTAGGAGCTTGAAGACCAAGCTTGAGGCCAAGAGGAAAAGAGCCCGATTGCAAGTGTATACAAGCAATCGGAAGAGTGTGAGGTGGGTTTGTGTTTACCGAAGTGATTAGGTCACTTCCATGTCGAAAGAGTAAAGTATAATTATTTTACTTGATGCATGTAATGGTAGGTTAATTGGCAAATGGTATATATGTATGAATGAGTAGATCATATGATGTTAATACCATACCTACCACGGATTGGAATTGTGGGCATGTGGATCACATTGTTACAAATGGACATGTGTATGCCTAGATGTGAACATAGCGGGGAGCTAGCTTCTCTACATGGTAGAGAATTTGACATGGTCCAAAATGGGCTAGAGGTCATGTGAATGGAAAATCCTAGATATGGACAACTAGGATAAGAACGAACTATAATGTGCGTGTTGGCATAGAATTATATATCAAATGATTTGAGCCATGGGCTCACCTTGCATGTAAAGAATCTAAGTATTTTATAACAATGTATATTTATACTTGAGAGATGATGCATGCATGTTAAACCTAGTGTTACTAAACATAGGTTGAATGTGTAATTAACCTAGTGTCATTGAACATAGGTTGGAATGTATGCGAACCTAGAGTTATTGAACCTAGGTTGAGGCACATAGTGATAGGGAGATCACTTAAACAAGACTATTGAAACCTAGTGTTATTGAACATAGGTTGGACACGAGATTGAAACCTAGTGTCATTGAACATAGGTTGAATGTGTAATGAACCTAGTGTTATTGAACATAGGTGAGACTTAGTGACTTGAACCTAAGATCATAAGACTTAGGTTGGCAAGTAAGTAATGTGAATATCGGGATGTGCGACGATTTTGCTATCCCGGGTAGGCGACGATTTCGCTACCATGCCACGAGTTGGCGGTGCCGACACGGGATAGGCGACGATTTCTCGATCCCGGGTATGCGACGATTTCGCTACCGCGCCATGAGTTGGCGGTGTCGAGGGGGGATGTGCGACAAGGTTGCTATCCCGAGTAGGCGACGATTTCGCTACCATGCCACGAGTTGGCGGTGCCGACATGGGATAGGCGACGATTTCGCGATCCCGGGTATGCGACGATTTCGCTACCGCGCCACGTGTTGGCGGTGTCGAGGGGGAGATGTGCGACAAGGTCGCCATCCCGGGTATGCGACGATTTCGCTACCATACCATGTGATGGCGGTGTTGAGACGGGGTATGCGACGATTTCGCTATCCCGAGTATGCGACGATTTGGCTACTCGAACTAGGAGGTGACAAGCTCACTCCTTGAACGTTGGAACAAATATGGTGAGACGGCGATTCCGAAACCATAAGTAAATGACAAGTAAAAGAACTTAGTCATTGTGAGACATAGGATGAACCTAGGAGAGAATGATAGATTATATTTTATTTGGTTGCATCCTTTATGTTTATTTACAAGCATGTAAATAATTGTTGCATAGTTATATATGACTCAAGAGTGAGTCGGTGAAGGTTTGACTAAATAAGTAAACCTAAGCTGGGCTGCGGTCCAAGGATATTTGACTCAAGAGTGAGTCGGTGAAGGTTTGACTAAATAAGTAAACCTTAGTTGGGCGGTGGCCCAAGGATGTTGACTCTAGAGTGAGTCGGTTAAGGTTTAACTAAAGTAAGTAAACCTTAGGAGGGTGGTAACCCGTTAATATTGAACTCGAGGGCAAGTCGAGTACGGCTTAGCTAAGGTAAATGAACCTTAGGAGCAGATTGGTTATGAAATGGATAGTGGAATAGCAGTTAAAATTATATTGCATGGATTTCATTATCGCATTTGTTGAAGCATAGCATGTTTACTTTCATATATTGTAAAGTTATATGCTTAATGGTTATGTATATGTACTAACCCATGCTCGTATGCTTCCTTTGGACCTGGTGGGTCGAGCTCCTCTCTTGGGTGGCCTTACCCACTGGGAACTATTTTATATAGTTCTCATCCCACTATTTTTCAGGTCCTCACGTGAGCGGCGCGGCGGCGCGAGGGAAGGGCGTAACTCAATAGTTAGCGTCCTACCACTGTGACCAGAATAGAAGTACCCTTTTACTGCGTAGTATAGGGGTGTTCGAGCGTATGGAAATGTAATAATAAATTGATTGTATTTGGAAAGATTGAACAAAGACAAAAAAAAAAATGTAACATATGGTTGTATTGCGAATGCTTGTAATAGCATAGTAGTTTATGATGCTTTCCTTATGCAATCTTTGTATGAATTCTGTTCCTGTTTGGAACCTCTTGAATTATACTGGTTGTGACGCCTTGGACGTACAGGGGAAACTCTGTCCGTTCGGCGGATCTGGGTCATGCGCCCGTGCGTTTTGTCCTTCCACCTACTTGGTTCTAAGGCACGGCGGGGCGTGACATCTATATATATATATATATATATATATATATATATATATATATATATATATATATATATATATATATATATATATATATATATATATATGTGTGTGTGTGTGCTAAGTTTTCCCCTTTCCTTTGATAGAGAAACAAGTTGGTCCATCAAAAAAAGAGGGAGCAGAAGAAGATGTAGAGAGATAACATAGATTCAAAACTAAACAAAAAAATTAAAATAAAAAAGAACAAACTTGGGTTTTTATTTTTAAAACTGATCAAAAATTAAAACAAAAAAAACAAACTAGAGTTTTTATTTTTAAAACTGAAATACAAGCGGTAGAGAGGGTGGCGGTGGCGACGACTTCGGTGGCGGAGAGGATGGCGGCAGCGGCGACGATGGCGGTGATTTTTGTTGGCGATGTTGGCGGTAGAGAGGCGGCGGCGACCTCGACGGCAATATCAGCGGCAGAGAGGCGGCTGAGGTGGCGGCAACTAGTATTTGGCCGAGATTGGTAGTGGGGAAGGGTTTGTGCGAATAGGAATAGAGGAAGAGAGAGAATGAGAGGGAGATAAATGACATATTGAAAGGGTTCGAGGGGTGTGGGTTGCAGGGATAAAATTATAATTTTATGTACCATGCATGATTACTCGCCATCAGTAATTAATACGAGATACCAACTCCCTCGCTCGGTAAAATTTTCAGAGTAATCTTGCACCATTTGTAATGCTACATTACCGACCATATTACAGATCGGATGAACCAAATATAGTAATCCTGGCAAGATTGCCTATAATACTGGTAGGATAACCCGCACCAAACACGCCTTTAGTATATAGTAATATATAGAGTAATAGATTAATTCATGTGATTCATATAACATTAATTCACTTGATTCATATGTCTATTTCGCTATTAAAGCAAATGTTGTATCCAAATTTTATATCAAAAGAATTACCAAATAGCTAAAATCAAAAGAAAAAAAGAAGAACAAAAAGTAAAACTATAAAAGATTCATAAATAAATAACATGGATTTTGCTGTTTCTGATATGTGGAAACAATATCGACTTATTAAGTGATCACTACAAGAAAAGGCGCTCGTAGAGGCGGTTTTTAGTTATCGCAGATGCGGTTTAAATCGCCTCTATGAACTGTAGAGGCATTTCCAATGACCGTCTCCAGACCGCCGACGTAGACAACGCCTCTATAATATAGAGGCGGTTTGAATGACCGCCGGGGAACAATAAAGGTGGTAGTGGCGATTCCGACCACCTTAACAAAAAAATTTATTAATTTTTTTATATTTTTTATTCATTTCATAATAACATAGAGGCGGTTTATGCCGCCTCTACGAATGTTGTACCATAGAGGCGGTTTAAACCACCTTTACCTATATTATTTTATAGTGTTGGTTTAAACTGCCTCTATGCAAAACCGCCTCTACTAATCTTTTTTGTAGAGGCGGTTTACTCTTTAGAGGCGGTTTAACCTGTAGAATACTGATTTTGTAGTTTGGACGTTGCGTAGATTGCCGATTAATGTGCGAGCGCGGAGTTGGGATGAAGTGAATCCGTTTTGGCGCGAAATTGATGCTTGCAGGGTGTCTAGGAGCGTGAATTACAGCTCTACACACATCCGGTTAGTCGCAAATTAAGGTAATTGGCGTTCAATTAGTGTAAATTAAGCTCGATTAGAAAATTAGACTTTTGATCGTCATTTCAGATGTTTTGCCTTGTAAATTAAGCATTTTCTATGTTATTAGTTTGTTGATGTATAGTGGCTCAGCTTGTATATAGTGCTCTGATACTCGTCTTTTTGGTTTTAGTGACTTCTCTTAATGCTTGTGATGTGGAAATGGTTGGAAACTGGTTATATGATTTCTTATAATTCTTGGGAACTGTTCGTTTTTGTTGCCGCTTCGTTCGGACAGGAGAAACTCTGTCCGTTCGGCGGGTCTATTAGCGCCCCGTAGCCTTCCGCTGCGAGCTCGGGGCGTGACATAACCCGCCTCTACGGATAAGCAAATTCTCATTACGTAGAGGCGGTTTGCTCCATCTCTACGTGAAAAATAGTATGAAAACTTATATTTAAATAATTATTTTGATCGGCATTTATGAGTTTCATTGACAAATGTATTACCTTAAATATTAATGTACATTAAATTTAACATTTAATCTAAAACATACACTAACAACACAAGAAACAAAATAATTCTCAATAAAAAGTAAAGAATTTTTTGACATCCTAAAAAATTTCATAATTCAAGATAATATATAATTCAAAACACATAACCTCATTTCATATCTACCATTGAGAATAGCAATACAGTAAATAAAAAAGTTTAAACACTTTCAGAACTAGTCAATACTTGAGTTGTCTATTGTTTATAAAAAAATAAATAGTTTTCTGACGTCCTCCATTTGTGGGCTCGTGACTTGCATTAGATGAATGATTGTTTGAAGAAACTGCGTCAATTAGATTAGTATTGCCCGCACCAACCTAAAAAAATATCAAACAATATAGAAATGATTAGTTATATGAAAGCTCAAATTTTTTTTATACATATACATATATACATATATAATAACTTGCAATTAATTTAGCATACCTGAGAATTGAGGAATTTATCCGATAATAGTATTTTTAGGCGATCCATTTCCTCTCGCATCTCTTGCATCTCTTCTTTGAGCCTTTCTACTTCCTCTGATTGGCCTTCTCTTGATTTGCTTGTTGTAGGTTAATTCATATATTTCACGCCATAATATGATCTTAGCTAGCGTAGGTTCCAACCCTAAGCCTTTCACACGTCCATTATGCTCAGGACCCATGACATCTAGAAAGGCTTCATCTATTAGCTTGTTCATGTCAGATTCGGAACCTTGTGAAAGTGTAACAAACTTTGCACGCGCAGCATCCTATTAGCGATTTAAGAAAAAGTGTTAATATTTCACAAATTATATGAATATTAAATATGACTATGCGACAGAAAATTATACTTACCAAACTTTTCTTCGCGTCCTCATTCACAAAATTTTCATTCTTTTTCTTATGAATTACCTCCAGAAAGTTAGCCGATCAGGTTCTTTGCCAAGAACAATTTTCTATAATTATAAATAATGATTTCTAAATGATAAAGATAATGACACATTATTTAAGATAAAATAAATTTAAATGTCGAGCTATTACCATTTCCTTTTGCTTCCTTGCATAACTTTTCCTGCCCGATGTGTGGGCCATCTTCACCATCTTCGCTGAAGTTGAATTAACTCGACAAAGTTTCTATAATAAAAAAAATAAATGTATTAAAAATGAACATTACATTATAAGAAATATTGCTATAAAAATAAAACTTTTATACCTTACTTTTCTCGGTGGACCAATGTGCTACCTACCTAATCCATTGATCTCTAATCACACCTAGTGCCACATTGTTAACTAATTCTTGAATTGGTTTGTCATCTGAAAAGTATTCACATTTTAATTCACTTTTAAAAGTAATGAGCAAAGATGAAAGAACCTCAATATGCTTTAGCATTTTGTGACACCCCAATAGGACCATAGACACTAGTAAAAATAATAACTGGGCTTAAGCATTTTGGGCCGGTGGTTTGGGTCCAACAAGTTATTATTGCTAGTGGGTCAGGTCGTTACACATTTTTTTCTTAAATGGATTAAAAGTTTGATTATCCCATCGCGAAATATTTAAAGGAGCAAATGTTCCATTCTTTGCGTTTACTCCCACAAATGATCCAAGGACAGATCATGCATAGGTACATGGAACCCCATATTTATCAACTTCAACATCAATTCTTTCTCCTTCAAGTAGGTTCCACACATCTACCAGTGTTGTTCTTCCTCGCTTCTTATGTAGATAAAACTCCTTCAAGTAGGTTCCACACATCTGCCAATGTTGTTCTTTCTCGCTTCTTACATCAAATTTTATCTGCACCTGAAAATAAACTTAAATATGTTAATTTTAATAAAAGATCAAGCTTATTCATAACATAATTAAAAAATAATTTTGCTTACTAATGATCCAAAGAAACAACTCATTTTGATTATTATTTTCAATCTTGGTGTTACTTGAATATGTATGAGTTTCTGAGTGAGATGGTAAATGCTACTCTCCTACTGGTTCTTGAACTTGTAAGTCATTTTGAGAGGCAGAAGTGATTATATTGCAACTGCGCAATCTTCTAGAGCTCGAGGACATTTTTTAATTTCCTACAAATGATAAACAAATAATGTAAATCATGCATATTTAAAATGATAAAATCCAATTAACCAAATATAGAGTGAAAGTATATTCATCAACCAAACCTGAGAAGAAAATTTATCACATGCTTGAGAAGTGACTATATTTCAATAATATTAAGAAAAATTATGCTTCATCATTGCCATCTTCATTTACATTAACTCTGATCCAATTTGGATGTTCATTTTCATCTAAATTTTGAATACATGAGGAAATTACAAAAGTCTCATCCGTCGAATCTTTACCCATATCAACCAAATCTCTCGGTTTAATTCTCACAATTGAAGACCAATTCTCATCTTTCGGTATTTGCACATAAAATAGTTGTTCTACTTGTAATGAAAATGCATAAGAATTATCTTTTAACTTTGCACCTATATATATTAAGCGAGAAAAGATTACAAGGGTGAAACCAAATTCATCATGCTTAATGCCCATACTATGGTGGACATCAACCCAATCACATTTAAATAAGACAACCTTGAAATGACCATAATAATTTAATTCAATGATGTCCTTCAATCAACCATAATAGTTTATGCCATTTATTTTCGAAGCATTAACAACATCGCTATTTTGAGTCTTTCTATTTTCTTGGCAAAAGAAATCGTAAACGATGTATGATTCACATGAAGATTTGTGCTCTTTAATTTAGCACTATTCTGAAAAAAATGGTGGATGCATGCGACGATGCACGTATGCAAATGCGGTTGCTTTTCACACATGTGTATATTGCATCCATATATAATTAGAGAAATGCGAAGCTACAATAAAAACATGGTTGTAATCTTTACCAACAATTTAAAATCCGAAATTGTTTATGACCGAAAAATATTGCCAGGTCACGGGCCACTGATTCAATTAGTGATCCAATCACTGAATTGAATGACTTTAGCATGATGTCATTAATTCCCCGGGCCCACAGCGGAAGCCTCCGGGTGCGCGAATAGATCCACCACATGTGCGAGGACGCACCTTGTACACACAAAGCGTCTGTAGTAACCAAGCAATTCTAGGAGTCTACAATTAGCAATCTCTAGGAGTCCACAACTAAACATATATTAGAGCAGAATATAAAACTAAACCAATCTACTATCACTATACATGCATCCATACAACCACAACTCCCAATATATAAATACAAGTAAAAGGCTCTAGCCTCGCCAGTCCCAAAGTACAATACTATACCCATACACTAGTCTAGCAAGTGGTCCACCTCTATTGCTCACGAGCATAGGTAGGAGATGCTATCTACTGCGCGATCCCTTACCACGATCCAATGCCGCTGCTGAGGGCTCTGGAAAGTAAACTATAAGAGGGCATAAGAACTACTAAATAGTAGCCCCCAGTGGGTACAGTCAACGACAACAACGATCTACCCACTAGGTCTACTAGAAAAAAAATAGAGAATAACTGAATAAACATATGCAATACTGAATTGTATACTAACTACATCCTTTATGCCTCTAAATTAATAGAAAATATAAATGACTAATTCATGCATCAACTAAAGCAACTATAATAAATGTACATGTGACACCCCAATAGTCCCACATCGAATGGGAATGGCGTTGTGATTGCGTATATAAGAGACTATGGACACTGATAATAATAATTGAGCTTAACCATTTTGGGCCGGTGGTTTGGCCCTAACGAGTTATTATTCCTAGCAGATCGGGTCGCTACATTTGGTATCAGAGCCAATCACCAGCCGGAAGTGTGAAATGAGTCTCGGCTGAGCTAGGGTCGGAAACAGGCTAAGCCAGGGTCGGAATGACAAGGTGACATGCTAAGATAGGGTCGGAATAACAAGACTAGCGAGACAAGTCTCACATAGCCTGGTGATCTTGGGCTCTGTGTGTGATTAGGCTGACGAGGACGTCAGGGCCTAAACGGGGAACGATGTTTTGATTAGGTATATAAGAGACTATTGACACTAATAATAATAACTGGGCTTAAGTATTTTGGGCCGGTGGTTTGGGCCCAACGAGTTATTATTGCTAGCGGGTCGGGTCGTTACAGTACAATATAATCCAATCATATACTGACCGACTCAACAGTCCGGTCAAGCCTATGCTGCCTCATGTCTAGCCACCATCACCGCTAAGGTTGAGGTCCACTACACGAAGGCTACTACCTGTCTGTCTGTCTGGCCCATGCCAATCGCCACACCTCCGGATGGGCACTCGAAGGGCACGACCCCGACGAGTATTATAATATATCATACTATCTGTTACGGATTTTATATTTGCATATTTCGTGAAGTGAGTCGGAGTCTTGAAGGTTCAAAGAAGAAGAGACGAAGTTTGAAGACTCAAAGACTCAACGTATGAATTCACGATGCTTGGTAAGTTTAAATAATCTTGATGATGATTTATGATCATTTACAAGTGTTTGGAAGACATTATAATAGATAAAAATTGATTTAAAATATAAAATTGAGTTTTTCAATTTTCAGGATCCGGACCCTGAGGTGAGGTCCGAAACCCGTACGCCTCCCTGGCTGTCACGCAGGGAGGGTCCAGACCCGGAGGGCTGAGGTCCGGACTATGAAACGCTGGAGAGTTTCAGAGTCCAGACCCTGCATCCAAGGTCCAGACCCCGACCCGTCGCAATTTTTTGAAAAATATAATTTTTCAATCCTACTCTAGTTCTAATATCTCCCAAACCTATAAATAAGATGGTAGATTTCTTAAAATCAGTTTTGCAATGCTAATTTGATTCTATTTGCTTCCAAACTTTTTTAAAATTAGTTTTGCAATCCTAATTTGATTCCAAACCTTTTTAAAATCAGTTTTCAATCCTAGTCTATTTCGGATTGCTTCTAAACCTATAAATAGGATGTGGGGATGTCTCTAAAACGTGGTTAAGCATAGAATACTTTTTAGAAACCCTAGAAGCTTGTAGGTAGCCGTTTTCCTCATCTTCTACATCAAGCTTCTCTCAAATTGATTCATGGTGCCCTAGATCTTTAATATTCTTTTAGAATCAATTTGAGAATTGCTTAGAAATTATTCCCACAGATCTTCAATGGTATTCTAAGCAATAAATCATCATCAACTTTATTGTTCTTGCTCCGGACGGAGTGCGCTCGTGGATTCGGGTGGGCGTCGTGGATTCGACGTGTAGAAGGCTTCGTGGATTCGTAGTTGGGCATCTTGTGGATTCGAGGTGTGACGTTCGTGGATTCGAACGTGGGGCGTGGACAACCCGGTGGTGTGCGCGAGATCCAAAGAAGATAAATGAGAGGTTGAGTCCGTGGAGTCGGTAATCACCTTGTAATCTTTTATTTCTTAGTGGATCGTTATCGCGTGTTGCTCCCGTGAGTTTTTTACTCCTAGTTGGAGTTTTTCCACGTAAATCTCGGTGTGCTATTTTTATTTCCGCACTTATTTTATTGCATCAAGATTTGTGGTTTGGCCGTTATACCTATTCACCTCCCCTCTAGGTATTGATAGTATCTAGATAGATCCTTAGGGCTCCCCCTTAACTAACAATTGGTATCAGAGCGGGATTTAGATTTATTTATCATTATAGGTGAAGGTGGTAACATTAATCGACCTCCGTTCTTTGATGGCACAAACTATGCTTATTGGAAAGTTCGCATGAAAGCTTTTCTAATTGCCATCGATGAGCGAGTGTGGCAATCCATAAAATTTGGATGGACTCATCCCACTCAAATCGTCGATAATGTTAACGTCCTCAAACCTCGGAATAAGTGGAGTAAGGAAGAGATTGATTTATCTTCTTACAATGGTAGGGGAATTAATGCCTTATTTAATGCTCTATCTCAAACCGAGTTTTCACGCGTCTCGGCGTGTGAAACGGCTAAGGAGATTTGGGATACTCTCCAAGTTACGCATGAAGGAACAAGCTTGGTAAAGGTTCAAAAACTCCAAATGCTAACAAGCAAATTTGATTCAATTCACATGGAGGAACATGAAACCTTTACTAAGTATTATACTCGTCTTCAAGACGTAGTTAATACATGTGCGAACTTAGAAAAGAAAATCTCAGAACCCAAAATTGTAAGAAAAATTTTGAGAACTCTTCCCGAAAGATTTCGTCCGAAGGTTGCGGCGATTGAAACTATTAAGCATCCGGACGAGATGAAAGTAGAGGAATTAGTAGGCGCTTTGCAAACATATGAAATGACTTTTCCTACTAATCAATCTTCTTCCAAGTCTTCTTCTAAAAGTACAGGTATTGCACTCAAATCTACTAAGGAGGAGGACGATGACTCGGATTCCGACGAAGAAATTTTATTTGCCGACTTTGAACATCAACTGGCGCGGCTCACGAAGAAATTTTGTCGAAATTTTTGGAAGAACAAGACAAATCGATCTACATCCAAATCTTCTTCTAAAGGATCTTCAAATTCTAAATCCTCTAAAGAGAAGAAACTTGCAAAGTCCTCTAAAGAAAAAGATGAATTTGAAGGGAAAATCCAATGCTACAAGTGTAGAGGCTACGGCCATATTTCAACGGATTGTCCCACTAAGAAAACCTTTAAAAAGAAGGCTTTGCAAGCGAAAACTTGGGACGATTCTACTTCTGAAGAATCGACCTCAAGTGAAGAGGAGAGAGATAATGTTGCTTTATGTTCACATACTTCTTTACCTTCCTCGTCGGTTCTTTGTTTATCATCTATTTCTAATGATTTGCTTTCTCCTTCTTTGCATGAAACATCGAGCGACGATGGCACAAGTGAAAGAGAGTCGGACGATGATGACTTAGCCGAGGTGTATAATCAACTACTCATTAAATCGAGAAAAATGGCTAAGCATAATAAAAAGCTGAGGAAACGCTTCTTGAGCTAGAAGATGAGAACAATAAATTGAAGACCACATCTAAAACTCTTGAGGAGGAAAGGGAGCCGATTTTGAAGAACAATAAAATCCTCCAAGAGAAGCTAGACCAATCAAAAATGACGATCAAATCCTACCAAGAGAAGATTGGTTTTCTAGAACATCAAGCCAAGGAAATTCATACTTCTAACCAAGTCTTGACTAAACAAGTCCATGAACTCAAGTCCGGCATACAAAAATTCTCCTCTGGATCAAAGAAACTTGATGATATGCTCGGATTAGGTCAAATGGACAAACTTGGAGTTGGATATGAAAAAACTTATGTTGAGAAGGTTAAAAATTCAATACCCAAAGTCTCAACGAAATTGAAGGATAAAGTATGCCATGGATGTGGGAATAAAGGACACATCAAGAAGACGTGCCCTAGAAAAGGAAGGAAACATCAACCGGTATCTTCTAAACATCTATCGGCATCATCTACAACTCGACAACCTTCACGAATTCAAAAGCAACATCAAAAGGGTGGAGTATCCAAGATCAACCGGAAGTCGAAGCCACAACAAATAGTGCACACAAAGCCGAATGCAACGTGGCGACCAACGAATGATCAAAAGTCAAAACAATCGGTGCTCAACCACAACAAACCAAGACAACCAACAATTCGACAAGTTTGGGTTCGAAAAGGTGATATATTTTCTTGTCTTAAATCTTAATTTATTTTGACTTTGTGTAGTGCCTTGATCGGTTCTTATTGCATATCTCTTGATCATTGCATTACATATTTTAGTGCTTTCATTGTTACGATTTTTGAAAATTCATTGAACAATTACAACATTAAATAGTGCTTTGAACATCAATAGGTTCACTTTCATTCACTCCTAATTAATCTCATATTAATTATCGGTTTTACTTTATTTTTATTATATTTGAAGATAATTTATTATGAGAATTCTTAATACTTATATTCATCAAATTTAGGTAATCATGTGTAATCTCTAGGAGCTTAACCTATCTCGGTTGTGTGTGTTGAATTTGATGAATAGTCATTCTCTTATGGACTAAAATTTGTCACATATTCTTTCAACTAAGAGATTGCTTAAGTGATGGGGAGTCATTATTATATTGAGAAAATGATCCTCATATGCTTTGAAAGATGTGGAAAGAGTTACATCCTTAACTGCTTCTTAATACTAATCAAGGGAAAGACTAGTACCTGTAATAACAAAGCAGCAGGGGTCCCGACGATGTTGCTGCGGCCAATTACAACAGCTCTCTTCCCCTTGATTTCAACACCATACCTGTGTAACAAAGGAGTGTGAAAACTACCACCACATGGAGGAAAGAGCTACCACCCCGGTCGTCCGGTTAGTGTGTGCAGCTACTATATGAGAATTGAATTGCATATCCGAAAAAAAAAAATAAGTGCAAAAGCATGTAAAAGAAAAAATGTCACAAAATTTATTTTTCGGAGTTATAAGGTGGTCCACATACATGAAAGATGCTCAAAGAGCCACCCCCTGTACGATGTTTGTTTTATCTCAAATTTGAACATTTATGCGACAAATTTCTGTCTCTTTGATGAATCCCTTAAGTCATCTTCATAATTTGTTTACATCTTGATAGCTTTTGAGCCTTTAGATTATTTTTGATGACTTGATTTTGAAGTTTATATGAATTAAGAAATCATGTAATATTTTATCTACATCATGGTGATTGTGTAGTAAAATTTTTATTTTTTATGAAATTAATATGGATTGAAAGAAGTCTATGTGAATGCATTATGCACGTTCATGCACTAACATTGTTTTCAATGCAATCATTATGTTTTCTCATTGTATCACAAGTGGTTTCAAAGTCGCACAAAATCTTAAACTTGTGTTTCTTGTGCTTCGATTTGATTTCTCTTTAAACTCTCTATATTTTTGGGTGTTTTCTTTTGGCAATTTTTGACAAAAAGGGGGAGAGAGGTGATGATATTGAAAACTTAAAAAAAAGGTTTTTGAACTTAGACGCATGAACAAAAGGGGAGAGAGTTTTTGAACTTAGACGAATGAACAAAGGGAGAGAGAGTTTGATATATTTTTTTTTCTACTAACTTTGTTCGTGGAGAATGAAAACTTTTGCAGGTCTTTGAAAACTTTAAGACTCCATGTGTGTCTAAGTCATAGAGTTTGTTTTAGGAGTTACAAAATTATAATTTCGATTTTATTTGGATCTTTCACGCGAGAAGTTCATTGTTTTGGTGATGGTAATAAATTTCAAAGTTTCTGGAGAGATGAGTATCGTGAGTGTTTTATGTAATTTTGGATTTTGTCACAAAATTGCCAAAGGGGAAGATTGTTACGGATTTTATATTGGCATATTTCGTGAAGTGAGTCGGAGTCTTGAAGGTTCAAAGAAGAAGAGACGAAGTTTGAAGACTCGAAGACTCAACATATGAATTCACGATGCTTGGTAAGTTTAAATAATGTTGATGATGATTTATGATCATTTACAAGTGTTTGGAAGACATTAGAATAGATAAAAATTGATTTAAAATATAAAATTGACTTTTTCAATTTTCAGGATCCGGACCTTGAGGTGAGGTCCGAAACCCGTACGCCTCCCTGGCTGTCACGCAGGGAGGGTCCGGACCCGGAGGGCTGAGGTCCGGACTATGAAATGCTGGAGAGTTTCAGAGTCCGGACCCTGCATCCAAGGTCCGGACCCCGACCCGTCGCGATTTTTCGAAAAATATTTTTTTTCATTCCTACTCTGGTTCTAATGTCTCCCAAACCTATAAATAAGATGGTAGATTTCTTAAAATCAGTTTGGCAATCCTAATTTGATTCTATTTGCTTTCAAACCTTTTTAAAATCAATTTTGCAATCCTAATTTGATTCCAAACCTTTTTAAAATCAGTTTTCAATCCTAGTCTATTTCGGATTGCTTCTAAACCTATAAATAGGATATGGGGATGTCTCTAAAACGTGGTTAAGCATAGAATACTTTTTAGAAACCCTAGAAGCTTGTAGGTAGCCGTTTTTCTCATCTTCTACATCAAGCTTCTCTCAAATTGATTCATGGTGCCCTAGATCTTTAATATTCTTTTAAAATCAATTTGAGAATTGCTTAGAAATTATTCCCACAGATCTTCAATGGTATTCTAAGCAATAAATCATCATCAACTTTATTGTTCTTGCTCCAGACAGAGTGCGCTCGTGGATTCGGGTGGGCGTCGTGGATTCGACGTGTAGAAGGCTTCGTGGATTCGAAGTTGGGCATCTTGTGGATTTGAGGTGTGACGTTCGTGGATTCGAACGTGGGGCGTGGACAACCCGGTGGTGTGCGCGAGATCCAAAGAAGATAAAGGAGAGGTTGAGTCCGTAGAGTCGGTAATCACCTTGTAATCTTTTATTTCATAGTGGATCGTTATCGCGTGTTGGTCCCGTGGGTTTTTTACTCCTAGTTGGAGTTTTCCCACGTAAATCTCGGTGTGCTATTTTTATTTCCGCACTTATTTTATTGCATCGAGATTTGTGGTTTGGCCGTTATACTTATTCATCCCCCTCTAGGTATTGATAGTATCTAGATAGATCCTTAGGGCTCCCCCGTAACTAACACTATCAAGCTCAATGAGCTAGCAGGCTATAATCAATGCAATGATAAAATATATCACAACATACTGTCTCGATGCCCAAGGTGCAATTCCGTCAAAACTCACTATCCAAACTGCCCTTGGCACAATCACACCTACCTTACAGTCTGTCCACTAGCCCCTAGAGCAATTTTATAATTTGCAGATAATAAAATAAGAACTCAGATCGTGGGATAATGCACCTATCTCAACAAAAACACTCTCACATTACCATATATATGTCCCAATAAGCTCATAACCTGCATAGTGACATACACAGTAACATGAAGCCCACGTATCCATAAACACCATAACATAACGTCATGCATAAACCCATATCCTTCTGCTACTACCATCCCAAACAAAAAAAATTAGACGAATCAACTGATATATACTAGAACAAATACCCTCTTATTGTCACTACTCAACAAAATCATCTGGCTACACAATAAAATAAGCAGTTAGGAAGACATAGAGCGGAGTGCGCCATTTTCGGCAAAACGGAACCCACCTGGATCGCTACTCCTAGTAAGGGAAGGAAACGGGAGGACGACGAGTCCCGTTGTCGCCTCCTCAACCACATGGCACCAACTCCACAGAAAATCCAACGAAAAGACCCATAGCCAAAATCCAAAAATCCAGCTCTTAAAATCATGAAATATTCGTATCATCCACTACTATGTCATCATCCCGGAAATCCCAATCAAGCATATATTTTTGCCTACCTCCACATTCGTGCTCTCAGTTTTGCCGCTATGATCACGAACTTCTCACGGCCCGCTCTCTTTCTTTTTCCCTCTCTCTAACTCTCTCTCATTCACTCTCTCAATCTCTATCTGCATATAGAATAGGAAGAAGGAGCCCCTCAGCCTAAGTCCACAAAATTTTGAATTTTCCATCTTCAGCCCAAACCCGACATTTCGGGCGTCTGATTCCAAAATTCGGGCGCCTGAAACCTCATAATCGAGGTAATTCGGATGTTCCTCCATGCATAGACCGCCCGGTTTTGTCGTAGTTGCGCCCACAAACTTTCAAGCGTCCGAACCTGTGCTTAAAAATTGGTGAGTTAGCTCGATGAGTCACCAGTTCACCTTCTCGGTCAAATCACGAATAAAATAACTTTCGAGTTGCTACCTTGAATTCGAGCGCGAAACACATTCAGATCCTCTCTCGTAACACCTGGGCGTCTGCAACTAGGGTCCAAGGCAACATCCATTCAGGTCGCCACTTTCGGGCAACCGAATCCTCTTTCGGGCATCCGAAAATGCAACCAAAACATAGGGTGATCTGATTTCACCTTCCCGAGTCTGTTTTCGCGTCCAATTTCATGCCAAAACGGTTCTAACTTGGTCCAACACTTTTCAAACGTGTTGACCATCAACGCAAACTGCAACTTTAGCTATTTGCCAAAGTCCAGTATATTACATCCTTTTCCCCTACAAAAAGTTTCGTCCTCGAAACTTTAAATATACCTCAGTCTAACTCTCAGATAGGCAGGGGGAAATCTCTCTTCACAATCATAAATACTCTAGCCACTTCTCACTTTTGATTACTCCACAATATCATCTCTGGAAAGAACTTGGTTTCACGATTCTTTGACTCCAAAGCAGGAATCAGAACTAGTGCTACATGACTTAAATCCTCAATCCAACTCAATATACTCCCAATGCTTCTAAGCATTACCTATCCCTGAATAGCAATACCACAACCTCATACTACCTGTACTAATCCAAACACCATTGTAAATACTTTTCGAGACTTAATCTCCTATTCACAACATCCTTAAATCTACATCGAAGTCCTGCAACTAGCTCAGGACCAACAGGTCCGCATGTAAGATCTACTACCCCAACAGCACTAGAAAAGATATGCAACACTCCAGTATATGCATATATGCTGAGGAATCTGGACCTCTCGGACAAGCGATCCTAACTCTATCTCTAGTCTATCCAGTGATGCAATTGTCATACTCACAAAGGAATGGGATGCACCAACATCAAATAGTACTCATGCTCATATGCCAAAAACCAAAATAATACTTGCCACTGCCGCATCGGCAGCTGATGAATCCTCTACCTGCGCCGCATACACTCGCCCACTTGACAGCGAATGTTGTCTTTTTGACAGGTGTGGTACTGAAGCTTGATCAATAGGGGCAAAAATTGGTGAAGCTCCTATTCTCTGTCGCGGGGTCGAAGGAGTGGAAGCCATCGATGGGGCGGATGAAGCTCCTTGGGGGCAAACTGACCATATGTGCCCCACCTGTCCACAGCGATGCGGCGCTGTGGACAAACATGAGGGAGGTGTGGTCCACCACAAATCACACACCTCTTTTGTCCCTGCTGCTGCCATAGTCCACCTGACTTTTGTCCAGCGAAGGACTCATGATCTTGAAAGTGCGATCGTTAGTGTCTCGGCGGTTTCCTCGCATTAGATGGTCCAGCATCTCCCTCTCCTGGTCCCTTTCTATCTATGCCTCGCTCTAACTCCTCAGCTTTCTCTCTTATTACAATTGCATCTCCCACTACATGCAAAGCCATCTTAATCAACGCATCTAAGGTCTGGAGGTGCTGTACCTGCACCAACTGATAAAGCTCCGGCAGCAATCCCCGCTCAAACAGCTCGGCTCTGTGTCGCTCGTTTCAGGCTACGAACTGCACACAACTCAAGAGGTGGGTGAACTCCGTCAGGTACTCCTGTACTATGTGATCGCCCTGCCTCAACTTCTTTAGGTCGTCCTCCATCCTCTCGTTCACGCTATATAGGAAATATGCCCCAAATAGCATCCCCCGAAACTCCATTAATGTCACTGGTGGCGCATCCTCAAACCTACTCGCCCTAGCCCTCATCCACCAAGCACAGGCGTCACCTTCAAGACAGTGATCTACCATGTGCATCTAATCCCTCCTAGGGATGAACAGATCTTCGAGCAATCTCTCCACACCTCCGACCCAGTTCTCCACTACCCAGTGCTCGACGCTCTCTCTACTGAACCTAGATCGGTCGAACCTCTTAAAGTCTGCTAACCTTGCCCGAATCCTATCTTGCTCTGTCTCTGATATTCCCTAGGCAGCTGTCAATGTGTCGGCGGTGGCTGTACACACAACCATAGTAGTCTCTGCCAGAGGTGTCGGGGCCACTGGTACAATAGTAGTAGTATCTACCGGAGGTGTCGAAGTTGTTGGTACAGCAATTTGAGTAGTCGGTAGAGATACTGGCTGCTGTTGAGCTCATTGTGCGTCACTCGCCTGCTGTGCCCACCTCTCGCACATCCTCCTCATATACTCTTCCTGTCGACGAGAGGCCTCGGCCTGTCTCTCTATCGCCCATGCCATCCTGATTAATTGCTCACGCAGCTCCTGCACCTCAATAGCTCCAGCCTGATCTGGCTCTATAGGCGGTGTGGGAGTAGCTGGCATCGGCGGTCGCCTGCGTGGTTGTCCACCTAATGGTACCAACGGTGGTTGTCCTCGATGAGGCATCACAATCACCTCAAACAAAACACACAAATCAGCCCCGCAATAACCACGTAGCTCAAGCCAATCAAACAAAAGTTTAGAATGACATCTCTTTTCCTCTGCGATATTATATTGTCTGCAGCCAACAAGATCATCCAGTAAGAAAAGATACATTTCCTTTGATTACTCTTCATTTTTCTTTGAAGAGTTTATATAATTTAATCTACCGACTTTCACTACAAACATGTCTTTCACGCCTTAATTCCTAGGTCTGCCAAAGCCTAGGGTTTCCTAAGTCCACTTGACCTATTTTTAGGCTCTAATACCAACTTAATCTGTCAGCCCTGAGCCGACAGCGGAAGCCTCTGGGCACACGAATAGATCCGCCGCATGTGTGAGGACACACCCCGCACACACGAAGCATCCAAAACAACCTGTAGTAACCAAATAGTCCTAGGAGACTACAATTAACAATCCCTAGGAGTCCACAACTAAATATATATCAGAGCAGAATATAAAACTAAACCAATCTACTATCACTACATGCATCCATACAGCCTCAACTCCCAACATATGAATACAAATAAAAGGCTCTGGCCTCGCCAGTCCTAAAGTATAGTACTATACCCATACGCTAGTCTAGCAAATGGTCCACCTCTATTGCTCACGAGTACGGGTGGGAGATGCTATCTACTATGCGATCCCTTACCTCGATCCAATGCCGCTGCTGAGGCCTCTGAAAAGTAAACTATAAGAGGGCATAAGAACTACTAAACAGTAGTCCCCACTACCCCCTTGGTCTACTTGAGACAAAATAGAGAATAACTGAATAAACATATGCAATGCTGAATTGTATACTAACTACATCTACCATGCCTCTAAGATAATAGTGTAAAACTATAAATGACTATCTCATGCATCAACTAAAGCAAATATAATAAATATACAATATAACCAATCATATACTGACCGATTCAACAGTCAGGTCAAGCCTACGCCACCTCGTGTCTAGCTACCACCACCGCCAAGGTTGAGGTCCGCTGCACAAAGGCTATTGTCTGTCTGCTTGTCTGTCTGCTTGTCTGTCTGTCTGGCCTATGCCAATCGACACACCTCCGGAGGGGCACTCGAGGGGCGCGATCCCAATGAGTATCGTAATACAGCATATCGTCAAGCTCAATGTGGCTAGCAGACTGTAATCAATGCGATGATCAAAATATCATAATATACTATCTCGATGCCCCAGGCACAATCCTGTCAAAACTCACTATCCAAACTGCCCTTGGCACAATGATACCTACCTCACAGTCCACCACTGTCCACTGACCCCCTGGACAATTTTACAATTTGCAGATAATAAAACAAGAACTTGGACCTTGGGATAATACACCTATCTCAACAAAAATACTCTCACGTGACCACATATATGTCCCAATAATCCCATAACTTGCATAGTGACATACACAGTAACATGAAGCCCACATATCCATAAACAACATAACATAATATCATGCATAAACCCATATCCTTCTACTACTACCATTCCAAACAAAAAAAATTTGATGAATCAACTAATAAATACTAGAACAAATACTAGAACAAATTCCCTCGTATTGTCACTACTCAATAAAATCATCTGGCTATACAACAAAATAAGCATGTAGGAAGACATAAAGGGAAGTATACCGTTTTCGGCGACACAGAACCCACCTAGATCGCTACTCCTTGTTAGGGACGGAAGACGGGAAGACGGCGAGTCCCGCTGTCGCCTCTTCAACCGCACAACACCAACTCCACAGAAAATCCAACAAAAAGACCAACAGACAAAATCCAAAAATTTGGCTCCTAAAATCATGAAATGCTTGAATCATCCACTCCTAAATCATCATCCCAGAAAATCCGAATCAAACATATATTTTTACCTACTTCCAAAATCACACTCCCAATTTCACCACTACGATCACGAACTCACTGCGGCCTGCTCTCTTTCTTTTTCCCTCTCTCTAACTCTCTCGTTCTCTCTCTCTCTGTCCCTCTCTGCGTATAGAATAGGAAGAAGGAGCTCCTCAGCCAAACAAATATATTGTAACATTTGTGCCTAAGTCCACAAAATTCTGAATTTTCTATTCTCAGCCAAAATCCGACATTTCAGACGTCCAGTTCCAACATTCGGGCACCTGAAATCTCATAATCGAGGTAATTCTGACATCCCTTCGTGCACTCGACTGCCCAATTTCGTCGTACCCGTGCCCATGAACATTCGAGTGCCTAGACCTGTGCGAGAAAATTGGCGAGACAGCCCGCTGACTCACCAATTCACCACCTCAGTCAAATCACGGATAAATCAACTTTCGGGTTGCTACAGTGAAATTCGGTGCCCAAAACATGAGTCCAAAACACATTCGTATTCTCTCATGGGCTTGTTTGGCGTTGCGATGCAGCCTACGAGCGGGCTGCTCTGCAGGGCTTCTAGTGAAAGCTCCACTATCAAAGCTTTTCTCCCCATTTTGCACAGTTGCACTCACGACCGCGCGGCCAAACAGGGCCTGAATGAACCTATTAATTGTATAGCTACTACCAAAACTAGGATGTATACTTTGTCAAGGAGATTGAATTTTCTACATGCCAATGAAAGAAATTCCTACTACCAAAACTAGGATGTATACTATATCGGTTATGAAAGCATGTTTTATCATTTGTATATTTGCTTTTCCCACTTTTACTTTTTGCACTACAGTTATCTTAGTATAGTACTTGGAAATAGAAAAGTTAAGAGCTTTGCTATCTTCAACAGAAAATGAAAAAGAGATTTTGGGGCTAGCAAATATAGTTCTAATTTAAATTAAGCTTTTGATCTTGTTGTAGAGGTGAATTGTTAGAAAATTAAAATGCTATTGCGTTACTCTAATAATAATACTCAAACAGTACTTTATTGAATAACATTACACTTATAATAAAGCCAAAATGATTATAAGATCGGCAAAAATGCCAATCTGGCTGTAATATGCCTCAAATTAAAATGATTAATTGCATGAAGGATTATCAGTAACTAATTTAATCAGATTTTGACCTGTTCAAATTGAAGCTTCAATTTAAGGTGTGACATATATATCACTAGTATTGTTTGTAGAATGAGTTGGTGCTTATAATTAGGCAATGTATAGTATCAATATTGTCCTTTTCTTATCATCTTTTTGAACGCAAATTATATTCTTAATCAAACATGCCATTAATTTTTTTAGAATTTTTGTTTGGTTGGCTTCTAACGCATCTTTAGGGATGCAAAATGACATTTTTGTTTAGAAAAATGTTCTGCGATGTTCTTTTTTAAAAGAATTGTTTTTATTAAAAAACCCTACAATATAAATTGCAAGCCATTCAATCACATACGCTTATGTTTAAAAAAGAAAAAAGTAGAACAATATATTCTATTGAATACTTTCGTTTCGCTCCAGAGGCCATTGAGATGAGGATCTATTTGTTCGAATGAGCACCTATAAATTAAATAAATTTTTTAATATAGCTGATAAATATTATTCAAAAAATTGAGAAAGTGTCAATTCAAAAATTTGAAGTTGAAGGACAACAATTTTAGAGAGCCCTAAATGATTGTTTAGCTCTTTCGCTCATTAAAATGAGGATTTATTTGTTCATGTAAAATGCAGAAAAATATTGGATTATATCTTTTTGAGGGAAGTTAGCCGTTTTCTTCTTGTTTGTTGTTGTTGTTGTTTTTTTTTATTTTATATATGCATGGTCAATTTCGAATCGTAGAGGTTGATGCACATATTCTTAGAACATCAATGAAGATTCTGTAATTAACCTTCAAAATCACAGTACATAAATTAAGTTACGAACGAGCTAAGTTTATATTCCACCGTTTAAAACTATCTAAATTTAATGTGCTAATGGAAAAAGTTAAGTTCTTCTCTCTCTATGAAAAGTACACTAATTTCTCTAGAAAGTTTTAATTCAGAAAAGGGTTACTTTCATATAGATCCCTGCAAATGTATCAAATAGTAAATATATTGCTATAAAATTTAAGTTATCAGATTTATTCCTTAAAAAATTCTCTGATTTACATATATATCCTTCCAAAAATTCTAGTTCGCTCATATATATCCCTGTCGTTTGATTTACCGTTAATTTTTTAATAGTGAGTGCATAAAATGACTATTTCGTCCTTACAAATTTATTCTCACAAAAAGCTAATTTTCTTTCTCTCTCTCTCCTCGCCTTCGCCGCGGCACGTGCGGCGTACCTTATTTTTGCCGCGACCGAGGGCCTCGCCTTCGACGTCGCCGCCATTGTAGGTCTCGCCGTTGCCACCAATAAAGAGGAGAGGGTGAGAAAGATGACGAGACTCAACATTGAAATACAAATAATATATATAAGGGGTGGAAAGGTAAATTTACACCTTAGCTAATTGTGGTTAGTTTTTTAACTTATGGTTATATAAATTTTGGTAAAAAAAGGATATATTTGCAAACAGAAAGACTTTTTGAGGGATAAATTTGGTAACTTAAGTTTTGTAGGAATATGTTTGCTATTTAATATCTGTACTAGGAGTCATATGCAATTATCCTTTCAAAAAGTCACAGTTGAAGGGGTAAGGTTAGCAACTCCTAGAGGTGGGGGGGCCTTTGTAGATTTTTACCTGGAGTTCAAAGTGAGGCTGCATCTCACGTTCGACGTGATGCTTTGGTAAGGAAAACGTCAGCCCCTCATCTGAGCTGGCGAGCAGTGGTTGGTCGACCGACGGCTTCGCGGTCGAAATGTTGAATGCGTCGGCTACAAACTGAAAGTCTCGGATGTGGAGCTCAACCTCTCTCTGACTTTGAGATTCGGACTTCTTCCTGCAGCAGCCGCCTCGTTAGGGTTCCAAACGCTTTTTTTAAAAAAAAAAAATTTGAAACATATTAATTTTTTTATTAATTTTTTGTCACCACGCACCGTTATATTCTGGTTGAGTCGGAACGGAGGAGGTTTTCGGCAAATATTTTACAAATCCAAACGGATCAAAGAAATGAAGGCGTCTCCATTTTTACATTTCGTTTTCTTAGCGAATAAAGACGGATTCAGTACATATTATTTTATTTTTTATTTTTGACTCACACTTACCGTTCCATTCAGAGTGAATAGAAGTGAAAACTCCATCAACCTAGAACTTAGTTGGTAACACTTTTTTTTTTTTCTATTTTTGTAGAATTAGTTGGTAACTTGTCGTTGGCCATCGCGTAGTGTACGACAATAAGTTGATTTTGATGACCTATTTTGATTGTACATGCAATTTTTTATGGTTAAAACTTTTAAATTAGTTTAGAGTTATAGTTTCCTGATTTATTAGTTGTTGTTGACAATTTACGATGTAATAGATTAAAATAGAGAGAACTTTCGTAAATTTTTATTTTGCATTTTATTCACTGCCTTTTAAAAAAAATTATTTTGACCTCTTAAATTTAAAGTCGTAGCACTTGATCCAGAAACATTATTATTTCTAAGTTACCGACATTGTTATTTTATCCTTACAATGGTGGTAATATATGAAAATCTTCTATTTTTCTTCAAATTAAGTAATTCCATGAAAGAAATTTCCTGCCATGTACTAATCAATTTTTTTATAAGAAATGCTACTGATACACCCTACTTTGGGGTGTACATCTTACACCCACTTTATCCAAATGCTATTAATTTTCTACTTGTCTTCTCAACATTTTTTTTATTTTTAGTAACAATTATTTAGATATTTGTGAATCCTCTGATGGAGGATAATCTTACACCCTCCTTTTGGGGTGTATAAGTAGAATTTCTTATTTTTTATTCGTCATTTCAAAAAATAAAAATGGTATACCAGTAGTTATTCAGTTATACCATATAATGTATTCATTGGAAGAAGAGGAAATTATAACCATGCAAGGTTAAATAATGCAATTTTATATCTTAAAGAGGCAAAAATAAATATTTTTAAGAGATAGGAGGATAAATATAAAAACCTATGTATCACTGACGTAGCAATACGCCTTGCGTGTCCGTGTCAGACACACGCGTGTCCATGTCAGACTCATGTCCAATGTGGACGCACTGTGGACGCGCGTTCGACATGCATCCATATTGTATACATTAAAAAAAGTTATTTTACTTTTTTTTTCATATATAATGTAAGATAGTAAATATTTAGGCTTTTTGGTGAATATATGCAAATATTTTTTGGATGATATAAAAGAAATTATATATGATAAAACTTTTTTCTTAAAACTATATGAACTATTGATGAGAATTTTATTAACTTTCGTTCGTATAAAAAAATAGCAATATTTTGACAAAATTAATTTTTTATATAGAATAAATATATAATATTATATTAATAATATTTTATTTTATTAGCAATATTCATGTTGTGTCCTTGTCCTACTTTATTTGAAGTAGTTGAGTTGCCGCGTCCGAGTCATGTCGTGTTCCGTGCTCTGTATTTCTATATTCTCGTCGTAACGCCTACACAAAAGTAGATATATTCAGAAGGAATTTTGCATTTTAAATCTGAAAAGGCTAATAACATTAATACATGAAATAAATTTTAATTTTTTATATGTTAATATTAAATAAAATTCATTTGTATGTATGGTAAAAATCAGTTGGGATACCTTATATCAATAATTATAGTTGAACAATTTAAATAAAACAATTATGTTAAATTTATATATGAATATAATATATTGGTATTTTTTTTGGTTGAAGAACCAATTTATTGGATGTGCTGTTAATATATCTAATTTAAAAATTAGATTTATTTAATCTAATCAGATTTGTAAGTATTTACTAAATTAATATATCATTGTATACAGAGTTATGTATTAAATTTCTGAAAGCATGAAAGCCCAAATGTTTTCACTTTGTTTTCTCTGATAATAGAACATCTAAATCCGTGATTGATATTGTAAAATATGATTAAGATTATTTAAGATATGATATTCGAACTTTTAAATTTTCAACATTATTTATCTAGTAATCTAGTGATCTTAAAATGGATAGTTAAAAATTAACAATCTCATAAAATACATCGTACACATAAGTTTAGAACTGTTGAATAACAAAAAACAATCATTTGTCTCTAAAAATTCAAGTCTAGGCTCTAAACTTTCGAAATTAAATGAGAGTAGGGGCTTGGTGGAAAATAACGTGAAACGACAATTTGTTTCTATCTTAAACAACTATGTTAATATTTGTATTGAACAAGAAAAGGAATTTTCACGTTCTAAATTCTAAAACAAAATTCCTAACCCTTCGTAAGCGTAGTGTTTTTGGAAGTACCGCAGACTACTAAATACTATTTTTTTCAATGGTATAATTTAGGATAACCTTCAAATTATTCCTTTGTGGTTAGTTTATTTTTTACTTTGCCACTCTAGAGTTCAAAAAGTTTGACTTTACCTTTGTATGGTATAATTTTTATTTTTGAAAAAAAATTTATATAAAATAGGATGACAAAATAAATTTTTTTAAAAAACTATAGGGTAACATCACAGAGTAGGGCAAAGTGCAATTTTTTAAACCACAGAATGACAAAGTAAAAATGAGCTAAACCACAGAGAGACGAAGTGAAACTTTTTGAACTATAAAATATCAAAGTAAAAATAGGCTAAACCACATCGGGCAATTTAAACTTTATCCTATAATTTAATATATTAATAATATTTAGTATTTAAATTTTACTCATTTGAAAGATCGGACCAGGTAATCCCATCGGACAACTTAAAGTAGCATCTCCACCTTCCATTCTCCATCACCAACCAGACATGATTTCACGAATCTAAAAGCAACTGTTCACGAAGCATGATGAAGGCTGATGGTGGAGATGACATCAACAACAAACCCGCAATTAAAATATTCAATTAACAGGCACTCACCAATCCATCTATTAATCAGTACCCTCTAATTATTTAACTCTTAATTAATTTTATTTATTTATTTATTTATTGGGAAAATGGAGGCATTGAGGGGGCTCTCTCCAAAATTCAACTCTCATCTCTCGAGTCAAACCCATCCCTCCTTTCTCACTTCTCTCTATAAATAACCCAACTCTCCATCCACTGAGAAATACAAGCTCAAAAAGAAAAAAAAAGAAAAAAAAAAAGAGAGGAGCTTCTTTAAATTTCTACTCATTTTTCTCTTTGAGATTTGGATTTGGGGGGTCGATCCGAGCTTCTAATCCCCATTAATGGCGACCAAAGTCTATATTGTGTGAGCATTCCCGATACCCACCTCTTAAATCTCTGCATTTTGCTCTCTCTATGTTGATCTATGTCTATGTAGTACCATTTTTCTGTGGATCACATTGTGTTGTTGTTGTTGTTGTTTTTTTTGTTTTTTGTTAAAATGTACGTAGATCCCATCAACTATATGCCATTTTGAAGTCGATCCCTTAACTATTTAGCTTTTGATTTAATGATTTTTTTCAATTAATTTGAAAAATGGTTCGTTGTGTTTTAACTGTTCTGCTAAAGAATGTGAAACAATCCGTATTTCCCAAAAGGTTAAGCAACTAGAGAACGATATTTTTAGTTTTTATATTTAACACTTTTTCAGATCTGGACTCAGAGGTATTTTGATAGGCCGAAGAGAAATTTAATAATGCTAGAGGACTCGAACTCAGGACTTCTTGCTTTAATACCATATTAAAGAACATGAAACAATATTATTCTCTAAAAACTTAGTCTATCAGAGAACGGTATTTTTAATCTTGGGTTAGTTTCATACAGCTCCTGTAAACATATCGAATAATAAATATATTCCTACAAATTTCAACTTTTCATATTTATCTCTGCAAAAGTCCAGTGATATTCATATTTACCCCTCTGGTTTGTTACTGTTAGAACACTGTTTATTGTTTAACAGAAAACAAGTGAAATGACATTTTTGCCATCACAAATATATCCCTTCAAAAGCCCTAACTATTAGAATTATGCAAAAATGTCCTCCCAAAAATTATCAATGGTCATCTTTTTCCTTTCTGCCATCACAAATAACATAAGAGGGGTAAAAAGTTCAATTTACCTCATTTACTAATCAGGGTTAAGTATTTACCTATGGTTAAGTATATTTTTCTAACGGATCCTAACAGCAAGGGTATATTTGAAAACGTTGAGACTTTTGCAGGAATAAATATGAAAAATTAAACTTTGTGGAGATATATTTGCTATTAGATATGTTTACAGGGATTTGTATGCAATTAACCCTTTAATTTTTTATATTCAACATGTTCTGAATGATGAATATGCAGATTGCATTAACTGTTAATGATTGATAGCTAATAGAGTTATTAAGTTTAACAAAATTCTAATTCAATTAAGAAAAATAGATCGAATTAAAGCAATTACAAGTTGAGAGGCTACAGTCAAAAGAAAACAAAGTTGAAAGGTCTGTTTGAAATGGTTTCTAGTTGAGGGGGTCTGCATACATTTTCTTCTTTTTTATTTTTTGGTTGTAAGTAACATATCAATCATTTTGATGTTTGAAACAAATGAAAGTGTGTAATTTTCCCATGGATTCTCTTTGTCTTGACCTTTTCATTTGATGCAGGTGGTTCCAAATTTTGAATAACCTATTATATATTTTGTGATTTGAAGCTATTTGATAAAGCAAATTCAGCAGATAACTAATTATAATTAGGATTTACTCTTTCAAATTTCTTACCATTTTCTCCGATAATCAAGTGGGCACCACCAAAGTGTACTAATTAGTAAAGAATTCCAAAAAGATGAAAAAAAAGAGGCATGAATCTTTTGGCTTTTTCTTTATGTGAATTAGCTGTTTGGCTATGTTGGACATTTAAAACTCAATATCTCTATCGACTTGGTAGGTTTGTGTCCTCTAATTAATACAATGTATCTAGAACGTTTGCAATTTAATGGTGGGGGCCTATATTTGATGTCCTTTCATACTCAACTTTTATTTACCTCTATTTTCATTGCTTCATGTTGATATTATTGTGTCTTTACTGATTTGATGTGGATTCCCTACATGAAATTGCCTATGTACTTGGCAAACAGTCATCTGTTTTGATGTTTCCTAGTGTCATATATCCTGTAGATTTTCATATCAATCCCCTGAATGTGCAGGTTTCTTCAGATAATACCCTTGTGTTTTATTTGGTTCCTGGAATCTAGAACTAACAGTAATTGCCGGATTACTGTGCATCTGATTCACATGAATCGATTACCCAGAATATTACTACTTTTTGTTTGTGCAGTTGTTTTTAAGAGATGCATTTTTGTAAAAGTAAAAAAGGTATTTATGTAAAATGTTTTTGAAGGCCATTTAGGAGTTTAGGCGAAATGGAAACTAAAACTGAAATTTTGAACATTGGTCCAGATAAACATCCATCGGCAAGATGATCGAAAGATATGGTATGATGTCGAGTCCAAAGTCATGCTCTTTTGCTTGCCAAATGCTAATCCCTGTTTATTACTAAGAGAGTTTATTAAAATTGTTTACACCCATATCTTTGTACCTGTGCCAAATGCTTATCCCTGTTGGCTACTAAAAGAGCTTATTAAAATAGTTAATTCCAATAATGTTTTTATACTTCTACAGGTACTACTCCATGTATGGGCATGTCGAGAAGCTTGCAGAAGAGATCAAAAAAGGTGCCTCATCCGTCGTAGGAGTAGAAGCTAAACTGTGGCAGGTTTGCTTTGGTTGCAGCACACCTTTCTATATATAAGCTTAATGAGTCTAACTATATACTGTTGATGTGTGGTTTGGATCTCTCCAAGGCTATCAAAGTGCTGATACTGAGATATTCATAAGCTAAACTTTTAGCTTATGGAGAAGAAGCAGCAATCATCCATGTGACAAGGAAGAAGTCCGGAACTTTTACTACTGCAGGAATTTGCAATGGCCTTCTTGGCTCCAAAAGCAGAAGCTCCAATTGGAAGCTTCTTTCTTCTACTGCAATGTGAAGCTGTTGTGGAGATTTTATGCTTCATTGAAGCAGTATATCAACACAAGCATTACCGAGGGCAAACAAACTCTCAAGTGCTTGGAGTGAACCAGAATGTTACAGGGATATAGAGTTGGTTGAACTATCATTTCTCCACAAGAGAAGTTATACCTTTATAAATTTTAGGTTCATCAATTGCGATGTTCATCTATCACTGCTTGTTCAGGGATTAATTTCCTAAATATTCTAAACCATTTTCCCTCTGGTATGAATCAGGGAAATTTACTTTTCACTTTTGAATATGAGAAATCTGCGGTTGTTGTCCTCAATTAATTTAACCTAATGAGCTCTAGGCGTCACTCATTTCTTCTGAATATGGTAGATATTACTATGAAAAACTTTTCTAGCGAGCTTCTTTAAGGAGCCAAATTTTTTTTCTCTTACAACATCTCTCCATTCCTTTTTGTTAGACATCTGAAATTTATTGTTGTCTTAGGCAGAGTTTGTTTCAGGGATAGATTTAGGGGGGACAAATTTTATCCCTCGGTTATCCCTTTGTTTAGTGATAACTTCAAGACATTAGATGGTAATTGCAATGTTTGCAGGGATGATGAGGTATATCTGCAAAGATAACAGGGATAAGTTGGGATAATGTGAGTGACAATAGTATTTTACAGGGTAGCAGGAATAGTTGTTCCTTGGTTAATCTAGAATTAGTCAGTTTGACTGGAATAACTATTTCAGGCCACTTCTTGCTGTCTTAGGCAGAATGTGGATAACTTGATGTTCTAGCCCTGTTGTCACCAGAACAAAAGGATCCAAAGATTTTGCACCATCTCATTCGATGTTGGGATTTTGTCAATTGAATTGCCAGCGTCATAAAACACATATGAGGTGCATTACCTTTGTACAGTAATCTTATCTTTTTGGTTTAATAGGTAGCTGAAACTCTTCCAGAAGAAGTGCTTACAAAGATGGGTGCACCCGCAAAGAGTGACGTACCCATTATTAAACCAAATGAACTTGTTGATGCCGACGGGATTATTTTTGGATTCCCTACTAGGTTTGGGATGATGGCTGCACAATTCAAAGCATTCCTTGATGCCACCGGAGGCCTGTGGAGAACCCAACAGCTTGCCGGAAAACCTGCAGGGATCTTCTTTAGCACTGGTACACAGGGTGGCGGACAAGAGACCACTGCGTAAGCTGTTCTTTTTTTGCCTTGAAATCAATCATTATTATTTTCAATTATTTTTTTCCTTCTTCTTTCTAGTAGTTGAAGTATGTTGTGAGTTTGCAACGGTCTCTGTAACTCCTAATAGAAGTCTGGCATTGGACTAACAAAAAGTCCGAAGGTTTTGCTATGATAAGAACCTGAAATGGGCTGCTGCCCTAAAAGGAAAAGCTCAAACTTGAACCTTCTATTTCTAACTGCATAATCACAGCTATTAGGGGAAATTTGACGCAAGTGTTAGTGATATCTTTTTGAACAAGTATGCCCAACTGAACTTCTGTAGAGGATCCATCTAGGCCAAACAGGTCTTTAGTCCAACAATATGTTGATTGTCATTACGGAAATATCTTTGCCACCCTAAGCCATTATTTACTCGAAATTTGATCTTATGTCATTTATAATTGATTTCCCTCTATCAACCTCTTTTCTGTAAGCTATTGAGACGTGTTATATTTAATGGGGAAAAAAAAAAGAACTATTCCTTTGGGACCGTATTCCCGCATAAATTTCGATACTCTTAACATTCAAATTCATAATAAATTTTCCGTCTCATTTGCAATTTGCTGTATATAAGTGGGAGAAGATAACTAGCTAAATGTTGCTAGAAATTTTGTCAGTTTAAATGCATTGCACGCTAGTTTAACTTATCTGTTTTCCTTTTCAGTTTGACAGCTGTAACTCAGTTGACCCACCATGGAATGATATTCGTGCCGATTGGTTACACTTTTGGGGCTGGAATGTTTGAAATGGAGAACGTGAAGGGCGGCAGCCCCTATGGCGCCGGCACTTTCGCAGGAGATGGTTCGAGATTGCCATCCGAACTCGAGTTACAGCAGGCGTTCCATCAGGGCCAGTACTTCGCGACAATCACAAAGAAGTTCAAGGGATCTGCTTGATCTACTTGAAAACCTGCATAGCAGAATCATACTACATTCCTATACCGTTCAATAAAAATTATCGTTTTCTGTAATTTCGAATTGCGTTCTAGTATTTGTTGTCTTTGTTGAATTTTTGGTCCTAGTGAGCTTTGATTTTTCATGTTGTGGTACAATATATGTTAGTTGGTAATAAAGTTTGATTGTATGTTAAATTGTTTATGCGATGTGAACTTACAAGTTGTTGTTCTCTATTGTGAAAATATGATGACTTGGAAAAGAAAACTTTTTTGCTATATAATTACTTCAGAGTATACATGGTAATATATACATGTGTATCTAACCAACTCCACTATAAGGGAGTGCAGGTAGGAACAACCTGAACAACCCAAGCAACCTTTAGCTAATTGCTAACTATAAGGTATTGTACAAAATATACACAAGATATGTTTTATATGTCTGTTACACCCCCTCAAGTTGGAGTATGAATGTCATGAATACCCAACTTGCGGAGAAGAGAGTGAAATCGATCTCGACAAAGGGCCTTTGTCAGAATATCCGCCAATTGGAATTTAGTAAGGATATGAGCAGTGATAATTGCTTAGGATAAAAGATGTTGACGAATAAAATGACAATTAATTTCTACATGCTTTGTACGTTCATGGATTTGCATCGATGCACAAGGCTACCTTATTGTCGTATTCAAGCTGCATTTGTCAAGAGTTAAAGATTCCAAGAGAACTGAGGAGAGATCGAAGCCAAAAGCAGTTCACAAACAGCAGCTGCCATGGAGTGGTATTCAGCCTCTGTGGATGACCGAGATACAGTAGGTTGTTTCTTGGTTTTCCAAGAGCTTAGTTCATCACCAAGGAATACAAAATAGTCAGTCATCGACCTCCTGGTCATGGAACAACTTGCCCAATCTGGATCACAGTAAGCCGTCAGCTGAAGGGACGAGGAAGATAACATAATACCTTGGCTAGAACAATGTTTCAAATATCAGAGAACAAGAAGAAGAGCATCCCAATGTCCTTGCCGTGGATCTTGAACAAATTGAGAGAGGATGTGGACCAAGTAGCTCAATTCAGGTCGTGTAATGGTAAGATAGACCAAACGACTAACCAGGCGACGATACCGGCCAGGATCAGAAATAGGAGCACCTGAGTCCGCCATGACTTTTAAGTTTTGCTCCATGCGAAAATTGGTAGCTTTAGCTTAAAGAAATTGGAAGACCACACTCCATTAATGTCCTTTTAAGATACTTATACAAGTAAAGGAGCGCTTCTCCAACCTATATTGTAGAGGATGTTACAACTATATACTCTCAAGAATAGGGAACTAATTTACAAATTGCTAAAATATTAGGTTGTGTTTGGTGCAGTTGGGTTGTCCTCTTAATCCCGATTTGATCTTGATTTAGTAGGTTGGTTGAACTGGCTCAATGCGGTCTAGTTTGATGCTTCAATACTTCCTCGCAAACTAGGCGTTGGTGGAAACTAGAGACCAAGTTTCGTTCTAAGACCGACAAAATAGTCCCGAGTTAATGGTTTTGTAAAAATGTCAGCAAGTTGTAAGGAAGACGGAACGTAACGAGTGATAATGGAGCCCGAGGGCAACCTTTTACCACACAAACTAGTAGTCGATCTCGATATGCATAGTTCGACCATGGAACACCAGATCGGTCGTGAGGTGCAGAGCAGATATTTTATAAAAATGTCATGTAAAATATGTGAGATCCATGTGAGTTCAGCAGCTACCGAGGCGAGGGCCCGATATTTGGCCTCGGCCGTGGATCGAGACACAGTGGGCTGCTTCTTTGCACACCAAGAAATACAATTTGAGCTAAGAAAAGAACAATAACCTGTGGTAGATCGCCGGGTAAGTTTGCATCCCGCCTTGTGTGAGAATTCAGATTTTTGTACTCTTCTTCTGTTATTTGAATTCTGTAACCCCCACCTCTGTTTACTGCATTTTTGAGCTATTTGAGCATATTTATACGCGTATTTATGGTTTACGGTATTTATTTTACGTAATCGTAATTTCGGGATTTTAGTTGCGGAGAGTGTACGGCTTAACGTCGCGATCCGGAGACCGATTCTGGCGATCCAAAATGCTAAGTTCGATGTCTCGGCAGTGCTGAACGCAATGGCGTGATCCGTGTCGGTGTGCGACGCACGGTTTGAAAGTTATTGCATCTTTATCGCAGATCGCTCGAAGGTTACGTTTTATGTTTTCGCGATTGAGTCCCCGTTTTCGCACCTTTTCGCGCGATTTCGAATCGCAGGGGCCTGGGAGGATATTGTTACTTTGGGAGGGAGATTGTGGCTGAGAGGGAGGGGTAGGTGGGGTTGGTGGAGGCATTAAATGGGACTTGACCCAACCCCCTCTCTTTGCTTGGTGAACACTCCACCCTTCTCACTCCCACACTCTCTCACTCTCTCTTCTCCTCAGCCTGGGCCAGAGCACCAGCACCCCCCCTGCCCCTTAGCCTTCTCCTGTGCATCTCCGGCCGCCGCCGACCACCCCAGCTGGCCGGAGCTCCCCAGCCACCTTCCCTCTCCCTTTTCCTCTTTTCTCCTTCTTCTTCTTCTTCTCCTTCTTCTCTGAGGTGAGCACCCAGGGGGAACCCACGCTTGAGCTCCCCCTGAGGTGGCTGTGCCACTGGTGCCGCCGGAGTGCCGTCGGAGCCGCCGCCAGGCTGCTGTGGCCACTGTTTTGGCAGCAGCTGGCCGAGCTGTGTGAGCTCAGGCTGCCGCCGCCTCCCGCCGCTCAGGGGGGTGAGCATCGTCACCCCGGGGACCTCCGCCGCCGATCCCTGCTGTCCCGGCCGTCGCCGTGCTGCCGGAGCGCCGCCGCAGCCGCCGCAAGCTTCGGCTTGACAGCTTGGGCAGCTGCGGCTGTGTGCTAGCTCCGCCGCCGCCACCGCCGGTTGTTGCTGTCGCGGCCGCCCCCTACCCGACGTCCGGCGACGCCATCTTGCCGGTGCTCGCCGTACGGGCCGCCGCCTCCGCCGTTCCTTGCCGGAGTGGGCGTAGCAGAGCCTTCCCGGAGCTAGGGCTCTCCCCTACGCCGCCGCCGCCGCACCCTGTTACCGTCTGAGGTGAGGACTGCCACCCTTAGGTCCTCCGGCGTCGCCCCCTGCCTTCCCGGCCGTCGCCGTGCCGCCGGACAGTCGCCGGAGCCGCCGCGGGCTCAATGTAGGCAACTTGGGCAGCCGCGGCCTACCTTGCCCCGCCGCCGCCGCCGTCGCCGGGTTATTTTGTCGCGGTAACCGGCCAACCGGTGTCCGGCGACCCCCCTCTCGCCGATGCTCGCTTCGCCGCCGGCCATCGCCGCTGTTCCTTGCCGCGCCGACAAGCCCTAGTCAACCCGAGAGCTGCGGAGCTTCCTGCGCCGCCGCCGCCGCTTTCCGCCGCCGGCCAAGGTGAGCCCTCCCTTCCTTGTGACCCTCTCGACCGACAGTGGCCGCCGCCGGCCTTGCCTGCCGGCCGGCAGCCGGCCGGAGCTAGTTGCTCCGGCCGGGGTCTTTGTTTTTGCTGTTGTTGGCCGCGCCGAGGTTTTGGGAGCCCCTGGTGCTTCCCGAGGTCCGGGAAGGTGAACATGAGGATCATGGCATCTCACTGATCATCATGCTCACCTCCATTTTGGTTTTGCTCGAGCCGCTTCGTCGTTCGGCTTTTGTCGTGCCATTTGTATGCTTGTGGCCTTGTTTTTATGTAATTGCTGAGTCCGCGACTTGCCCCAACGCAGTAGGGCTGTGAGCACGGTCACCGTGACATCGTTACCTATCCGCTGGCGCTTGCGGAAGGTCGTGCGGATGTACGGCTTGCTCACACGGCCTTGGTTAAGCTTGCTTTTGTGCGCGCGCCCACTTTTTTATGGGATTTCCTGGCTTGCGGACTGGTCCTGTCGCAGCGGGACAATGAGCACGGTCTCCGTGACGTCGATACCTATCCGCTGGTACTTGCGGAAGGTCGAGCGGACGAACGGATTGCTCGAACGGCTTATTTTGGTGTATGTATGTATGTATATGTTGCTTGTTATGGACCTTTGGCATTTGTCGCAGCATAGCGACGCTGTGGGCAGCAAGGGGATGGTCGTGAGGACCCTCTGGACTGGTTGTCCAACCCCCTCGCCCTTCGTATAGTTTCGGATTCATTTCCGACGCGTTTTTCGATGAAATAATCGGCGAAACGCGCGTTTCTAGTGGTGCGACTCGCTCGCTGTTTTCGCGAGCGACTCGGCTTCGTCGTTTAGCCTTGTTGGCTGTTCCTCATCACTGTCCTGAAGTTTCGAGGACAACGGATGAGCGACGAAGGGTTCCGGTGCCATTTCGGCATTTTTCGGGAGCCCGGGAAGCCTTTTCGGGTGCGTTTGTTGTCGTGGCACCCCGAGCTTGTGCTCGCTGTCCCAGCACTTGGTGTTATGTGTTCGGGGACAGCGAGGGACTTGTTCGACTGTTTAGTACCCCTCTGGGGCTTTGTGTGGTTTCGGGATCGTCCCGGTGGGTTTTCCGGGCGATCCGTCGGTTTCGGGATGTGTGCGCTTTGTGTTTAGCGTGGACTTGGTGGACCTTGACCCTGTGAGTCTTTCGTAGGTCCTGTCGCGGTTCCCGAGAGCCGTCGGTGTTAGACTTGATCTTACCTACAGGTGGGTACTTCGATCCGGAGTCGGTTCAGTGGACTACGGTGATACCTTTCTATCCCTTCCTTTGCTTTACAGTTATTAGTTCACTTGACTCCCGTAGACTCTACTTATATGCGTGCTTGGATAGTAGAGTAGTTGTGGCTTGCATGTTCCTTGAGACGACCCAGTCGGTCGGTGGTGATCGCTTGTCATTCTGAGCGATCCTAGTTGTGGCTTGCATGTTCCTTGAGACGACCCAGTTGGTCGGGGTGATCGCTTGTTGTTCCGAGCGATCCTAGTTGTGGTTTATCGGTTGCTTCTCGGCTTGTTGCCGTTCTGTGGATTGAGCATTTGCATCGATCGTCACAGCTCTTCTAGCACTTCACGTACACCGCGGTCTGATCCACCGTTTGGAGGTGTTCTTTTCCGGAAAAGGGTCGTTGAGTTTGTGCCGACCCGTGAGCCTTGATGCAGTGCGTCCAGAAGGTTTATGTGCCTATAGATGAGCAGGTGACAGTGCATGGGATACGTCCCGGTAGTTTCAGATTGGGTTTACTTCGTGGTTTTCCCTTTGATGCATACTAGTTGCTTACAGTAGCATAGTTATTTCAGTTGTATGTTAGCCTCATACTTACTTGTGCTACTGTATACCATATCTATCTTTTGTTGACCCTCGTGCCGGTGTGTACACCTCGCCTTCGTCGGCTTGCGGTACCCACTGGGAGGGGGAGGGGAGACATGCGTGCATGTTCTCACCCCCCACCCCCATTGCAGGTTTCAGGTGAGCAGGGTGGTGAGTGTCGGGACGCTGCGAGGCACGCCTAGATAGTAGCTCTAGAGGTTCCGACTCGTGAGGCTACATCCCCAGATTTGGTTATCACCCTACTTTCGCCTATTAGATGTCATTTGTGGTTCAGTTATTCTTTGAGCTTACTCTAGCATGCTTATGTGTTGTGAATTTACTCCTTATGATTATGTGATGATAGCATGCTTGGATTGATTGGTTGTATCCTTATTTTCCAGTCGTTTCATTTATCGAGCATTTTGGTTTTCTACCCCTCGTGGTAGCGTCGTAAAACAAGGCTTCCGTGTGGGAAACGGTTTTCAAATGGATTTCTGATTGCTCGGTTTTGTGATTTCAAAAAAGAGAGTTCTCGTGTGGAGAACAGTTTTCAAAGGCTTCTTCAATGATTGAGATTAGGGTTTCAAACTAAAGCTTCTGGGTAAGGAGCAGCTTTCTAGAATGATTGTTGCTTGTGCATTGCATCATCCTTCGCTTAAGGATTTGCTTAGATTCATACAGGTTTAAGGACTGTTAGCTGTATGAATCTCTCGTTGTGTTGATGTGCTGTTGGGATGAATGAATGGTGGTTGTGATCCTGTTGTTTGTTGTTGGACGCCGTGCAAATACAGGGGAGGCTCTGTCCGTGTGTACAGTGGACCCTGTATTTGTGGCGGGTCTGTACGTGGCGCGGGCTAGGCTTTTCAAAAAAAAAAAATTTTAGCACGTTTTTCCGCATCTTGAACTAGCCCGGGGCGTGACAGATTAAGATGGTATCAGAGCGTAAAGGGAACAAACACTCGTTCATTCATCAACTTGTAACTGAACCACTGGTTAGGCTGACCCCTAGGAAGACCTAGGATGTATAGGCGCGCGAGCTCGAGGGGTTTGTTTTCGGCTTGTGCTTTGTGGGAGTTGCCGACCCCTTTTCTCTTGCGCTGGATTCTGCTTTTTGCAGTGGCTTGTGGTCTTGGTAGACCTCCTCGTCCGGATCGTGGTGGTGGGCGTGCGCCTGCGGAGCTGTCTGTTGTTTTTTTTTTTTCTGTTTCGGGCCGTTGTGGCCGGTTCGAGTGAGGAGCTGGCGGGAGGCGGACAGCCTGGTGTAGACCGTGCCCTGTGTGCTTGGGGCCGAGGCGAGTGGTCAGCTGGCGACCCTCTCCGGCATGTTCCGGCTTGTTCCGGTGGTTTTGCAACAGGCCACGGCAGCTGCCGCTCCAGCCCCTCCTACTCCTCCGCCGTGCACCCCGATGACTGCTGACCCTCCTGTGGCACCCACACCGTTGTGCGACGACCGTGACGACGACAGCGACTTCGTCGGCTGTTTCGCGCGTGGACGCCGACCCCGCGTTGGGGGGGGTGGTGGTCACATCTGAGCGTGTTGGGGCGGATCTCCTGAGTTTTGATCTGCCCTTGTTCGCAGGTTCGTGCTCCTTCTAGTGGTGGTGGATCTGTTTTGTTGGGCTGTTCTTGCCCTGTCCCTACTTTTCGCGTTGAGCACGAGGGCCTCTGCGAGTGTCTCTACGGAGACGGTGCTTTGAGCTGTTTCGACCGCATTTTGGGTGTTATCCCCTCTGTTTTGTTGGGTAGGGCTGTGGAGCCTACCCCTCTGACGTCTTGCTGGTGGCATCGTCAGTGTTGGTTTTTTCGACCATTGGCTAGTTCTGGCGTCGAACTGACGTGTACTAGACTGAGTGGACACTGTTGAGTGTCGGGTGTTTGTTGGTGCCTACGTGGCTTGCGGCTATCCTAACGCCTAAATTGGTGTCTTATGGGATTCCGGGTGGTATTTGTAGGTTTCCGTGTTGCCGCGAGATCTTCCAGGTTCTTGTTGGAAATCTCACCGCGTCGACGTTGGTTAATCGACGCTGGTTTTGTTCTGCCTCCGGTTTGGTTCGCTTGGTTGACGACCCTTTGTCGCCCGTAGCCGCCGGTTCGTTGTTGGAAGCCGATGACTCCTAGAGAGTTGGCTCAGGGCAGACTTTGTTTTGTGGGTCGGTTTGCTGTTCCCGTTAATTCGGTGACTCGTCTGTGACCTTGGTCCAGCTGTTGAGTGGTTGACCCGGTACCTTCGTGGTGTTGCCGACTGGTTGTTGGCCTTGACCTTGGGATATTTCGTTTTCTTTTGATAAGTACGTTGGCTGCAGACAACGTAGTGTCGAAAGTTAGAACGAAATACCCTATCCCTTTTGGGGACTTTCTGGATTGGGTCGGTGCTTTCCCCTTGCAAGACATTTCTCGCCCTTGTCGTCTTGCGGAAAGCTGTGTGTTGGTCATCCCCGATCTAGTGGTGAGCCTTGAGCTAATCCTGGCGTGGTTTTGCGCAGTTGATTTGCCATCACTGCCGTTGGTTTGACTCCGGTTGAGTCGGGGTGCCCTCTTAGCTCGGTTTCGGGATGACGGGAGCCTGGTTGTGGGCTCCGAGCTGTGTTTGCGTGCAGAGTTTTCGCCGTGTCTTTCGTATAGTTTCGCTTTGGAGCGCGTGTCCGATCTTTGGATCTGAGGTTCGGAATCGTTGGTGCTTGTATCGCTTGTTGCGATTGGCAGCCCTGTACGCCTGAGTGTTGGACTCGCAAGGTTTCCGTTGGTTGGATTGTGAGTCGAGCTACCTGTTGGTCGGTGTTGTTTTTGTACCCTCTACCGCAGACCTTCGATCTCTTCGACCGGCTCCAGGGAGCCTCGGTTTTCTCGAAGTGTGTTCTGCAGCCAGGTTATCTTTAGTTGAGGATCAAGGCCGAGGACGTTGCGTTAACGGCCTTCCGGACTCGTTGCGGGCTTTACGAGGTAACGGTTTTGCCGTTCGGTTCGACGAACGTCCCGGCAGCCTTTTGGATTTGATGAGCTGGTTTTTCGGTAGTTCTCGGATCAAATTGTCGTGGTCTCCTTTGCCGACATACTGATCTATCCGAGGAGTTTCCTCCTTGGTTCGCATCGTGATGTGGGTTGGTTTTGTGGAGGAACCAAGGAAGGAGGACTCTGTTGGTGGTTTGGCCTGTTCCGGCTCCTGTGACCGAGTTTGGGGACTTCCTCGGCTTGGGCGTCGTTGTCGGCGAATTGTTGAGGGTTCTCCTCAAAATCGCCGCCCCTTTGAGTGAGCTGTCGAGGTAAGGCACGTTGTTTCTCTAGACTCCCGCTTGTCTGTTGAGCGTCTTGGAGCCGATGGACTGTTTGACCCGTGCCCCTATCTTAGCATTGTCGCAGCCTGGTGTGGTAGTTACGATCGTCGGCAATGCATCTATGGATAGGATTGGGGGGTGCGTGCTCATGCAGCAAGAGAGGATTATCGTTTGTGCTCCGCGCTAGTTGATGGACCGTAGGAAGATCTATCTAGCGCTCGATCTTGAGTTAGCAGCAGTGGTGTACGCTCTCGAGCTTTTGAGACTGTACCTTGTGGAGCTACCGCGTAGTTGTTGCCTTTGGAGGTACACCCACCTTGACGGATCAGATTTTCGGTGGGCAACCGATGGATCCGCACTTGTAGAGAGAGTGCGAGCTGGACTGAGAAGGTGACTTCGTGCTACATGCTGTTGGTCTTCCTTCGAGGATGGAGTTGTGTGCCCAGTGTTCAGGATTTGAGGTGAGAGTTTTGGCTGAGGCACACCAGTCGCCGTACACCGTTCATCCTGGAGAGACGAAGATGTACCGCGACTTGAGGCTGAATTTCTGGTTGTAACTCAGCATGTGGCACTGTGCCAGGTTTGTCAGCAGAGAAGCTTTGACCTTTGCCTGTACCTGTGGGGAAGTGGGAGCAGATCACCTGGGTTTTCGTCACCGGGTTGCCTCGTTCTCTGCGAGGTCAAGTTGCGATCTGAGTTTTGTGGACTGTCTGACGAAAACAGCTCACTCCCTATCGGTACATCTGTTTTAGTCTTGGGATCGGCTGGCGCAGCTCTATTTGGATGAGTTCGTCGGGCTGTTTGGAGGGCCAGTGTCGATCGTTTTGGATTGGAGTTCTCGCTTCGTCCCCCAGTTCTGGAGAGGCTTGCAGTAGGCACTGGGGACGAGGCTCGACTTTAACTCAGTTCAACCCTCAGAGTGTTGGGTAGTCGGAGCGAGTCTTCTAGACTCTCAAGGTTATGCTCCGGGCATGCGTTTTGGATTTTGGTGAGGGTTGGTTCAGATATCTTCCTTTGGTGGAGTTTGCCTTCTGCGGCAGCTTCCTAGCGAGCATTGGATTGGCACCGTGCGAGGCGTAGTGTGGAAGTCGTTGTCGATCACTGTTCTGTCTGGTTGACGTGGTTGACGTGGTGTGAGCGTCGTGTGATCGGCCGACAACGGTTTAGCTGAGGGAGGATCTCAGCTGCGGTGAGGTGCCTGTGAGGTTTTTGGCTCGCATTGTGAAACAGTTGAGGAATCAGAGCTTTCTATTTGTGAGACTGCGTTGGACGAGTCGCGAGGAGCGCGAGACTTCTTGGGAGCTAGAGTCTGCTTCGTGAGAGCGGTATCCGCTGTTGTTCGCGGATAGTGTGTGAGTAAGTTTCGGGACGAAACTTCTTGTTAGGTGGGAGTGATGTGAGAATCCGAATTTTTGGAAATTTGAAATTCTGTGTTCCTCTCCCCCATTACTGTGTTTTTGATCTGTATACGTATATATATAGGTTTTTGAGCTATATATATATATATATGTATATAAGTGTCTTTTAGTGTATTTTTTTTGTTAGTTTTCGGATTTTCGTCGCGGAGAGTGAACGGCTTAACGTCGCGATCCGGAGTCCGTTTCTGACGATCCAAAATGGTAAGTTCGATGTCTCGGCAGTGCTGAACGCGATGGCGTGATCCGTGTCGCCGTGCGACGAGCGGGTTAAAAGTTATCCCATCTTGATCGCCGAGAGGTCGTATGTCACGTTTTTTTTTTTCGCGTTTGAGTCCCCGTTTTCGCACCTTTTTTCGCGCGATTTCGAATCGGGGGGCCTGGGAGGATATTGTTACTTTGTGGAGGGAGATTGTGGCTGAGAGGGAGGGGTAGGTGGGGGTTGGTGGATGCATTAAATGGGACTTGACCCAACCCCCTCTCTTTGCTTATGCTAACACTCCACCCCCCCCCCTCTCACTCCCACACTCTCTCACTCTCTCTCTTCTCCTCAGCCTGGGCCAGAGCACCAGCCCCCCCCTGCCCCTTAGCCTTCTCCTGTGCTCTCCGGCCGCCGCCGACCACCCCAGCTGGCCGGAGCTCCCCAGCCACCTTCCCTCTCCCTTTTCCTCTTTTCTCCCTTTTCCTCTTTTCTCCTTCTTCTTCTTCTTCTCCTTCTTCTCTGAGGTGAGCACCCAGGGGGAACCCACGCTTGAGCTCCCCCTGAGGTGGCTGTGCCACTGGTGTCGCCGGAGAGCCGCCGGAGTGCCGTCGGAGCCGCCGCCAGGCTGCTGTGGCCACTGTTTTGGCAGCAGCTGGCCGAGCTGTGTGAGCTCAGGCTGCCGCCGCCTCCCGCCGCTCAGGGGGGGGTGAGCATCGTCACCCCGGGGACCTCCGCCGCCGATCCCTGCTGTCCCGGCCGTCGTCGCCGTGCTGCCGGAGCGCCGCCGCAGCCGCCGCAAGCTTCGGCTTGACAGCTTGGGCAGCTGCGGCTGTGCTAGCTCCGCCGCCGCCACCGCCGGTTGTTTGCTGTCGCGGCCGCCCCCTACCCGACGTCCGGCGACGCCATCTTGCCGGTGCTCGCCGTCCGTCCGCCGCCGCCTCCGCCGTTCCTTGCCGGAGTGGGCGTAGCAGAGCCTTCCCGGAGCTAGGGCTCTCCCCTACGCCGCCGCCGCCGCCGCACCCTGTTACCGTCTGAGGTGAGGACTGCCACCCTTGGGTCCTCCGGCGCCGCCCCCTGCCTTCCCGGCCGTCGCCGTGCCGCCGGACAGTCGCCGGAGCCGCCGCGGGCTCAGTGTAGGCAACTTGGGCAGCCGCGGCCTACCTTGCCCCCCGCCGCCGCCGTCGCCGGGTTATTTTGTCGCGGTCACCGGCCAACCGGTGTCCGGCGCGACCCCCTCTCGCCGATGCTCGCTTCGCCGCCGGCCATCGCCGCTGTTCCTTGCCGCGCCGACAAGCCCTAGTCAACCCGAGAGCTGCGGAGCTTCCTGCGCCGCCGCCGCCGCTTTCCGCCGCCGGCCAAGGTGAGCCCTCCCTTCCTTGTGACCCTCTCGACCGACAGTGGCCGCCGCCGGCCTTGCCTGCCGGCCGGCAGCCGGCCGGAGCTAGTTGCTCCGGCCGGGGTCTTTGTTTTTGCTGTTGTTGGCCGCGCCGAGGTTTTGGGAGCCCCTGGTGCTTCCCGAGGTCCGGGAAGGTGAACATGAGGATCATGGCATCTCACTGATCATCATGCTCACCTCCATTTTGGTTTTGCTCGAGCCGCTTCGTCGTTCGGCTTTTGTCGTGCCATTTGTATGCTTGTGGCCTTGTTTTTATGTAATTGCTGAGTCCGCGACTTGCCCCAACGCAGTAGGGCTGTGAGCACGGTCACCGTGACATCGTTACCTATCCGCTGGCGCTTGCGGAAGGTCGTGCGGATGTACGGCTTGCTCACACGGCCTTGGTTAAGCTTGCTTTTTTTGTGCGCGCGCCCACTGTTTTTATGGGATTTCCCGGCTTGCGACTGGTCCTGTCGCAGCGGGACAATGAGCACGGTCTCCGTGACGTCGATACCTATCCGCTGGTACTTGCGGAAGGTCGAGCGGACGAACGGATTGCTCGAACGGCTTATTTTGGTGTATGTATGTATGTATATGTTGCTTGTTATGGACCTTTGGCATTTGTCGCAGCATAGCGACGCTGTGGGCAGCAAGGGGATGGTCGTGAGGACCCTCTGGACTGGTTGTCCAACCCCCTCGCCCTTCGTATAGTTTCGGATTCATTTCCGACGCGTTTTTTTTTCGATGAAATAATCGGCGAAACGCGCGTTTCTAGTGGTGCGACTCGCTCGCTGTTTTTCGCGAGCGACTCGGCTTCGTCGTTTAGCCTTGTTGGCTGTTCCTCATCACTGTCCCGAAGTTTCGAGGACAACGGATGAGCGACGAAGGGTTCCGGTGCCATTTCGGCATTTTTTTCGGGACCCCGGGAAGCCTTTTCGGGTGCGTTTGTTGTCGTGGCACCCCGAGCTTGTGCTCGCTGTCCCAGCACTTGGTGTTATGTGTTCGGGGACAGCGAGGGACTTGTTCGACTGTTTAGTACCCCTCTGGGGCTTTGTGTGGTTTCGGGATCGTCCCGGTGGGTTTTCCGGGCGATCCGTCGGTTTCGGGGATGTGTGCGCTTTGTGTTTAGCGTGGACTTGGTGGACCTTGACCCTGTGAGTCTTTCGTAGGTCCTGTCGCGGTTCCCGAGAGCCGTCGGTGTTAGACTTGATCTTACCTACAGGTGGGTACTTCGATCCGGAGTCGGTTCAGTGGACTACGGTGATACCTTTCTATCCCTTCCTTTGCTTTACAGTTATTAGTTCACTTGACTCCCGTAGACTCTACTTATATGCGTGCTTGGATAGTAGAGTAGTTGTGGCTTGCATGTTCCTTGAGACGACCAGTCCCAGTCGGTCGGTGGTGATCGCTTGTCATTCTGAGCGATCCTAGTTGTGGCTTGCATGTTCCTTGAGACGACCCAGTTGGTCGGGGTGATCGCTTGTTGTTCCGAGCGATCCTAGTTGTGGTTTATCGGTTGCTTCTCGGCTTGTTGCCGTTCTGTGGATTGAGCATTTGCATCGATCGTCACAGCTCTTCTAGCACTTCACGTACACCGCGGTCTGATCCACCGTTTGGAGGTGTTCTTTTCCGGAAAAGGGTCGTTGAGTTTGTGCCGACCCGTGAGCCTTGATGCAGTGCGTCCAGAAGGTTTATGTGCCTATAGATGAGCAGGTGACAGTGCATGGGATACGTCCCGGTAGTTTCAGATTGGGTTTACTTCGTGGTTTTCCCTTTGATGCATACTAGTTGCTTACAGTAGCATAGTTATTTCAGTTGTATGTTAGCCTCATACTTACTTGTGCTACTGTATACCATATCTATCTTTTGTTGACCCTCGTGCCGGTGTGTACACCTCGCCTTCGTCGGCTTGCGGTACCCACTGGGAGGGGAGACATGCGTGCATGTTCTCACCCCCCACCCCCATTGCAGGTTTCAGGTGAGCAGGGTGGTGAGTGTCGGGACGCTGCGAGGCACGCCTAGATAGTAGCTCTAGAGGTTCCGACTCGTGAGGCTACATCCCCAGATTTGGTTATCACCCTACTTTCGCCTATTAGATGTCATTTGTGGTTCAGTTATTCTTTGAGCTTACTCTAGCATGCTTATGTGTTGTGAATTTACTCCTTATGATTATGTGATGATAGCATGCTTGGATTGATTGGTTGTATCCTTATTTTCCAGTCGTTTCATTTATCGAGCATTTTGGTTTTCTACCCCTCGTGGTAGCGTCGTAAAACAAGGCTTCCGTGTGGGAAACGGTTTTCAAATGGATTTCTGATTGCTCGGTTTTGTGATTTCAAAAAGAGAGTTCTCGTGTGGGGAACAGTTTTCAAAGGCTTCTTCAATGATTGAGATTAGGGTTTCAAACTAAAGCTTCTGGGTAAGGAGCAGCTTTCTAGAATGATTGTTGCTTGTGCATTGCATCATCCTTCGCTTAAGGATTTGCTTAGATTCATACAGGTTTAAGGACTGTTAGCTGTATGAATCTCTCGTTGTGTTGATGTGCTGTTGGGATGAATGAATGGTGGTTGTGATCCTGTTGTTTGTTGTTGTACGCCGTGCAAATACAGGGGAGGCTCTGTCCGTGTGTACAGTGGACCCTGTATTTGTGGCGGGTCTGTACGTGGCGCGGGCTAGGCTTTTCAAAAAAAAAAATTTTAGCACGTTTTTCCGCATCTTGAACTAGCCCGGGGCGTGACACCTTGTCCGCATCAGCAAAGGCGAATAAGTCCAGCGAGCTTCGAACTAGTATGCAAAGCACTAGGTGTAGATTTCCCAGTAAATACCGGAGTATTCGCTTTACCATTTGGTAATTGGCATTAGTGGGGCATGCATATGCTGACAGACGACGTTGACCACAAATGAAAGATCCGGGCGAGTAAGGGTGAGATATTGGAGAGCACTGACAATGCTTCGATAGTGCGAGGGGTCACTATATAGTTGATCTCCACCGTTAAGTGGAGGCGGTTTGGAGGTCATAGGAGTGGCAATAGGCTTGCATTATTCCATAGAGGCCCGAGTTAAGATATCAGAAGTGTATTTTCATTGTGAGAGAAATAAACCATTAGAAGTTTTGTACTTCAATCCCCAAAAAGAAATGGAGTGGACCCAGATCTTTCATAAGAAAAATCTGACTGAGAGCAAAAATAAGTCGATCTAGAAGTTGGTGCGAGTTACCTGTGAGGACAATATCATCCACATAGAGAAGTAGGATAATGGTGTGACCATCATAACGATAAACAAATAATGATGGATCGGAGATACTACAAAGAAACTCATAACTGAGGAGGAAGTCACTGAATTTGTCGAACCATGCCTGAGGAGCTTGCTTGAGCCCATACAGTTCGTGCAGAAGTAAACAGACATGATCAGGATAAGTCGAGTCATGAAAGCCAGGTGGTTGCTCCATATAAACCGGTACTGCGAGGTCGCCATGTAAGAAAGCGTTTTTAACATCCAATTGATGAATCGACTAATGTCGAATAGTGGCTGTAGTGAGGACGATGTGAATAGCACCCCGCTTTACGACCGAATTGAATGTCTCAAGAAAGTCGACCCTCTCCTCCTGATGGAAGCCTTTAGCCACAAGATGGGCTTTGAGTCGATCAAGTGAGCCATCCACATGGAGTTTTGTCTTGAAGACCCATTTACAGCCGATGACATTCATTGAGGGACACTGCGGAACAAGCTGCCATATTCTATTTGTTGTAAAGGTGTCCAATTCCTCGCGCATCGCAGCTGTCCACCCAGAATGTTTGAGAGACGATTGGACAGTGCGCAGTTCGAGAGGAATTGTTGAGAGGACAAGATTGGCATATCACGGGTTAGGCTTGAAAATTTCGATCTTAGAGCGGGTCACCATACGGTGCACAAGGGAGTGGCTACTTCTAGCACAGTAGGGGGGGCATCGACCGGAGGCACAGACAAAGAGCCGGGAGGACCAGTAGGTTGCAAGTTTGCTGAAGAAGTAGTTGTAGCCTCATCGAAAAATAATCGGGTAACTTCTCGTGGGTTAGTTGAATCAGAGAGAGGAGTAAGGCCAGATTGAGTAGAGTTAGCAGAGTCGAGAGTGGAGCCCTAATGCAAGAGATCCCTGATAGAAGCAGTAGCGACCTGAGAGGAAGATGCAAATGGAAAATAATGTTCATAAAAAATAACATGCCAAGAAATATAGATGCAACCGGTAGATCGATGAAGGTAGCGATTGCCCTTGTGTTTCTCATTATAGCCTAAAAATATACAAGGCATTGATCATTTGTCAAACTTATTCATCATAGAACTGCGAAGATATGAATAGCAACAAGATCCAAAAGCACGAAGATGTGAATAGTCGGGATCCTTTTTGAAAAGAATCTAATACGGGCTTTTCTTGCCCAGTGCTGCAGACGGAAGCCGATTTATCAGATAATTAACAGTAGTGAAAGCTTCAACCTAGTAGCAATAGGGCATTGAGGCCTCAAATAGTGCAACGAGTCCGAGTTCGACAATGTGGCGATACTTTCTTCCGGCAACACCATTCTGTTCTGGTGTGCCCGGACATGAAAGCTGGTGTTGGATGTCGCAATTGCGAAGATGAGATAGGAAAGCATTACTGATAAATTCACTCCCTCCATCCCATTGGAAAATTTAAAATTTTCTTTCAAAAAATCTGAGAAATATATCCAAAAAATTATGGAAGGTGAGAAATATATCCAAAAAATTTTGGAAGGTGAGAAATATATCCAAAAAATCTGATTTGCGCTTCAACAGATATAACCAACAATAACGAGAAAAATCATCAATAAATATTACGTAATATCAAAAATATTGTACTGAAGATATCGGTGCAGGTCCCCAAATATCACAATGTAATTTATTCTAAGGAAAAGAAAAGAGAATTGAGAATCAAATATATAAAATAGTAATTTTGAACTTTTGCTTATCTGACTGCTTGTACACAAAGTGCCAGAAGACTTAGTTATTGAAATTAAATTACTACTCTGCAACTACTGCAAGACTTGGCTATTCGGGTGGCCGAATCGACGATGCCAAGTGAGTTCATCTACTGCCTTATTTCGCTGAGAGAAGAAAGCTACAAGGTGCGAGTCTTTATTGGTGTACAACCCTTGATGATTATTTTCCGTCATTAAATTTTGGTGTGTTCTAGAATCCTTAATAGAAAAACCAGAAGCATCAATTTCAAAATAGCAAGGATAATCTCTTATTAATTTGGAAATAGAGAGTTGACTTTTCTTCATTTGGGGGACAACCGGGACATTATGAAGTGAAAAACAACGAATACCATTCCCAAAAGAGCTGGTACGATACGAGTAATCGGTAGAGAAGTTACCAATCACACTATCAGATCCGGAGTAAAGGAACCAAGTTAGCAAGGTTACCTGGCTTATCTGTGATATGAGCATTGGCACCAGTATCGGGATGCCATTCATCATCATGCGCATCAGTGATGCGGAGAGCAGCTAGACTGCGGGGAATGTCATCGCTTTGATAGCTGTTGTTGAAGCAAAACCAGCATCGCAGAGCATCATGACCTCACTTTTTATATATTTGACAGGTGAGAGGATTGCTGCCGGTAGAGGAAGTCAAGGCTGGTGGTGGAGTAGATTGATAGCTCCCTGATCTGCCACATTGGGTCGTCTGAGGAAAACCCCGGCCTCGAGAGTTGAAGTTAGGGCCCCTACCTCGGTCCCTATGCCGTTGCTTCCGCGGCCTCGTCGGGACACAAAAGCCACAGACATATCAGGAGCTGGGCTTGAGTGTCGCTTGATTCGTAGTTCATAGCTTTGGAGTTAGGGAACCACCTCTGCATATAGCGGAATAGGCGGTGGAAACATAGTTGTCTTGAACGGCTCATAGCTCTCATCGAGCCTTTCTAGTAACCTGAAAATTTTGGTGGAATCCAAAACAGGTTTGCCAATAGCATGCAATTGATCACAAATTGACTTAAAATTATGAAGATAAGTAGATAAAGGATTATTTCCTTTCCTGATGTGTTGCAGCTGTGCGAGTAGGTCAAATTCACGAGCACCTGAGCTCTGATTGAAGTGATTGGTCAAGGCTATCCACACTTCGGCTGCAGTTTGAAGACCGACGGCATAGCCGAGAACCACTTCGGAGAGAGTGCCAACGATTTATGATTTTACAACGCGGTCGGTCTATACCCTATGCAGTCTGGGTTGTTGATATTGGCTCTGTAAGGAAATGCATGCATGTGCATACGCATTTAATGCAGCGGAAATAAATTTTATTTATAAAATATGATCCAATCATGTATACTTTAATATCATAACATTTATGATATTAGTATATATGTACCAAGATCATCTCGTGTGACACACAAAAATTATTATTCTAATTTAATTAAAAGAAGGGTTCGAAGTTTTTAACCTGTGCTAATTACCGAAATTATTTTACGGTTGATTTTGGATCTGAACTTCTGGTCCTTTGAGCCGCACAAGTGTTCGGCCTCTATGTGTATCCACACAAGGCTGCTCCGGGATCTGTGCTTCACACAATCACAGTGTAATCTCGAAACTCCTTTCGTGATCTCTTGTGTCAATGTGGAGAAGAATTAATCCTCAAAATTGAGCTAGCAATTTCAAGAGGATTAACTATACTATAGAGACCAATTATTATAGGAGGACCTCTCTCTTATGACTAGAAGAGAGTTTTATATGATTGGGAGAACTTTCATTCTTTCTCTCACACTTCACTTTATGTGTTGTGATGATTGAGAGAGATAATTTCCATCCTCTTTTATAGGCATAAGGCTCATAAATGAGGCGAGAATAAACTCTCCTTATTTAAGAATATGGCGAGAAACAGAGTGAAGAGGAAAGAAAGAAAACCGCCATCATAAATGAGAGGAGAATAAACTCCTCTCATTTAGTGACGAAGCGGAAAGAGGGAGTAGAAAAAGAAATGAAAACTCTCCTCCACTTAATACGCCAATTAATAAGAAGAAAAGTTTTCTTTCTTTAATAAATGTATGACTCATGTTTTTCCTTTACTCTACCTCTCCTCTTAATTAAAGAACCCGAAGGAGGAGAGGGTCATAAGTTTTCTCTCTCGTTTGTTGCAACTTTTGCAATAAGTTCTTATACTAAATCAAATTTAGTATTAGTCACTCCATACAAATTTTATCCCTTTCCAATTAGAGTTTTGCTAACCACCTTAGCAAATAAATTCTTTCTTTGCTATTTTAGCAAAATGGTCTCTATTAATTCTCCAAGCACTTGATCACATGCAGCCTTTATTGTGTGTGACCACATAGGTTCAATTCCACCTGGTAGTGAGACGTGACATTAAACTCTTTTAGTGTCACCATCGAAACTCTTTTCGATGGACCAAAATATTTTTGATTCTCCCAACTGAGTGTGATTAACTATCTTAATCACTCTCATGGGTCCCACAATCCACGAGTGACACCTAGCAGTATATCATGACAATCCAAGTAGAATGAATAATAGACTGAACCTCTAGGTGTAGTTACCATGTGATAAATTTTTTCTATCACTTGTCCCAATTGAGCCGAGGTTTTGGATAACTCGTCAAACCTCATTACTCAATCATATGCCTCATCTGATTAACAACTAATATAGAAACTCCTTTCCATAAAATCACACTGCCTTGGCCAAGGGCTTTTATATCTTGATAACATAGGACAATTACCTCTCTACCGAGGGTGATAGATTCCATCTTGGCACACACATACACCTCCACGTATGACCCACTGCAGCCAACATGTGTTGACTTTAACCCATGATTAGGGTATAAAGTATTTACACAGTCAAACTACAATAACCCACACGCAAGATAACCGTGGTGCCTCAGGTCAAAGGAACACTCACACCACTACAGTATGGAATAATTCACTGATGAGTGAGTAGACATCTATGTGATTATTCATATTTGGTCACGCTCAGTGAAATTGTTCTCCAACATTCACCTGTATGCTTACTCTAGTGTCACCACACTAATGACTTGAGACTCATCATCCCATAAGGAAAGTACATCATACACTGATCTATCCGGATTTATCACCGCCCTCGTGATAATCCTATGATCAAGAACATTTAAAAATTAATTACAGAAGAATATATGTCTCAAATTTCTAACATCTTAAAAATATAATTCTTCTACTATTAATTCTATGGACGATTCATATACATATATATGCATTTAGCAATAATATGAATGAAGAATGCCAGTTTATTAATTTTAAATAAAAGTACACTAATATCAACCCTATCGATTGGCTTATAGGGCATATAACTAACAGGCTCCACTTTCTGAAGTCGACGTCTTAGGTAGTGCGGTAGTCTCCCCCGTGAGGAAACCAAGTAAGTCCCGACTCTCGATCAGTGACAGTACTTGTGTTTCCCAGAGCAGATAATTTGTGTTATTAAGCTTCAATGTGACAAAATTTGCCATATTAATGGTAGAGGAAAAGAAAAATTTCGGATTAGATGAGGATGCCATTTTTTTGTAAAATGATCTTTGGTGCCCTAGCTAGTGTGGCTCTGATACCATAAAAAAATTAGAAGACCACACTTCATTAGTGTCCTTTTGAGATACTTATACAACTAAAGGAGCACTTCTCCAACCTATATTGTAAAGGAGGTTACAACCATATACTCTCGAGAATAGGGAACCAATTTACAAATTGCTAAAATATCAGGTTGTGTTTGGTGCAGTTGGGTTGTCCTCTTGATCCCGATTTGATCTTGATTTAGTAGGTTGGTTGAACTGGCTAAATGCGATTTGGTTTGATGCGTCAATATAGCTCCTAGCATGTCACACTCATATGAACAGTTTGGAACCATTTCTAACAACTTCAATGCCCAAGAAATATTTTAGCAGGCCAAGGTCTTTAATATGAAAGTAAGTATCAAAATTTCCCTTAAAAGAAGAATAATAGGAGCTCGAGTTGCTAGCAAGTATAAGATCATCTACATAGATTAGAAGAGCAAGAAGACACCATCATTTGAATAAGTAAAAAGAGAATAGTTGGCTAAGGACTAAACAAACACATATTGCTTCAAAGCATCTGAGAGTTTGAAGTACCAGTTGCGTGAAGCTTGACAAAGGCAATACAAAGACTCGAGGAGGCAACAAGCTATATTCGGCCAAATAGAGTGAAAACCAGGAGGTAGGCGCATATAAACCTCCTCATGAAGATCACCATGGAGAAAAGCATTGTTGACATCCATCTGGTGGAGCTTCCATCCTTTGATGATGGCAACAGCAAGGAAGCAATGGACCGTTGCAAGTTTGGCAACCGGGGTGACGGTTTCATAAAAATTCTGGCCCTCGATATGAGTGAATCTCTTTGCGATGAGTCGAGCTTTATAAAGCTCGATGCTTCCGTCAGCACATCGTTTGATCTTGTAGACCCATTTACACCCAATGGGTTTCTTGCCGACTGGTAAATTTTCGAGAGTCTATGTGCCATTTTCTTCTAGAGCATCAATTTCATCGGCCATTGGCTTCACACCATTGGGGATCACGACCGTCTCAGAATAGGACCTATGCTCAACAACAGAGTTTAGAGCAACTAGATAGGCTTTGTGAGTACGTGATAAATGATCATAAGTAACATAATTTCCAAGATGATGGGCCTTACCAGAAAAGGAATTGGGTGAGGACGAGTCCCAAGTGGGGTTTAAGGAGATGGCTGTGTTGTAAATATAATCATGATACTTCACTGGTTTCTTGTGTTCCCTTGGTGGCTGTGATAGAGCCAAACTCCCCATGTCAATAGGCTCCAAAAGATCGACGATCACACTTGATCTAGATGGGTCAACAACCGCCTCTTCAAAGCTGGACACAGCCGGAGATGGGCAATAGGAACTTGTGTACGCTCTCTAGATAACTCAATAGAACCATCATGCGACCTAGATGGATCAGCCGGTTGTGGAATGAAAACGGGTATTATCACGAAATTCTTTGAGGAAGATACATGAGCTTTTGCGGCTGAGGAGGAATCCAAAGCTGATGTAGCAGCATCATGCTGTGAAGGCACCAATGGTCTGCAGAAACAAGACTAGGAGCTAGGGAAGATAGCATAGAAGAAGTAGGCGCTAGGGAAGCTTTGAAATGAAAAGAAGCTTCATGAAAAATTACATCATGAGAAACCAAAAGTTCATGAGTCGAAAAGGTCGAAAACCTTCCACCCTTTCTTTGCATGAGGATAACCAAGAAATATACATTTGCAAGTGCGTGACGCGAATTTGTCAGGACTCCGAGACTTGTGATGGACATAACACAAAGAGCCAAAAACTCGTAAATGATTGACTGAAGGAGGCTTATGGAATAGGATTTAGAATAAAGTTTCGTTGAATAAAATAGTGGACGGTATATAGTTTATAAGATATGCTACGGTTAAAACACACACAACCCAGAATTTTAATAGTTAAATCGGCTTGAAATATAAAAGCATGAGCAACATTAGGAACATGTCGAGTACGCGCTCTGCTCGGCCATTCTATTGCGGTATGTCAATCCAAGTTGTTTGATGAATAATGCCAGGCTGAGAAGAATTTGGCCATGGAATGAAAGATGAATTTCAGACCATTATCATTGTGAATGAGTTTGATCCTGCAATCAAATTGTGTGACAACCATGTTATAAAAGAAAACAAGTAAATCATGAGTTTCCGATTTCTCGCATGTAAGGTAGACCCAAGTGTTGCGACTACGATCATCAACAAATGTTAGGAAGTAACGAGCTCTTGATAATGAAGGAGTATTATAGGATCCCCATATATCAACATGGATCAAATCAAAGATTTGTAATGCATTGCTAGAACTGACAGGAAACTACTATCGAGTCTATTTAGCTTGATAACAAATATCACATTGTTTATTGATGACATGAGAAGAAGAAACTCTAGGAAGATGTGAGACCCCAGATAGTCCTATATATAAGATATAATAGGGTTAAACTCTTAACCCGGCTTAAGCATTTTGGACAGTGGCTAGGCCCAAGAAGTTAAGAGAGTTAAGCGTGCTAGGACGGGAGTAGTCCTAGGATGGGTGACCTCCTGGGAAGTTGGGGCATCACAGTTGGTATCAGAGCCAATTACCAGCCGGAAGTGTGAGATTAGTCTCGGCTGAGCCAGGATTGTACAGCGGGGAGAGCGAGGCTCTCATACTGTTGACTGTTGTGGGTGGAGCGCGGCTCACCACAAGGTCAGTTTAGGCTAGCGAGACGAGTCTCACATCGCCTGGTACTTGTGAGTCTGAGCCTGACGAGGACGTCAGGACTTAAAGGGGGGGAGATTGTGAGACCCCAGGTAGTCCTATATATAAGATATAATAGGGCTAAATTCTTAACCCGGCTTAAGCATTTTGGGCGGTGGCTAGGCCCAAGAGGTTAAGAGAGTTAAACGTGCTAGGACGGGAGTAGTCCTAGGATGGGTGACCCCCTGGGAAGTTGGGGCGTCACAGAAGATGTTGTAGAACTTGAAATGAAGGATGCCCTAATCGCATGTGCCAAATCTTTGACTCATCGACACCATAAAGTGCTGCGAAGGCTGATGAGTGCAACACACGCCTTAAGTGATAAACTGTAGTACACTGAACTTTAGCAAATTGCGGAGTTCTAGTGAGAGAATAGTGCCTTATACTATTCTGGAGTTTTGGGTTGAGTTTGGTGAGCTTCGGAGTGTTTTCGGGACTTGAGAAGTGCGAAAACGGACTCCGGAAGTCGAAATCTGCAAAAGTGCAGATTTTGCATTGCATACCGGTATCTGGTTTAGGTATACCGGAATCCAGTGAAAACTGGTTGTGCGCAGCTCTCGGGTTCTGCGGAATTCCGCAGTTGATACCGGAATACGCTGGCATTCCGGTATGTGCAATGCGCATACCGGTATTGGAGCATTTGTACCGGTATGGGGAAGTCGCATACCGGAATCCCGTTGCGCAGACTGCTTGGCCGAGGCTCAGGTTTGCGGGATTTTTGGTTGGATACCGGTATGCCCATACGCATACCGGTATACAATGCAGAAATTGCATTTCGTGCTGTTTTGCAATTTTGGCTTGTTGAGGGGCCTAAGTGGATTTTGTGCATTGGGTTTAAGTACCCCTTCACCCCTTCACAGCCATTGTTGGCTGAGGACTTTGAGGAGATGAGGTAGGGTGTTCTCTCTCTCTCTCTCTAGATTTTCTTGCTCCCAACCTCTCTAGATCATGTTTTGATCTCTTCTTCCTCCATTTTCTTCATGGAGGAGTGCTTCTACGCTTTGTGGGGAGCTCGGGATGGACGAGGAGAGCCGGTTGGTGGATGAATCTCCAACCCTAGCCTCTTTTTGCTTGGTTTGGAGCTCTTATGAGGTGAGTAATTATCTTACAACTCCTCTACTTGTGATTTTTGCTTAAGATTAGCATGTAAACCTAGTTTCTTGGAAAATTAGGGTTTGATTTAGGGTTTCGTGATTGTGAGCCCTTGAGGTGGAATTGATGGGTGTAGAACGTTGTTGTAGGTTGGATTTGATGATCTCTAACCTCAATTTGGACCTAGAACAAGTTTTATTTGCTTAAGGTAAATTCCACCCTTTTACCTCATTGTTTTTGGTGGTTTTCGAAATTGCTTGTTCGATGCCCCTAACCCCTTGGAAAATTATCTTAGGGTATGAGAAGCTCGAGGGACAACTTCGTTTCGAAGTACTGCGAGGTTTCGACGGGTATCCGGTGGGTTTGGCCTCACCGAAATGGGTGAACTAGCTATGTCTCCTATCTTGTTATAGGATTGATTAGATGCATAATTATGTTAATTATGGCATGATGATAATTGTGATTGCATGAGACATATATGTTATGTATGAAAAGTGCATATTTCATATAGTATGGCATTATGATGATAATATGCATGCTAGAGTATTTGTGTTAGTAGTGTAATGATGCATTATAAAATGCTAATTAGGTTATGCATGCTAGAGGTGAGCATCATAGGAGACACTACTTGGTTGTGGAATTAGTGAATTCTCTTGCATACTAGAGTATGCTTGTATAGAGAAAGGAGAAGTTATGGCAATGCAGGATAAGTTGTTGCACCTCATATAGGTGGGCAACTTTGACGGGCATCGTTGGCTTTGGCTCGACCTTTTGGTCGTGGATTGATTCCATGTTTAAGACATGAGGAAAGGGATACTATTTGCATTTGATGTTATAATTGGTTTAACATGAGTCCATTTAGTTAATTAAACACCTACATGATAGCTCTATACTCTATGTAGTAGAGGTTATTGTAGCTTATGCATGGCGTGATTATGGACCCGTTGGCATCGTAGATTATATTGTTATAGCATCGTAGAATGCATGGATTTTATACATTAGAGTAATGCATGATGTTGGCATTTGTAGAATGCATGATTTATGGCATTAGAATAATGCATGATTTATGAACTTAGTAAACAAAGAGATGAACATTTACATGTTAGAGACATGGACATATTGGTAGGGACATACCATCGGACATTGAGAACAACATGATGATGTTGACATTTAGCATATTGGCTATTGGATGTAGTAAACATAAAGTGATATGTTTTGACATAACATGAAATTTAACCTATGATATTATTATGGTTGATTGTTGCTTGTGGCCACTATGCTTATTCACACATGCTTGTGAGGGTCGCTCCCTACAAGCCGGCACTCTGGAGTTGGCCTCGAGACAGTTGTTTCGCCCGTGTGTTAGAGAGAGCGCCGAAATGGAACCGCCGTGGGTAAGGCTCACCAAAGCGTGAGGTGTTGACTACCACGGAGCCATTAGGCTCGGCACAAGATGAACATCCCGCTATTGTATTATTTTATGACTACACAGTTATGGTGTATGCAAGGTGAATATTCATATGGTAAAAGGCTATTTTAACCGTAAATGTGACATTTGACACCCTAGTTAATCAGTACTTATAGGTGTAGCTGATGGACATAACGTAGGGTGGTGACCTTGTGGCATTACATGTAGTGAAACATTAACATGACTTGACACACTAGTGGTTAGTGAACATAACATACATATTGTTGAGGACAAGTCACATAGTTCATACATGTAGTAGCAAATTGAATATACATTACATACTTGTAGTTGGAGACAAGTCCTATGTGTAATAGCACAACTTGACATATAGTGAGTTTATGACATTATGACATATGTAACTGATCATGGCATTATTTTGACATGCATGTAAACCATGAAATTAATTGTTGAGCATATGACAATAGAGCATGTTCATGTTCATGTAGATGGTTTAGTCATTGGAGGCATGATAGTTGTAGAACTATCTGTTAGCATTTAATATTTTTATGCTTTATGTTTTAGTTTAAAACTATCTTGCCTCAGTTGACCTAGCGGTGTAATTCGCCACTCTCGGCGGCTTACCCACTGGGAACTATTGAATAATAGTTCTCATCCCCCTGGGGTTTGTTGTTTTTATTTCAGAGCCTTCCGCAGCAGGAGAGGCTTGGGATCGCGGTGAGGGGTTAGCAGCTAGCTAGAGCCTCTACGGTGTTGTTGTAGGCATACCATGGGTTTTCCTTTCATTGTATGTTGAATGAAAGATGTATAGATTTGTTGATTGATCTACTAGTTGAAAAGATGTATAATGCTATTGTATATCTTGAGAGTTTAGTTGTGTGGATTTTATTTTAGATGTAGAACTATGTTCTCACTCTGATTACCTTGTTTAGGATGTATTCTTTATCCTACTTGATTGTTGTTAGCATAGACGCCTTGTGTACATTGTGTTGTTTGAGGTACACGGCGGGTCTGTGCACGTGCCTGGTAGGCTCCCGCGAGGGCCCGGGGCGTGACAGATTATAGTGGTATCAGAGCCTAGGGTTGAGTCTTAGTGGACCTAGCAAACCTTAGGCAGGTTGGACGATAAGGAATAGGAACGTGAGAGACGGGATCTCTTGTGACATATTGGCGAAAGTATTATGATTGGGTCATTTCTAAAAGCTCCAAAATTGCTGGAGTTAGATCGGAGTGAACCACTTCTATACCCTTGGAGGGTCACGTTGGCGGCCGACAACGTGACATCGGGGAATAGTGGGAGTCCACTTCATTACTTTCGCATGATTGGGGTTATAGTATTGTGTGGGGATGCGTTGGCGTGGGGTGTTCCACCTGCGCATGTTTTGCTTGTTGCAGCTTGAGTGGTGATCGACGCACTCAATGGCGGCCGAGGCAGCCGAGACGGGACTTCTGCATCCTCCGGATTTGGTGAGACCCTGAAATTGAGAGAGTAACTGGTAAATTCAGCGAGTGTGGAGTGACGATCAATTATGATGTTACTCCAAGTTGAGGCTTTGCACCGGCAGACGAGAGGATTAAGCAACTGGAGGATTTGTCGATCCAGTTGGCAGTCGACCTCAAGAAATTTTGTGAGAATGCGGATCGTACCTTGATAAGGACGAGAGACGCGGAGACCGTTGGGGACGGCAAAAGAAGCTACTAAGAGTGGCGAGTCTAATGTAAGAGGACAATCAAAGTGATCAAGGAGAAATTGATCTCGAGAAGATGGACCTTTAGCAGGATGTTAATGGGACGTCAAATCGTCATCGACTATTGTGACGTGTGAGCGGTGGAGCCGCGAGTGCCCGATGATATTCTTGGAGTTGAGGCTAGTGCTCTCTTCGTGGCCAGGTGGGCCATTTCCAGTGGGAGTGATTGTGGAGAATAATGTCGACGGTATTAGGACCGACTTCGCGCGCGGCCGACTTTGGATGTGTGCGTGCTTGTTTGACGGGCGGATGATGACGCAGCGACGATGGAGGTTGTCGCAGCTCGTAGTGTTGGAGCTAGCTTGTTGCTTGCTATGATTGTAGCATTGGATCGGCTGTTTGCCGAATGCTTGGCAGGGAACTTGTTTCCCTTGATGCTTGCAGATCGAGTGGTCCTGAGTGTTTGGACTTGAGAGTACTGTTCTTGTACTCCGTTAGCTTTGGATGTTTCTGTGCGCTAACGAAGTGATTGGCTTTATTTGGCTGAAAGCGTATAGTTCTAATTTGAACTTGGGCTGGCCCTTCGGCTATTTGATTGCCGATGAGTGTGTGAGCCGAGCAGTAGTGCTTTGGGATCTTGGACACGAAATAGTGTTTTCAGAGGGCGTGAAAATTCGTTAATTGCGACGATTGTTTCACCCGCCCAAGCCTGGTTGTTGGCTGAGTGGGCGCGTGGCCTTTAGGCCAGCACCCTTGGTGAGTGTTGAGAATCCTCAAAAGCGAGGATGTCTCTAATGAGGGAGTTGCTCGTGCAATCCCGGTTGAGTTGTGAGAGTTGTAGGCTTGGTCTGGAGACCTATTTTGCCTAGTGTTTTCCTTGTGGAGTGTCGATCTCGTTTGTTCTACGTGGACGGGTCATTTCGACTGTGGGCCGACTATCGTGAACTCGATAGGGTCACGATCAAGGATATGCACCCGTAGTTGAGATCTGTTGATCTGTTTGATCAAGCTCCAGGGATTCTGGTTTTATTCGAGGGTAGTGGCAATCTGAGTACTACTCTCGTTGAGTTGAGTTTGAGTTTAAACCGAGGGTAACTTGTTTACTCGGTGTAGACATCACGAGATTGTTGCGATGTCGTTCGAGCTGTTGATGCTCTTGTGTGTTGTGATGTTTGGCCCTTCTGGGTGTCTTTGTCCCTGTGCGCATCGACGACATGTTGGAAGTCGAGAGGTGATGAAGACCATGAAGATTCCTTGAATGAGGTTTGCAAGTGCTTCAGATTGAAGGCGTGCTGATTTGGTTGTGAGGACTAGCGTCCCTTGGCAGTTGATGCCAAAGTGGTTATGATTGGAGATCTCAAGGAAATCAACCATCCATAGTGGATTGAGACAAGCGGATGTGATCGAAGTTCAAACTTCCTAGTTTGATTGGATGTTATGGATATTGGTGGAGAGATTACCTAGTTATCTACTCCCTTTTCTGGACTCACACATTAAGGGATTAAACCTTTTGGGAAGATATGTGTGAGAGGAGTTTCTTGGAACCGTTGGTGTGGTCGATGACCGCCAACCTTGGTTACCCCGAAGGTGGGCTTTTTGTTTTGTAGTTGCGTTTCTCTCTACGGATTGAGTTGCACTTTGGTGTGGAATAGAAAGGTAGTATTGACCTTTCAGCAAGTGAGAGAATGTAAGAGGATTTGCCAAATTGTGATTTGGAAGGATTGCCATGGTATTTACTTGGAAACTATGGCAATTTTATGTTTAGATAGTGGTGTGAAGTGCACCCAGATCTTATTGTTGGAGATATCCCTACACTCAAGAATATGAGTTGAAGCTGTGAGAACAGGTTAGAGGCTGGTATACCAGAGATATTGACAAGATAGGTAACATGGATTGGTACCTATCCTTTGGGTCGGATCATATGAGTTAGCCTTGACCCCGACTGGTAAATGGTGCAACCGAGATCAAGAGTGTTGCGACGGATGAATTCCTAGTGGACTGTCAGAAAGTGCCTTGACAATGGAATTGACAAGTTACACTTGTGATAGCAGGATTTATGAGATATGCCAAGTAAAGGTTATCTACTTGGTATGGATAGAGGATGATTGCCGAAGTCTCCGGAATTGAATTGTCTCGCTTCTAAGCTAGACGTGACGACTGTTGAGAGGTTGTGAATAGAAGTAACTATTCACCTGAATTGGACTGAGGAAAATTTTCGCACAAGTATACCTTGGTGAATTGTGCGACTGCTTAGAGCGCCTGGCTCTACTGCTTTGGACTTTGAGTAAAACGGATGATTCCCGTTGAGAGATGTGATTTTGGTATTTGAATCAGAGGATCTGATGATGATGCTTGATTAAGGAAACCCAAGAGATTTATGTTTGAGGAATCTAAGTTTTAGATTCTTGGGATTATTTGAGACCCTGAGGCAATTGGGCCTAGTGGCATGTGTAGTTGTTCTACTTCAGATCTAGTGAAGGTATTTGAAGTCTACCTGGAGGGTGGAGGTGGTTTCTTTAGAGCTGCATGAAGATTTAACTTCAAGGAGCAGTGGTTGCGGATTGAACTTGTGGAATGTAGGAATTCGGGATTATCACTATTCCTACTACAAGATGCTTTGGAGCAACATCTTGGACGCGATGCATGGTGTATGAGCTGGAGGCTTCACTGCGAGGGCGATATTCTTATCTCCTCTGGTTATGTTGATTGCTGTTGTTGATCCGTAGTTTCGCGGACGAAACTCCTTTTTAGGAGGGGAGTATGTAGTACACTGAACTTTAGCAAATTGCGGAGTTCTAGTGAGAGAATAGTGCCTTATACTATTCTGGAGTTTTGGGTTGAGTTTGGTGAGCTTCGGAGTGTTTTCGGGACTTGAGAAGTGCGAAAACGGACTCCGGAAGTCGAAATCTGCAAAAGTGCAGATTTTGCATTGCATACCGGTATCTGGTTTAGGTATACCGGAATCCAGTGAAAACTGGTTGTGCGCAGCTCTCGGGTTCTGCGGAATTCCGCAGTTGATACCGGAATACGCTGGCATTCCGGTATGTGCAATGCGCATACCGGTATTGGAGCAACCGGTATGGGGAAGTCGCATACCGGAATCCCGTTGCGCAGACTGCTTGGCCGAGGCTCAGGTTTGCAGGATTTTTGGTTGGATACCGGTATGCCCATACGCATACCGGTATACAATGCAGAAATTGCATTTCGTGCTGTTTTGCAATTTTAGCTTGTTGAGGGGCCTAAGTGAATTTTGTGCATTGGGTTTAAGTACCCCTTCACCCCTTCACAGCCATTGTTGGCTGAGGACTTGGAGGAGATGAGGTAGGGTGTTCTCTCTCTCTCTCTCTAGATTTTCTTGCTCCCAACCTCTCTAGATCATGTTTTGATCTCTTCTTCCTCCATTTTCTTCATGGAGGAGTGCTTCTACGCTTTGTGGGGAGCTCGGGATGGATGAGGAGAGCCGGTTGGTGGATGAATCTCCAACCCTAGCCTCTTTTTGCTTGGTTTGGAGCTCTTATGAGGTGAGTAATTATCTTACAACTCCTCTACTTGTGATTTTTGCTTAAGATTAGCATGTAAACCTAGTTTCTTGGAAAATTAGGGTTTGATTTAGGGTTTCGTGATTGTGAGCCCTTGAGGTGGAATTGATGGGTGTAGAACGTTGTTGTAGGTTGGATTTGATGATCTCTAACCTCAATTTGGACCTAGAACAAGTTTTATTTGCTTAAGGTAAATTCCACCCTTTTACCTCATTGTTTTTGGTGGTTTTCGAAATTGCTTGTTCGATGCCCCTAACCCCTTGGAAAATTATCTTAGGGTATGAGAAGCTCGAGGGACAACTTCGTTTCGAAGTACTGCGAGGTTTCGACGGGTATCCGGTGGGTTTGACCTCACCGAAATGGGTGAACTCCCCCTATGTCTCCTATCTTGTTATAGGATTGATTAGATGCATAATTATGTTAATTATGGCATGATGATAATTGTGATTGCATGAGACATATATGTTATGTATGAAAAGTGCATATTTCATATAGTATGGCATTATGATGATAATATGCATGCTAGAGTATTTGTGTTAGTAGTGTAATGATGCATTATAAAATGCTAATTAGGTTATGCATGCTAGAGGTGAGCATCATAGGAGGCACTACTTGGTTGTGGAATTAGTGAATTCTCTTGCATACTAGAGTATGCTTGTATAGAGAAAGGAGAAGTTATGGCAATGCAGGATAAGTTGTTGCACCTCATTTAGGTGGGCAACTTTGACGGGCATCGTTGGCTTTGGCTCGACCTTTTGGTCGTGGATTGATTCCATGTTTAAGACATGAGGAAAGGGATACTATTTGCATTTGATGTTATAATTGGTTTAACATGAGTCCATTTGGTTAATTAAACACCTACATGATAGCTCTATACTCTATGTAGTAGAGGTTATTGTAGCTTATGCATGGCGTGATTATGGACCCGTTGGCATCGTAGATTATATTGTTATAGCATCGTAGAATGCATGGATTATAGCATTAAAGTAATGCATGATGTTGGCATTTGTAGAATGCATGATTTATGGCATTAGAATAATGCATGATTTATGAACTTAGTAAACAAAGAGATGAACATTTACATGTTAGAGACATGGACATATTGGTAGGGACATACCATCGGACATTGAGAACAACATGATGATGTTGACATTTAGCATATTGGCTATTGGATGTAGTAAACATAAAGTGATATGTTTTGACATAACATGAAATTTAACCTATGATATTATTATGGTTGATTGTTGCTTGTGGCCACTATGCTTATTCACACATGCTTGTGAGGGTCGCTCCCTACAAGCCGGCACTCTGGAGTTGGCCTCGAGACAGTTGTTTCGCCCGTGTGTTAGAGAGAGCGCCGAAATGGAACCGCCGTGGGTAAGGCTCACCAAAGCGTGAGGTGTTGACTACCACGGAGCCATTAGGCTCGGCACAAGATGAACATCCCGCTATTGTATTATTTTATGACTATACAGTTATGGTGTATGCAAGGTGAATATTCATATGGTAAAAGGCTATTTTAACCGTAAATGTGACATTTGACACCCTAGTTAATCAGTACTTATAGGTGTAGCTGATGGACATAACGTAGGGTGGTGACCTTGTGGCATTACATGTAGTGAAACATTAACATGACTTGACACACTAGTGGTTAGTGAACATAACATACATATTGTTGAGGACAAGTCACATAGTTCATACATGTAGTAGCAAATTGAATATACATTACATACTTGTAGTTGGAGACAAGTCCTATGTGTAATAGCACAACTTGACATATAGTGAGTTTATGACATTAGGACATATGTAACTGATCATGGCATTATTTTGACATGCATGTAAACCATGAAATTAATTGTTGAGCATATGACAATAGAGCATGTTCATGTTCATGTAGATGGTTTAGTCATTGGAGGCATGATAGTTGTAGAACTATCTGTTAGCATTTAATATTTTTATGCTTTATGTTTTAGTTTAAAACTATCTTGCCTCAGTTGACCTAGCGGTGTAATTCGCCACTCTCGGCGGCTTACCCACTGGGAACTATTGAATAATAGTTCTCATCCCCCTGGGGTTTGTTGTTTTTATTTCAGAGCCTTCCGCAGCAGGAGAGGCTTGGGATCGCGGTGTGAGGGGTTAGCAGCTAGCTAGAGCCTCTACGGTGTTGTTGTAGGCATACCATGGGTTTTCCTTTCATTGTATGTTGAATGAAAGATGTATAGATTTGTTGATTGATCTACTAGTTGAAAAGATGTATAATGCTATTGTATATCTTGAGAGTTTAGTTGTGTGGATTTTATTTTAGATGTAGAACTATGTTCTCGCTCTGATTACCTTGTTTAGGATGTATTCTTTATCCTACTTGATTGTTGTTAGCATAGACGCCTTGTGTACATTGTGTTGTTTGAGGTACACGGCGGGTCTGTGCACGTGCCTGGTAGGCTCCCGCGAGGGCCCGGGGCGTGACATAAACCCTATTGCGCAACTCACCCACTCCAATCGGCCTCTTCAAAGCTAGATCCTGCAAGATGCATATATTGGAAAAGAATGTTACACTACAATGTAAATCACAACTCAATTGCCCAATAGATATTAAGTTGCAATAAAACTCTGGAATATATAAAACATTTTTAAGGAAAAGAGTAGGACCAAGTTTGATGTGTCCAATTTTTCGAGCATGTAGCATGTTTCTATTAGGAACACAAACAGAAAAACTATCTGGAACATCATACATGTCTGAGAGGTCGTCTAAAGTGCCAGTTATCTGGGCTGATGCGGCGGTGTCAAGAACCCAAGATGTTACACCTGCAGACTTAGAGAAAAACTCACTCGCAAGATCCTCGGTGACGACATTTGAGGTGCCGAGTAGTGCATAGAGTTGCTGAATCTCTGCATTAGTTAGGAGAGGTGATTGATGTGAAGGCTATGCATCCGCAGAAGAATGGTCGTTGTTCACTTTAGTAGAATTTGCGGCAGCGATTGGACAGCCGTCGGATGGGGCTGTCCGGCCATCGTTCTTAGACTTAGTGGCACGCTTCATATCACAATTTGTAGGTTAGCCATGTAACACCCAGCAGGCAGCTTTAATATGCCCTATTTTACCACAATACTCGCATTTTAGTAGAGTTTTTGTGTGTGACAGGGCGTGGACCATCATCGACAAAAAATGTTGTTGCTTTGATACGTGTCTCTCTTCCTCGAGCAACCTCCGATTGGCGTTCCTCTTGTGTTACCATAGAGTACGCCTTGGCCAAGCTAGGAAGGGGGTCAGAGTTAAGTATTTGTGAACGAACGATACCAAAAGTTTCAGAATTCAAACCCATGAGAAAACAGTAGAGTTTCTCCACTTCTCGCTCCTTGATGTATTTGGCCGCTACTTAACAGGTGCAAGCCGAGTCGACGAGTAGTTGTCAAGTTCGTCCCAAAGCCCCTTGTTGGTGTAATACACAGTCACAGACATTCCTTCTTGGCGAAGAAAGTGAATCTCCGTCTTGATTTGATAAGCTCGTGGAGCATTGCCTTGTGAGTATCGGTCACGGAGCTCGTCCCACATGTCTTTGCATGCTCTACATATGCAACACTACCATGCAAAGTCTTGTCGAGCGAGTTGAAGATTCATGCAATGATCATTGAGTTGCAAATGTTCCATGCGTTCATTTCCTCTCTGGCTCCTTGCGGCTTCTCGATGTTCCTATCTATGAAACCAAGCTTGTTCTTGGCTTGAAAAGCATTCTTCATTGCTCTTAACCAGGTGGGATAGTTGTCACCTGTGAGCAAACAAGTGACGAGCACATTGCCAGGGTTGTCAGAGGTGCTAAGGAAATAAGGAGATGTGAGATCGACCATCTTGCTGGTTGATGCTGTGTTGCTAGTAGTGAGAGTCATTCCTGCAAATAGAAAGAGCAAGGAAAAGGGTGACTGGTGACAAAAGAAAAATACGCGTGGTGATGCGTCCTTCAATATCACTTTAATACCATGTGAAAATATGATGAAGTGGAAAAGCAAATTCTTTGCTGTATAATTACTTCAGAGTATATATGGCAATATATACATGTGTACCTAACCAACTCCAAGATAAGGGAGTACAGGTAGGAACAACCCGAACAACCTGAGCTAATTTCTAACTACAAGGTTTGTACAAGATATACACAACATATGTTTTGATATGTTTGTTATCTATCATTGTTGTGATTACCGATGCATCTCTTGTTTTACATGTTCTTTAATTACTATCACAATTATCAATATTCTATTCTTTAGTTGTATACTCTTAACTCTGTGGAGCAATTTGCAAGTATGAGAATTTTATATACTTGACCTTATTTAGGCCTCGATTGGTGATACATTATCTAAAAGCAACTGTTCTAACGCTTCAAAACTCAAAAAACTCGAAGACGCTTTGGACTGCATTGCTTTTGTTGGCATTCGGTCAAACCGAATTGAGTGCATCCATGATTAGGCTCGATCAGACGGTTATTATGCTATCTAATTGGACTAGATTTAACCTCACTTTTAATTTGAAAAGCTAATTAAAGATATTTTCTAGTCATATTAAGATAACTAAACTGATTCAGTCTAATCTTCTAGCACTATAAGAAAATCTCATTATTAAGACACTTTTTAGATGACGCTTAGGAAAAGCGTCCGTAAGCATCCCTACAATATAGCAAAATTGAGTGAAAAAATTGTAATCTTATTCTTGTTGGTTATTTCTGTTACAACAACTCCTATTTATAGACTCAATTTTGGACTCAACTATAATTCTGAATAAAAGTAGAACTAAAATGTAAAATGCTAATATGAGCCGGATCGATATTGGATCCTGTAAGTATCGGACTTGGGCCGGTTGTTGATATGTTGCTCCATCACTGTGGCTGTTGGACCCAACCGCCAAGTTGCATGGACTCGGACCATACTAGTATGGCGAAAATGAGTCGGTTTTCGAGTCGGGTTCTGCTAAAGTGCGGATCCGTTATCCCTGCCTTAAAAATCCCAAAGCTTCTGGTAGAAGCATCCCACAGCATCCTTGAACCCTATTCTCCACCAACGACTCCTCATGCCTCATACCCTTGCCTCGTTACCTCCGTCATCTCCTTTTTGGATCCTTCTAATTGGAAATGTCATGGATCTCTACCTCAAAGCTTCAATCGCCGCCCCGGAATCCATTACAACCAATACGGAATAAAAGCTAAGTCCTATCTTATTCTCCAACTATGTTTCGTATAGCCTTTTACCTTTACTTCTCATACTTGCTTTGTGATATCCTGCAGTCGTTACAACTTTTCCCCTTTAACCCGATCCTTGTCCTCAAGGATCAAAGCTTGGAAATCGATGCGAGAGATTCCAATAATCCTCACAAGTGGCTGATTTTGTAGGGAGGTTACTCCACTTCATTAGTAGCTCAATCGTTACACTATTGCCTCATCGACCATATGCCTATCAAGAATATGCTAAGGTTTGGCTAAGAGTTGTCGTCCTCTCCAGTGAGAGGAATGCTTGGTGACACTTTGTCTGCCAAAGTGACACTTCGTTTAAGTAGAGATACATGGATTACAAGGTGTTATTATGATCTTTCAGGTAAACTCAACTTATAAGCCATTGGCCCTATACACTCCATGATCTCAAAGGGCCCGTAGTACCTTGCCGCTAGCATGAAACTCTTCCTTATAGCCACTGAAGTTTGTCTGTAAGGTTGTAATTTGAGATAGATCCAACCTACCGCCATATATTCTTTTTCCCTCATATGCTTCATTCTGTTCTGAGCTATTTCTAGCATGTCCCACTCCCTAACCTCCTATGATGTAGTTGCTTCGGCAGTGGCCACTATGTGAGTTAGAAGTGCTTGTCCATATAATAGCTTGTAGCAGGTCATACCTAATGAAGAGTGAAAGGTAGTATTGTACCACTATTCTGCCTGGTTAACCAGTAGTGCCACTTCTTTGGGTATTGAAAGCACATGCACCTCATATTGGTTTGCAGGCACCTATTTAAGTCTTTCAGTTTGCCCATCTGTCTGTGGATGGTAAGCCTGTTCACGTTAACTTGAAGAGATCAATCCATAATTCACTGGTAAGTACCTTATTCCTGTCTAATACTTTCCTCTTTGGACATCTATGTAATTTGTAGACTGTATCGAAGAATGCTGTGGCCACTTCTCTGGCAGTATAAGGATATTACAAAGAAATAAAATGGGCAAACTTTGTTAGCCTATCCACCACCACTAATATTGCATCCGTTTCCTCAGACTTAGGCAGTGGCTCTTTAAAATCTATACTGATATCTTCCTATACTTGTGCTAATATGGGCAGCAGCTATACAAAACTTGGGTATGGTTGATTCACTATCGTGTTTTGAGCACAAATGCTACATTGTTTTACAAACTCCCTTATGTCTTTCTTCATTCCTGCCCAACAAAAGTGGTGTTTCATTCTGTTGTAAGTAGATTTTAACCCTGAATGACCCTAATGGTTGAGTCATGGAATTGTGTCATTAGCCTCAGTCTTAAGTCTCTTGCTTTCTTGATACATAATTTCTCCTTGTACCTTAAAATTTTTTGGTGCTCATGGGATCATGATTGTAGGGTGAGGGTTATTAGCAATTGCTCATTCTCTCTATCACCCTTATAGCTTTTAGAGACTTCTAGGGTCCGTGCTGGTATTACAACTGTTATAGACATGAAATTTTCATCTTGTGTTCCTCTCCTTCACATCAGCTGCTAAGTTTTCTCCTCTCTTCCTATACAATATGGTGTAGTCCAAGCCCATCAACTTTCTCATGCCTTTTTGTTGCATAGAAGTTGTAATCTTCTGCTCCAATGATGAGGCTTTTTTGGTTAGTTTTGATGATAAAACTTTGGAGGCTCAGATAATATTTTCATTTTTGAACTGCCATTAAAATAGCTAAAAATTCTTTTTCATAAGTAGAGAGGCCAATTTTTCTTGCCTTGAATAGTCTTACTAAAAAATGCTATCGGTTTTCCTGCTTGAGACGAAAAAAGCTCCTATTCCAACTCCACTTGCATCTACCTCTAAAGTGAAAGGCTTTCTGAAATCTGGCATGGTTAATATATAAAATGTTGTCATGGCCAATTTCAAGGTTTCAAAAGCTCTCTGAGCTTCCTCTGACCAAGAAAACTGGTCTTTCTTAAGTAACTCAGTGAGAGGTCCACTGCTTTGTCCATATCCTTTAACAAACTTCTCGTAATAACCGGTTAATCCCAGAAACCCCTTAGGCCATTAACTAACTTTGGCACTGGCCAGTTGATCATTGCCTCTCTTTTGGAAGGATCAGTAGCCACTCCCTCGATATTATATGTCCCAAATATTCAACATTTCTTTATCCAAAAGAATATTTACTTTTTTTTGCAAATAACTTGTTGTTTCACAGCTTTTCCATCACCAATGTCAAATGTTCAATGTGTTCCTCCAAAGATCTACTGTAACTAGAATATCATCAAAAAATACTAGAACAATTTTTTTCAGATAAGGATCAGAGACCTCATTCATCATTGCTTGAAAAGTTGCTGGAGTATTGGTTAGACAAATGGCATTACTTTAAATTCATGATACCCTGGAGAGTCCTGAAGGTTGTTTTGTATATGTCCTCTGAATTAACCCTGATTTGGTGATATTTAGATCAGTCTAACTTGAAAAAAAAAAGGACTTGGAACCTCCCAACTCATCCAATAAGTCATCAATTATTAGAATTAGAGAATTTATCTTTAATAGTGAGCCTTTTCAGTTGTCTATAGTCTATGCTGAGTCTCCAACTCACCTTCTTTTTCACCAATAATACTGGGAAAGCAAATTGATTTTTACTAGGTTTTATGATGGACTGTTCCAGCATATTCTTGATCAGTCTCTCGTAATCCTTCAATTGCCATGAAGTATAAGCAATTACCCTACAATACTGCATCATCACGTATGCATCCCAAGCTACTATGTTACACATTACTGAAAATTACGAATCCTTCTCTCATAACTGGAAGAAAAAGATAAAAACCGATATCAGCCTCTGCTTTAATTCCTCGAAGCTTCTCCGGCAATCCTCAGTCCAAACAAACTTAATTCCCTTTTGAGTTAGTCAATTGAGGGGTGTGGAAAGCTTCACAAAGCCTTCCACAAACCGATGATAATGTCTTGCTAATTTAAGGAAACTCCTTACTTTAGTGATCGTCCTTGGTCTGGACCAATCGCATCAACCTTCTTCGGGTCTATTGCCATTCCTGCGGCTGAAATTACATAGCCCAAGAAAGCAACCTTTTGAAACCAAAACTCACACTTCTTTAACTTGGTATGCAACTTCTTCTCTCTCATAAGCTATAACACTATCCTCAAATGCTCCTCGTGCTCCGCATCACTCTGGGAGTAGATCAACATATCATCTATGAATACCACAATAAATCTATCTAAGTATGGCTTGAACACTCTATTAATCAAATCTATAAATGCGGCAAGAGCATTCGTCAATTCAAAAGACATCACATCGAACTCATAATGCCCATACCGCATCCTAAACGCCATTTTGGGAATGTCCTCGGCCTTCACCGTCAATTAGTGGCAATCTAACTACAAGAATCCCAAATTTTGGGCGCCCTAATCTCACTTCCGGGCATCCGAAACAGCCCAAAACACAATCTGGATCCAAAACCTGACGCCATGCGAGAGGGTCCGAATCCTTAACCTGCGTTCATATCAGTACCAACCACCTGCCACATGTCACTATAGATTGTTATGCTCAAGGGAACTCACCAACTCAATTCATGCTCACTTCCGGGCGCCCGAAATAAGGGCTCGAAATGACTTCAGTAACTCAATCAGTACTGCACTGAGGATCTGGGCGCCCGATTCCATCTTCTGGACACCGAAAACTGTCATAACTTCAGTTTTGGCTGGTTTCAGTGCTCTGAGTCCGTTTTCGCATTTATTTCGTACCAAAACAACTCCGACTCGTTCCGATGCTCTATAGATGTGTCACCTAATTGTTGATACTGTAGTCATTTCGACAGCCAACCTTTCGGGACACCACACAGACGATCCATCTATAGATTGAAGTAGTCATCCATGCAGTGGTATATTAGATTTCATCGAGCCATCACTTATGATGGGTTTACAATGATGAGAAAGACCACTACGTGTATGTCAAATAGTTCAAAGAGATATTCCTAATTCTTTCGTTGAAAGTCAACAGTATTTTATTAGCTGAGAATGACAAGGAGATGATTGTCGCCATAAAGGCATGACTGTCCTCAAATTTTTCAGATGAAGGATACAGATGAAGCAAATTATGTGCTTGTGGTTAAGATCCTAAAAGATCGTTTCAAGAAACTTCTGGGTTTGTCTCAAGAGATTTATTTATAAGTAAGAATTTTAGAACGATTTCAGATACAAATTGCAAACCCATTAACACTCTTATTGCTAAAGCTAAAAGCCTGAATCTTAAACAAATGTCCTATAACTTTTGAAGAGAAAGAAAAGATGAATGAGTCCCATAAGCTAGTGTTGTAGGAGCCTGATATATGATGTGATGTGTATTTAGCTCGATATATGCTATACTGCATGTGGGCCTAGTTAGCCATTATAGGTTTATACAGGTTTGGTTTCAGGCTTGGTTGCAGTTTAGGTTCGAACAAAAACCAAAATCAAAATCAAAATCATAAGTGTTGGATTTTAGATTTTTATCCGTATAGCCGAAACCATTTTCATTAAGTTTCGACTAAAATTGTCTCGGTCATGAGTTTCATATTTGGATAAAATGTTGGACATCCATATTCATTGACATCCCTACTTAATCCTTATGGATATTTATTTTTAGAGGATAAATTGTTGCCTACAGAAAGATCTGTGCATCTATATTTCATTAATCAACTCTTTTTCTTTTTTCATATTTCATCATTCATCGAGTTATATATTTTTTTTCATCCCAATATAGAAATTGAACTGTTGAACTAGCAAAAGTATGGGATAAGGTGAAAAGGAAGGATATCGAGTGCAGATGATGGTTGAACCTTATGCAAGCAATACTTTTACTTCAAGGTAAGGACTAAAATAGAACATTAGTTAAGTTCAGAAAGTAAAATAAAATATCATAATTAACTGTTTAGAGCTTTAAATGTCGAAATTAAAATTTTGGAAATGGAAATGAAAATTGGCCGAAAGTTTGTTGACTATTGCAATTTACCCCATCTAACTAATTATTGCAATAATTTCTTTCCTAATTATTGAAGAGGTCCCTACACCTAGATAGAGATGATAGGATTTTCTGCAACGAACATAAACCAAAGGGGAACAAGCTAGGCACTAAATAAATGTTACTTGATGTCCTGCAATCATGATTTTGGGGATTGACACTTCTTTTTTATTCAAATTTTTAATATACTTGGGATTTAATTAATTGTTTAAAGTTTATTTCAAACACAACTTAAAAAGAAACTAATCAATTAGCCACTTGAAGAGAGAGAGAGAGAGATAGATAAAGAGAGAGAGAGAGAAAGAGAGAGACTTTAAAGTTGGTCACCTCTGACTTCCACTAACATCAAATGAAAACATTAAATAAATCAAAAAGTAAGATACTCTAAACCAAAAATGTCCAAGTCCAATTATTCCTTGTTATTATATTTTTTAGGGAAAAAAAGAAAAAAAAGAAAAGGTGTCACCCCTTCATTAAATTAAAGTACACACATCCAACAAAAGACAGATGATCATTCTCTCCTGCTAAATTTAGCTGCTAACTCTAGTCCCCACCTCCAAAACTAATCTCTAATAATTTGGCCTATTTTTTAGTTATTTCTTCCATAATTAAATATTTGTATTAGTTTTACTACTACACTTTGTTTACATCTAAATTAGGTCGGAAAATTCAAAAAGATCATTGAATTTGGTTGTAAAATTTTTCTAGCATAGTTTGAAATATCACATCATTAATTGCTATATCTAAACTTCTATATATCTGACATTTATAATAGATTTAGAGCTAATCCCTACTATTTGCTTTACCAAATTCAGCAACTGTTCCCATTCTTTGACCCACACCACTTAATGAATAAAATACAACAATATTAATTATATATTGAACATTCTTTCTAAAGCTCTATACAGCATGACCTACCTCACAACATTCTCCTTGTATATAGCTGTCCCAACATTGCCTGTCTGTGAAGGGCCACCTCATTTCCTTATCTTTCCTTTGTTAGGGTTTTGCTTTTCTCCCTGCAAATAACTATAATTTTACAAACAATATATGCATTTTCTTTCACTCTTGATTGATCTCTCACTTCTTTAACAACAACCATTGAATTTTGCTTCTTCATATTTAAAAAGTTGTAATCCAATCTTCTTCCTCGGAGCCCTAACCCCACTACCTGAAGCTTCCTCCAAAGGTAGGGTGCCAGAATTCTGCGACGGTCTCGGTAGCGACCGGATAAGTGCTCGTAATCGGAACCAAACACAAACCTCGGCTTCTAAGGTCTTGTTTCAGTCCCTCGCCATCGTTCGAATTCTCCAAACCCTAAAATATTAACTTTTATAGCCAAGTTCTTCATTGTGTATGAAACTAATATTTAATTAGTATTAGTAAGTAGTTCAGTGAGTGCAAGTTGAAGAGCTTTGTACCTGCTGTTGCTGCGTGAGATCTTCATTTTTCATATATGGTGTGCTCAAAACCTGCAGTTAAGAAACAGATATCAAATACAATTCGATATGGGCTATTATATATATATATATATATATACATAACATGGCATTAGTAAGGATACTTACACTCACTTGTTCATGGAGGAACTTAATATACTCAATGGCTTCATGAAGAACTGATGCTGTATCAGTCTGAAATAATAAAGTTGGAAGGAAAGATTCAGCTCTGTAAGTACTGGAAGCTTAATTAATAAACACTGAATTGCAAACACAAAAGGATCTAGAACTTAAGCCAACAAATTATCTCTTATATATATAGAGAGAGAGAGAGAGAGTGATCATTTAAAGGATATATGAAGTACCTTTCCAAAAGGCGAAACCAGCTGTTGGAGTGCAGTGATTCTGTCCCCTAATTTCTCTTTCCTCACCTACATATCCAAACAATGAGCTCAAAAAAGCTATCATGAAAGCTTAGACAGAAAGAACCAAAGAAGAAATTGAGATATCAAACTGCTATAGATTGTAAAGATCTCAAGCGGATTGCGTCGTACTTTAAAGGTCGGTAATGGCGACGGGGTCTCGATTCGAGGCTTTTTAAACGTGGGTTGAGGATCATCACTACTGCTGCTTTTCTTTTTTGCAGATGAGCAGGAGTCTTGAACTTGTTCCGAATTTAACTACATACATGATTGAGAATTACATCACTAAATTGAGTTGAACACGAGTAAAACCCTAAAAATCATAAACCGGAAAAAAAAAGAAAAAGAAAAAAAGAATACCATACCAAAGATTTCTCCTTCACTATGAGATTACTGTAACTTGGTTTCTGCTGGGAGATGAACTGCGAAGGCACGGAAGGGTAAAACCCTGAACTCACTTCATTCATAGCAGTCGTAGAAGGGTTCCAAAAAGGAGTGCTATTGGAGAACTGCAACTGATTCTTTAATGGTGAAGGCTTAACCAACTGAGAGAATTTAGTCCATGAGGGCTGCAAAAGCTCACTGAAGCTCCCATGAGAAGTCGTAGCCATTGAACTATGATGATGTAGATATGGGTTTCCATAAATCGACAGTGGAGGATTCGTCTCGCCAGTGATAAGGGTTTGGAGCAATCTAGAAGGGCTTCCAAAGGAAGCGGAAGCTTCGTTACTTGAATTCAACTGGTGTTTGTCCAGGAGGAAATTTTTGCCATGGTTAATCTCCTTGAATAAATTTGTGGACGATTCCTCGACACCAACGTGAGCTCGATACGAGTCTATCAACGGTCGGTCATGCCAATAGGGCCTTTTGCTCAGATCATCTTGGTGCATGGCTTGAATTCTTGTATCTTCTTTTCCGCTGCTGCTCCTTCATCAAATATATAAAATTCACCTAAATAAGAGTTCATATATATATATATATATATATATATATATATATATATATATATATATATATATATATATATATATATATATATATATATATATATGTTGAGCATGCAACATATCATATAGATTTGGCAAGTACAATATATTCTACAAAATTGAATCTTACACTTCGTCTTTTCGTTTAATTTCGCATACACCTTACCTGTTATTTTCAGTAAAGGTGAAGTAGGAATCTTCCGAACCCCTCAACCAAAGTAGATAATTTTCTCAAAAGAAAAAAAAAGAAAAAAGAAAAACTCCAAATATGTTTATATATGTATATCTCTCTCTAAACACATATATACATGATCAAGAAGATCACTTACAGTAGGGTTTCAGTCCAGTTCATGGAGGGAGTTAAGTGGTTGTCTTGGAAGGTTATTGAGCTTCCGGCAGAGGCCGAGCCAGCGGACTCTTCGCAGGACCGCGACTTGCTCTCACCCGCCGACCAACTGAAGGTCGACCCACCTGCATCGATATCGGTGATTGACGTCGAGGAGATCGAAATCTGACCATCGAGGCCGGCGCTGCTCCTCGCTGAGTTCATCCACCAGCTCCCTCCTCCACTGCATATCCCTGTATGAAGATCATCAGCCATAATCCTCTCTCTCTCTCTAAAAATCTACTTCTCCCTTCTCCTGTTCAGTATCTTCTCTTGGCTTGTTGTTCTCTTGTGTACATGGGTGGATTTGGTGTGATGGAAAAAGGGCAAGGATTGGGAAAGAAGAAGAAGAGGAATATATATGAAGCCCACCCTTGGGAGGTGGTGTGTGGCGGTTTGGTATAATAGAAAACAGGTTAGACTTGCTGAGCATCTGACCTTAGGAAAAGTGGAGAGGTGGATGGAGTAATTTTAACTTTTCTGGTTTATTAAAGGATTTTTTTCCTTTTCTTTTCTTTTTTCTTTTCTTTTGAATTATTGGGTTTTGGGTTTTTAAACTTTTTTGAATTTTTGCATTAAAACTTAATTGCTTGAGTACAAAGGGATATGATGGAGTGTGCTATCTTTACTTTCATACAGCCCAAAGTAGATTGGTCAGCTCCTTTCATGGGTCCTTGGCTTGCTTATCTTTCTACTTGTGCAATCCTTCTTTTTGTTCTTTTAAGAGCATGAGTGAGCAAAAGTAATTAAGAAAGTGAAGGGGTAAGTTTGTTGTTCTTTTTTGGAATTAATCAATTACATTTTAAATCCTTAAATTAATGTAGGTTAGATAATAAACTAGTTCGTACACCTTCAAACCTAGCTCACAGTTATTACCCTACAGTTTACTAATAAATGTTAATTAGCATATAACAATCAAGTTTTTTACTCTTTTTGTAACTTTGTGCTTGTTTGGTATTAAGGGTCATTAATTTAATACTATTGGACAAAATAAATTTGGAGCGAAAGCATATATATACTTCTCCATTTTTCGGTCTTATGCGATATGTTACGAAAATAAATGACTATTTTTCTTTGTACTTTCTCACCGCACTTAATACAATTTCTCCGTAATTTTAAACAGCACCTAACATGATTTGTATACCATCTACATGAGTATCTAACATTGGTTAATTAGAGATTTAATAATTATAAATTAAATCTCATCTGAAAAAAACTCATCTTTCATGAGGGCACTCAATTTAATGGTCAAAATTGTTGACACTAGAATGTTTAACATGTGTGAGACGTGAGATTATTAGCTACGTGCCGTTTTTAGATATAAAATGAACCCTTTAAGCCATGGCAAGTGATTATGTAGATTGGGAGATGTCATTTTTGTTTAATTTTGAGATGAAAATTTACAAAAGGATTTGATTGTTCGCCTTTCAAAAACTGGAAAGAACTTGAGTATTATATTATACTGTTATAATTATTAAACAATAGAGATTAATTAAATAGTACTGGACTCCTACGACTGGGCTAGAAATGTAACTAACCCTTTCTTTTGCGAAAGAATGTTCGTGGTTAGCATTGTATTAATCTAAAAACACACAGCATGGCACAATGAATATTATTTTGTAGAATTTCACGTAAACCGCGCACCCTGTCGATCTTCTGCTCCGCACCAAAAAAGAGGAAAAAAAAAAGGTAAAATAATTATGCGATACCGACCTACATTAGTGGCCTGTTTAACTTCTAAAAGCTCAACTTTAATTTCTTTGTAGATTTAATTCACTTTATTTGAGTTATAGATAGCTCTTCCAATTTGATCACATTATTTATTACGATAAAAGAAAAATATGGTCAAATGAATCATATTAAGTATTCTAGTTAAGTCTATTTGAGCAAACAATATATATAAACTTTGTTAGAGAATAGTGTTCAAATAGATCAAATTAACATATTACAAAATTATGTAGCATATAACCAAAATTAACTTCCAAAATTAGATAGGAATCCTAAAAGTAAAATGTTTAACTAAGAATTATAGATATTCTTTTCAACACACAAAAAAAAAAAACATAGTCTGTTTTGACTATTTTTAAAGTGATGAAAACGAATAGCGTGATTTGTTCTAATGGCCATAACCCCTTAACATAAGGTATGTTTTAAGAAGGGTGACTACTAGAGAATAAATATATAATTTAGTTAATTATTAGATTGGGGTCGCTAATTAACATGTTAAATTTTGAGTTGGATTTAGAAAACTGCTGCAAAACTACAATTACCAACAAGTTGATCGATCGGTTGACATAAGCAATAGAGAGTTCTCAATATTTAGGATTACATAAAACAACCACCAACTCCGTTTGTACTGTTCCATTTGAAAGCTATGCACATTCACTAAAAATATGAGTTTTTGGAAAATTGTTTCACCCTTGAAAATTGCATTTGACCATCAGTTTTGAAGGTTTTTTTAAAAATTGGACTACACCCAATTATAAAGATTAATTTATTGGTTTGTGAGTAATCTTATATCTAAACGTACCTTTAATTCAACAATAGGTGCATGGTTAAACCTCTTATTAATTTGATTATATAGTCTAAAGGTTAATGTGTATTAAAATATTAAAAAAGTCGGTATAATTTGGGATAACCAGATAGTATCATCGTAACACTCGATGGCTTGTTTTTTTAAAACCAAAATGCTGCCTTTTTTTTTTTTTTGCTTGAAAAGCCATTAGCTAGCCGATGAAAGAGTCGTACAAGCAAAATTGGACATTTTTTTAAAATATTGGTTTTATTCTATTTTAAGGATATAGTGTGTACTGTAATTAAAAACTAATATATTTTGATGGTATATATGCAGTAAAAAATTAAAAAATAAAGAACTTTAACTTTTTCAAAAATTTATACGAAAAAATTTAAAGAGTTTGTGTGTTATTTAGAACAACATTCTCTAGATGTCACAATCCATGTAAATACAGTTTTTGAGAGGAGGAGAATGAATTAACTAGTCTTAAGAACTATATGTCCACTCAGAAAAAGTTGTACCATTTTGTTTCTTTTTTATAGTTTCAGGAGGGAGGTTGAGAGGAGGAAATTGAAACTAAAAAAAACATTTGGTTTTTGAAGCCGTTGACAAGTAATTTTCAAATTAACATATCATAAAACTATTACTAGCTAGAAATAGATTCATGGGCACTGTAATCTGATTCATCATTGTGTCTTTCAAATAATTAAAGTATATCAAGTAAATATAGTACGATGGAATTACAACAAAAATACATACATATATATATATATATATATATATATATATATATAGAGAGAGAGAGAGAGAGAGAGAGAGAGAGAGAGAGAGAGAGAGAGAGAGAGAGAGAGAACTAAGCTACTATACTATTGATAGTACCAATTTATCGGTGCTATTAGGTTTTGGCCCCTTGGATGAAGGGATGTGCAGTTAGGATGATAGTGATCCTCTAAAGTTGAGTGGGTGGTTGGTTGAATAATATGATCTAACGGATGAAAATGGTCAAAGGGGTAGATCTAACGGCGGCAAAATTGATAGCACCAAGCGCTTGGTACTATTAATAGTATAGTAGCCACTCTCTCTCTCTCTCTCTCTCTCTCTATATATATATATATATATTACAATGAAAAAAAAGTTACCGTGAACAGCAAGCTTGTAATGATTATCTTGATCGCGAGAAAAGCTAGGACATAGATGAAGCATGTATTTTGATTGGAACTAGCAACTATGATATATAGAAGCATTATATTTACAATTTTCAAAGGTTCATTTTACTTAGAGCTAGGTATATCGAAATTCTTGGTTATAATTCTCTCAATTTTGAGACCAAGAAATAGCACAATATGATGCTAATGTGATTTGTAGGTAATGGCAAATATATAATTAATGAGTGATCATTTGTAGTTTATGTTAGTGATATGGAGTTTTTAATAGCTGCAACTGATCGAAGAAGGTCTTGATTTTAATAATAAGCTGTTAAGTTCTCAATCTTGACAATCAAATCCATAGCTATGTGAGGGAATAAACACATACATTCATCCTAAGTTTATAGGAATGCTAGTACATGCTTATCCTTCTATTTCAATAAGATACACCCTAAAAACTTTTCTCTTAGCATCTTAAGATAATAAAAAGAGAAAAAGCTTGCCTCATTGCTTTCCAGATTCTGTAACCACTAATAATGCTTTTTGATATTTCAATATTATTTTCTTAGGCCCCTAGAGTACTTTTTCTCTTCAAGAAACCTAATTCATCATACTTTATTCAAGTGTATTTTCTTTTCTCTCTTATATATATGTGTGTGCCTCCAAATAATTATGAACAAACCTTAATTAAGTAGTTCAACAGCTTCTCAACTTGGCTCCTAAAAAAGTGATTTTAACAAAACAAAGGGCTGACTTGGAATAACTACTCAACTAGCTGGGCCGCTGTGTCACCCCAAGGGTTGTCTAAATGTGGACATCCTCATGTTTCATTTGAATTGTTGAATCATTAAGCTTAATTTATGCACAACTAAGTGATCTTATTGCACAAGTGCATTGATTAAATGGTACGTAGATATTTAAGTAACTCGAAGAGAACCTTTTTTTTCCTTTAAATTTTATCATTGAAGATTACAGCCCTTAGATATATAATCAGAATGTTTGTTCTGACTGTATACTTATACTGAGTGCTGGGGTGGATTGTTTGAATTAATTAATATTCCAAAAGCTAGAGTTATAAGAAAATAATTCACTTAAAACGTACAGACATAAATGTCCATGGATCTCAATTGTGACTTGGTGCAACTCAGACTCCATTACATATGGAGGACACTAGATAACATACCAACAATACTAACATGGTTTTTTTCTATCCAACTTCTTAAACATTTTTCTTAGTAGCTTTTGGAGTTCAGAATTCCCTTTTAAACAAAAAAAATTAAAAATTTTCATTTGTGAAATATTTGGCTACTATTTTGCACAATTATGAGACTAATTATACTAGTCCTCAATATTGAACTCGACATTTGCATGCCAATGATGTGGTATTCTAGGAGTAGTTACTTCTCTATAAGACACCTATGAATTCTTTATTATCAAGAAAAATAATTAGGTTGGCAGCTGAATTTAAGATTTGTAGGCTTTAATTGAATCAATCTAGCTAATAACTATTGGCATACTTAGCAACCAAGTAAATGAGGTGAAAAGTCAACAAAAGACATGAGGTGAAAAGTCAACAAAGTAGAAAGCATAGTTGTACAATGCAAACGGACGGTAAAGTTTCTTACCATGTAGGTAGAGCTGCCAATGGGTTGAACACGAGTAAGCTGGGGCTAGCTTGTGTTCGGCTCGACTCTTTAATAAGCCAAATATAAGGTAGCTCGAATATACTACGAGCCATCTAGAGTTGGGCATTTTCAAGCTAGTCACAAGCTCAAGACGAACACGAGCCATTGGTGCTTCCAATTTTTTGATCCTCGTATCCACTAATTGGATCTAAGCTTTTGGTCCTTGGATCAAAGTGTTTCAAAAGTTAACAATGTTGGCTCCATATAGGCCCGTATTATGCATCAACCAAGCCGCAAAAACTTGATCCAAGAGCGAAAAGTTGGTAGCACCAAAGAGTTGGTGCTTCCAAAAATTACACACACACATAGTCCGATTTCTATACTCTTATCAGTACGATCATCTTCATACTCATATTCAATGATAGAATTCCCAAATCAACGATTCATATCGGTTAAATATGATTTAGAGCATTTGAAATTTCTAGAAATCAAATTTCTTAATTTTTCGACATTATTTACCTTATGTTCAAAAGATCTCAAAAATAATAATTTTTAACGTCCGGTATGTGTACTTGCTAATTAATTTAATGATGCAAAAGAATTGAAATCGATTGAATTTTTAATAGAATATTATATTCACTATTTAGATAAAAACTAATAACCCGATCTTAAATTAAAGAATCTAATTCTCTATTTTTAGGAGGTCTTTCGATTTTGACTATTCATTTTATGTCCGCTTGATAAATTTTATTATAATTTTGAAAAAAATACAAAATTCATCTTTTAAAAGTTTTGAATGCTCTAGTTAATTAGATCATGTTAAATGATATGGATTATCGATTTGAAAGCTCTATCATCGAAAACGACTTATGAGTATAAAGGCCTCCACACTCATAAGAGTATATAGTAGCATACTCTCTCTCTCTCGCATTATATATATACTCTCTCTCTCGTTAGCCCGTTGCCACCCATTTGTTTTCAATGATGAAGCCTCCAAATCGACAATCGGTACTGTTGAATATGATTTATATCACTTGAAGTATCTAGAAACCAAATTTTAAATCTTTTCGACATTATTGATCTAATGATCAAAGGGTTTCAAAATTTATAATTTTAATGGTCAATATGAGGCGTTTCCTCGATTAACGGCATAAAAATATCTAATTCAATTGAATTTTTATTAGAAAATTCTTTAAACTACTTAAAACAAGATCTATACTCTTGATCTTGATTACGAGATTCCTATCATCACTTTTTAAACGATATTCATTTTTAGTCGTTTATTTTTATGTCCACTTATGATGGATAAGAGAACAATAACGAAAAAGCATGAAATTTGGTTTCTAGATGCTTCAAGTGGTATAAATCATATACAATGGTACCGATTGTCAATTTGAAGGCTCCATCATCGAAAACAAATGGGTGGCAACAGAGCTCGTTTGCTACTAACAGCATTCCAGCTCAACTTTCTCTCTCTCTCTCTATATATATAGAGAGAGAGAGAGCTTGGCTACGGTGCTTTTTGAAAGGATTGGTGCTTGTAAGTTTTTTACCATTAGATCTATCTCTTTGACCAATTCTACCCATTGAATTATGCTATTCCACCAACCACCCACTCAATCCTAGGGGACCACTATTATCCTAACCCTAACAAATCTTCATCCAAATGTCGAAAACCTATAAGTACCAATGACTTGGTGCTTTTAAAAGTATAGGAGCTCAATTATATATATATATATAGAGTCCGGCTACTATCCTCTTAAGAGGATAAAAGCCTTTGTCCTATCAAATTTTTGACCGTTAGATCTAACTTTTAATCATTTTCAACCGTTAGATTATACTATTCAACCAACCACCCACTCAACCCTAGGGGCCCACTATCAACCTAACCGTAACCACTCTCATCCTAGCCGCACATCTTTTCATCTGAACGGTAGAAAACTTAGGAGGACGAAGGCTCCCATCCTCCTAAAAGGATAGTAGCTGGATTCTATATATATATATATATATATAGAGAGAGAGAGAGAGAGAGAGAGAGAGAGCAAGGACTATTGTGCTATTAGGAGCACAACAGCTCTTGTGCTCCTAACTTCTTAACCATCCATCAATTTTGATGGATGATTAGGGTGAGAGAGAGAAGAGAAATTGAGGAGAAATTGGGTGTCTCAATTTCTCTTCTCTTTGAATTTCTCCTCAATTTATCTTCTCTCTCACCCTAACATCCATCAAAATTGATGGATGGTTAGGAAGTTAGGAGCACAAAGGCTGTTGTGCTCCTAATAGCACAGTAGCCCTACTCTCTCTCTTTCTCTCTCTCTCTCTCTATATATATAGACTCTTATAATATCTATAGTACCGGGGCTCTGGTACTATAATCTCGTTTTTAATCTTAGAATGTTCAAATCAATGATCTACACCATTAAAACTGATCCAAGGTATTTAAAGTTTTTAACAATAAAACTTTACATTTTTTCCGGCCTAGTTTATTTTATGATCAAACCATTTCAAAATTATCAATTTTCAATAACTACTATGGCAAGTTTGTAGTTTAACGGTGTAGAAGAATATAAATTTATTCAAATTTTGATTAAAAATATTTCAAACTATCTAGATCAAGGTCAGTATTTTTTATCTTGAATTCAAAAGCCATATCCTCAAATTTTAAAAATTGTTTAATTTTCACCGTTCATGGAGCGGCTGCGGGCCTCCACCAACATTTTTTTTTGTTACAGTTCCCATCATTCCTTTCCTTATTTTTTTTTCTTTTTTTTTTAAGGTATTCCTTTCCTTTATTTAAGCCCTTGTACTTTATAATTAATATTTGAGCAATGCTACTTATACATTTAAAAGTGAGTTTATATTTTACACCCCACGTATCCAATAAATAGGACTCACTCACTTTGTCACTTGATGTGACTAATAAAAACACTCCACCCATAGGATAGGTGGGTGTACGATGTATTAGTAGTTAGAATGCTAATTATAATAATAATAAAAAATATTGAATAAAGTATTGTTCTATTTTTATCAATTTGGAAAATGTTTCCTGTACACCTATATATGGTGTAAAATTATATACCGGTTTCATCCTAAGATTTATATAACTTTTTTGAATTTTTAGTTAAAAGAGTTAAGATAAACTTCAATTTACCTCCCTTTAGAAAATAATTTTCTTTTTGAAAATCACAAATGGTTGTTTAACGATAGTTCTTTATAGTAGAGTAAAAATAAAACTATAAGATAGTTTGGTGTAACATTTTGAACCACAAGATAACAAAATAAAAACACATTAAACCACCAGATAATTAAGTGCAACTTTTGAACCATAGAGCGACAAAGTAAAAATGTGCTAAATCTTAGTCAGATAAATTAAAGTTTTCCCAAAATATTAATAAGACTAGTGGGAAAGTAGTGGCCCATATATTAGTGAAGTGTAAGGATTCCACCTTTTAGCTAGGAACTGTTTGGTGGAATATAATTAGAAATACAATATAATTAAAGATGCATGTAGTTGAAACTATAACAACGATAATAATATGCATTTTGTTTGGTTGATTGTAGTAAAAAAATGCTGCAACTATAAATAATTTATTTGGTTGAATACATACAGTTGAGAAGTGCATTATAAAATTTTATCACTTTATTATATATATAATAGTGAGATTACCATCAAAACTTTAGCACTTTATATATGTAATAATGAGATTACCTCTAGTATAGAAAAGAATAATATTTTATATTTAAAAGTTATTCGAAAGGTGAGCGTATCTATTTTATAGAGTTACTCTCTTTAATTACTATAGTTGAAACTATAACCAATACCAACTTGAATGTAGTCTCAATTATTATAGTTAAATATTTTCGTATAATTTTAATTGTAACAGTTGAATTTAAATATATTAGCTTAAATATTAAGTTTAGATCTATATGTAATTACATCCCTAATAAAGTTGTAATTACATATAACTGTACAGTCCCTCAGTGGAGCAGCGTGCAAGTAATATTGCTTTGTCAATTTTCGTGCGCAGCCGGGCAACAGCGCCTGGTGAGACCGTGAGAGCGGACGGAAAAGAATTTGATGACGTCATGATCACGACCGCAGATGTTGGTGTCAATGTGGGACCCACCAGGCGTGCGCGCGTGCTTAGCTTGCCTCCGGATCCTGGGCCGCACGCTCCCTGCGTGGGGTCAAAGCCTGGAAAGCCAAAATTATTGCGTGGACTTGGTCCATCAGGTTAGTTTGTGGACCATCATGGAATCCTCGTATCTTTTTGGGAAAATGGTACAAAGACCCCTCAAAACTTTGCAATTTTTGCCTACAGATCCTTGAGGTTTAAACTTTTTGACAACTATATATCCCTCTTAACTTTATTAAATAGTTTAATGGATTCCTCTCCTCAAGCAAAGTTACTGCTTGAACAATCGTTTTGCTCATATTGTCTTGCACATGATTTTGTAGAATTTTAAAACACAACAAAGAAAAATCTATCTTTTTATTATAATAATGATAGAAGTATTATAATTGAAGAATAAAGTGAATCCAAATTTAATATTTATTACTATTTTTTTGTATGTTAGAATTAAAAAAAATAAATTTGTTTTGTGCTTTAAAGCTTTATAAGATTATATGCAATTAATACAAGTAACCAAAATGGCTGAGAAATTAATAACTTTGATTGAGAAGATGGACCTATTGAACTATTTGATAAATTTTAAGGAGTCTATTTGTTGAAATTTAAAGTTCAAGCAGCTTGCACTGGATTTGCAAAGCAGACAGGAACACCAATTATTTTCACATGAAGGCAACTATGTGCAATAGGAAAAATATTATCACTTCTCTAAAGAATGATTTTGGGAAGACTGTTTCTGACTGAGTAGAACTCCAACACCTTATCGACCATCATTTCGAGGCTTTCTATACAACTCCACATATACTTGCGAGAGAAGGGACAGCAACTGGAATTTTATCGAACATCAAATTCCTAAAATCTCGCAGGTTGAAGCAAGTAACATGCGTGCACCCCTTACCATGACTGAGCTCCAAGAACCCCTCTTCAGCATGAAACCAGATAAATCTCCTGGCCCGGATGGCTTTTCGGTTCGCTTCTTTCAAGCAAATTGGGAGCTTGTGAAATATGGTTTGTTCTTGCTTGTCGAAAAATTCTTCTTAACTTAAAGGGCTCCACCATCCATCAACCAAACTAGCATCGTGCTAATTCCCAAAAACGATCGACCAGCTAACGTTCGGGGACTACCGCCCAATAAGCTTATGTAATGTGACTTATAAATGCTTGGCAAAAGTTCTAGCAAACAGAATAAAGGCAGCCCTCGCATCTCTCATTGGCAAAGAACAGAGTGCCTTCGTTCTAGGCCGAAATATTTTTGACAATTATCTTATTGTTCAAGAGGTCCTCCACTCCTTCAAAAGCTCAAAGCGACAATCGGCAGCGTTTGCGGCCAAGATAGGTTTCGGAAAGACAAATAATCATTTGAATTGGGACTTTATTGATATGATGCTACAAAAGTACGGCTTCCCGGATAATCTGCGAAGAATGATTAATTAGTGCATCAGAATGGTTCACTTTTCTATGCTAACTAATAATGAAAATGGCAGATGGTTTCAACGAGTAGAGGAATAAGCCAGGGGTGTCCTCTTTCTACGTATATTTTTATCTTAGCTTCTAATGCACTTTCGTTGTTTTTGAAGGAAGCTACCCAATGCGGCTCAATAGATGGCTTCAAGTTTGGAAGAATGGGACCAGTTATATCACACGTTATGTATGTTGATAATTTCTTTATCTTCGGAAAAGCTATTTAGAATGAGGCCCTCCGAATTAATGAAATCCTCAATATATTGTGTGCCATATCCAGGGATACTATAAATCTTCAGAAATCGTCAATAATATTTAGGTGCAGCACTACATCTAAAGCACGGGAGAGTATCCACTGAATTTTCAACATCACGGAGCACCAGGGATAGGGACGATACTTAGGAAATCCCCCATGTTTATGGAATGGTCCCTATCTATCACCTTTAGGTTTATCATCTATAAATTGCAAAGACTGGTCGGCTGAAAAGCTAGGAATGTATCGCATGCGGGGCATCTCACACTGATACAATTCGTGCTCCTGGCAGTACCAAGGTACTCCATTTGTTTCATTTTACTTCTTGCAAAATTTCTTCATCAAATGGATAAAATTATTCGAGACTTCTAGTGTGGCTTCAATCCATGAGTTCGCCACTTCTATCCAAAGGCGTGGACAAAACTTACCACAAATAGAGAACTCGGGGGAATTGGTATACCGTCGCTTTCAACGCTCAATTGGGCCTTGGTATGCAAACTGGTATGGTCGCTCCTCACTAGGCCAACATCCTTGTGGGCGCAAGTTTTAGCGAGCAAGTACAGTCGGGATAACAATCTCGATTTTTGGTCAGCTCAGAGCAGATCTGTAGCTTCACCTATTTGGCATTCTATGCTGCAAATCCGTAATTTCATGATGACTGCTGTGGTCCGAAATTCTGAGTAGTTACGATGGACATTCTCCGATTCCGACCGCTTCACCCTTCGATCTGTTATCAACCATACAAACGAAGGTCTGGATCAGAACCAAATGCATCAGCCACCTGAAATTCGGCATACAATCTAGGATAATGTGTGGGGCATAAAGAATGTGATGCCTCAGGCAAAAGTACTTTTATGGAGACTAGTAGTTGACACGTTACCAGTTGGAGCCGCACTAGCCTCGAGATTACCTTACATCAACGGATTTTGCTTGCTTTGCCAAGAATAGCCTGAGACATAGGTGCATTTATTCTTTAACTATGAGCAGACATGACGAGTCTAGTTTGCATCGAGTTTAGGCCTCACAATTGATAATCCGGAGAGGTCTCTATCATTTTGGATTTTTTTTATCCTAACTAACAAAGCCATGGGGACTCATAAGGTTGTAACGACCCGACCCGCTAGCAATAATAACTCATAGGGCCCAAACCGCTGGCCCGAATGCTTAAGCCCAGTTATTATTAATAGGATCTATATTCTCTTATAAACCCAAGAACAACCTCGTTCCCATCCAATGGGGGACTATTAGGGTGTCACGGACTCCCCTCGTTTACGCCTTGACGTCCTCGTCAGCCCAAACACACACAGAGCCCAAGATCACGAGGCGATGTGAGACTTGTTTCGCCAGTCTTGTCATTCCGACCCTGGCTTAGCCTGTTACTTTGTCATTCCGACCTTGGGTTAGCTTGTCATTTTGATCCTGGCTCAATCGAGACTCATCTTACACTTCTGACTAGTGATTAGCTCTGATACCAAGTATAACGACCCGACCCGCAAGCAATAATAACTTATTGGGCCCAAACCGCTGGCCAAAATGCTTAAGCCCAGTTATTATTACCAGGGTTCATATTCTCTTATAAATCTAATCACAACCTCATTCCCATCTGATGTGGGACTATTAGGGTGTCACACTAACTATCCCATTTTCTCTTATTCTTCTCTTCTTCTTCTTCTTCTTCCCTTCCTTCTCTTTTTTATACTTTTTCCTTGTCTCACTACCCATCCCTTACTCCTCAACCTAGCCACCTGGTACTTAATTACCTCCAACATTTGGTGTCATCAAGGGAGGAGTTATGGAACGGAGACATTTAGGCAAAGTGGCGACGAGCCGAAAAACCGAAATCGATGGGAAACCGAAAGTAAAACACCCGTACTTAAGATGCTTCTTTTTTTCCTTCTTTCCCTCTTTCACATATTGTCCTGTTCCGAATAGCTTTACCCTTTAGTGGTTGGGGACACTCGGAGAAAATAACACCCTACTTCTGGACGCGTTTCGGCAATGTCCGACCTGAGATTTTAAGCCTCATGATATCATACGGTCAACGGAGGGTTCTTGGCAGTTGACCAGATAAGATAATCAGAGATAGGGAATCCTCGAGTTAGCAATTGTCAATCACTCGTGGAAGGCGGTCGGCTGTAAAGTACCGTAGTAAACCTGAATCTTATCTTTTTAAGCTTTATTATATTTTTAGGACATAGAGACTTAATGGGCTTTTTTAAATGTCCTATTGCTAGATCCTTCTGTTGCCAATCCGCACCTCTTTGCTCGCACCCTTCTTATTAACGAGGAACCCACTGCTATAAGTGAGTAGAAAATTGTGTTGTTGAATTACGCCATTAATTTTAATATGTTAATTCTTGTGATTGATACACTATCTAGCGAACATATTGCAGTATAACATTGAAAATTATTTGCCATTATGGAAATACTTGAACTCAACTCTCATGACTCATTCATAATCAAGTAGGACTTCTGACAAGCGAGTTACACATCTGATTTATATAATTACGTATAATTTGTTTATAAGCTATAAATAACAAAGAGGACAATTCAAATTACATCTAATTTGCATCATCAAGTATGGTGGTGGGATCGATAGTTGCCAATGCGGAGTTTGCATACAATAATAGTTATCAGACAAGTATCAAGATGACTCCATTTGAGACATTATATGGGAGGAAGTGTTGGTCACCCCTATATTAGAGCGGAGTAAGTGAAAGAAAGATTTTGGGACCAGATATATTTTTGGAGATAGAAGAAAAGGTCAAAATTACACGACAACATTTGATGACTGCCCAAAATTGACAGAAAAGCTATGATGATACGCAGTGATAAGACCTAGAGTTCCAGGTTAGAGATTATGCATTTCTGAAGGTCTCGCTATCCAGATGGATAAAAAGATTTGAAATGCATGAAAAGTTTAGTCTACAATACATTAGACCTTTCGAGGTATTAGAGCGAGTTGGATCAGTTTCTTATCGGGTTGCACTGCCGTCGAGATAAGCAGGAGTTTATGACGTGTTTCATGTCTCAGTTTTGAGGAAGTATGTCTTTGACCCCTCGCATATAATTGATTTTATCCAAAGGAGTTGAGTAAGGTTTTGAGTTACGAGGAGCGACCGGTTCAAATTCTTGTATGGGAGAAGAAAATTATAAAACCGGGTCATCCCTTATATGAAGGTGTTGTGGAACAATCATAAAAAGCGAGAGGTGACTCAGGAGTTAGAGGATATGATGCAGGAAATCTATCCCGACTTATTTGAGGATTAAGGTATGTGTTTTAAGTTTTGAGGCCGAAACCTTTTGTAGAGAGGAAGGATATAGTGTACTGGACCTTTGTAAATAAGCAAGGTTGCAGTATGCAGTGATAGTTGACACTTTAGTGTCAGACTAAGCTGGAGCCGTTGGTGCAAAATGAACACAAAAACGGACTCGAGAAGTGAACTCGGCTAAAACTGGAGTTTCAGAACCTTTCTGGTTGCCGAACTAGGTTAAGGCGCTCGCAAGTGGTGAGCTGAGGAGCAGAGTTGCCTCGAAGGATTCAGTTGGTGGATCAAGCACCCGAATGTTTTGGTTGGTGATTTTGGATGCCCAATAGTGTTGTAACTGAACCCGGAAGAGTGAGTCACTGCTCACACCATGTATTGGATGCCAAGAAGTTACCGTAGCAGCTTGAAAATTTTCGAATAAAGCTAAGTTAAATGGCGAGTGGTGAGCAGGTGATTTAGTGAGGTGACTCGGCAAGGATTTTGGGTGCATGCTCTAGGCGCCCAAAAGTGTTCGGGTGCACATATGACAGGATCGGGCGGCCCATTATAGGTTGCAAGCGTCGAGAATCCTTTAGCTATTAGATTTCGGACTCCAGAAGTGGTCTCGAGCAATCGAATTGGGTGTTCTAGCCTGAGGTTGATTTTTGATAATTAGAGGGCTTTTTCGCTATTTTTCCAGCTTATAAATAGTCCAGGAGTGCTGTTCTTTTCCTCTTTTCCATCCTAGTTGATTGAGCTCCTTTTCTCTCTTCTTCTTCTTCCATTAATCTTTGGTAAGGATTGGGACGCAGCTTGAGGTGAGTCCAGAAGGTGACCTTATTTCCTTGTTGGAGGCATATTGATGGTCCCAGAGGTATTCAAATAGAAAGGAAGATCTTGTAGAGTAAGGAAAAAGAGAACCTAAGGTGTAATTTCTTTACTTGGTGTTAGAGGTAAGTAAAGGATAAGTTTATGGTACAAATTAGGATTTTGATTAGAATTTTTGTAGAGTTGCATGATGGTGGTATTGCTGGTGATTTTTAGGAGCTGAGTTTTTGTGGTTTTTTGTTGACTTTTGTGCTATTGAGGGAGGTCCGAGTGTATCTTTCCTACCTTCCTAGAGTTTATCTAGGTGGGTACTCCGCGGCCGAAAAAGGCGAACTAACTTCTAATTGATATGTTTGTGATATCTATTAGTACTTTTGCGGGAGATTATTTAGACATTTATGTATTCATGTGGGGAGATCTTTGTTGAATGGGTAATATCAGCATGATGAGCATACAGATGTCTTCTACTTTCCACTGTCTGAGATCATGTTCTGTACAGTGATTGTGTATTGTTGTTGTAAAATTGAGAAAATGCCAAGGGGAAGGGGCAGCCTGATAGTGATAGACGGTGAGGTATGTGATGATTGTTCTAGAGGGCACATGGAAAATACTATTATGATCTTTTTCATCTTCGCATTTGACTATATACTGCTATCCATTTAAGCTTGACAGTGACGTGTGCTATGATGTTCGGTTGGGTTCGCGCCCTGCGAGTGCCACTCTGGAGATGGACTGAGTGATATAATGAGATAGTATCCTATATAGTAGCATACCACTATAGGTAGGGGCTGAACATGAGGCGGCGCAGGGTTGACCGGACCCATGTCGATCAGTGTGATTGGGTGACACAGCTTGTTTATTCAGTTATCTTAGTTGATGCATATAATATCTGATTTACTAATTTCCAATAGTTGTAGAGCCATGATAGCTGTATGATATCTGAATTACTGATTTCCTATATAATTGTAGAGCCATGATAGCTATTTTACTTTCAGCCCATTATATCTTGTTGTTTATTCGGTTTATTTACTACTTTTGCCTCTAGTAGACCTAGTGGTGTTGGTCATCGTTGTCGTCGATTGTACCCATTGGGGACTATTGTTTAGTAGTTCTCACGCCCTCTTTTTTCTTTTTCTTTTCAGAGCCCTTGGCGTCAGCTTTTGATTGAGGTAAGGGAATTGCGAACTAGATAGTGTCTCCTACCCTAGTTGTAAGAACTACGGGAGTACCCTAGATGTTTATTTTGTATAGCAGATTATATATGTATTAACTGGCGAGGCCAATACTAATGTATTTGTAATATTTCCTTATGTTGAGCTGGATAGAGCTAGGTTGTATATATAGTGATTGCTATACTCTGATAACTGTTCATAAATTCTGATACATGTTCCATGTTTATACACATTGCTTTTACTGGTGTCTGAAACAGGTTGTTTTTGGATGCTTCGTGTATACGAGGTGCATCCCCATCTGTTAGTGCACCCAGGGGCGGGGGAAGGGGGCTTCCGCTGTGGCCTAAGGCATGAAAAAATGAGTGGGTACCAATTGAGGCAAGTGTTGTGGTTTCATGAGATGTAGTGCGTCGCGTAGATTCCATTGTAAGATTCATTGGGCATGAGTGATTGAGTTGTGTTGTGTAGAGGACCCTGTGAATGGGAGTCAACCTAGTGTTACTTGCAATAGTGGGTTGTGTATTGTGAAGTGGAGATTAGATTAGATGTGCGTGAGTTGATGTGCACCGAGTTTGGTAAGCCAAGACGTGAGGACCTAACCCTGCCAATAAATAATGTTAGATCAGATTGAATTCTAGCGTCTATACGCCTAATGATGCATATCAGGATATGGGGAAAGCGCCGATGAGGTAGCGTATATTATGTTGGGATGATCAATATACACCAAGATAATCGAGTACATTGTGACCAGAGAGATACGCCTCAGGTAATACTAGTGAGGATGAATAACGTATACCTGGATAACTTGGTATATTATAATGAGATATTTTGGAGTGACATGCTAGTGTTCGGATGTAAGAGATGGGATCCTGGAGCAAAGTGTTTGGTGTGATGATGTTGGTTTACTCTTATTTTCTATCCTTATTGTTACTCTCTTGCATTTAAATTTTATATATATATATATATATATCAGCATATTATTGAACTAATATAGGTATCACGTATAAGTAAATCAACTAATTAAATATTAATTCCTTGGGTTCGTTTTCTAATCGCCAGGGTTTTATGCCTACGTTCCTTGCCATTCGAGGAACACTAGCCTACCTGTCCCTTTGGCTTCTGAGAACGCCACTGAGAGTGACATGTGGAACCAGTACTAACACTATTAGATGTTGTGTTTATTATATTTTTTGAGCATCTCCCTTTTGTATTCCTAAGAGTTGTATTTTGGTGATAGAAAGACACTGTTACTCTTGTATTTTTGTATTACACTATTTCATGTATGTGTTCCTCTTTTATACTAGTCTGCATTGCGATATACCTTTATTTATTTGGCTTGCGTTCAATATTTTCCTATTGTCCGTTAGACTTGGGGTCTCTAGTTAGCTTTTAAAGTCATCTCTTTTGTGATAGTGGCGTCACATTGAATCAAATTTTGAATTTTGTGGCATACCTGTCATATCTTATAAGGCCTGAAATGTGACAATTTGCCTACGAAGTATTAATATATTAGCAATATATCTTGGCTTGCATACAAGCTACCTTCAACTTTTTCAGAGCTATAAATGTAACTAAATAAAAATATGTTTTGCTTCAACTTTAGCAAGCCAATTAAGCTCGAGGAAGTAGGAACAAATGACATTGTGATGACCAGACCCGCTAACAATAATAATTCGTTGGCCAAAACCACCGGCCCAAAATGCTTAAGCCCAATTATTATTACTAGTATGGAGTCCTATCATATATCCAATGACAACCCTATTCTCATCCGATGTGGGACTATTGGGGTGTCACAGACTCCCTCCGTTTAGGCCCTGACGTCCTCGTCAGCCCTAAACACACACACAACCCAAGATCACCAGGCGATGTGAAACTTGTCTCGCTAGCCTTTCATCCAGACCCTGGCATAGCTTGTCACCTTGTCATTCAGACCTTGGCTCAGCCGAGACTCGTCACACACTTTCGACTGGCGATTGGCTATTATACCAAATGTAACGATCCAACCCACTAGCAATAATAACTCGTTGGACCAAAACCACCGGCCCAAATGCTTAAGCCCAGTTATTATTACTAGAGTGGAGTCTTCTCATATACCTAATGACAACCCTATTCCCATCCGATGTGGGACTATTGGGGTGTCACGAACTCCCCCTGTTTAGGCCATGGCGTCCTCCTCAGCCCTAAAAATAAACACAGCCTAAGATCACCAGGCGATGTGAGACTCGTCTCGCTTGCCTTGTCATTCCGACCCTAACTTAGCCTATCATTCACCAACCCTAGTTTAGTCTGTCATTCCGACCCTGGTTCAGCCTAGACTTATCTCATACTTCTGACTGGTGAACCGGCTCTGATACCAAATATAACGACTCGACCCGCTAGCAATAATAACTCGTTGGGCAAAAACCATCGGCCTAAAATGCTTACTCCCAGTTGTTATTATTAGTATGGAGTCCTCTCATATTCCCAATGACAACTCTATTTTCATCCGATATGGGACTATTGGGGTGTCAAGAAATGTGAGACCCCAAGTAGTCCTATATATAGGATATAATATGGCTAAAACTCTAAACCCGGCTACAACATTTTGGGCGGTGGCTAAGCCCAAGAGGTTAAGAGAGTTAAGTGTGCTAGGGCAAGAGTAGTCCTAGGATGAGTGACCCCCTGGAAAGTTGGGGCGTCACAATTGGTATCAGAGCCAATTACCAGCCGAAAGTGTGAGATGAGTCTTGGCTGAGCCAGGTATACAGTGGGGAGAGCGAGGCTCTCATGCTGATGACTGTTGTGGGTAGAGTGCGGCTCTCCCACAAAGTCAGTTAAGGCTAGCAGACGAGTCTCATATCGCCTGATACTTGTGAGTTTGAACCTGACAAGGACGTCAGGGCTTAAAAGGAGGAGAATGTGAGACCCCAAGTAGTCCTATATATAAAATATAATAGGGTAAAACTCTAAACCCGGCTATAGCATTTTAGGCGGTGGCTAGGCCCAAGAGGTTAAAGAGAGTTAAGCGTGCTAGGGTTAGAGTAGTCCTAGAATGAGTGACCCACTGGGAAGTTGGGGCGTCACAGACATTGTTCGTCAGAAAACAAAACACCATGACACAAAAAAGAAAAAGAAAAAAAAAGCCAAATAAATTTTTTTTTTGAAAGCAAACCAAATATAATTCTTACAACGAGGGTGTATTGTACCATCAGAAAACTTAATTCCAGTAATATACTTTGTGCATACTGCAAAGTACCTCAATTTTTTTTTTGAGAGGAAGGTAGAACACTTTCTTTTATTCATTAAGAAAATAAATTTTAGCTACAAAGGTAAGGCAACTAGGCCTCAATCACAAAGGCTAATAGATACAGAGAGAAAAAGCAAACAGAAAGACAAAGAAAAAAAGATAAAGTTAGATACATAGCGGGTTGTAAGAGAAACACAGCATCTTGCATCGCACCAAATAATCGAGAAGGCGTCACGTTGCACTCCAACACGTGGTCCACTCCCTCCTCAACAATAGTTTAATTCACTCGGCAATAGCCCGAGGATCGGAATTGAGTTCCCTAAAAGTAACTTTGTTCCTTTTGGCAGATCGCCCACCAATTGGTCGTCAGTATGGTCAATCCTTTTGTAGTTGCTTTTGGAGGACCCCTATCCATCAACCTCTCCTAGCAATCTCTGACCTTCTTAGAAGTCTGTATTCCTTGTCTTCCTTCAAAGATCATTAAGAGCAAACATATACTATATACACACTTCAAGACCAGATGATCTACTGTTTCGACTTTGACTTTGTAGAGTATGCATGCTTTGTCCCCCACCCAACCCATTTTTAACAAGTTGTCCTCGCTCAGGATCTTCTTCTTGAGGGTAAGCCAAAGAAAGATCTTGACATTTTAAAGGACCTTGAGTTTCCAGATTCTCATGGACACTGCATCGCGAGTCCCTATCCATAAGCATCGTATATGTCGACTTAATTGTAAATTGAAGGTGTGCATTCCAACGCTAGCTTATTCCATCAAGTCTATTCACCAGACTAAAGTTGGAAAGTATGTCCTTAAATTTTCATACTCTTGGGACAGATTCCACCGTCCAAGCTCCACATGCTCTCAGAATCTTTCTCCATTCTATTATTTGGAAGAAAAATATTTCTTTAATTTAATTTTCTTTATCGCAACTCTATTTTATAAGTGGGGGGAACTGAATTAAAGTGATATCTCCCCGTACCACCTATCAAATCATAACTCGATAGATAGCCCATCCCCAAGATTATAGCTCATCTCACATTTGAATAAATCCTTCACCTTAGGAAGTTCTTTCCACCATTATGAACTAGCTCTGAACAACATTCCTTTTTTTGAAAAGTACCCTTTTGTTACAACAATGTGCCTTGATAAGTTTGTTCCACTACAGACTTAATTCCGTAAATAATCGTGACCACCATTTAAGGAAAAACATATCATTCATTGATCTTAAGTCCTTAACCCCCAAGCGCCCTTCCTTCTTACTCGTACACCCATTCTTCCAGGCTACCATATAAGCTCCCCCAACTACATCCGATCTCCTGTTTCAGAAAAAAAAACTCTTCCGTAGAGCATCAATACCTTTAATACTTATTTTGACGCCTTATAGATAGAGAAAATGTGTAAGGTTAGGTTGGAAAGGATCAAACTCACCAACATTAATCTGCCACCTTTCGACAAGAGTTTAGCCTGCTAACCATCTAAACTTTTTAGCACTTTGTCAACAATTCCTGCACAGTCTTCTTTCTTTAATGATTTGTTAGTTAACGGTAGCCACAAATACGTAGATAGAAAATTTTCCATCTTATATCCAGAATGTTTGCCACCTTCTGTCTTTCCCTTGTCTACCCCCTATTTAGAAGAGCTCTGATTTATCTTTATTGATTTCCACCATTGACGCTTATTCAAAGAGATCAACATAAACCTTAGGTTCCTCTATACCTTTTTCTGGCTTCACAGAGAAAAATGTATTATCCACATATTGGATTAGAGGTACCAAACTATCCTCGATTGGTCCTATCCCTTTAGAAAAATGTTGTGAAGTTGCGGTATCATCATCCGCACCAAACACTAGACACAGAAGAAAGAGATATGGTGATAAGGGGTCGCACTGCCGCACCCCTCTCTTAGTTTTGATCTATTTGGTCGCCTTTCCACTCACTAGTATCGATGTCTTAGCATTACAGATACGTTGTTTATTCTATTCACACCATTTCCTTATTAAAAACCCACCATTCCAAAATTCTTGTTAGGAATGCCCAATTAACTTTAACATAAACTTTCTCAAAATCTACTTCACTCATGCCCCCTCCATAGCCTCTTTACAGACCCACACAAGCAGCTCACTTGTTGTGATGAAAGAATTTGACAATAGCCTTCCTTTCAGAAAGACAACTTGGGGTGCAGATATGAGCTTACTCATAACACTCTGTAGTCTATTAACCAGCACTTTGAAAATAAATTTTTGTATCTCATTAAGTAAACTGATGGGCTGACGATTATTAGCTCTCCTTGCCCTATCTTTTTTGGGAATAAGACATATAAAGTCGTAGTTTATAGAATGAATGGAAATCAGCTTATAGTACACCTCTTGAAAGATCTTCCAGATGTTGTCCTTTAAAAGGTTCCAGAAAGTTTGATAAAGTTTCATTAAAAAGCCATCTGGCCCGACACCTTATCCCTTCCTAACTAAAAAGTAGCTTTCTTTATTTCTTCTAAACGAAAAGGGGTTGTTATCTACTCTAGGTTTGTGACTCGCTGATGTTGGAATAGCCCACTCCAATCCCCGAATACTTCCTCGCGGGTGTTCGATGGGAAAGTCTCCGTAAATTTTCTCCAGAAATAGGTCATATTTTCCTCCTCTTTACAAAAGTGTCTCTCATTATCCTCTATTATTCCTATCGTGTTCGAGTGCCTCCTATTGTTTGCCACTGCATGAAGAAATTTTGTGTTTCTATCCCTTCTTGAAGCCGTCTTTATTTAGCCCGAGTTTTTCGCAACATCTTTTCGTCTACTAGCACCCCTAAAAGTTTTCTTTTTAATTCTTCTCTCTTATTCTCTAAATTCGGTGTCAAATTCTGAATCTCCTCTATACCATCAATCCTCTGGATCTCTTGCATAAATTTTATTTTGGCTTTCATAATACAATATAAATATGTCATACACCACTCCTCGATCCTATTCTGACAATGTCCCAATCCGGCTGTGAAGGTTAGAATCGCTGATCCTTTTATCCCGATTTTCTTCCACTAAATGAGAACCTTAGTTAGGAATCCTCATTATGCAGCCACATCTCCTCAACTCTAAACATCTTGCAGGTCGTCTTGCACCTGGGGGAGGGAGTATAGGGCAGTGGTCGAAGATAATTCTGGCTAGCGCAGTAACCTCCGACAGTGGAAAAACTAATCCCATTCTATCGAGATGAGAAAACGGTCCAGTTTTGCCAAGGTTGGGTTCCTTTGCATGTTAGACCACGTAAAAGCTTTGTTTTTCATCGGCATGTCTATAAGTGCTAGCTTGTAAATAAGATCATAAACAAGTTCATCGCCTTTAAACTCCACAACTTACCGCTCCTCTCCTCCTTACTTCGGGTGAAACAGAAGTCGCCACATAATGCCCATCTGTCTGCACATACGTCCTTGAGTCCTGCCAGTTCGAAGCAAAAGACCTCTTTGCCTTCCCAAGTAAGGGAAGCCTAAATGTTTGTGATATAAAACTATTCCCCACTATAAATCTAAACAGTATAGTGCAATTTAAACTAACGGCTGAATAAATTTATATTGTACAATTTAAATTTTAATCTTATAATAAATCTCCACCATAGAGTTTTAATAAAAAAAAAAAAATTAGAGCTGTAGATAAATTAAATAAATCTATATGGAACAAATCTAGACTATTTGTATACTTTATCAATTTGATCAATCTAATTGATCTGATTTATTAAGTTAGTTTTGATTTTTTACCTTTAAAAGCTTTCAGCTTTTAGTCGATTTTTAAAATTTTAGTTCCTTATCTTTAAAATTAACTTTTATTATTTATTTTAATTAAGTCAGCATCAATGATTTAAAATTTTGATTGAACTGTCTAGTTCGATCGGTCAAACCGTAACATAGTCTATCTAGCCGCTCAGTTCAACCCTTTGAACTGAATAAGGTTAAAAATAGTTTTGAATTGTTAGAGATAATAAACGTTTTAAACATAATATCATTTTAACTGTCACGCTCGGGCCCCAGCAAAAGCCCACCCGGCACGTGCACAGACCCGCTGTGTACACCAAGCACCCCCGGTGCACACAAGGCGTCTACAACAAATCTCTCAAAAAAAATAAAGTAAAGTACATCCTAAACTTGGTAATCAGAGCAAGTATAACAATTCTATTGTATACAAAATCTATTACGATAGTCCATCCACAGGATATACATTAAGTTTGATACAAAAAGGTACATCTTATGAACATCAAAGTGGTCACTATGCAATATACAAAAGTACACCTTTCGCAACTAAAACTCAAAAGAAAGGTGCCTCAGGTCCACCTATAGTAATATTGAAGAGGCTCTAGCTAGTCGCGATCCCCTTGCCGCGATCCTTAGCCTCTCCCGCTGTGGAAGGCTCTGTAATAAAAACAAACAACCAATGGGGGTGAGAACTATTAAACAATAGTTCCCAGTGGGTAAACCGTCGAGAAAAGCGAAATACACCACTAGGTCAACAGAGGCAAAAAATAGTAAGCAACTATAGTATAAAGTATAGACATAATAATTGAAATGAAAAGGTTCATTTACTATTATGTCTCTAGGTGACTATGCCAACCAACATGTAAGTAGTTCTATTATCATCATGCTCATAAGGGTATATGAATCAATATACAAGTACAACTACTATGTATGCATCAACTAGGTGTGATGTACCTTGTTAAGTTCAACTAACATTTATCCAACAATGGGGGACTTACACGAGGTAATGACCTGGCTTGTGCTATGCCTAATGGTCCCGTGGTAGTCAACATTCCCCCGCTAGGAATGAGCCTCCCCCACGGCGTCCCACTTCAGTGCCCAATCCCGTACAGGCGAGCATGTTGTCGCAAAGGCTAAAGTCCGGAGTGCCGGCTGGTAGGGAGCAACCCTCACAAGCTTGTGCGAATGAGCACAACGGCAAACAAGCGTGATCAAATGCGTACAAGTGCTCATATATCATGTCTAAAATATGGAATATCCAATAACGACCTAGAAGTCGAGTTCATATCATAATGTCATATCTAGTCCATCTTAGTGTAAGTACAATTTACTTAGTTCTACAACATGTCTCAAACATGCAATGTACCATATTCCTTTTTAACCATAGCAATTATCAAGAAATGCCATTCAAGTTCTAGCCAAATAGGTAGCTCCACTAACCATGTAGTGTCCAATATGATACAAACCAACTAACATGCATAAATACTTGAACAAGAGAAGGATAGCTTGACATGCATGTTGTTATTATGTATTCCTCTACTACATAGAGTATGTAAATCTTCATGCATAAGATAATTATGTCATATGCTCAAAAATTCTATGTTGTCAAGAATATCATACTAAACCATTTATTAAGTCCTATAACAAGATAGGGGACATGGGGGAGTTCACCCATTTCGGTGAGGTCAAACCCACCGAATAACCGTCGAAATCTCGGTCGATTCGCAAACAAAGTTGGCCCCTAGACCTTTTGTACCCTAAGAAAAACTTTCAAGAGGTTACAAGCTTCTAAAAAGCTCATCACAAAATTTACCAAAAATCAAAGTGAAAATAGGTGAAAATTATCTTAGATCAAGAAAAATTTGTTCCAAGTCCAAACCAAAGCAATGGGGCTTCAAATCCAACCTAAAAGAGTGTTCCATACCCATCAATTTCACCCCAAAAGCTCCCAAAAGAAAAACACCAAAATAAATCCTAGTTTTCATAAAACTAGATTTTCTATCAAAAATTCTTGCAATTCTTACAATTAGAAGATGCAAGAAAACTACTAACCTCAACTCAAGCTCCAAACCAAGCTATAAGATGTTAGGGGTTGAAGTTTAATCCTCACACAAGCTCCTTCCTTCAATCCCGAGCTCCCTTCCAAAGCCTAGATGCATGCATCCATGGAGGAGATGAAGAAAAGAGGAACAATCCAAGAATTATGAGGGTTGGAGCAAGAAATCCAAGGGAAGAAGATGGGGAAAAGCTTACCTTTTCTTCTCCTTCACTCTCTCCAAATGAGAGGAATAGAAGGGGTGAAATGGATATAAACCCATTTGCACAAATCCCACATAAGTCCCTCAAACAACAAAAATTACAAAACTGCACGAAGTAGTTTCTGCACCACTGCGTACCGGTACACGGATTGGAGTACTGGTACTCGGGCAGTTCCGATACCCGAGGTTTAATTTCGTAAAATCCGAACGTTGGAAACCAAAGGCTCCTACTGGGTTCCGGTACCTCCCGTTTCAATACTAGTACTAAACAAATCAGTACCGGTACTCAGCCGAGCTCCGCAAAACTCGAGAGCTGTGCCAACCCTTACGCAACAGGGTTCCAGTACCCAAAATTGGTACCGGTATGCAATAGCCAAGAGTGCAGTTTTTGTAGATTTTGACTTTCGAAGTCCGTTTTTGTGCTAATTAAGCTCCGAAAACGTCCCCAAGCTCTCCAAACTCAATCAAAATTTCCAGAATAGTATATAGTACCATTCCTCACACTAGAACTCTGTAATTTGCAGAAGTTTAGTGCACTACATCCTCCACTCCTAAAAAGCGGTTTCGTCCGCGAAACTAGAAATCAAATACCTTAAGCATCCATCTGAAAAAGATGGAGATAACGCTCCCGCAACGCACTCTCCAGTTCCCAAGTAGCCTCGCGCTCCTTGTGGTTGCTCCAAAGCACCTTCACATAGGGAATCTCACGATTTCGGAGGTTCTTCACCTCGCAAGCTAAGATCCTCACTGAGTGCTCCTCGAAACTCAAATCTTCACGCAACTCCAATGGCGTGAAATTCACTACATGAGCTGGATCAAAAACATACTTCCGGAGCGTTCAAACATGAAACACATTGTGTACTCCCGATAGGCTCGGCGGCAAAGTAAGCCGATATGCTGCCGGGCCTACACGCTCCAAAATCTCGAAAGATCCAATAAATCGAGGATTTAACTTCCCTCGAATACCAAATATCTTGATCCCCTTCGTCGACGATACTTTTAGGAAGACATGATCTCCCACTTAAAATTTCTATTCTCGTCGACACTTGTTCGCATAACTCTTTTGTCGACTTTGAGCCGCAACCAATTGTTCACGAGCAAGTCGAACCTTGTCTTCTGCTTCTTGAAGCACATCAAGGCCTAAAACTAACCTTTCACCTACCTCACTCTAGTGGACGGGTAATCGGCACTTTCTTTCATAGAGGGCTTCAAAAGGTGCCATCTTGATACTTGCTTGATAACTATTATTATAAGCAAACTCCGCCATAGGTAGATGTTGATGCCATCCGCTTTAAAAATCCAAAACACATGCCCGAAGCATGTCCTCCAAAATCTGAATGGTATGTTCTGACTGTCCATCACTTTGAGGGTGGAAAGCGGTGCTGAAATCCAATCGCGTGCCAAATGCCTCATGGAGGCTCTTCCAAAAGTACGATACAAATCTAGGATCTCGATCCGATACAATAGAGATAGGCACTCCATGAAGTCGCACAATTTTATCGAGGTATACTTAAGCAAGTCTCTCTCCAGATCAAATAGTGTGAATAGGAATAAAATGCGCCGATTTGGTCAACCTATCCACAATTACCCAAATGGCATCATGCCAGCTTGTGAGTGAGGTAAACCCATAACGAAATCCATAGTGATCAGCTCCCACTTCTATATGGGTATAGGCAAACTCTGAAGCTTGCCCGTGGGAAGTCGATATTCGGCCTTCACCTGTTGGCACGTCAAACATCGTGCCACGAACTCTCCAATATCTTTCTTCATCCCGGGCCACCAATAGAGCAACTTTAAATCTTCATACATCTTAGTGCTACCCGGATGCAAGGCATAAGGCGCTCAATGAGCCTCCATCAAGAACTCCTCTTTGATCCCTTTATTTGCCGGTACACAAATTCGGCTTTGAAACCGAAGTATGTCATGATCATCCAAAAGAAAACCACCGGCGTGTCCTTCCCCAATCTTGGACCGAATCTTTTGCAAACTAGGATCTAGAGTTTGCTTTTCTTTTATCATCTCCAACAGTGTTGGTTGCACAACCAAGGACATCAATCTCAAAGGTGTGTCGGGGGTTACAACCTCCAACTCCATCCGTCTCAACTCCGCTAGTAAAGGTGTTTGAATAGTGATCAACATCGCCAAATTCTCTACCGATTTGCGGCTTAAAGCATCCGCTACAATATTTGCTTTTTCCGGATGGTAGAGAATAGTCAAATCATAATCCTTGAGTAGCTCCAACCATCTTCGCTGCCTCAAGTTTAATTTCTTTTGTGTGAAGAAGTACTTCAAACTCTTATGATTTGTATATACCTCGCAACCTTACCATATAAATAGTGACGCCATAGCTTTAAGGCAAAGACGATAGCCACCAATTTCAAGTCATGGGTTGGATCATTCTTCTCATAATCCTTCAATTGTCGAGAAGCATAAGTAATTACCTTCCCGTCTTGCATCAGTACACAGCCCAATCCATTAAGGGAAGCATCACTATAAATCACATATCCCGCTCCTGAGACAGGCAATGCCAAGATAGGGGCGGTTGTCAATCGCTCCTTCAATCCTAAGAAATTATTTTCACACATCTCACTCCAAACAAACTTAGTTCCTTTATATGTGAGTCACGTGAGGGAAGTAGATAATTTAGCAAATCCCTCAACGAATCTTCTATAATATCCGGCTAGACCAAGAAAACTCCGAATCTCGGTGACATTGGTCGGTCTAGGCCAATCCTTGATTGCCTCAATTTTCTTAGGATCCACAGCTATTCCTGCTCCCGATATCACATGTCCTAAGAATGTAACCTCGCGTAGCCAAAATTCACATTTGCTCAGTTTGGCAAAAAGCTTATTCTCTCGAAGTATTTGCAATACTTGCTTCAAGTGATCTTCGTGTTCATCATCACTTCGGAAATATACCAAAATATCATCGATGAACACGACGACGAATCTGTCTAAAAAGGGCTTAAAGACACAGTTCATTAGGCCCATAAAAGCTGTCGGGGCATTGGTAAACCCGAACGGCATAACAGTAAACTCATAATGTCTATACTGTATTCAGAAAGCCGTCTTGGAAACATCTTCCGACTTGATCTTCAGCTGGTGATATCCAGATTGCAAATTTATTTTTGAATACACCTTCGATCCTTGGAGTTGATCAAACAAATTATCAATCCTAGGTAATGGATATTTATTCTTAATCGTGACTTTGTTGAGTTCACGATAATCCACACATAGACGAAGTGATCCATCTTTCTTCTTAACAAATAAGACTGGCGCTCTTCAAGACGAAACACTCGGCCTGATGAAGCCTTTCTCCAATAAATCTTGTAACTGTGCCTTCAATTCCTTTAGCTCAGCTGGCGCCATCCTATAGGGTGCCTTTGAGATTGGGATAGTTCCAGGAATGAGATCTACCACAAACTCAATCTGCCAGTCAGGAGGCATACCCGGTAACTCCGCCGGAAACACATCCACAAACTCCCTTACAATCGGGATATCCTCAATCCTGGGGTTTCTCCACTCTTCTAAGTGATGCTAGCCAAGAAGGCTATACATCCACTCTTGATCAACTGTTTGGCTCGAGTGGAAGAGATAGTCATCGCAAACAGCGAACTCTTACACTCCCTATACACAACCTCATCATGACCAGGTTCCCGAAACGTCACAATCCGCCTCTTACAATCGATGGTAGCATAATATCTCGTGAGCCAATCCATACCCAAAACTACATCAAACTCTTCAAGTTTGTGTAGTGCTAACAAGTCAATCGGCATGATCCAATCTCCAATTCTAATAGGGCAACTAGGGCAATACTCCCGAATAATCAAAGTATGGTCGGAAACTAAAACTCGTCCCGGGTGCAAAGTAGGAATGAGTTCAATGCCATGCAACTCGGCAAATAGCCGATCGATGAATGAATGCGATGCACCGATATCAAATAAAGCTCTAACTCTTATACTATTAATTAAAACCATACCTGCAACGACCTCCTCTACTACTGCTGCATCCTCTGCCTGGGCTGCATATATGCACCCACTAGGTGTCTGTCGCGACCCCTCATACTGTCGCGATACTGGTGGTCGCCTTGCCTGATAGTGGGTGGGTGGAGTCCCCTGACTCTGACTCGGTAGAACTGGTGCCGATGTATACAACGGTATTGGGGAAGAACCTCTCGGACATCCAATCGAAAGCGACCCTCCTGGCCACACAGAAAGCACTTGCCCCATGCTGAGGGCACTGCGGCGGTACATGAGGGCCTCCACAGATCACACAACATGGCGGGCGTCGCCGATCTAGCGCACCTCGAGAAGAAGAAGAGCCACGCCCTCGCGATTGGCTCCTCGGGTGCTTCGGTAGTTTCTTTGGCCGGACCTGCCACTCGCACTCTCCGCCGATTGCCTCTTGCCTCTTGCCCTATCTAAAGCTTCTCTCTCCTCCTTAGCAATCTCCACGCCTTTCTCCACAATTAAGGCGCGATCCACAACCTCACGATATGTCTTCAGGTTTGCTGACTGGACCAACTAAAGATTGACGGTCGAAGGCCCGTTTCAAACATGCGAGCCTTGTCCTCATCATCCCTCACCACATAAGGTACATAATGCAATAGGCGAGAAAACTCCCGCTCGTACTCCGCCACCGTCCTGTCTCCTTGACGCAAGTTGCGCAAGTCCCGATCCATCTGTCGTTTGACACTTTGGGGACAGTAGGTCAACGACATAAGCTTCTTAAACCTCTTCCAGGTAATGGCTGCCAATCAGTAATGGGATTATCCCGAATGTCAGCCCACCATTGATAGCCCTCACCCTCCAAGTGGTGTGTCGCCAACCATACCTCATCCCGCTCCTCCACAAACATATCGTGGAATAATTTTTTCATATGGAGGATCCACTTCTCCACTATCCAATGGTCCGTCTTCTCGCCATCAAACATCTAGGGATTATACCTCCGGAACTCATTCAAACAATTCATGAGCAGCTCCCGCTCAGCTCCCGTCACCATTGTCGGCAAAACCATCCTCGTCAATAGAACTTGTACCGGCGATATCGCCGCCACCTCCTCCCTCCGTTCCATGCTCGGGGCCGTACAAGAAGTGCCCGACACTTGGGGCTGAGCCTATGCAGTCGTTTCTCCTGTAGGCGCAGGTGGTGGAGGATTCTGACTCACCCTCACGGAAGCCTGCTGGAGCAACATGTCCTCCAACCGCTTCATCATCGCCTCCTATCGGCATGCAGCGTCTGCTTGCTGCTGGGCCGCAGCTGACTTGCGCTCCACCAAGTCTGTCAACAGAGCTAACTGTTCTCTCAATTCGCGGACCTCACTAGATCCGGAAGTAGCGGAGGTCTCCACCACCTCAGCATCAGCTGCCGCGGCCGCCTCGGCAGACATGGAGCGAGTCGTCGGCATCACAAGCTGCAACAAACATAACATGCATAGGTTAAAGCAACCCACACCAGACGTATCCCCTCTCATAAGGTACAATCCCCAATCAAGCGAAAGCAATAAAGTGACCCCAAACTATTTCCGATGTAACGTTGTCGGCCGCCAACGTGACCCTCCAAGGATATAGAAGTTGTACACTTCGATCAAACTCCAACCATTCGGAACTAAAGACATAACCCAGTTATATTGCTTTCACCAAAAAGTCATAAAAGACCCCGTCTCTCTCATTCATAATCCTTATCGTCCAACCGGCCTAAGGTTTGCTAGGTCCACCAAGACTCAACCCTAGGCTCTGATACCAACATAATCTGTCACGCCCGGGCCCCAGCGGAAGCCCACACGACACGTGCACAGACCCGCCGTGTACACCAAGCACCCCCAGGGCACACAAGGCGTCTACAACAAATCTCTAAAAAAAAAAAAGTAAGTAAAGTACATCCTAAACTTGGTAATCAGAGCAAGTATAACAATTCTATTGTATACAAAATCTATTACAATAGTCCATCCACAAGATATACATTAAGTTTGATACAAAAAGTTACATTTTATGAACATCAAGGTGGTCACTATGCAACATACAAAAGTACACCTTTCGCAACTAAAATCCAAAAGAAAGGTGCCTCGGGTCCACCTATAGTAATATCGAAGAGGTTCTAGCTAGTCGTGATCCCCTTGCCGCGATCCCTAGCCTTTCCCGCTGTGGAGGCTTTGTAATAAAAACAAACAACCAATGGGGGTAAGAACTATTAAACAATAGTTTCCAGTGGGTAAACTGCCGAGAAAAGCGAAAGACACCACTAGGTCAACAGAGGTAAAGAATAGTAAGCAACTACAGTTTAAAGTATAAAATGATAATAATTGAAATGAAAAGGTTTATTTACTATTATGCCTCTAAGTGACTATGCCAACCAACATGTAAATAGTTCTATTATCATCATGCTCAAAAGGGTATATGAATCAATATACAAGTACAACTACTATGTATGCATCAACTAGGTGTGATGTACCTTGTTAAGTTCAACTAACATTTATCCAATCATTGGGGACTTACACGAGGTAATGTCCCGGCTTGTGTCATGCCTAATGGTCTCGTGGTAGTCAACATTCCCCCGCTAGGAATGAGCCTCCCCCACGGCGTCCAACTTCGGCGCCCAATCCCGCACTGGCGAGCATGTTGTCGCAAAGGCTAAACTCCGGAGTGCCGGCTTGTAGGGAGCGACCCTCATAAGCTTGTGCAAATGAGCACAAGGGCAAACAAATGTGATCAAATGCATACAAATCTGCATACATCATGTCTAGATTATGGAATATCCAATAACGATCTAGAGGTCGAGTTCATGTCATAATGTCATATCTAATCCATCTTGGAGTAAGTATAATTTACTTAGTTCTAAAACATGTCTCAAACATGCAATGTACCATGTTCCCTTTTAACCATAGCAATTATTAAGAAATGCCATTCAAGTTTTAGCCAAATAGGTAGCTCCACTAACCATGTAGTGTCCAATATGATACAACCCAACTAACATGCATAAATACTTGAATGAGAGAATGATAGCTTGACAGGCATGTTGTTATTATGTATTCCTTTATAGAGTATACAAATCTTCATGCAGAAGATGATTATGCCATATGCTCAAAAATTATATGTTGTCAAGAATATCATACTAAACCATTTATTAAGTCCTATAACAAGATAGGGAACATAGGGGGAGTTCACTCATTTCGGTGAGGTCAAACTCATCGGATAATCGTCGAAAACTCGATCGATTCCCAAACAAAGTTGCCCTCTAGACCTCTTGTACCCTAAGAAAAAATTTTAAGGGGTTACAAGCTTTTAAAAAGCTCATCACGAAATTCACCAAAAATCTAAGTTAAAATAGGTGAAAATTACCTTAGATCAAGGAAAACTTGTTCCAAGTCCAAACCAAAACAATGGGGTTTCAAATCCAACCTAAAAGAGTGTTCCACACTCATCAATTCCACTCCAAAAGCTTCCAAAAGAAAAACCCCAAAATAAACCCTAGTTTCATAAAACTAAGTTTTCTACCAAAAATTCTTACAATTCTCACAATTAGAAGATGCAAGAAAACTACTAACCTCAACTCAAGCTCCAAACCAAGCTATAAGATGCTAGGGTTGAAGTTTAATCCTCACACGAGCTCCTTCCTTCAATCCTGAGCTCCCCTCCAAAGCCTAGATGCATGCATCCATGGAGTAGATGAAGAAAAGAGAAACAATCCAAGAATTAGGAGGGTTGGAGCAAGAAATCCAAGGGAAGAAGAGGGGGGAAAGCTTACCTTCTCTTTTCCTTCACTCTATCTAAATGAGAGGAATAGAAGGGGTGAAATGGATATAAACCCATTTGCACAAATCCCAGATAAGCCCCTCAAATAATAAAAATTATAAAACTACACGAAACAGTTTCTGCACCACTGCATATCAGTACACGGATTGAAGTACCGGTACTCAGGCAGTTCCGGTACCCGAGGTTCAATTCTGCAAAATCCGAACGTTGGAAATCAAAGGCTCCTACTAGGTTCCGGTACCTCCCGTTTCAGTACCGGTACTAAACAAATCAGTACCGGTTTTCAACCGAGTTCTGCAAAATCTGAGAGTTGTGCCAACCCTTACGCAATAGGGTTCCGGTACCCAAACTTGGTACCGGTACGCAATAGCCAAAAGTGCAGTTTTTACAGATTTTGACTTTCGAAGTCCGTTTTCGTACTAATTAAGCCCCGTAAACGTCCCCAAACTCTTCAAACTCAATCAAAACTTTCAGAATAATATATAGTATCATTCCTCGCACTAGAACTCCGCAATTTGCAGAAGTTCAGTGCACAACATTAACTGTTGTAGATAATAAATATTTTAAACATAATCTTAAATGTAAAAATTAAAAAGGTTAAGATTAGTGGTAAAAAAATGTAATGGTAAAGGACCAATGGTTAGCGATGTCAACGTTTCAGATTCGGGTCGGCTTTTGAAAAATTCGAACCTGACTGTCAATTCTCAAAACTCGTATCCAAACCCGACGGATTTCAATAATCCATATCCAAACCCGAAACTGACCAAAAATTTCGAAACCCAAACCCAGAAACCCAAACCCGAAATAATTATTTCTCTTTACCGTATTTCAAAACATATTATGTTAAATCTAAATTTTTAAAATACAAATTCAAATATAACATCAAACTTTATATATATTATATTATATAAAATCAATTAAGATTCGGATCGGGTTAAAGGTGGGTACTGACAAAATTCATACTCCGTTCACTAAACAATCCCATACCTTTTTTGGGCAACGAAGAGAGAAGAAAGATGTTAGATAATATAATGAGGGCAAAATGACTTAATAACATCCGTATCAGAAGGCCAAAATATCCTTCATTGGTATACCTAGTAACTAGTACCTCTCTCAAAGTGACATGTTATTGCAGGTGACAACTGAAAAAAAAAATTAAATCTGAGCCGTAGAATAAAAATGAATGAACAACATCAAAGACTAAAAAGTATAGAAGCACTCCTTATGTTACATTTTGTTTATATAATTAGATTAGAAGAATTAAGACAATAGTTTAATTGTACATAATATGAAAACTAGTTAACCGATATCACAAATCCATTTGAGCCAATCTATAACCGCAAAAAACTGGGCAATCAAAAATCTGGTTTAGAGATTGGTATAAAATTTTGTATATGGGATGAAAATTTGTATACCTGTATGATTAACTGTATTGCGAACATCAATATGCTTGTGAGCTTTTACCTGAAGAAAATATTTATATTTTTGAACCAAATTATTGTTAATATTTTCTTTTTAACCTTTTGTGTCAAATGTCAATTAAATTCCTAAGTTATTTAACAGAAGAAGTGTTTGCGATTTTGTGGAGCAAATATCAATATTTATGTGTAGAGCTACCATGCTTCCGAAAGTATAAAGGAGCTGATGCTTCCGACTTTTTTGGCATTTGAATCAAAAATTATAGAGTTAGGATGATAGTGGTCTTCTAGAATTTAGTTGTCACCCCTAAGGTTTAGTTGTCCCGGCCCCCTAAGATATTAGTATTAATCAAAAGATCAGAAATGATTAAGAAGTTGATCTAAGGATTACAAAAAAATCAGAAATATCAATTCTTTTATATTTTCGAAAGTATCGTAGTGGGACTCATATTTAATTACTCATCGTATGACGTAGGATCATAATTACTGTAATGGCGCGTTCAATCCCCAAGGAAGCGGATTATACACGAAATTTTAGTTGGCTTAAAAAAGGCGCTTCTTCACACACCGAGGAGCACCATAAATTAATAGAAAAACATCAAATAAGAGAAGGACACGATATGTAAGGAATTATTATTCTTTGTTTGAGTAAATAAATAGTAATTAGTGGAACCATGCGTTGAATACTTCACATGCGTTATGTGTCAAAAAGTGAAGGAAAAAATAATTGTTGAGAATGTGTTTATTAAAATAAGTTAGCAGAAGTGTCGTTTTAGCAGTTTGGTGGCATGAAAAAGATGGTTAGTTGCAATTAATGTGACAAGTAAATCATATCTCGGAAAGTTAATTAGGATAGGATATGCCAAAATAATATTTATAATGTGGGAAAACAAAAGTAAAGCGAACTCTAAAGCATGCTTCTCTCTATCCACAGTCAAACTTTTATTATTAATTTCACATAAAAGGAGTTTGATTCATTGTAATCTCTCCCCCATCCTAGATTTCTTTTTTTTTTTTTAAATACCACTATCGATCTGCTGATAGATATATACTCTTTATCTAGAAAAAAAATTATCTTATTTTGAATTATACCGTTGTGTCAATAGAATATATGCATGAATTACCTGCAAACTTGATTAGACAAAGAAAAAGAAAAAAGAAAAAGAATTAATTTGTATCACATCAAAATTTTATAAACCATAGAGCATATATACTTTCCGAGAGAAGTTCTTATCTAGCCTTCTTTTCAAAAAAAAAATCTCAATTTAGTCTCCTTTCAAAAAAAAGAAAAAAAAAAGATTTCTCAACTTAGCCTTATTTTACTAAACAGAAGGGACAAATTATTAAAATATTATTTTTATGGTGACGAAGAGTGAGAATCCTCTCGCCCCTTCTCTCCCTCCACCCGCTGCCGCGGCCCCTCTCTCTTGGCCGCTGGCCTTCCTCCTCTTCCTATCCCTCTACCCCTCTCCCCTTCTACTAAATAATAACAGTAATAGTAATAACAACTTTAATAATAATAACAATAAGAATAAGAACTAGGCTACTGTACTATTAATAGCACTAAGTCATTGGTGCTATTAAGTTTTTGGCCCTTGGATGAAGGAGTCCCTAAAATTTAATGGGTAGTTGGTGGAATAGTATGATCTAAAAGGTGAAAATGGTGAAAAGGATAGATCCGGTGGAAAACTTATAGCATCAAATGCTTGGTGTTATTGATAGTATTATAACTAGACTCATAACAATAATATAAAAATAATAGTAATAATTATTATTATTTAACAAATATTTTTGTTCACACAATATAGACGTATGCATAGATCCTAGATTTACAAAAAAAAATTGAATTTTTAATCTAAAAAAAAAGATAAAATTGCACATAATTTACCTGAACTATGGACTATTTTGAGTCGATTACTCAATCTTTCAAAATTCTGTATGACTATTCAATCTTTCAATTTGTATGATTTTAGTCGATCAACAATATTTTAACTTTAAAATTTAAGTTGTTTGATTATTTTAATAAATTTATAATTACAAAAATTACATGAAATATACTAATGAAATCTTTAAAGATAAATCACATATTCAAATTTTTGAAGTTAAAGTACCGTTGGCTAACTCAAATCAATCAAATTGAGAGGTTGAGTAGTAAAAAAAAATTTTGAAAAATTTGATAGTTGACACAAAATAGTCAATCATTTAGATAAGTTCTGTATATTTTTATCTTAAAAAAAATGATAGGATAAGTGAAGGGTGATGGGGCAGCAGCGGCAGCAAGAAGGAATTATTTCCTCTTTTCACCATAAAAAAAAAAAAATAATAATAATAATAATAATAATAATAATAATAATAATTTCTCTCTCTTATTAACTAAAACAAGGCTAGGCTAAGTTGAGAATTTTTTTGAAATGGAGGTTAGATTGAGATTTTTTTTTTCTTTCAGAAGAAGGCTAGATATGAACTTCAATCGTACTTTCGTCAAGAATTTTTTTTTTCTTTTTGTTATATTTTTTCCGAGGTTGCGGCTTCTAAATCCCAAAAACTCTTTAGTACAATCAGATTTTTGCACCCAAAAATCCGGGGCTCTTGCCAAGTAAGAAATATAGATTAATGTAGATATAGATAGATAAAATTATAGGGTCATGGTATCAGCTCTAGATAACAAACAACCACGAGGGTAGTGCATGGTTGCTATGTACTATTCTTCTAAGATTAATTGACCTCACCAATGCATGTATATAAGCTGGAAATCAAAAGATTTTCCCTAATATTGAAACACCTAAAGGAGCTTTAGTCTATTCTCCTAAAAATGCCAAATTCCTTGATCATTGCAAGTAAATCTACACTCACATGATTTAAGGGTTATCATTGGCCATTCATGTTGACCATGCTAGATTCTTGCTTATAGTTAAGGTCACTCTTTGAAGCATAAGACCAAGGATTTAAGTACCCATCGACACGTGGCGTATCTATCGTGCCTTATCGTGCCAATAAGATATCGACACGATACAATCTCCGTACCGATGACAAAGCTCAAAACACTCTATTCTTTAAATTAGTAAGTAATTTTCTCAATGAAGTTCAAAAGATTTGATAAAGATACATAATAAACAGTTAGAATATTTTATTGCTAAAGAAAATAAATATTTCATGCCGTTATGTGTCGGCACACACATATTTTTTGTGACCGGCACACGTCGGCACGGCCCGACACGCACCGTGCCGGCAAATTTTCGGCACGACCCCGTGCCACGGTACTTAAATTCTTGCATAAGACATAACGCACATAAATACATAGGTCGACATAATATCTTGCTCTATTCTTAACACATTCAGGATCTCAAAAAATTATTCATAATATTATTGATGAGTCAGAATTTTAATATAATATTTAAGAAGAAGCAAATAGTTTGAATAAATAAATCATTAACTATCTGTCGTTTTGGTAAAGAATTGGTAATAAAATATGTAGTATATTGTAAGACAAGCAATGCATTACTCTTCTTTATTTGGTCCTTTTCTACTAAGGAATTCTTAGTAGTTAAAAGAAGAAAAGGACTTGATTAAAAAAAGAAGAGAATCAAAACAATGTATGGGTCGTAATTGAACCCTTCATTGTCACCTTTACAGCTGGATTCCAATAGTTGTTGTTGCACTCAATATTGGTTTGAAGTTATAAGCAAATGTGAAATCAAAATAAAAGAAATTAACCTAAATTCTTCGAATTCGGGTAGCGTATATTGCCGGTGCCATGAATTTGGAAAACCTAGCTAGCCTCATTCAGTTAAAAATATTTTAACTTTCATAATTTTTCAATCCCTTTGCCGACCGATTGCGTGAAAGTTATTTATGCTTTTTCAGAAATTCTTCTAAAAATTGGCCAAATTATTGTAAAACTAATGTTTATGGTTATTCCATTTTGTTATGTTGGTTGATTTTTCACATTTTGAAATTTTTGTGATTAATAAAATAAATCAAAATTGAAAACGCTTGAAACCAACAAATCAAAATACAAGGATAATCAGTAATTGATAATCTGATTGGTTAATATCCTCTTGCATGAGTTATGAGTCTTGATTTTGACTTCTGAACTTCTGAATCTAAGTCTTAGTTGAGTATGTAAGAAATTAATCAATCACTATATTCATAGATACTTTTTGCAATAGCAAACTCTTACTCCTACTTATGTTTTTTTTTTTTTTTTTTTGCTTTGTCAAGCACTCTACTAAAAATTGCTAATGTTAAAAGCAAGTACAAAAAGAAGGCCAAATAGGATCTATAACATGGACTTCAATCAAAATCAAAATATAGATTTGGAGTTCTCTTCTTTTTTACAGATAAAAAAAGTGGGTGGGTTAGTGAGTGTTAATTCAAAATCTATCATCCTCATTATGTGCATTGCTCTAAATCTTTAAGTATAGCGGACCCTATACATATTATACCATCTCTATATGACTTTTATTAAATAAAAAATATTCATATCAACTTATGTCACCTGATGTGGATCATGACATAAGAAGGGCTAATTGAGGAATTTAGTTGAAGCTCCAAACATTGGCTATGTACAAGTTTTGAATAACATTGACCCCTTTTTGAAGTTAATTATATTGGGATCACTTTGTGTCTCACAATAATACTGTGAGTGGAAGTCTAAGTGATTGATGGATTGTTGGACCCGCGCCCTCGCACTAAAATCCATCATTACTCGTTTAGTGACTGGGACATTCCAAAACCTTTAATTTTTAGGGTTGAATCTTTATCTGCTATTCCATTTTGGTACCTTTTTTTTTTTTGTGGCAATCAGATCGGCAACATTTTAGATTAATTGCATCATTGATCCTGAGTTTTACCCATCTTTTTTTTTATTTTGATCCCTAAACATTTTCTCCCATAAGCATGGACAAAATCTCGTCCATCGGTATTTTTGGAGCTTGTGGCATCATTGGCATCGAGCCGAGAAGGGCATCGAGCTCTTCAAAAATTTAGAAATATCGATGTCAAGATTGACCGAGAGCCGTCGAACCATAATTGTATTTTATATGACCGGACATGACTTCATTGAAATTGATGTGATTTATTCTGCAAAAATTAATAAAAATTTGTATGGTCGGAAGATGGTGCAATGGAAATCTAGAAGATGAAAGATAAAGACCAAAGTGAAAAAAGGAATAACAGTTAGGAACCAATGGTGCAATAAATTCCTAATTTTATATTTGTCACTAAAACTTCTTATCAAAGTGGAATCAAACAAGTACAAGCCCAATATTAATAGATGTCACACTACAACAAATCTTGTACTTCAGGATACTTTAAACAATAACTAGCGACGTTTTAAAGTGTCGGTAAGAATAATTCTGATGCTTGTAAAAGTGTCGAGTAAAAAGTCGTTAAGTAAACATGTCGGGATAAATATACCGACGCTTTAATATAGCATCGAAAAATTTTCATCAGTATTAGATAAAAATATGTTTATTGGCGACGCTTAATCATAATGTCGGCACATGCCAAATAGTGAAAACGCTAGAATAGAGCGTCGTCTAAAAAGCGTCGTCTAAAACATATTTTTTTGTAGTGCATAAACATGATGTTTTATGGGGTTTTGCTTAACATTTATCATGACATGATGTACATGTTGGCCCCTTTGTCTCCATGTTTCTTTATTTGCTTGCTTTAAAGCGAGATTGCTTTGTTCACAAGCTTACAGTATGATAATTAATTAATAACGTAATTTTTGCCTGAATATTTCCACGCGTTCTGCACCAGCTTACTACTTTATTCTTAACCATGCTTATTCAAACAAATGGAAATTGTTAGGTCAAAATAAATAAAAAAAAATTGCACCATGCACTTTTTTAAACTAAGATAAGACAATTTCCTTTAGTTAGAAACTTCTTTTCCACGTGGTGTTCGGTTTCTCAAAAACAAATCCTAAAAAAATAATTGTCTGATTGAAAAAAATATTTTCTGTCCGTCTGATTTATAAAATAAATATTTTTAGATTGCATGGACAAGTAGCATTGTTATTTTTCAAATTTTTTATCGAAAGAGCAAAAACTTACTGAATTTTTAATCGAAAAAGCAAACACTATGGAAAAAGATATTTTCCAATAAAAACCCTTTTTTTTTTGTTGCTAGAAAATAGTTTTCCACAATTGTTTGAGGAACCAAACACCCTCTAGCCCTCCAACATGTCCATGTGTCAATGATGCAAAATAATGTCAATAATAATAATAATAATAATAATAATAGTAAATAAAACCAAGATAATGGCTCGCAAATGCTACAAGATAACTTTTTTTTAGATTAAATTACAGAAAATTCTCCTGTAAATACCCTTTTTTTCACTTTTCCTCCATGACTTTCAAAATTTTATATTTTTTTCTTTAAAATTTCAGAAATATTTTCAGACGTTAATGGAGAGAGCAAAATAACCAAATTGTCCTTCTTCTATAAAAAAAAAAATAATTTTTTAAATATATTTCTGTTATTTTAAAGAGTATTTTTAGTATAAATTATAAGAAATGGACGAAATAGTAATGAAACTCTTGCGAAGGGAGGTTAAATGCAACAACTAGAAATGTTCAGGTGTAAAATGTAGATTTTTTAAAGTTAGGAAGGTAAAGTGAAAAAATAGGTGTTTATAAGAAAATTTTCTATAATTTAGCCCTTTTTTAGTGTAAAGCTAAACTTCGAAAGCATGATTTGAAAGAAAACAAGTAATTACCAATGAGAAGGAGAACAGTGATCACCATAAAAGCTTAAGATAAGCACGAGATAAAGTTATTCCTGATTTGATACCACAGTATGATTACCGACTCAAAGCAATCAAAAAGCTGATACTAAACTTTGATAAAGAAAGAAAGTGAATAACTTTAATTGGAGCATACTTAGGATGATTCTAACAAGAAGGATACGCAAGAACACCTGAACAGAATAATATAATTCATTAGTAAAGGGCGCTGCGGGTTCGATAAGCATTTGCATTAGATAAATCATAAAAAAGAAGACATATTTATGAGGAAGAACAAGCATCAAGTTCCAAATTCAAGATTAAAAATTATAATGTAGCATTATTATTTCTCTCCTAAAAAAAAAAAAAAAAAAATGCTTACATTACTTTACTAAAACCATGCTGAGATCATAAAACATGTAACAAACCGTTCTCAACAGCAAAATATGCACAGTAAACATATACGAAGGTCAAGTATTTGGGTATCCACCCTTGGAGGATATCTTACTACTAAAACCATTATGTTCCCATAAAGCATGTACAAATCATTCTCAAAGTATTTTTATATGGCGACTAAATTTTACTAAATCTTTGCGGCATATGCATATCAAATGCAAGGGAAAGCAAACCACTCCCAGAAAGCAAACTATTTGAGCAAGAGCACCAAATCTCTCTTTTGCTGATGTTACAAAATAAACCATCATATTTTTCACGAGAACAAAAACATAAGCTTTGGTCTCTTTCTGACCACTGAAAGAGACGGTATTAGTTAGCACTAGCCACCAAAACACAAGTTATTTAAAGGGTAGAATACAAGTTCTGTACAACCATAACATATGTAATATCACCTGCCTTCATGCTCATGTCTTTAGGGATGTGACATTAGGTGCGCAATCCAAGTGATATCTTTGGAACTTTCCTATTGGATTTGAAAAAGAAATATAAAGATGAAAACACCAAGTAGGAATTTTCGGTTTGGTCACATAGAGTTAGATTGTTAGTTAGAGTACCTTTTGATCCACTGTTTTATGCAAAGTTTTGTGGACCTTAATCCTCTTGCTGATGTGAGAGTCACCTAACCATGTAAGCAATCTAACACTGTGGGACTTTAAACTATTCAATGGATGACAAGATGAGTCCAAATGAGTCTTCTGCTTTTCCATAAGCCTATTTTTAGCTTATAATGACCTAGCTATGAATTGCTAGTTTCAAAGGTTGACAAGTTTGATACTTATAAAAAATTGTCATTAATTTAGACCAATAAGCCAAAGTTTAAGTGATTAAGATTCATTGACTTTGCTTTCCTTAAGAGTGGTTTTTCTTTTTAGGTTTCTGGTGGATTTGGTCTATAGGAGTTTTGGTCGAGTCTTCTGTAACTTCAGTAACAGAAATTGGAATAATTGTTTGGTACGCATCTTCTTATCATTACAAGTTAAGAAGATCAAGAGACTCAACATCATGTTAATGAAACTCCGAACTTCAGGATTCAATTAATAAACAAGTCAACTACATAAATATATTGAGAATAGCCTCTAAAATTATTTCTCTACATGCAAATAAGGGAATTTATTAGACGATGGAGATTTTCCAAAATGGGAATTATTCCTCTAAAATGGTTTATGAAAATGTCCAAACTGCCTATCTCTAAAGAAGAATTCCTCTAGATATGGGTCAAGTAAATGATGAGAGTTTTTACTAATACAAAAAATATCTTCTATATATATTCCTATGGCATCTCTGTTATCTCCATCAGAACAGAATTATAGGACCTAAAAAGAAAAAGCTAAGAACAATGATGGTACAAACGAATGGATCATGTTCCTCAAGCAATCAATTTCTCCGCTAGTCAACTTCATAAAGTGTGGACTTCGGGAGAATTAGGCATGTTTACACTTTTCATAAGATCCTATGGCATATGAACATATCCCTCATGAATTCTCCCATGTGCTTCTCACCCAACCCTTATGCTTGATAAAAGAAGCAAAAATTGTGAGTAGCATCAAAATATTCAATGAGAAAATTTCTGAAAAGTGAAATAAGAGGATTTTTACATAGATGTTGTCTGGATCTAAATGAACGGACGTGAAAAAAAAAAAAAATCACACTGAACAAGTCAACTAAATGAGTGTAATCTTATACTTATAGTGTGTAGAAACCAACATTCTTTTAGTTTTTTTCTTGCAAGGGAAAAAACTTACAATTCGAAAGTATCACAATAAACTGATGCCCCTCATATGCATCGTATGCGACTAACTCAAGAGGGCTAACTGTGGACGGTCTTAAATTCATTACTCTCTATAATAAGCAGAAGAAAATAGTTTTTTTTATTAAATTATACTTGATAAATTGCTTCAACCTGCTAAATCACGAAATTTCATACCATTATATAGTTCTTACCAGACCTTCGATAATTTCATTACAGAAGTTATTTAGTATGAAGATTGAAAAAGGGCCCTGATGGTGAATTAAGAGAGAGAAAGAATGCATCACAATATAATGAGTAACCAAAGGATCTTTCTCTGCTGTGTAACTCCAACAAGAGACCCAACTCAGTTGAGGTACTTGATCCACAAAGTTAAGACTATTATAATCGAAATTCGGGTATTTCTCAACAGATCTCAACTATTTCTAACAGTAATATGTAAACAAATTCAAACTTAGAATTATTATGGTCTTTAACCTTGTTGTCAGAAAAGGTATTGCACTAAATCTAGATTGATTAAAGATAGATCCCCTCAGATGGTTTAAGGAGATTCAAAGGTAGCCCACAAAGCAATCCTTTTTTGAGAAAAAAGGCTCTCTTTAATTTGTTAAAGAGAAAATTATGTCTCCACAAACCAACCCCCCTTTTCTAAAAGAAAAGGCTAACTTTTAATTGGTTAAAAGCAAAATTATGCAGATAGATTTGAGAAAATGTTACTTAACATCATTAGTTACAAGAAAACCCAATTGTAGCATCAAGAAGAAGCACTTTGGACAAATTATACTTTTCTAAAAAATAAGAAAAATCCGTAGGCAATATCCATTGATAAAAAGCACAAATACAAGTTTCGAAAAAAAACATTGAGACATATATCCCCACAACACAAGGAGGAAATAGAAATGAAAACCCCAAAGGAAAAACATGGGGAAAATACTACAAAGTAACAGTCCCCTGACCTGCACAAACTATAAAGGAAAAATATTGATGATGGTCTTCAGCCTAATCAAAATAAAAAAGTTAGATGACAGTCCCCAACCTAATAAAAATAAAATAAAGGGAAAAATTTTGTTGTTGGTCCCAACCTAGACAAAAATAGAAAAAAAAAAAGAGAATATTTTGATCGCGGGTCCCAACATACACATTCAAAAATAAAATTCAGCCTCTAACACTACGTCCACATAAAGAAAATAAATAGAAATTCTCCAAGAGTCAGATCAAGTGCTTAATCTCCAACAATATTTAAATCTAGCCTAAAAAAGTAGAATCGTAATTAATTTCGATCATCACCGATTTACGCTTCTGCAAATTAGTAAGAGATCCAAGAGACGCCAAAGGAGATCCGAAAAAGCAATAGTTATGGAAGAGAGGAAAGTCAGGAGAAAGATATAAAGATCCAAACAACTAAGAGATTATAGAGTAACAAGTGGAAAAGATAGTGGAGAAGAAATTAGAGAAGAAAATCAGTTAAAAAAGCCCTCCCAGCTGACAAAAAATTGGCCGGCAGAGAGGTATGAAAGAAAATGCAAAGAAACAGCTGGAGGAGGAAGTTACCAACCATAGAGCTTAATTTTGGTTCTCGATAACTTTTCAACTTGGACAATCAGAAGAAGCAAGATTTAACAAGCAAGACTTGGCGAACTATGTAAATAGAATATTCTGAATGTGAACATACTTTAAAGACCCTTCTTCGTTAAGCCAAGTTAATCAAGAATTCATCATGCTGAAACAAGCGATCAGCAATTCTCAGACAAGGAATTCGTTGAAATTATTCTTGCTCCAGGTAAGGAGATTAGATCCCTTCATGGACTCCCAATTTTAACACATCAAAAACACATAAGTTAACAATCACTTGTCATTGTACAGTAGAAGAGCAACAAAACAGAGAAAAAAAGGACATTTAACAGAAAGGAATAATAAAGAGGAAACAAAGCAGCAAAAGCACCTCAAAAATCAACAAGCGCGTGTATAGCTAAATGAGAAATCAACATGTATTTCCTATCTCAACAGCTAAAATATGGACACTTTAAAAAATAAAAAATACTTACCACCTATGAGAAAGAGGATCAAAACTAAAAAAGTTGAAAGGAGAAAGTGCAAAAAGAAAGAAAAAAAAAAGCTGGTCAGGAACACAAGCAGCATCTGAAAGCATGAATTTGTCTCAAAGGGTAGCAACCTATGTAAAGCTAATTGAGACTTTGAAGCATAAGGGTTCGCATGGTGGCCTATCATGTAGCTCTCACTAGAAAGAAAGCATCAAGGAGAAGTATAAGGCAATTATCTGATAACTTGACAAGAAAGAAAGTTGCACCACGGACCCATGAACATAAATCTCGAAATAAAACATGACTTCATCGTTTTAGAGATATTCCTATATCAAGGACAAAACATCACCAATCAACCTTCCAGTACATTCATGGAACAACAAAGCATGGAACAACAAAGCCCATCAATCATGTAGCACACTGAACTTTAGCAAATTGCGGAGTTCTAGTGAGAGAATAGTGGCTTATACTATTCTGGAATTTTGGGTTGAGTTTGGTGGACTTGGGAGTGTTTTCGGGACTTACAAAGTGCGAAAACGGACTCCGAAAGTCAAAATCTGCAAAAACTGCAGTTTTGACATTGTATACCGGTATCTAGTTTTGGGATACCGGAATCCTGTGAAATCTGTTTTTTGCGCAGCTCTCGGGTTCTGCGGAATCCGGCGCCTGATACCGGAATAGGCTGGCATTCCGGTACTGATGTTGGCGTACCGGTACTGAAGTCTTTTGTTCCGGTACGGAGGGTTGCATACCGGAATACTGTTGCGTGGCCTTTTTGGCCGAAGCTCGGGTTTTGCAATTTTTGTGCAGTATACCGGTATGCCTGTGCGTATACCGATACACAATGCTGCAGATTGCATTTGTGCAGTTTTGCAATTTTGTTCTTTGGAGGAGCTTTTGGGGATATTGTTACATCTATTATAGCTTACCCCTTCACCCCTTCACCGCCTCTTGTGCTGAGGACTTGGAGAAGATGAGGTAGGTTCCTTCCCTCTCTCTCTCTAGATTTCTCTCTCCCAAACCCTTGAGATCTTGGGTTTTGATCTCTTTTCTCTTCTCCTTTTGCTTGTTGCTTGCTAGTGGAGCATTGGGGAAGACTTGCATGTGTTGAGGAGAGCTTGTTGTGGTTTTATCTCCAACCCTAGCTTCTTTGGACCTAGATTGGAGATCAAAAGAGATGAGTAACTCTCTTGTAAACCATCTTTTGTGGTTTATTTGAATTATTATTGATGAAACCTTAAAATGGTAAACCTAGGGTTTATTTTAGGATTTCTTGATTGTGAGCTCTTGGGATTGAATTGATGGGTGTAGAATGTTGTTGTAGGTTGGATTTGAAGATCCTTAACCTCAATTTGGACTTAGAACAAGTTCTACTTGCTCAAGGTATTTTCCACCCATTTACCTCATGAATTTTGGTAGTTTTCGAATTTGTTCGTTCGAAACTTGTAACCCCTTGGAAAATTATCTTAGGGTATGTGAAGCTCGGGGGACAACTTCGTTTTAAAGTACTGCGAGGTTTCGACGGTTATCCGGTGGGTCTGACCTCACCGAAATGGGTGAACTCCCCCTATGTCTCCTATCTCGTTATAGGATTGATTAGATGCATAATTATGATAATTATGACATGATGGAAGTTGCGATTGCATGGAGTATATATGTTGTATATGAAAAGTGCATTTTTCATATAGTATGGCATTATGAGAATAACATGCATGCTAGAGTATTTGCACTAGTAGTGTAATGATGCATTTATGAAATGCTAATTAAGATATGCATGCTAGAAAGGAGTGTCATATGAAACACTACTTGGTTGTTGGATTAGTGAATTCTCTTCGCATACTAAAGTATGCTTGTATAGAGAAAAGAGAGGATATGACAAAGCAAAATAAGTTTGTTGCACCTCATCTAGGTGAGCAACTTTGACGAGCATTGTTGCCATTGGGCTCGACCTTTTGGTCGTGGAATGATTCCATGTTTAAGACATGAGGAAAGGGATTCTTTTTGTGTTGATAATTGTAATTGGCTAAATATGAATTTACTTGGTTAAACGAATACTTGCATGATGACTTTCATACTCTATGTAGTAGAGGTTGATGTAGCTCATGCATGGCATGGATTACGGTTTTGTTGGCATCGTAGAATGCATTGTCATGGCATTCGTAGAATGCATGAATTGTAGCATTAGAATAATGCATGGATTATAGCATTTGTAGAATGCATCGGTTACGACATTGAAATGTATTGGTTATAGCATTAGTATAATGCATTGGACATGGCATTAGAATAATGCATGGTCTATGAACTTAGTAAACCGAGAGGTGAGCATTTACATGTTAGAGACATGTGCATATTGGTAGGGATATACCAACGGACAATTTGAAAACAACATGACATTGTTGACAATTAGCATATTGGCTATTGAATGTAATAAACATAATATGGCATGTTTTTGACATAGTGTTTGGTTAAGCATATGATATTTCACTTAGGTGAATAACTAGGTTGACATTATGACATAATGTTAGATCCTTGGACATTGGTTGGCTATTCCATGTTAGAGACATGACGAGCATGACATTGTGGTTGATTATGACTTGTTGCCTTTGGGCTCTTCCGCGCTTGCTTGTGAGGGTCGCTCCCTACAAGCTGACACTCCGGAGTTGGTCTTTGCGGTTGTAGGTCGCCGTGCGATGTAGAGCGCCGAAATGGATTGCCGTGGGGAAGTCTCATTGTCTTCGGGAGAATGTTGACTACCACGGGGCCACTAGGCAGGGCACAGCTAGGACTTTACCTTGTGTAAGTCCCCTTGTTGATTGGGTAAATGCTAAGTAAACTGGACATAGTACATCACAGATGGTTGATGTATATGCATATAGCATATGGACATAGTAGTGAGTTGCATCGTGTGGCATTACTTAGCTTGACATCACTTGGATGCATGCACCATAGTTAGACATTTGTATTAGTCATTACTTGCATGGACATCCATAGTGGCATTAGCCTATACTCATGATGATTAGTATAGTGGCTTGGTATTAAGATGAAAATAGAAAGATTCTTTTTACCAATAATCATGGCATTAATTTGACATGCATGTAAACTGATGTGAATAAATGTTGAGCATATGACAGTAGGAACATATTCATGTTCATGTAGATGATTTAGTCATTGGAGGCATGATAGTTGTAGAACTATTTGTTTAACATTTAATGTTTTATGCCTTATGTTTCAGTTATACTATCTTGCCTCAGTTGACCTAGCGGTGTAATTCGCCACTCTCGGCGGCTTACCCACTGGGAACTATTGTTTAATAGTTCTCACCCCCATTGTTGTTGGGTTTTTATTTCAGAGCCTTCCGCAGCAGGAGAGGCTTGGGATCGTGGCGAGGGGTTAGCAGCTAGCTAGAGCCTCTACGATGTTGTTATAGACATACCATGAATATCTTTCTTTATATTTTGAGTGAAAGGTGTATAGATATATTAGTTGGTTGATCTGTTAATACATAAGATGTGTAAATTTTATTGTATATCTTGAGATTATAGTTGTGTTAAACTTGTTTTAGTTGTAGAATTATGTTCTCGCTCTGATCACCTTGTTTAGGATGTATTCCTTCTACTACTTGATTGTTGTTGTTGTAGACGCCTTGTGTATATTGTGTGTTATTTTGGTGTACACGACGGGTCTGCGCACGTGCCTGGTAGGCGCGGTCTGCGCACGTGCCTGGTAGGCTCCCACTAGGGCCCGGGGCGTGACAAATCATCTCCATGATTTGACCTAGAACTAATTGAGTTTCTAGAAAAAGTTAGCCATACTCAAAAACACTTCAGGTGTAACGAGATATGGAACCTCAAAACAGGGTATATCTATCAAACCCTTTGTTTTCAAAAATGATTAATCAGTAATTTGCAAAAAGCTCGAGTTGTTAAAAAATACGCAACCAATTCACCTAAAGCGTACAGACACAGCACCCCACAGGTCTCGATTGTGACTCGGCCCAACCAGCCTCACGCCACTTCAAACATGACTCGGCCCAACCCAACCTCACGTCACTTCGAACGTGACTCGGCCCAACATGGCCTCCCGCCACAGGACAGGATGCTGGCCCATTTAAGCCAACAATCCCCTCTCCAGCACCTGCACAAATTTGCAGCACGTGGGAATCAAACCCGTTAACTCTGGCTCTGATACCACTTGTCGGATCGTTAGCGCTAACAATTAAATCCCAATTAGAGGCAGTCTCCCCATGACGGTGATTACCTCTATTGGCAGTAATCCCTCTATTGCCTCCTCTACTATGATGCCATCCATTATCATTGCGACTCACAAGCGCACTATTAGTAGGCTGAGAAAATTGAGGATTCTCTGTACGAAGCACTTGGGTGAAAGTATCATGCAAAGAGGAAATCTCAGAGCTAGAAAGAATCTGAGATTTAGCTGTCTCAAATTCTAGGGGTAAACCAGCAAGAAAACTCATAACCGCCATTTGCTCGCGTTGAGCCTGCTGCACTTTTACATCAGGACTAAAGGGTAACAAAACATTAAGCTCTTCATAAACCCGTTTAAAATCCATAAAGTAGGATGCGAGAGACCTATCTTGCTTCTCAGATCGGTAAAATGCCTTACAAACATCATATATGCGGGAAAGGTTCCCTTTGCCAGAGTATAAAAAAATCTAAATAATCCATCAATTCTTTCACAAACTCACAATGATTAATTAGGCTAATTACCTCACTATGAATGGAGTTCCTGAGTAGTAAGAACAACCGAGCATCTTCCCTCAACCAAGCTTGCTTTGTATCATCGTTAGGTGGATCACCAGTTAGGTGATCATCCTTATCAATGCTTCGTAGATAAACACGAACCGTCTTGCTCCATTCCAGATAATTGGAGCTATTGAGTTTGTGTTCTGTGATTTTGGTCATTACCGGAATTACATCGGCAATCACAGATTTGGGCTCACTCGTAGCAGACTTAGTTTCAGACATGGTGTCTTAAAACAAATGCTCAATAGACACAAACAAAAGAATACTCAACAGCCCACAAACAACGACATCAAGTCACAAAGCAGCTCTCAGGGTTGCACTCTACACCTCACGGCGACGGTAGGAGAGGAAGAAGGGCCGTTGGGCGGTGTCTGACGCGCCTCCACGCGCCAGCGCGTGAATCAGCAGTGGGTGACAGATCCGGTACGTGAAGGCCACTCACTGTCCTTACGTGAAGGCCACTCACTGTCCTTCTAGTGACCAGACTTTAAGGGGCGGCCGGACGGCGACTCTGCAAACTTCGCAGGGTAGCGGTGAGGCAAATAAAACAACCCTAGGTATGTCACCTAAGGATTGAAACAGGAACCAGATGCACAAGCCTTAGGCTCTGATACCATGAAGAGAATATGGATTTTCTCATATATCGATGATGAATTACAAAGATATATGTACATAAATGTTTCTATAATAAGATATCTAATTTAGGAAAGATGCCTATAACTATGTAAATAGGAACATAATATATACAAGTTTGACTTTCCATAACACAAAGCAATGTCTCAAAAATAAACATGATATTATCGAGAAGACTCCACCACCACTATACGACAAAAATGAAGTGAGGAAGCCTAAAATGAGCTATATTGAAAGACGGGCAATAATGAAAGAGCTGCCATACCTTTTTGCTAAATCTATTTCTAATTGATCGACATCTGGATATGGAAATGATCTCATCACAAATCAATTAGATTAACACCGTTTATTTCAGTCCAAAGCCAGAGGACAACACATGCCCTACCAACACATGCCCTACAGGGTCAATAGGTATATGCTACCTCACGTATTAATTCTACATACAATTTCATCAGCCACTATGACCTCCGCACTATGCTTTATGCCCTACAACTAGTTTGCCAGTGGGCTACAATCCTATCCTCTCAACAAAGATATCTAGTGATAAATGTTATATAAAGCAGGATTATTGACACATTGCAAAAGGACAAAAATCTACACATGATCGCTATTGAAACTATTACAAGGTTGTTAAGAAAAGAATATACTACCAAGAAGCTGATCTTGTCCAAAAATGCCTCCACCATCCCACCTAAAAAAATCTGTCATTTCATTATTCCTATTATAGACTTTAATCTATGGATCGATGCCTTTCTTCTAGAAGCCACCAGCCACTTAAAATCTACAGCTCATCAAATCCACGAGCTAAAAAAAAAAAATGCACAATACGAGATAGTGGTAGTTAAATCTAGCTCTCTCCACTTACACAATGGAAGAAAGCTATTGGATAAGATTCCTTGTTCTCAAATAAAATTTTCATAGAAGAAAGCTATTGAACTCAAATAAAGGCTTTCTTGATTTGTTGTTCGCTCGTAGAGTCTAAGAGTTTTGATCCCTTAAGAGCAAAGACTACAACAGATAGGAAGTTCGAAAATTTGTGGAAAGGCCTACTCTATCATACTAAAGAAACCTAGATATCTTATTTTTGAATTGGCTAAGATCAAGTCTAATTTCCAAAGCTTCTAAAGTTATTGATTATCAGTTGATCGATATAGAATGTCCAACTTGTTGACCGGATAGACATTCATTAAAACAAGAGCAGAGTACACAATATCTAATCCACAGGGTATGTAGGCTCCATCAGTCGAAACTCAATATTCCAACCTACTGAAATCTCCTAAAATATCCACATTTAATTCTCTTTTTCACATATGGAACTCCATGCTAAATGGACTAGTGCAACTTGCTTAAGATGGGCTTGTGTAATTATGTGCACAGTGCAAGTTCGAAAGTCCAGCAGTCTATATAAGAACTTAAAATCATTACGGACTGATTTGACTCCAATCTCCTAGTTTTGATCACGAACTAGCTATCATACAAATAAAACACCAAAGGTGAATATGAGAACTGGACAATGATATAGGATTCAGAAATAAGGACTCATCATAAGTTTGCCAGGTCCTGTCTAGTGATTGTGAATTTTGATGCAAAGATCTAATAGGAAAAAATAATTCAAATAAAAGAATCTAACAGTTCCGCAAAATATCTTGATGGCCTAAAAATACCCAAACATTAAAGGTCAAGCAATTCTACCAAAGCCACAAGGTAAGCATCCAAAAGCAGAACATCTTGATAATTAATTTGTATTTATGTTGGTATAGCAACTTATATTGAGTCTAGAAATAAGCATTACAATTAAACAAACTATATAATAGATTGAGGTGAAATTGACAGGAACGTGTACCACAATCAATAATCATTTGTTACCCTAACAAAAAATAATCATATAAAGAAAAGTTAGTTCAAACATTTACAGTTCTTACATACAAACCTACAAAAACATCTTACATATTGTATAAGCACCTTAACATCTCCTTTTAATAGCTGCTACTTATAAAAAAAGTGAGAAAAAATTGGATGGTATGCATAACAATAACCAAAAAATTTAAAAAAAAACAATCAGCAACAACATCAATGTATATGAGAAAATTGAAGTAATATAACATAAGGGCACAAGTCTCAATTTGACTCACAAAAAATGTGAAATGTGTAGAATATAGCGAACTTTCAGTCACATTATCGTAATAGCATTGATTAGATGTAAGCAGTAGATATCTAAGCTGTAAGAATGACAAAGCATCTAGACGGGAGCAAAAACATGCCTAGATGGTTGCCTATGACAACAATGATTGACAACCACATATTTAGTGGGATTGGAAGCCAAAAAATAGAAAAAGAGAGAGAAGCATAATAGTAGAGAAGACCAGCTCCTGCCCCTTATAAAGGCTTGAAGCGAGATTCTTCTACGCAATGCAAGTAACACCTTACCAACATAGCATATGCAATTATTTGCAGATAGTACATACAAATATAAAATAATTAATATATAAATTACTTTTATAGTAGAATTAAAATATAACTTTGACCCAAGGCTTTCTGCGTTTTCTCAACCTTATAAGCATGTCATACTGGATCTGCTAGCTTACTAGTTCTGCTTTGCTCGAGTTCCAACCACTTTATGCCCCAAGGCCCCCAACCACATGTTAAATATCAGCCTTGTGGATCCTTCGCACCCACTGCAACCTCTCGGGCACATGCTCCAACAGTCTTACTCCACCATTGGCCGCCAGGCTACAAAAGACCACCAGCTCTAAGAATTCGGCAACTTTGCGGCACCAACATCGTCCAGTTTGTGCGTCCAATAGCCAAGTGCCTTAATGCTCCCTCGAGCCCATGAATCCAACAAAAGCCCTCCTCTCCCATATTCTCCCATTTTAATGAGTGAATCCACCGAAAGCCCTCTCTCCCATATTCTCCCATATTAATGGTAATATATGAGTGCCACTTCATAATAATTGTTTTTTTCTTAAGTTTTCAAATAAAGTCAAAAAAGTAATTAGTATTAAATTTTTTTATTTTCGGAATTGTTATTTTCATTAATTTTTTAAAAAAATCGTATTTTTTTATTTTTAGGTATGAAATAAATTCCTGAAAAAATAGGGATATGATTTTGGAAGTTTTAAATTAGGATTAGATATATTTGTATTACGAAAATTCCAAAATTCAAGAGATTTAATCAAGATTAGCATCAGGGTTTTTTTAATATAAGTCGTGACAACACTTTTGTAAAGAGAGAGTTTTGGTGAATAAAAAAATTTATTTTTTTCTTAGATATCTGTGATCTTTCCGCCTCCGTGGCTTATTTTTCTTCTTCTTCACCTTTCTTCTTTTATTCTTTTCTCTTCACATGCACTACAATATCTGCAGCTATAGTACTTGCTATAGTATTTCCAACCTGCATCATTTTTGTACTTTGTTGAAACTTTGGTAGAAATGTATCATCAGTGTGTAGAAAATCTTTATTATAAAGATTTTAGCATTAAAAGGAGAAAAGCGATAATATTTATCTAAATCTATATAAAAATATCACACTTCAATGGAAATAAGAGTTACTAAAACTTCTTTATTAGTACTCTATGCCCCCACTCCTAACAATAAAAACACAAAATCCACTATATGAAAGTTTGGCTCTGCCCTGCTAGTTAATAAAGATCCAAATTCAGTAGATAATATTAGATTACGTTAGGTTAGACAGTCTCATTAATCTAATAAAGTCTAAAGGTGTACACTAGCTTATAATTCAGTGAATGAAACTCGGATCAAATAAAACTTCATTTGACTAAGAGTTTTGATTAAAACAAAGTTAGGGTCCACTTTGAACTTGAATGATCTTTCTACTTTTCTATGGGTTTTTAGAAAAAAAATTCCCCATATTACTATGACATTGGCATTTGATTAAATATGTGCTATGTGGTAAGAAACTTAAGATTGCTTAAACTTGGTTTTAGTAAGATAATAAATGGTGGGAATTTCCTTCTAATACAAGTCCGTAAAAGATGTAAAGGAGTCCTCCTTGGTTAACAGTTTAGTACAGGGAAAACTTAGGAGTCAGCTTTGCTCATTTTAACTTCTTTGTGCATGCCATGAGGGATCAAAAATAGAAGCAATGCCTATGTGATGATAATGCAATGGAATGACTATTTTCTAGCTGCAGGCTTATATTTCTCTTCCTCTTGCCAACATTCTCTACCTAAAATTCTTCTATATTCTTTTTCATCGACAAACCCTTTACTTCTCTTTCCTGCAAGAACCAACAGGCTGCAGCAAAAAGATCAACAGTTTGCATAGATCTCCCATATTACTCCTATCTTACCCGATCGCAATAAAAAGCTAGGGATAGAAGTTCAGTTTCTCATGCAAGTCTGTGGAACTACCATAAAAAAATTATTTTCTATTTCAGATTACTGTAAAATTCACTGAAGAATTCTTCTCTCATCCCACTACAATATAAAATGGTTGCAATATCAAATTTCTAATCCAAGTAAACAGAACTGCAGCAGAAAATTGTTCTCTTGCGGGTTATAGCCTAAAACATCAATTTAATTCCCAGAAAAGATAGCCTTCTAACCCAAAATGGCCCAAAATGTTCGACAACATCAGTAGTCGTATCTGCAAGAACAATATCCTCCAGCTTCACCAACTTCATGTCTTTGTTTTTCTACTAGCCGAGTGCTGCAGTGTTCACTTGAGCGCATGAATCCAACAAAATCTGTCCTCTCCCATATTAGTAGTAACTAATAAGTGCCATGGTAACAAATGCTGCCACTTTATGATAACTAATCTATGGAAAATGTGTCTTCTCTTCAAGTATGTAGCATCTCTATGTTGAAAATCTTTCTTATAAAGAATTGATCTTAAAAAAAAGTATCTATCTATATCTATATATGTGATATCTTGATCAAAATGAGACTTACTAGAAATAAACTTTGGTTTCGGTTATAGCTATTCCTTGAAATAAACTAAGTTCAGCAGCTTCACCAACTTTGTAGTCGTATCTGCGAGAACAATATCCTCCAGCATCACCAGCTTCATGTCTATGTTTTTCTACTAGCCGAGTGCTGCAATGCTCATAGTATCTATCTAAATCTATGTAGGTGACATCTTGATCAAATAAGACGTACTAAAACTTCTTAACTGTCATTCTATGCCTCAATGATGCAAACCGGGGGTTGCCAAATCTGAATTTTCAACTTCGTTTTCGTTTATAGCTATTCCTTGAAATAAACTAGGTTCAACTTATCGATTCTAGCGAACTTTACTAAAATTAAAACACGGAAGCAAGGAAAAAAAAAAATTCAGCAAGACGGAATTGAAGCAATAATAAGAGAGTGATAAACCTTCAATATATGAGATAATAACAACCATCGAAAAATACATATAGTAGTTCCAAATAAAAAGGCAAGTTCGATTTTATCGAACTTGATAATTTTTAGATTTGGTTGTTTCCGTAAAGATGGTTGGTAATGGTAGAAGACTAGATTGAGAGGGATAATGAGATACCAGGAGATGAGGGAGAAGTTAAGATACAAGAAGTGCACCGATCACAAGATTGCGCGCGATCCAGGATCGACAAGGAAGGCGGAACACTACGGGTAGAATTTCGGCAACGGGAAAGAAGAAAAGGAGGCAAGGACCCGAAAGAAGAGGAGGGGTAGAAGCAGAAGCCAATCTTGCCGCGAGGAAGAATCGACGACGATCAAGCTGAGGAAGAAGACGATCTCGGCACGAGAAAAAAGTGTCGAGGATCACACCAGGAAGAAAGTCACCATAGCAAGGATAAAGAATAAGAGTAGAAATTTTTATTCATCAAATCTGCCTCTCAAAGCACAGTGTTAAGAGCTTTTCCTATAATAAATTCTTGTCTCTGTCTTCAACTCAGCACGCATGCATAGAAGATGAGGCAATTCTAGAAAGCGAAAGGTCTTCTTGGTTTGAGTTTACTTTTATTGGAGAAAAGGGGTTTGGGTTAGCCGAACCGAATAAAACTAAATAATTTAAGCCTAAATCAGACACGAACATACAAAATAAAAGAAAATTGCATTCAAAAATAAAAAAGTTTCATTTGGTGCATCAATTCTCCCCATGTTGGAGAAATCTCGACCCCGTCGAGATGGTATTCTGATAACTCTGGTGTAAGTCTTCTCAAAGTCGACGCAACTCCGCCTCAGAAATCCAACTGCTATCAGACAATGGACGTCGACGCCAGCGTACCAAGTATCAGAGATGGGTACCACGACACGTCGCAGACTCGCGCACATCCAGAATATCCTCCACCCCATCTGATGACGTTTCAGTGTCAGTGCGAGATGTCAAGCCATCAATATCGATAGTAGAGGGGGCCTCTCATGGTACTTGTACAGCTCGCTGGCATTGAAGATCTCGGATGTCGGCAATTCCGGAAGCAGATCAACTGCATATATATTTGCCCCCACATTTTTGAATTGCCCGTACTTCTTCCTGCTCAACTTGCTGTAGCCTCCAGCCGGGAACCTTTCTTTTCTAAAATAGATTAAGACATTATCCCCTTCATTAAAAGTCATACCTCGGTGATGTTGATCTGCTGACACCTTGTACTTAAGAGTGGAATCCCACAACATCTGGTGAACCTGTTATTATATCTTTTGAATTTGTTTTAGATAATGTTCTACATATACACTAAACCTACCATGGTAAGGTATGGGTGCTCGGTCAAGAAAGTGGGCTACAGGACGGCCATATAAAGTTTCAAAAGGAGATTTTCCAATGGTTCGATTTATTGAACTGTTATAAGAAAATTCATCTTGAGGTACGATTAAATCTCATTGTGTTGGTTTTTCTCCAGCAAAACATCTTAAAAGATTACCCAAAAATCGATTTACTATTTTCGTCTGCCCATCAGTTTGTGGATGGTATGGGCTATTGAAATTCAATTTGCTTCCTACTTTTAACATTAAAGTTCTCCAAAAATGACTAACAAATTTTGTTTCCATCAAATGTAATTGATTTAGAAATACCCGGTAAATGCACAATTTCATAAAAACAGTTTTGCGATATGTGATGCATCAAAAGTTTTTTTTTGCAAGGAATAAAATAAGCTATTTTTGTAAAAGGATCAACAACTAGGGGTGGAAACGTGCCGAGCTTGAGCAAGCTTACCTCAGTTCAAGCTTGGCTTTAATTTCGAGTCTAAATTTAGGCTCAAGCTCAGCTTGAAATTAATTCGAGCCGAGCTCGAGCGAGCCTAATTTCAAGTCGAACGAGCTCGAGCCCTCGAACGAGCTCGAGCCCTAAACGAACCGCTTGAAATTCTTAACAACATACAATCTATAGTTTAATTTTTATAAAACATAAATCTAAAATTTGAAACAAAAAAATGTCTAATAGTTCAACATACAAAATAAATGCATGAAATACGATATTAAAATATTAAAAAAAATTAGGAAAAGCGACTCTGCGAGCAATGAAAAAGAGAGAGTAATTAGAGTAGGGTTTTGCTGGTTTTGTTTTGTGGGCCAGTAAATATGCCCAATAACATAAACTCTATATACATATATTTAAAATACATAATATATATTATTATATATAATTAAAATAGAATTAGGCTAGAATACTAATAATAGCACCAAGTCATTGGTGTTATTAGGCCGTAGAGATGTACAGTTAGGATGATAGTGCCCCCTAGGGTTTAGTGGGTGGTTGGTGGAATAGTATGATCTAAGGGGTGGAAATGGTCTAAGGGGTCGATCTAACGACGGAAAACTTGATAGCACCAAGTGTTTGGTGCTATTGATAGCATTGTAGCTGGACTCATTAAAATATATATTATATATAATTACATAGAGAGAGAGAGAGAATTGAGCTTCTTCTATGCTTTTAAAAGTACCAAGTCATCAGTGCTTGTACGTTTCCGGCCCTTAAATTAAGAGATGTGCGGTTAGGATGATAGTGGTCCCCTAGGGTTGAGTGGTGGTTGGTTGAATAGTATGATATAACGGGTAGAAATGGTCATGCTTCCAAGTTGATCAATGAAGTGATATTTTTCTTTTTGAAAATATTTTGGCCCAAAAAGAAGAACAAGAAAGAAAACTTTAGCACCAAAAAAATTGTTTAGATCGAAACAAGCGTTCCCACGGAAAGAACTTGCTCTGCTACCAATCGATGCAAATCTGAATTTTCAACTTTGTTTTTGTTTATAGCTATTCCTTGAAATAATCTAGGTTCAATTTATCGATTCGGACGAACTTCACTAAATTTAAAACAAGGAAGCAAGTAAAAAAAAATTCAGCAAGACGGAACATTAAAAAAAAATCGAATAGAAACAATACTAAGATGGTGACAGACCTTCAATACATGAGATAATAACAACCAACTAAAAATACATATATTAGTTCCAAATAAAAAGGTATGTTCAATTTTATCGGACTTGAAAACTTTTAGATTTAGTTGTTTCGGCAAAGATGGTCGGCAATGGTGGAAGGCTAGATTGAGAGGGATAATGGAATACCAGGAGATGAAGGAAAAGGTAAGATACAAGAAGTGCACCGATCACACGATTGCGAGGGATCCACGATCGACGAGGACGGTACATCACGGGTAGAATTCCGCAACGGAAAAGAAAAAAAGAAGGAAAGAGCCCGAAAGAAGAGGAGGGGTAGGAGCATAGGTCGATCTTGCCGCAAGGAAGAAGCGACAGTGATCAAGCTAAGAAAGAAGACAATCCTGGCGCGAGGAAGAAGCGTCAACGGTCATCGAAAAGAAGATCACCATGGCAAGGATAAAAATTAAGAGTAGGAATTTCTATTCATTAAATCAGCCTCTCAAATCATCAAGAATCCAGTATTGATAGTGTTAAGAGTCTTTCCTGTAATATATTGTTGTCTCTTCGTCTTCAACACAGCACGGTTACCTGAGGGTCGTGTGCTAAAGACGAGGCAACTCTAGGAAGCCGAATGCTCTTTTGGGTTTTGGTTTTTCTTTTTGGAGAAAAGGGTTTGGATTAGCCGAACCAACTAAAACTAAATGATTAAAGTCCGCATCAGACACGAACTTACAAAATAAAAGAAAATTACATTCAAAAATAAAAAGTGTTATTTGTTGCATCACTCAACCCACCCACAACATGAAAGTTCTAACTCTATCCTGCCAATTGATATGGCAAATATTTAATAGATAATAGATTACACTCGGTTAGATTGTTTCCTTAAGTTAATTTGGGTTGAATCTTATAGTTTACATTAGTTTATGATTGTCAACTTGTCTGAGATCATATATAAATTCATTTCATTGTGAGCCAAGGATTTTTGTGCCACTGGCACAAACCGTGTCGTTGTACCAGTAGCACAGCACAGCAGCACGAGGCGTGCCAACATCAGCAAACCTCCCCGAGCCAGCGGCAAGCCACTGGCATGTCGGCACATATTAGCTCGGGTTTCTTCATTAAATATTTAAGAAAAATTAGTTTTTTAGAGTTTTTTTAATGGATATAAAAATATATTATGTATTATATCTTACACAATGTAGTAAGAATAAAGTCAAAAACATTTTAAAACTTAAAAAAATCATTTTATATGCATTATGAAAGTCTATGCACAAAATCAAATCCAAAGCCATGATTGGATAAAAATTCATATTGGTTTTATTATGCAATGGAACCTACAAGATCTATATATTTTAAGTATGAAAAAACTTTTGTAAAAGTCATCATATATTTTAAGTATGAAAAAACTTTTGTAAAACTTTTACATCAAAAATACCCAAAAAGATCCTAAAAATGCTAAAAAAGAATTATTTTGTCGATACAGTATTGAGACGACCCTGTGCCACGTGCTGGCACGGCCTCGGCACGGTATGGCACAAGCAACACGGGCAATCCTTGTTGTGAGATGAAACAAATCTAAGTTGAGTCCAGTTTCAACTTAAATGGTCCTTTATATATTTTTGTCATGGTTTTCGAATAAAATTTCTCCATATTTTTATGTTGATTGGCATTTTATTATACATGTTCTACTTGGTGAGAAACTTAGGTTGTTCAAAGGTGTTTTTAGTAAGATAATAAATGTTTAAAATCTCCTTCCTAATGCTACTCCAAAGAGGAGTCCTACTATGATAAAGAAGTCCTCCTTAATAAACGGCTAAAATTTAAGTTTTGAGGAATACTTTTGACCTCATTTTAACTTCTCTATACATAGCATAGGGGATCCAAAAAACGAAGTGACACGTGAGTGGTTATATTGATGCAATGGAATGACTTTCTTCCTTCTAGTTGTAGGCTCAAAATTCTCTTACTTCATTCTTCCTAGCTTTCTCTCTCTAAAATTCTACCATTCTTCTTCTTCTTTTCAAATCCATTTCTTTTCAATCTGCGAGAACCAACAGGCTACAGCAGTAAACACTACACTGTGTGGAAAATACGGTTACAAACTGGGTAGATCTGGGGCCCATCCCTCCCTTTTTTTTAGCAAATCAAGGTAGATTCAGGACTGGTTGATTTTCATTCTATTTGTTGGCCCTATTTACCGCTCTATTCGAGGCAAGGCGAGGCAGGAGCGAATTTTTGGGAGATCGGGGTAGATCGAGGGAAGAAAGGGGCTTCCCGCCTAAAGCTTCATTTCATTAGCCGATTGGGGTGGATTTATTTATTTTTGGCCTCCACTTACTGCCCTGTTTGGGGCAGATCGGACCGGGAGCTCCATCAACCCAAATCTATTTGCATCCCTGGTGGAAACACACTATACTATTTTTATCATTGCAAAATAACTTGGCATACAATCAATTTTCCACAGTGTCATAAGAAAATTATTTTCTAGCATACTACTGGCCAATTCGCTGTAGTATTCTTCTTATCCTACTTTGATAACAAATTGGCAGACTCTAGGTAAGGTAACATTGCATATAAAATGGTCTAGTTTAAAGTTAAAATAACCTATTTTCAAATTTTAGTATTGTCTAATATAATATTTCAAATATGAGCCATGAGGGAAAAAAAACCTAAATGGACATGATTTTATCTATATCTAGTATGATTATACAAAGATTTTCTCTAACTTTATCAAGATCTGATATGACTCCACTCAAATCTCATATGATTCTATCCAGATTTTATATTGTATTTTTCAGATGCAAGAGGGATATAGTCAATTTATTTGCATTCTATTCAATGAACTTAGAAGCCTCCTAAATGAGCTATATACAAAGAGGCCAGTAATTTACTTATAATGTGCATTGTGGATGGGAAACTTTTCTCTTTAAGCCCGTTGGCTCTAGTCCTCTTTTATACATTCTTATTACGAAACAAAGAACGTAACCATCACAGTGACCAAGAAATTCTTAGTCTGTCCTCACAAAGCATTGATAGAACTTGAATGGCTGAACGCCTGAACCTAATGAATATATATATTTGATTGGCGTGAATTTTTTGTTCTGTAGATTTTCCGCTAACTATAATCTCATCAACAATACAATCTCTATGTCGTTCCTTGCAAAATCTAATCAATTGATCTACATTCCTTCAAAGGCAATTGTTGGACAGAGAACTGATTCTATCAGGTAGAACACAATTGAGGCAATTACTTAACAAATTAGATACAGAATTTAATCTAAAAGAATACAAATTAGTGGAATGAATCGACAAACTACAGATACAAGCATGAGACGAGATGAAGCTAGATTCAAGTTGCGCTATTTCCATTATTTCTCATTATAATCAAAGTGGTCTCAGATCCAACCAATGTAACATTCCTAACCTCCAAAATGCTGGATCTCCTGAAGAGTGCCCCGATCCCTTCCGTTCGAGCCTCCGACAATGATGGAGGTGACAAGGGCGAAGGCCACCACTCGAGAGCGAGCACGATGGCGCCGCCCCGCCGCACGGTGCGCTCCATCTCGGCGGCGAACCTCGTGGGGAAGAGAGCGCCGGCGAGGCCAGGGGTGAAGGCGAGGTCGAAGACGCCGTCGAAGAAGGGGAGATTGTGGGGGTCGGCACGGCTGACGAGCGGGGGGAAGTCGAGGAGGTCGACGCCGGTGACGTCGGCGACGCCGGAATCGCGGAGGGCGGCGACGGAGTGGCCGGCGCCGGCGGAGACGCAGAGGACGCGGGAGGAGTTGGAGAGAAGGCGGAGGGCGCGGAGGGGGGAGAACACGGCGGCGGAGAGGGAGGCGGCGTGGCGGCGCCACGCGGCGGAGGAGCGGAGCTTGGCGGAGCGCTTCTCTAGGGGGACGAAGGAGCGGGAGGCGGCGTCGCAGGAGGAGCGGGGGAAGGGGGTTAGGGCTAGGGTTAGGGTTTGTGGGTGGTGGGGGTGGTTGGGGTGGGGGTGGTAGGGGGAGTAGGAGGGGATGCAGTAGGAGGAGGAGGAGCGGGAGAAGAGGTGGAGGAGGGAGAGGGTGGCCGCGGTGGCGAAGACGAGAGAGACCCGGTTCAGAAGCCGCTGCACATGTCGCTCCATTTGAAGAGCGATAACGCAGGAGGGAGAGAGGGGAAAGAGATTCGTACAGCAGCGGAGATGCTAACGAACGTAGCATGGTGGAGATTTTATCCAAGTAATTCTCTCGAAAATTTTTATTGTAAAAATAGACTCATGAAATTAAAATTTAAAAAAATAGGCCTGAAATTGACACCTCTTGAGATTTACGTAAAGACGGTGAACCGTTTACCGCTTTCAATTGAAAGCGGTAAACGGTTCACCGCTTTCATAAAATTTTAAAATCCTGAGAAAGCGGTGAATGGTTCACCGCCTTCTTGTTTAATAGCCAAAGTGCGAAATAATCATTTAAAGCGGTGAATGGTTCACCGTCTTTAAAGGAGGTGAATGGTTCACCGCTTTTAAAGGCGGTGAATGGTTTACCGCATTTAAAGGCGGTGAATGGTTCACCGCTTCTCTTGTTTACCAATCACACAGCAGTGCAAACTTGCAAAAATCCCCACATTTTACAAAGTAAAATTTTGACCAAACATTACAGCACACTTCAATATGAATAAACTGAGATAATGCTATAAAAAATTCATGTCCAAAAGATCAAAAATATCAAATATACATGAGAATTCAAAAAATTACAATAAAATCAAAATCAAGCCCTCTCGATGCCTCTCACATGCCCTCGCCCTCGTCCCCTGCCACGTCCATGTCCGCGTCCTCGACCTCGTCCTCGAATATGCATATCATGCTCTATCTCAGGATGCACGGGCTCAATGCCATGCATCTGATCAATATGCTCGATGGCGATGCCCTCAACAATCGGCTCTATCTCTTGCGTGTCAATGGCTGATGACACTATCGGAGGCTGCGACTCAACTATAAGCTCAGTGGCAATATGAGCCTGTCGTCGTCGTCTACGTCGATATACAATATCATCGCGAGGAACCTCCGATGTGGATGGAACATCAGAGGGTGGGATAAACGTGAATGGAATATCAAGATAGGGTACCTCCGACGTAGATGGAATGTCCGATGTAGGTAGAATGTCCGACGTAGATGGGATGTCCGATGTAGGTAGAATGTCTGACGTAGATGGGATGTCCGACATAGATGGAATATCACATGGAGGGATAGAGGCTGATGGAATATCAAACTGAACATCCAATGTCGAGGGGACGTCAGATGGATGAGCCGGGCCGGATGTCGATGGAAAATCATATGCAGGCGTATCACCGCGGTCATGAAAAGTCGGAGAAGGAATATCTAGATGCCCTGTCACTGGTAATGTCGGAAGGCTCTCTAACACACTCTCGAGATCCCATCTCACATGTGCTATAGCATCCATCATTCTAAATGGCTCCGGAGGATCATCCATCAAATGTCCAAGATGCCTAACAGTATGCCGCATAGCATCCACCTGTATAAAAATACATATTTATATATATTAGATATCTTTATATTAAAATAAATGATAATATTAAATTATCTTACCAATGTTCGCTCAACATGCCCGCGCGGCAGAAAAGAGAGTGGAGGCCGCTGTACAGGATGATAAATCCACCTCCTCGTGATTCTCCAGTACCACTGCATGTATACAGAGGTGGCTCGTACTGGATCTGGATCGACGAAAGCACTCTGCTCTGCAATATGCTCCAGACGATCTGCCCACTGCTGAATATACGGAGCATGAAAAGCTGCCCAGTCCTCGCCTGACCTACCCTGCGATGTGATCCTCTGTACAGCCTCTACGGGCTCCGGTATATACTGCAGCAACCCAAACTGGAGCAGTACTCTATCAGGTACATGTAGCTCCACAATATGGTAGCATATCAAGTAAGTTCTCGATCGCCAGACTGCAGAGCCCTCAAGACAAAAAGCAGGAAGACCATTCAAAACATCCTCCGTATAAGGCATCCATGTAACCTATACAAGTGTATAAAATAAGATAAAATAAAATGAATATAAAATTTTAAAATGAATATGCGTGTATTTAATTCAATAAATTTGTACGTACTTGCGACTCTCTCTGCTGATCCAGCTCATCGCGGTAAAACTCAATGTCAGTCGCCCTGACATTTCCACGAAATCTCAATCCCGTGTTCCACCTGCAAGAAGTGATTAGTAATATATGTTATTATTTTGTAATAAATCGATAAAATAAGTTTTTTTACAAATGTTATATTATATTTAAATATATAGCATACCGACAACCCAAAGGACAATCATGGAGATCTGGTGGAGCTCCAACTCTATCTGGACGTCCAATGTGTATATGGTCCCACGCCCAGATCTAAAAAGAAAAAATAGTCAACTAAAAAACTAGTAAAATAAACTAAGTTTAACATCTCAAAAACTAGTGAATTAGTCATTTTACCTGTAATAGTGTACCAAAAGCACAACACTCGGCCTTTCCCTTCATAGAGGCATTCCCTAATGCCCGATAGACATGGGCCAAGATAGCTGCACCCCAAGCTAGACCTCCGCATAAGTCGAAGTCCTCAAGTAGCGGTAGCCACTTCAGGTGAACTCGATATCCGGTGGGGTTCGGAAATAAACTGCATCCAATTTGAAATAAAATGTACGCTCGTGCAGCTGCTGCAACCACGGCCGGTGGAGCATCCAAAGGGACATGATGGAAATGCTGATACAACCAGTCCAAGCGGATTTGACCGGCGACGACATCAACTGGCTGTATCCCGAGCAGGACCTCACATGTATGTACCAAATCAAATGAAACACGTCCAGTGACCGGCTCCCCATGCACTCGAAGTCCAGCTATAACTGTGAGGGGTATAAGCACGACGATAATACTCACATGTATACCATTCAGAACACAGACTATAGTAGTCAATGTTCATTTGACCATTATTGCATACAGCTAGAAGATGTGAGCATGGTATCCCAGTGAGTTCAAACTCTCGACATGAACAAGTCGAGCTTCTCCCATCAAGAATCACTTCATATTCTCCATTTCCAGTAGTAACTTGAAACTCGTTTACTTCGAAGCGCAGCACTCGGTGTCCTCTTGCGATTGTCATACTTGCTTTAAGTAGTGCATCTTGTTTTGGTGCCAACACTGTTGAGTATGTCTCACCCTTCTCACGACGCTTTACAAAATAATTGTTCACCTTATAAAATGTAGCAGCCACAAATGCCGTAATAGGTAAACCACGTACACCTTTAAGCACCCCATTTAAACTCTCTGATCGATTTGTCGTCATTGTCCCAAAACGTCGGCCTCCATCAAATGCCCAATCCCAATATTCCCTTTCTCCTTGGAGCTCATGCACCCAATGCCAAGCTCCGGGATGCATTTCTTTCAACTGATCCTTATGCTGATAATATTCTCTTGCAGTTGCAGCACTTCCTATTCCCGTATAAAATTTATTGAGCACGTTTTCATTTTTAAATCCGGCTTTTTTCATATTTGCCTTCATATGGCGGAGGCACCAACGGTGAGTATGTCCCTCGCTTCTTGGAAACTCCTCTGCAACAATCTCTTTTAACCCAGAAAAGCGGTCTGAAATAAGACAAATAGATCGATCACGTGTCACGAATACCTTTAAATGTCGTAAAAACCAACGCCAACTAGCCGCATTCTCTCCCTCGCAAATAGCAAAAGCCAACGGATAAAGGCCATTATTTGCATCTACACCCGTCGCGATCAACGCATGCCCTTGATACTTTCCATACATATGAGTTCCATCAATGCTCAACAATGGTCGACAAAAAGAAAACCCATTAATTGACGGCCCGAATGCCCAAAATACTCGTCCAAACTGCCGAACGCCATTCGGTAGTATTTTAGGATCAAGACGCCATTGAGTCCCAGGATTCACGCGTTGTAGTGTAGATAGGAAGCGACCAAGATCGCTGTACGACTCCTCCCAACCCCCGTAAATGATCTGCAAAGCTTTACTTCTAGCCTGCCACGCCTTCGAATAAGGTATGTCTACATGCAAATCAGTACGCACATTTTCTTTTATTTCTGCCGGCGTCAAAGTAAGCTTCACCCTCAATGATGGAAGAATATGTCGACATATAAGAGATGAAGTACAATTCCGATGTGCAGTGTTAAGCACCGGAACTAAACAGGTATGTGGCCCGGTATATGTTTTGACTCTAAAATAACTCGCATCTTTTGGCACCGAAGCATGTAGTCTCCAATGACATGTATCTACCATGCATTTCACTGTATAAGCTTTTGTCGTCGACTTTATTACTTTCATTTGTACGTTGTGAGCAATATGCCATTCCCCTAGAGTGTGCAATAAACTTGGTTTATCGTGAAATACTTGACCAACCCATGAGCCATCAACACTAGGAGGGCACTGCTCAATCTGTGAACGATCAAATTCACTGTTATCGACCACATACTGGTCCATCCAATCAGCATCCTCTACAAAATGCTCTGGATGATCTATAAACTCTGCACCTTCATCTGGATCATCAACGCATTCATTATTGGCGGTTGGATCATCAATCTCAGCATATATAATATCTGCGAGGACTCCTAGTCCGCCATCATGATCCTCATCACTGTGACGACCTTCAGCTACGATATTCTCACTTAAGGCCAAATTCCGAGGTTCATGTTCAATACCCTCTCGATCAGTATGGGAATCGTCTTCAGCTACCTCCACCTGATTTTCTATCCCAACTTGAAACTCGCTTCCCAATGGATAAGATCCAAAGTCATGCAAATCATGAGCTCCCGGAAATCTGTAATTTTGTCGTAATTATTTATTTCGGAACAAAAGACATAATTTTGTGATTAAATAAATTATAGTATATTCTAACCCTTCTTCACATGGGACACCTTGTTGTCCGTCCAGTGGGGCATGAGAACTAGATGCCGTGGCATGATGAGTAGTATGTGGGAGGGAAGGACGACCACCAACAACTACATTTGGAACTTCGTACTCTCTGCAATTGATTGGAGAAAGCAATCTAAACATTTCTTAAATCAAAATAACTATACGAAAATCAGATTTTGCAAAACTAACCTAGGTGCATCAGCTCCTGCTCCAATGTCAGCACGGACGGATTCTCTTCTGGGGCCAGGGGATAATACATCCACATCAAAATCACTATTTAACATTCTTGAATAATACCCTTGAGTTACAACTATCTGTTTTTCAACAAAAATTACCAAACACTCACAGTTCTCCGACAAAGCCATCATCCCATATAATGAGTCATCGTCCGTAACGTCACCCACATCGAATTGATTTTTCCCGGTCGAATATCGTACTTTGATAATTAGACGATACTCATCTCTAGGAATATCAGTCAATCTATATATTTTTCTCTCGAATTCCGTAAATGTAATATCCACTGGGATGCCACTTAATTTCTTACGACCGCCAATATACTGTGGAATGCCATCTTGCACCACTACGTGTCCATTCCAATGAACGTTAATGGCCACTTTACTACGCGTCATCCTAACTTGCAAAAAATTATAAAATTTGTAAACTAAAGTAGTCATTGAAATATTTGACTCATTTACAATCAATTTTCTAATATAAACACATTTATCAAATTATGACCTAACTGTCAAAAAATGCCCTAAGAAGTTTTGCAAAGCAATCCCATTCCATCTTGCACCACTAGGATTTTTTGCAAAGCAATCCCATTCCATGTTTCATTTCTATTCCAATCATGAATCAAACATGCCCTAAGAAGTTTTAATTCCTGATGAACCAAACATTACATAATTTGTAAACATAATTTTTCTAAATTTCTCACCTACAAAGTAAATGAGACAATGTGGGAAAAATTTGGGCACCACGGCGGCGGCCTTGGCGGCGGCGACGTCAGTGGCGGCGGCGACGTCGGCGGCGGCGGCGACGGCGCTGCCAGGGGGGCTCGGGAGAGGAAGGAAGAGTGAGGAAGCAGGAGGGCTCGGGGAAGAGTGAGGAAGGAGGAGGAAGGGTTCGGGCGGGATGGGTAGGGCTAATGAAAGCGGGGAACGATTTACCGCATATAAATGCGGTAATCGGTTCACCGCTTTTAAAAGCGGTGAATCGTTCCCCGCTTTTAAAAGCGGTGAATCGTTCCCCGCTTTTAAAAGCGGTGAATCGTTCACCGCTTTTAACCGCTTTTAATGGTGAATACAAATAAATTCAGAATGGACCTATGAACGCGGTAAATGGTTCACCGCTTACTGAAAGCGGTGAACCATTCACCGCATACGTCGTTTTTCGCCACCCTGGCAACTCCAGGCCTATTTTTACAAATAAAATTTTCACAGGATTATTTTTAAAATTATAAAAATTATTAGGGTTATTTTTAAAAAAATTCTAGCATGGAGCCAATGAGCCATTTCTTTCGCTGGAGCTTTAATTTTTTTAATTAAATTACTAAATTTTAAGTTTCATTTTAATCAAGATGATTAAAAATTTTCTATAATTTTTTATTTTAAAATAAGCATTACTAGACTAATCGATAATTTAGTTAGAATTGAACTTCTATGCTTTTAAAAGTACCAAGTCATTGGTATTTATAGGTTTTCGGCCCTTGGATTAAGGGATGTGCCGTTAGGATGATAGTGGTCCTCTAGAATTGAGTGGGTGGTTGATTGAATATTATCATCTAACGGATAAAAATGGTCAAAGAGATAGATCTAACGGCGAAAAGCTTACAAGCACCAAGTGCTTTTTGTTTTCAAAAGCACCATAGCCGGACCCATTTAGTTATTGTATTTAGATATACTCTGAAGAAGTCCAGCTATGATGCTTTTAAATGCACCAAACAATGGGTGCTTGCAAGTTTTTCACTGTTAGATTTATTCCTTTGACCAATTCCACCCATTAGAATATGTTATTTCACTAGCCACACACTCAACCTTAGGGAACCACTATTATTCTAACTCTATAAATTTTCATCCAAAGGCCGAAAACATAAAAATACTAATGAGTTGGTGCTTTTAAAAGTGTAAGAGCTCAATTCTATCTGAAGATGGCAATATAATTAATTAAGTTAAACTAAAATACTTCTAAAAGCACATATTATTTGCATACCTTTTAATTTTTAACACTAGTATTCATATTAGTACAACCGCTAAATAATAAATCTTAGGCACAAAATAAAAACATAGGATTAAATAAATAATGTTTGTTTTAAAAGTATTTCAACACGATACCGATTAAACATGATCTAGTTTAGTTATTAAATTCGCATTTTAAATAACATAATAGTTAAATAATAATAATAATAATAATAATAATAATAATAAAGATAAATTACATTTTTGGTCCGCAAGCTATGAGGCACGCAACACTTTGACCTTCAAACTTTAATTTGTTATAATTTATGGCTTAAACTTTTCAAATTATTGCAATCCAGTCACACAACACAATTTCATTAGATAAATGTTGACAAATTGTTGATTTCTATGCAATGTAATATCTTAGTTACTGTCGTGTCTTAAATCGCAATACTTCCACATTAGTAATTTGTCAATATTTTGGGTTACGGGACTTGATTGCAATCTTTTGAAAAGTTTGAGCTAGAAGTTATAATAAATTAAAGTTTAAAGACCAAAATGTCACACACCTCATAGCCTGAGGAGTAAAATTGTAATTGTAAATAACTAGTGAAAGAAACTTGGCTTTTAGATACCAAGTTGTAGGGTTACAACCTTTCTAGAGTTTCTAGCATTGTTTTTATATACGGAGATCCCCTCAACTATAGGGTATTTTGTAGTAGGTCCCTCATTTTTTTACTTTGTAATTGTGACGCCCTAAACCTTCAACTCCAGCTCGAACCCTCTTAGGAGGTTGGTGCCTTCAATTGGGTGTAGGAATTTGGGGCACTGGAGACCTACAAGTCAAGTTCCCAAAAAAAGAAGAAGAACTATGAGCATGTTCAATCGTACCCTGCACATTGAAGGTCGTACTCGGCCTCAAATTTCTCCAATTTCACCTCATCTAATGTAGAATACTGACCCTGCCACTTGGACATAGGGTGGAATGTGGATCAAGGCGTAGGTGTGGAGTTGTAACGTGGTGAAAATGTTCTAGTGCGAATTGGTCGCGGAAACGGGCGAATAGCGTTGAATTTCTTACTACGAGGGACTAAACCGCGAATACGAAAGGTTGATATAGAATATTGATTTCGTAATTTAGACGTTGCATAGATTGCCGATTAATGTGTGAGCTTGAAAGTTGAATGATGTGAATCCGTTTTGGCACGAAATTGACGCGAAAACGGATCAATGATGCCGATTGTGCATGGTGAGGACTGAATTGCAATTAATGAAATTAGTGGACTAAGTTGCAAAAGGGCAACTTAGTGGAATTCCACTACTTGCCTTCTCATTCTCTCCCTCTCTCTAGATTGTTCCTGCAGGGAAAAATCTCCCTGCAGGGGAAAAGAAAGAGAAACAAAAGGAAAGAAAGAAAAGAGAAGGAGAGAAAGAGAAGAGAAGAAGAAGTTGAAGAAGGAGGTTTTGAAGCTTGAGTTCGGTACGAATCGCGCGTAGGTTCTCTTTTCCTTTCCTTCTTCCATGTTTTTTCTCTCTTTTCCTTTCTCTCTCACTCTTTCCCTCTCTCTCTCTCTGCTGCTGCTGCGATCTCTCACTCTTTCCCTCTCTCTCTCTCTCTGCTGCTGCTGCGAAGCTGCTGCTGCAGCTGAATGCAAAGTAGCGGCAGCAACAAGGTGCTGCTGCCGCTGCGAGCAGAGCAGCAGCAAGCTGCAGCTGCGATCAGAGCAGCAGCAAGCTGCTGCTGCTGCTGACTGCAGAGCAGCTGCTGCTGCTGCTGACTGCGCAAGCAGCTGCTGCTGCTGCTGACTGCGCAAGCAGCAGCAGCAGTAACAGCTGCTATAGGGCAGCAAAAGAAAAAAAAAGAAAAAGAAAAAAGAAAAAAAAGAAAGAGAAAGAAAGAAAAGAAGAGAGGGAAAAGAAGAAGAAAAAAACGAGAAAAAAGAGAGAGAGAGAATGAATGAAAGAAAAAGGAAGATGGAGAGAAAAGGAAAGAAGAATGAAAGAAAATGGAGGAAAGTGAAAGAATGAAATAGAATCGAAAATCGGCAAAATTCGCAACTCTAAACTCCAAATTGATGCTTGCAGGATGTCTAGTAGCGTGATTTTGAGTTCTCCACATATTCGGTTAGTCGCGATGTAAGTTAATATGCGTTCAATTAGTGTAAATGAAGCTCGATTAGAAAAGTAGACTTTTGATTGAAATTCCGGATGTTTTGCTTTGTTAGTGTCTCTGGGCGACCGTGAGCCGAGGGATAAGCCTGTGAATGATGGTTTTCCTATCTTAGCTGACGCGGCATGTCGAGGTGGGTTCCGAGTCGCCGAAAACGGCGAATTTCTCCCTATGTCTATTATAGCAAGATGTCGTACGCTTGAATTCATATATGGTTTCTATCTGATTTAGCTTCTTGAATAATGACGCATAGACTGATCCGTTGTGACTCAAATATCGTATTTGGCACATAATACATGAAATTATCTCTTTCTTGCATTAAACATGCCCTGGTTACATGTTCGAGACTGAAAACATATACACCATGTGAGAATAGATTTGCCGTGGACCTTCCATAGTGAAGTCGAGTTCTTTAAACATTGCTTGTGATTCTCAACCATTCCTTTGTCTAACGAAACGATGATAGTTAGCAACATTTCATAGTTGACATTTTAACTTAGGTTGTGGGAGGCCAGTTGACCGCTTATCCATTTTGATGAGGCCCTATCACCCTTGAGTTATGCGAGCCACCTGTCATCTATACATCTTGTTTAGCTATAACAAAGCACTTGACAATTATGAGAACTGTGATATTGTTACATTTGGCTCCAGTATCTCCATTGAGTAATATGCATATTCTTTGTGGTGTTTGACCGTCTGCTTACCTTATGACTACTCTGAGGACATTGGATTGATCTTATGATATTGATTTTCGCCATGACATTGTGAAATTGTGGCATTGTTGATCATGATTTTGACCATAGCCTGCAAGGCCACTTCGAGCTTGTTGGTATATATGCGATGTGCTATTTTACTCGGTAGGGGTCGCTCCCCTCGAGTGCCACTCCGGATTGCTGGCTGGTGTTAGTTGAGACAGTAGCCTAGTTTTGAGGGTGCTGTCACACTCATGGGAGTGTGACCTCATACTAGGCGGGCGCATGCTTGACCGGACGAGCGAGCCGGTCGTTGCGATTGGGTATGATTACAGTATTTGTTGTTGTAGTGACGTTGATGCATACACCGTTTAGTTACCTTCCTTTTTCGCATTACCTGGACAGAGATCTATTTATAGTATATGTCATTATTCATTTATTGTTGCCTGACACTTCTTTATGCAGATTATAGCCAGGTAGTTAGTTTCTGTACTTTATCTTTATCTGTTCAGATCATTTACCTGTTTACAGTATTGCCAGTTTATCTTTTCGTTATTCATTTATTGCAGCCTTTACTATCCTTTCATCAGCTTGGCCTCCAGTAGACCTAGTGGGAAGGTCGTGGTTATCGCCGACCGTACCCACTGGGAACTACTTTTCAGTAGTTCTCACACCCGGTTGTGGTTTGTTTTTCAGGAGTACGTTCAGCGACGGTCGAACGAGGTGAGGTGGATCGCATAGTAGATAGCATCCTCTACAGCAGCGTGTCTATACATTAGAAGGCCACCAGATAGAGTGCTACTGTGTACTACATACATGTATAAGCGAGGGCTAGGCCCCCTTTCCTTTCGTATTTCATTTTGGAAATGAGTTTTACTTGAGGTAGTACTTGATGTACAGTAGTAGCTTGTAGACTGTGCTCTGATACATGTCGTTTGTTAGTTCCTGTAATGTAGATATTGTTTAGATGATCTCTTGAATTGCCTGGGAATTGTTGATTTGGTTGCCGCTTCGTTCGGACAGGAGAAACTCTGTCCGTTCGGCGGGTCTGTTCGCGTCCTCGTAAGCTTCCGCTACGATCTCAGGGCGTGACAGATTTGGGTGGTATCAGAGCATAGGAATAGGTCAAGTGGACCTAAGAACCTTAGGACTTGGTGACCTTTAGGAGCTAGGACGTGAGTGACGTGAATTATGGCGAAAGTCACTCGATTGGGTCGTGGAAACTCTTCAAAAAGGAACTGAAGAGTGAGTGAAGGATACATCGCTTTTCTTCCTGGATAATTATGTTGGCTGCAGACAACATAATATCACAGAAGAAAAGAGTGAGGTCCTTCTTGACTTTCGCTTGATTGGGTCGTGCTGGACCTAGGTACGCCGTTCGGGCTGATTAATGTGTGTTTTGTTTTAGGCACTTGCGATGACTCGATATGTGCATAAGGAGATGGACTACGTTGCTTTCCGCTCAAAGTCGAAGTTGATCAGATAAGACAGGACATATGAGCTAGTGGCACAGTGGTTGGTTTGAGTGAAGCCGCTAGGTGACAGAAAGGGTTCTTATAACTGATGTAAAAGGTGGAGAACTATATGCCCTAGGTTGGAGGGGGATCGCAAGGGAATTGTTAAGAGGCAATGGTGGAAAGTGGTCAGTAGAGGATGTAACTAAGTTGTTCAGTTTAGAGGGACCGTCTAGGTACAGCAGCGGTTCAGTGGAATTAGGCATGTTGATGGAATTTAAATAGCTACTGTGACAAGATCAGATGTTGTGCGTTATTTTTGGAGTGCTTCATCAGCCGCAGACCTAGTAAGCAGCTAATGTGGTGTTCGGAGCCATGCGGTGAAGCTGGTTGAGTCGGAAAAATTCGATTAGTTCAAGCAAACTTCAAATGGTCATAACTTTTCGCTCGAGTATCCAATTTCAGCGTGCAACCCCAATTCGGAGAACACTTTTCGATATCTACGCATGGAATAGCGTTGCCATTCTGTCTAAGTTTGGGACCCAAATTCAATTGTTTTGACCTCCGTTTTGACGGTTTTAGGTTATCTTCGAGAGTTCCCGCCTGTACCTCTAGTTTTCATTTGCTTCTTTATTTCTGTCTTCCTTGTTTGGGTATAATGAGATCTTAGAGTTGATTATGAAGACTTTCTGTCGTGTTGAGAAACCAGTTCTGCATGTATCCTCTTTTTGCATCTTTGTACTATATACCTTTCAGCACAGCTATGAGCTTATGCCACTAGTACCCAACGAGAAGGACAAGGTTTTTGTTGTGGATGGACGGGATCTTGCTAGTCCTATGTTCATGGGACTCCACTGATAGAGTGACGAATGCTATGTATGGAACCACGCAGGTTCGATCAGTGTAGATTGAGGGAGGGTTAGTGTTTCTATCATGAGCAACTAAGGGTCGACTATTCTGAGTCCTTGGACGGCATCCGCAGTCCTACCAGTAGCGTTGACACTAAACCCCATATGGCCGAGGATGGGGCTTCAATAATTCTCGCCTTGGAAGAGCGAATAGTTGTGGCTTATCAGGTGAATAAGCAAAGTGAGCATGTCTTGGTAGCCTAGACTTGGGACTCTACGGGATTAAACTTTGGGACGATGAAGTTAGGCCGGCGGAGATTTGAGAGACAACTGCAGGTTTTGGATGTTGTGTTGAGGATGGATGAGTTCACTCACTAGATTGCGGCTATAAATTGTGGGGTGAAGGTTGTAGATTATAGTACAAGAAAGGTGGGCGGGAATGTGTTTGTACGAATTGTTGATCCACTCCTTTCGCCCTGATGAGGCTTACGTCTAGAGCAAAATAATAGTGTATTGTGGTTGTGTACTCTGTTTGGAGACAGTAGTTGAGGTGCTTTTGGTAGTATTTGGATTCAAGCATATTCGTAAAATTTGATGAATTGTGAATTTTTCCCTCCTGAATTAACTGATGTGCCATTGAATGTGGAGACAAAGTCACGAGGTCGTTCCAAGGACGACGCTAATCTTGAAGCATGCAATAGTGGAACGTAGCGAATCAAAGCACGACTACGGGATTTGATGGATAAAAAGATTTATGAGATCATGAATGTCAATAGAGAGTGTCAGGGATATATGTGTGAAGAGGGAAGATGAATCACGTTAAGTGCATGGAGAGTTAAGAAAGCTGGCAATAATGACCACCCCGTGCAAGTAGCCTTGCCGTATGTCTACGGCTTTGAGCTTGGCTGCAAGGATTTCGTGTTTTTCTTTTCTCTCGGATCAACTACGTTATGGATATTACCACTGGAAGATAAAGCTGGAGGAAGCACCGAAAATGGCATCCAGAATAGAGAGGCCATTTGATGAGACATGTCTACGCTATATGTGGGGGTGAATAGTGGTATTCTTGATGATCACCTCACTATTTCCGAAGTAATGTTGAATATGAGAGACACTTGAAGCTCGTGTTAGAACTCAGAGGAAGAGAAGAGCAATTGCCAAGCTAGTGGTACAAGTCATGAGTATGAGGAAATGGCGTTCCTGGGTCGCGTAATTTTGGCGGTTAGTAATTCGTAAGATGCTACTCAGAATTGTCCAAGCCAAGATGGTTATGGACGTATATAGTCTATTTCGCTTACAGGATGGTACTTCCAACCCTTGCTCTTTCAATGCTGACGAAAGAAAAGTGACGCCTCTGGTAGCGGATTGAGATAGCCTCACCCGAACCATAAGGGTTACAAGTAGTTGATTAAGTGAGGATTAAGAGCTTACAGAGATGCCGCTTAAATTGAGAAATGTCTCTGCTTTATGTGTGAGTTCGACGCATGGAATCTCCACGTTGATCTCGGATCGATCTGGTGTGGTACTCCTTGATGATCTCCTCGTCATTCTTCAAGTAATGTTGAGCATAAGAGATACTTGAAGTTTGCATGATATAAGTGCCAAGTTAGAAGTGCAAGTTCTAACTCGGAGGATTAGTGTTCATAGGTCATTGGTTGGAATTGTTGAAGGATTATAGTATGCCTATCCACGATCATCCTGGAAGGACTTAGAAGATGGCGGAGGCGTTGAGTCACAAATCCGTGGGAGAGTTGAGAATCTGCATTGATTTCGCTATCGGTTGTGTGTGCCCGTAGATTCAGTGCTCCGTGAGGATATTCCGAGAAGGCTTATCTTTTCCCTTAGGCGGTTCACCATGGAGTAACTACTGCGTATAATGGCTTAAAGAAATATGGCTTGACGTTGATGCGGTAGTAAGCAAACAGAACACGTGTCAACACTGTCAATCCTTTTTGTATGGCACGTTTTGATCGACGAAGTAGTGAGGCCACGTGGAGTCCTTCTCTCAATTGGATCTGATAGAGAACCACAAGTTGTCTCGCCTTTTGGAGAAGGGTGGTAGCGATACATAGCATTAGTAGTGGGTACTGATACTCTCAGTTGCCCGGCAAGGATCAAGATGGCTACGAGCAAGGCATTAGATGGAGGCACGGGTTGAGCACCATTGGCTGGACATCTTGGGAGAAACGAAGGAGAAGGTGAAGCCTGTGCGTCGACACCCTCTGACAATCCAAAGTCGCCAGAAGAGCTATGCAGACACCCGACGACGAGATTTGAATTCCAAGCTGGAGAGGTAATGAGGGATCATAGGTACCCATCTCAATTGGAGCAACACTTGGCAGTAGTAGAAGCTGCTTACAATCTTAGTTGCCAGACGGGCACCATGACAGCTCCATGTAACGTATAATAGGAACGAAAGATTTTGTGGCCTGACATTTTAGTAGAATGAGATCGACATGACAACACCAAGTCGTCAAAAGAATTGACCATCAGCCTTATGTGGACCTTGTTGAGATCGAAGACTTGACCGGAGTTTGCTTGATTTAACTCCGAAGAAATGAACAGGTGACCCTTGCAAACAAGCGACCTCGTTCTTGAATCGAACATTAAATCGCCGGGAATAAAGTTCGAAATCCAGCAGATATTGAGAGCATTGGAAGCTACGCAGAGCAAATTCTCCTTTCTTTCGTCTAATTGCGGATATGAGGTGAGGTCAACATGTTAGTTTCGAGGACGAAACTTTTTAAAAGGAGGGGAGGATGTAGAATACTGACCCTGCCACTTGGACATAGGGTGGAATGTGGATCAAGGCGTAGGTGTGGAGTTGTAACGTGGTGAAAATGTTCTAGTGCGAATTGGTCGCGGAAACGGGCGAATAGCGTTGAATTTCTTACTACGAGGGACTAAACCGCGAATACGAAAGGTTGATATAGAATATTGATTTTGTAATTTAGACGTTGCATAGATTGCCGATTAATGTGTGAGCTTGAAAGTGGAATGATGTGAATCCGTTTTGGCACGAAATTGACGCGAAAACGGATCAATGATGCCGATTGTGCATGGTGAGGACTGAATTGCAATTAATGAAATTAGTGGACTAAGTTGCAAAAGGGCAACTTAGTGGAATTCCACTACTTGCCTTCTCATTCTCTCCCTCTCTCTAGATTGTTCCTGCAGGGAAAAATCTCCCTGCAGGGGAAAAGAAAGAGAAACAAAAGGAAAGAAAGAAAAGAGAAGGAGAGAAAGAGAAGAGAAGAAGAAGTTGAAGAAGGAGGTTTTGAAGCTTGAGTTCGGCACGAATCGCGCGTAGGTTCTCTTTTCCTTTCCTTCTTCCATGTTTTTTCTCTCTTTTCCTTTCTCTCTCACTCTTTCCCTCTCTCTCTCTCTCTCTGCTGCTGCTGCGATCTCTCACTCTTTCCCTCTCTCTCTCTCTCTCTGCTGCTGCTGCGATCTCTCACTCTTTCCCTCTCTCTCTCTCTCTGCTGCTGCTGCGAAGCTGCTGCTGCAGCTGAATGCAAAGTAGCGGCAGCAACAAGGTGCTGCTGCCGCTGCGAGCAGAGCAGCAGCAAGCTGCAGCTACGATCAGAGCAGCAGTGCTGCTGCTGCTGACTGCGCAAGCAGCTGCTGCTGCTGCTGCTGACTGCTGCAGTAACAGCTGCTATAGGGCAGCAAAAGAAAAAAAAGAAAAAAGAAAAAAGAAAAAAAAGAAAGAGAAAGAAAGAAAAGAAGAGAGGGAAAAGAAGAAAAAAAAAACGAGAGAAAAAAAGAGAGAGAATGAATGAAAGAAAAAGGAAGATGGAGAGAAAAGGAAAGAAGAATGAAAGAAAATGGAGGAAAGTGAAAGAATGAAATAGAATCGAAAATCGGCAAAATTCGCAACTCTAAACTCCAAATTGATGCTTGCAGGATGTCTAGTAGCGTGATTTTGAGTTCTCCACATATTCGGTTAGTCGCGATGTAAGTTAATATGCGTTCAATTAGTGTAAATGAAGCTCGATTAGAAAAGTAGACTTTTGATTGAAATTCCGGATGTTTTGCTTTGTTAGTGTCTCTGGGCGACCGTGAGCCGAGGGATAAGCCTGTGAATAATGGTTTTCCTATCTTAGCTGACGCGGCATGTCGAGGTGGGTTCCGAGTCGCCGAAAACGGCGAATTTCTCCCTATGTCTATTATAGCAAGATGTCGTACGCTTGAATTCATATATGGTTTCTATCTGATTTAGCTTCTTGAATAATGACGCATAGACTGATCCGTTGTGACTCAAATATCGTATTTGGCACATAATACATGAAATTATCTCTTTCTTGCATTAAACATGCCCTGGTTACATGTTCGAGACTGAAAACATATACACCATGTGAGAATAGATTTGCCGTGGACCTTCCATAGTGAAGTCGAGTTCTTTAAACATTGCTTGTGATTCTCAACCATTCCTTTGTCTAACGATGATAGTTAGCAACATTTCATAGTTGACATTTTAACTTAGGTTGTGGGAGGCCAGTTGACCGCTTATCCATTTTGATGAGGCCCTATCACCCTTGAGTTATGCGAGCCACCTGTCATCTATACATCTTGTTTAGCTATAACAAAGCACTTGACAATTATGAGAACTGTGATATTGTTACATTTGGCTCCAGTATCTCCATTGAGTAATATGCATATTCTTTGTGGTGTTTGACCGTCTGCTTACCTTATGACTACTCTGAGGACATTGGATTGATCTTATGATATTGATTTTCGCCATGACATTGTGAAATTGTGGCATTGTTGATCATGATTTTGACCATAGCCTGCAAGGCCACTTCGAGCTTGTTGGTATATATGCGATGTGCTATTTTACTCGGTAGGGGTCGCTCCCCTCGAGTGCCACTCCGGATTGCTGGCTGGTGTTAGTTGAGACAGTAGCCTAGTTTTGAGGGTGCTGTCACACTCATGGGAGTGTGACCTCATACTAGGCGGGCGCAGGCTTGACCGGACGAGCGAGCCGGTCGTTGCGATTGGGTATGATTACAGTATTTGTTGTTGTAGTGACGTTGATGCATACACCGTTTAGTTACCTTCCTTTTTCGCATTACCTGGACAGAGATCTATTTATAGTATATGTCATTATTCATTTATTGTTGCCTGACACTTCTTTATGCAGATTATAGCCAGGTAGTTAGTTTCTGTACTTTATCTTTATCTGTTCAGATCATTTACCTGTTTACAGTATTGCCAGTTTATCTTTTCGTTATTCATTTATTGCAGCCTTTACTATCCTTTCATCAGCTTGGCCTCCAGTAGACCTAGTGGGAAGGTCGTGGTTATCGCCGACCGTACCCACTGGGAACTACTTTTCAGTAGTTCTCACACCCGGTTGTGGTTTGTTTTTCAGGAGTACGTTCAGCGACGGTCGAACGAGGTGAGGTGGATCGCATAGTAGATAGCATCCTCTACCAGCGTGTCTATACATTAGAAGGCCACCAGATAGAGTGCTACTGTGTACTACATACATGTATAAGCGAGGGCTAGGCCCCCTTTCCTTTCGTATTTCATTTTGGAAATGAGTTTTACTTGAGGTAGTACTTGATGTACAGTAGTAGCTTGTAGATTGTGCTCTGATACATGTCGTTTGTTAGTTCCTGTAATGTAGATATTGTTTAGATGATCTCTTGAATTGCCTGGGAATTGTTGATTTGGTTGCCGCTTCGTTCGGACAGGAGAAACTCTGTCCGTTCGGCGGGTCTGTTCGCGTCCTCGTAAGCTTCCGCTACGATCTCGGGGCGTGACATCTAATTTATTAATCTATTAAACTATATGAATGCCCAATAACTTTGCCACGTGGCAGTCTATCCTTCACCCTCACCAGCCCCTTTATTAAACCGAACCGTCTCTCTGAACTGAACCGCCCTTTTTCTCTCTGAACCAGACCACTTCTCTCCTCTCCATCCTCACTAGCCTTTTTATTCAACCGAACTGTCTCTTTAAACAGAACCACTTGTTTTCTCTTGTTGGCATTCAGTTAAACTGAATCGGGTGCGCCCATGATCGGGCTCGATCCGACGGTTATTATGTTATCTAATTGAACTAGGATTAATCTCGCTTTTAAATTGAAAAGCTAATTTGAGATATATCCTAACTATATTAGGATAACAATTATAAACCGATTAGGCCTAATCTCTTACTTATCTATTAGGATTTTGGAACCCTTTATAAATATACAGGCTATCTCTTATAAAAGAAAAATAAGAGAGAAACGCAAGAGAAATAGAAAAAAATACTCATAAATTCGTGAGTAATTTGTGAGCTATCTGGTTAGAGAGAGAAACCACATCCTCCATTAACCTATTATTTTAGAGGGTCTTGAATGGTGGATTAGAGATCGTGCTCGTTCGCAGTTCGATCTACCACAGGTTTGGAGCGTTAGAAGACCTTCATGGACGATCTGAGGACACGTGAATCAACCTCTACAATCCGGGCTCATCGTGTTCTAGTGCGAGTCGCTTCCGCAAAAGGTACGAACGATTACTTCCGCTGCGTTCTACATCTCTGAACCGAACCACTCCTCTCTCTACGTGTTTTTCATACGATTCTCTGAACCGAACCATGCCTTTGAACCGGACCGCTATTTTTTCCTTTGAACTGAACTGTTGCTCTCTCCTTTCCATCTATTGTACAAAACGTTTCCTCTCTCGTCTCGGCCATGTATTCTCCTCTCCGCTACGCGTTTCGTTTCCCCTCACTGTTTCGTACAGTATGTCGTTTCCTCTCCCCTCTCCCCCGCATCGTCCCTATCCCCTTTTCGTTTTATACGATGGATCCGAATCTCATCAAATCTGCCGCTCGATTCGTTGTCGATCACCAAAGCTTCGTCCAGCGCCGATTCCTTTACGCTCCTCGCCGTTACATCAGCATTGTCCAATGCCGATTCCTCTATCCTCCTCACGGTTACATCTCTCCATGCAATGGTCTCTACCACGATCGGGAGCGACGCATCTCCACTGTTGGAGCCGGACCACCCCCAACAAGGATCTCCATCAGTTATGTGGCTGCTTCCACCTAGGGTTCGGCTTCGATCCCAATTGCCCAAAAGCGACGGCTCCGGCAGTAAGCGCCTTACCAAGACAATCCCTACCATCAATCTATACTATGTTGTACTTCTCTCGATTCTCTCTACTGGTTAATTATAGAGGAATTTTAAATATTACTATTATTTTTTCCTAAATATTAATTTTCTTATAATTATTAATATTTTTTGTTTTATTTTAATTATCTGTTATTATGGTGCAACCTGCGAGGAAGAAATGTGTGATTCATCTTTCTTTCAATTTTATTACTGTAGTGGTAAGTACTCTTACGAAGATATAGAGGCAATGTTGTTGCTAATCTCATTGCCAAAGTGAGAAGCGGATGAGCGACGGAGGGTTCCGGTGCCAAATCGGCATCTTTCGGGAACTCGGAAAGCCGCGGTTGGGTGCATTTGTGTTGTGGCACCCCGGACTTGTGTTTGCTATCCAATCACCTTATATGGTGTGTTTGCGGACAGCAGATGACTTAGGGGGTTTGTTGGTACCCCTCTGGACTTGGTTTGGGTTCAGAATTGTTCCAGCGGGTTTTCCGGACATTCCGACAGTTTTGGGTATGTGAGCTTTATGTTTAGTGTCGACTCGGTGGACCTTGACCCTATGAGTCTTTCGTAGGTCCTGTCGACATCCCTGAGAGCCGTCGGTGTTAGGCCCTTTTGTTCCTTCAGGTGGGTACTTCGATCCGGAGTCGGTACAGTGGACTAGCGGTGATACCCTTCTATCCCTTTCTCTTGCATGTTTGGATATAGTTCACTTGACTCCTCTTATCTCTACTTGTGTGAGCTTGCCATTAGTAGAGTAGTGTGATTGCATGGTTTATTGAGACGACCTGGTTGGTCGGTGGTGATCGCCTGTTGCTCCGAGCGATCTCCGATATTCGTTTATCAGTTGCTATACTCGGCTTGTTGCCATTCTATGGATTGAGCATATTGCATCGATCGTCACAGCTCTTCTAGCACTTCACGTACACCCGCGGTCTGATCCACCGCTTAGGGTGTTTTTTTCGAAAAAGGGTCGTGGTTTTCGACCCGTGAGCCTCTTGTCATGTGCATCTGCGGAGGTTATGTGCCGGTGAGTGAGCATATTGTGACAGTGCCAGGGATCCGTCTCTGTGGCCTGGTGGTGATTGGGTTTCATTATTTATCAACAGTTGATGCATATGCTATTTACTTGCAGTAGCGTAGTCGTTCGTTTATTGTCATACTCATGCTTACTTATGCTACTGTTTTACCTACCTATCTATCTGTTGACCCTCTTGCCGGTGTGTACACCTCGCCTTCGTCGGCTTGCGGTATCCACTGGGAGGGGAGACATGTTTATCATGTTCTCACCCCCCGCCATCATTTTTGCAGGTGAGCCGGGTAGTGGGAGTCGGGACGTGGTGAGACGCGACTAGTTAACTGCATTAGAGGTCCCGACACGTGTTACCGCAGATTTGGTTATCACCCTGACTCTCTCTCTTTACTTAGTAGACTTATGTGATGGTTCAGTTACATTATGATTGCTTGTTTACTTATCTGCATGCTTGGATATTATGGACGACCATGTTTTATTATGTCATGCGGATTTTTGGGATATACCTGCGAGTTATCTGTCTATCGTGGATTTCTACCCCTCGTGGTAGCTGGTTTTTAAAATAAAGTTTTTGTGTGGGAAACAGGTTTCAAATGGCTTTTCGGTTGATCGGCTTTTGATTTTCAAAAGAGAGTTCTCGTGTGGGGAACAGTTTTAAAAGGATATTTGAAATGATTGAAGTTAGGGTTTCAAAACAAAGCTTCCGGGTGGGGAGCACTCTTAATAGAATGTTCTGGTGTACTGTGCATTGCATCATCCTTCGCCTAAGGAGTGCTTAGATTCATGCAGGTGATAAGGATGGTTAGCTGTATGAGATGGTTGTTGAGTGTGTGATGAATGAATGGTATTTGTGATCCTGTTATGTATAGTGGTACGCCGTGCGAATACAGGGGAGACTCTGTCCGCGTGGACAGAGGGACATGTATTTGTGGCGGGTCTGTACGTCGTGCGGGCTAGGGCTTTAAAAAAAAAATTGACACGTTTTTCCGCAACTAAAACTAGCCCGGGGCGTGACACTATGTGCAAAGAGATTCTTTCACTTGCTATTCTTGAAGAGAGTATGAAAAGAGATTCTTAATCAGTATTTATAGAGCAACTGCAGATTAATATTTAAAACGAACTAAAAGGATAAGATATGTTGAGGCTCAGACAATGAAATAACTTTATCAGCATGATAACAAAGGTAATTCTGTGTGTTATCTGTCATGCAAACAAATTGCTGAAGGGATCTAATGGTTGCAATAGTTGCCACATTGGCCAGCCAAATTGCCTTATCGTTTAGACATTTGGATCATTGTTCATTATCACTTATTTCCTTTTTCTTCTACTTCTTTTGCTTATTTTCGTCATCATCTGTAGTACCCCGGGGGCCTAACTGACGGAATGACTGTAGTATTTTAGACTGTCCGACACTTCTGGAGAAGGTCGAGACAAGTCGGAGTCGTTTCGGCGTCAAATAGACGCGAAAACGGACTCGGAGCACCGAAGCGAGCCAAAACTGAAGTTTTGGGCTTTTGGAGTTTCGGGCGCCCGGATGCTCTGTTTTGGGGGCCCAGTTGTTCGGTGCCCCTTTTCTGAAAATTACTAAGTCATTTCGGATCCATGTTTCGGGCGCCCGGAAAGTGAGTCCGGAAATCCTGCCTCGTGAGTATCGAACGGCTCGACACGTGTTGATCGGTTGGTGAGATCCGCCGGACCAGGTTTGGGCGCACCGGACCGCGGCGGAGAGTCCGATGGTCGAGTTGGTGCAGGCTGCAGAACCGGGCGCCCACTTCATGAGTTTCGGGCGCCCGGAAGTGTGGTTTTCTGCTGAGGACAGGTTAGTTGTAATTCTATTCTTGAGGCTCATTGCACCGAAACTAGTGGTCTATAAAAGCAATGGACGACCTCCCCTGAGGCTCTTTTCTCCTCTCTTCAAGGTGAACTCGGAGCTTGCAAGGGAAACCCTCTATTCTCTCCCAATTTCATCTTCCTCCATTGATGAACTTGGTTTCCTGCTGAAACTGCAACGTCGACCTGGAGTGTTCGTGCTCGTGTACAGTGTAGGAATATTCAAATCCAACGAAACTTGATTTGTTGGATAGAGGACGCGCAGAGGAAGAAGTGGAATCATTCCAATCGTGATTTGGACAGGTATGTAAGCTACAGTTGATGTTTTACTGGACCCCTAGTGTTCTTGAGCTGAAACTTGGGTTTTTCCTTTGTTCTTGGGATCCAATCTCTTGGGAGCTGGAATTACGAAGTGAAGATTGATCCTTCCACTTTCCTTGCTGGTTTGGAGGTCCTTCCCACCTGAATTGAGGATTCAAAGGTGAGTTCTAGCTCAGATTTTGAGTAATTGCTTAAGTGCTGAATTTTTGGGTCATTGATGGAATTTCTTGGATTTTTAGATCCAGATCTTTGTGAGGACCTTTGGAGAGGTTTTGGATTGTTCCATCACTGTTTTTGAGAGGTTTGTGACCCCTTTCTATGAGCTAGATTCGTTGGAATCCCTGAATTCTTGCTGTGTTTGTGTTTTGCTTAAGTGCTGGAACTTCTGGATCCATGTGCAGGAGGGTCCAGATGTTGACCTGATTCAGTGTTTAGGCTTTTTGGGCATCGAGTCGAACTCCGATTTGACTAAAATTTGGAGGGTTTGTTCTTGAACCTCTGCTGGTGAGTTGAGCCAAATTTCACTGCATTTGGACTTAGGATTTGGATTTTATCGCATGTTGATTACATGTGGGTTGTGCTGCCAGGCTGCAGTTCTGGGCTGATGATCTGGGCGCCCAAAACAGTGAGCAGGTGGGTCCGAATCTCGAGGTTGCAGATTTGAGCTCGATTTCGGCCGGTGTTGCTTGGAGGCCTTCCTCTCGACTCCTAGCCGTTGTTGGATAGCTTTCGAGGTGGGTTGATGTTACGGAAATCGCCGGATTTCCTCCTAAGTGTAGAGAGTGCAGCATGCTGTTTTATTATCTGTTAAATCATGTTAGTAGCTCGAATTCGTGAATTTGCATGTGTTTATATGAAATCTGAATTTGGAGCATAAATTGATAATTTATCGACATGACTTTACATGCTGAACTGGGAATTGACTTAGGAGAAAACTTGCGAACATACAACCGTCACTTTTCGAACTGTTATCAGATTTAGCTCTAGGAGCCGTTTCTGTTCATGTATCACCGCTGTTAGTGCGAGGTGGATACTTAGTTCGTTATAGGACGAGTTTACGCTCGTGCTGGGATGCCGAGCTTGTATTTACAGCAGGGTTAGACTGTTCTGTATTACCAGGTGCCGTCGGGGTTGACGGTGGACCCAGACTCTTGTTTTAGCTTCTGGTTGTGCTGAGGGCACGTGAGCTTAGAGTCTTTGACCCCTTTTGACCCTTTGTTCTTTGACTATAGCCTGCCGGAGCCTGTTTGTGCTCGACAGAGATACACGTACTAACTCGGCTGGGTAGCTCCCCCGAGTGCCGCTCCGGAGTGAGGCCTCTTTTGCGTTGTTGTCGCTACAGATTGTGGATCTGTTTTGGACCGGCTACCCTATTTGGTAGTGTGCGGTGTGGCTAGGCAGTTGGCTGGACGAGCCCGTTTGGGCGGTTCCGATAGATTGGGTCAGGGATGATTTCTCACTTGGGTGATGCTTACTTGAGAGTTGACTGAGATAGTGGTAGGGTAGTGGCATGATAGCTGTAGAGTTTATTCCAGCTTACTTTGTTGTTCTTTACCTACCAGCTATACTGTTAGTCTCGTAGACTTAGTGGGTGGACCGTTGAGGTCGGTATCGGTACCCACTGAGGACTACTTCTTTTGATAGTAGTTCTCACACCCTTTGTTGCCACCTTTTTGCAGAGCCTTCTTCTGTTGCGGCTGCTGCGCCTGTTCCCGCGGATCGAGGTAAGGGAGTCGCGAGCTAGATCCCTACCTGTCCCTGTTGTCCCTAGAGGAGGACCCTACTGGAGATAGTTTATTTTGAGTTGTGCCATGTACATATACTGTGGATTTGTACCTATTTTGGTTGTGGTGGACCTGTTGTATTTTGGACTCTATATGTACAGGTGGCTTTTGTTATTAGTCTGTTTTATTTCAGCTCTATATATCTCTTGTAGTGGCTTGTATGTTTGTTTACAGGTTAGCTATCGCTTCGTATACATAGAAAAATCTATGTATACGGCGGATCTGTTGGCGAGAGCCCGGGGAAACGAGTAATCCGGGGCGTGACAGATTAAGTGGTATCAGAGCTTAGGAATAGGTCGTTGGGACTTAGTAAACCCTAGGCTATGGCAGACCTTAGGAATGCAAGACGTGAGAGACGTGACTTGCCGCGAAAGTCATCGATTTGACTGTTGAACTCATCCTTAAGTGGAGGGAGTGATCGAAGGCGTGTGTCCTTTCCTGTCGCGAACTTGCGTTGGCTGCAGACGACGTCAAGCAGCGAGGGAAAAGAGACGACCTTCTGGACTTTCGCTTGATTGGGTCTTGAGTTGTTTTGTGGTTGTTGACTGATCTGTGTGTTGCGCAGGTGAGCATGGCACCTCCCCGACACCGAGGTCGACCCCCGACGCGGGCTACCCCCGCGCCTTCTGTGGTGCCTGAGCAGGCGGGACCTAGTGCACCCCACCCCCTGATGTGTGTGAGCAGTTGAATGCGCTAGCCGAGTCAGCTAGGCAGCAGAGTGCACTTTTGCGGAGGATGTGTGATACCATTACTCACACGTGGAGTGCAGCACCTAGAGCGACGGAGTCGCAGGAGCCACCTCCTGCTGTTCCAGTGGACGTTCCAGCTGCAGCCGTACCCCCAGCAGCGGCAGTTCCGGCCGTACCGGTTGGCGACACTTCCCGGTCAGGTGGACAGATGTCGGAGGCTGAGCAGGAGCGGATGACCGAGAGACTGGCTCGTTTTTGTCGGTTTGATCCACCCCGTTTTGATGGTAGCCACATCGAGCCATGGGTGGTGGAGGCCTGGGTAGGCGAGATGGAGAAGTTATTCGAGGATCTCTTCGTGCCAGAGCGGGAGCGGGTTCACTTGGCAGTTCACTGCATGACAGGTGATGCACGCATCTGGTGGACGAGGACGAGATCGAGCAGGTCGCTGGATGCGCTGCATTTGAGTTGGACCGAGTTCTGCGGGATGCTGTATGGGTCCTATTTCCCTAACAGCGTGAAGCAGAAACTCGAGGAGGATTTGAAGAGTCTACTCCAGGGAGATCGCACAGTGCAGGAGTATACCCGGGAGTTTACCAGACTCCTGAACTGTGTTCCTTTTGCTGCGAGAGATGAGGCTCACAAAGTTTATTTGTTCGAGCGAGGATTGAGACATGAGATATTTGTCTTAGTTCAGGCGCAGAGGTTGCAGACCTTGGACGCGTCGATCGAGCAGGCGCTATGGGTGGAGCGAGGAGCCTTGACGGCGAGTGAGCGGGCAGCCACCCTGAGTCAGGGTTTGGATAGGAAGCGCCCGACTCCGGAGGACGGGGGCCAGACCAGCGGCAGACGCCCGCCGAGACCTCCACGATCACGTTCTCAGGGTCGTGGGTTTTCGGGGCGACAGAGGTCTGGTGGATCCCGTCAGCAGGGACGTCAGCAGAGGGCAGCACCGAGATGTGTCATCTGCGGGGGACCACATTGGCCTAGGCAGTGCGAGCAGCGAGAGGGCCGGTGTTTTGGGTGTGGTCAGTCCGGACATCTGCGGGCAGCTTGTCCCCGAGCAGCGTCGCCTGTACCATCGATCGCATCGGCACCCCCTGTTCATCAGCAGGCCTATGGAGCTCCACCGAGTCACAGCCAGATGGATCGGGCTTCTGTACCACGCCTGGGCGAGCGACGGCAGCAGGCGCAGAGCGGCAGAGTCTTTGCGGCTCAACTGGAGGACTCCACGGCGGCGGATCATGTGGTGGCAGGTATCATTTTAATTTCTGGCATTAGAGCTCGTGCATTATTTGATACTGGTGCATCACATTCTTTTGTTAGTCGAGCATTTGCATCCTTGCATGGGCTAGTGATAGGGCCGTTACCTTGTGCACGAGAGGTGCAGATTCCCGAGCACGTTTTGCGTGTGGAGGATTGTTGTCAAGCTTGCCCAGTGCAGCTTGGACCTTGGGTGATGCCCGCAGACCTGTTGGTCTTGGGGCGATTGCAGGATTTTGATGTAGTGCTCGGCATGGATTGGCTGACGCGCTACTTCGCGATGATCGACTGTGGCGAGAGGACCATGACGTTTCGCGAGCCAGGCCAGGAGGAGTACGTGTATCGAGGCTGCAGGAGCACGTTGTTTGCGACATGGATTTCGTCGGCACGAGCGAGACAGATGATGAGTCGAGGATGTATCGCATTTCTGGCGACTGTTGTGGAGGTATCTGCAGGGGCACCGGAGCTCGAGGACATCTCCGTAGTCCGCGAGTTCCCGGACGTGTTTCCCCCGGTGTTGACTGAGATGCCACCTGACAGGGAGGTCGAGTTTGTGATTGACGTAGTCCTAGGAACTGCGCCAATCTCAAAGACACCCTACCGAATGGCACCGGCTGAGCTGAGAGAGCTTAAGGCGCAGCTTCAGGATTTGATTGATAAAGGGTTTGTGAGACCCAGTGTATCTCCTTGGGGAGCGCCGGTGTTATTCGTGAAGAAGAAGGATGGTTCACTTAGACTTTGTGTGGATTATCGAGAGTTGAATAAAGTGACCATCAAGAACAGGTATCCTTTGCCGCGCATTGATGATCTGTTTGATCAGCTGCAAGGATCTTGTGTCTTCTCGAAGATTGACTTGCAGTCTGGTTACCACCAATTGAAGGTGAAGGCCGAGGATATTCCTAAGACGGCTTTTAGGACCCGGTACGGGCATTATGAGTTTACGGTGATGCCGTTTGGATTGACTAATGCCCCTGCCGCGTTTATGGATTTGATGAATCGAGTGTTTAAGCCGTTCTTGGACCGGTTTGTAGTGGTGTTTATTGATGACATCTTGATCTACTCTCGGAGCGATGCTGAGCATGAGGAGCACTTGAGGCTTGTGCTGCAACTTCTGAGAGAGAAGAAGTTGTATGCTAAGCTGAAGAAGTGCGAGTTCTGGCTTCGAGAGGTAGCTTTCTTGGGCCATGTGATTTCGGCCACTGGAGTAGCGGTGGACCCGTAGAAGGTTGAGACTGTGCGGGATTGGCCCAGACCGACGACGGTTACCGAGGTGAGGAGTTTTCTCGGGTTAGCTGGATATTACCGTCGATTTGTGGAAGGCTTTGCGAAGCTCTCCACACCCCTCACTCGTCTGACGAGGAAAGGGATTAGATTTGTTTGGAGTGCTGAGTGCCAGCGTAGCTTTGAGGAGCTGAAGGAGAGACTGATGTCTGCTCCCATCCTTACCCTTCCTGTGATGGGGGAAGGACTTGTGATTTATAGTGATGCATCACACAGTGGCTTGGGATGTGTGTTGATGCAGCATGGTAGGGTAATTGCCTATGCCTCCCGGCAATTGAAGGATTATGAGAAGAATTATCCTACGCATGATTTGGAGCTGGCAGCTGTAGTGTTTGCACTGAAGCTGTGGCGACACTATCTGTATGGTGAGCACTGTGAGATTTTCACAGATCACAAAAGTCTCAAGTATCTGTTCACTCAGAAGGAATTGAATCTGAGGCAACGCCGGTGGTTGGAACTGTTGAAGGATTATGATATTACCATCCAGTATCATCCCGGCAAGGCGAATGTAGTGGCAGATGCGTTGAGCAGGAGATCAGTGCAGAGCCTTAGTATGATGATCACTCAGCAGGTGCCGTTACTTGAGGAGTTGAGGCGGCTGGAGCTTGAGGTGGTATCCCCTGGGGTTACTGCAAAACTTATGTCTTTGGTTTTGCAACCCACTCTGTTGGATAGGATCCGAGAGAAACAGAGTGTGGACCCCTACTTGATGAGGATTCGAGATCAGATTGCCAGCGGGCAGACAGGGGATTTTTGTGTTGACAGTTCGAGAGTACTGCGGTACAGGGACCGACTGTGTGTGCCTATGGATTCTGAGATCCGAGAGGAGATTTTGAGAGAGGCTCATTACTCACCTTATACGGTTCACCCCGGTGGAACCAAGATGTATAAGGACTTGAAGGCACACTTCTGGTGGAATGGAATGAAGCGCCATATTGGGAGATTTGTGGCTCAGTGTTTGACTTGTCAACAGGTAAAGGCGGAGCACCGAGTACCTGCTGGCAAGCTTCAGAGTCTCCCAATACCCGAGTGGAAGTGGGACCAGATCGCCATGGACTTTGTCGTGGGATTACCGAGGGCACAGGCTGGTTTTGACGCTATTTGGGTGATAGTGGACAGACTGACCAAGTCTGCCCACTTCTTACCAGTGCAGACTACTTGGTCCAGGGACAGACTCGCTCAGTTATACTTGGACGAGATAGTGAGACTGCATGGAGTGCCTACCTCGATTGTGTCTGATCGAGACACACGATTCGTCTCACAGTTTTGGAGGAGTCTACAGACAGCACTGGGTACTCAGCTGCGGTTCAGCACGGCTTTTCATCCACAAACAGATGGTCAGTCTGAGCGGACCATTCAGACCCTGGAGGACATGTTGAGGGCATGTGTCCTAGACTTTGGTGGAGGGTGGCATCGACACTTAGGACTGGTTGAGTTTGCGTACAACAATAGCTATCAAGCGAGCATCCAGATGGCTCCGTTTGAGGCATTGTATGGACGCAGGTGTCGTTTGCCCTTGCATTGGAGCGATGTGGGTGAGAGGAAGACTTTGGGTCCCGATATCCTATTGGAAGCGGAAGAGAAGGTCAAGATGGTTCGACGACGTCTTGAGACCGCACAGAGTCGACAGAGGAGCTATGCGGATACTAGGAGACGAGACTTGGAGTTCCAGATTGGAGATCATGTGTTTCTGAAAGTCTCGCCGTCCAGAGGAATTCGCCGTTTTGGAGTTCGTGGAAAGCTCAGTCCACGGTTTGTTGGCCCATTCGAGGTGTTAGAGCGAGTGGGGCCGGTAGCATACAGGATTGCCCTACCACCGCGACTCTCTGGAGTCCATGATGTGTTTCATGTCTCGGCTCTTAGGAGATATGTGTTCGACCCCTCCCACGTGATTGACTTCACCCCACTTGAGTTGGCTGAGGACCTGCAGTACGAGGAGCGACCGGTGCGGATTCTTGCTCGCGAGACGAAAGAATTGCGCAACCGAGTCATACCGTACGTGAAAGTGCAGTGGAGTAATCACGAGGAGCGTGAGGCGACTTGGGAGCCGGAGACGGTGATGCGGGAATCCTATCCCTACCCTTTCAAGCTGTCTTCTTGAGGTATGAGTTTGAGTTTGAGTTTCGAGGACGAAACTTTCCGTAGGGGGGAAGGATGTAGTACCCCTGGGGCCTAACTGACGGAATGACTGTAGTATTTTAGACTGTCCGACACTTCTGGAGAAGGTCGAGACAAGTCGGAGTCGTTTCGGCGTCAAATAGACGCGAAAACGGACTCGGAGCACCGAAGCGAGCCAAAACTGAAGTTTTGGGCTTTTGGAGTTTCGGGCGCCCGGATGCTCTGTTTTGGGCGCCCAGTTGTTCGGTGCCCCTTTTCTGAAAATTACTAAGTCATTTCGGATCCATGTTTCGGGCGCCCGGAAAGTGAGTCCGGAAATCCTGCCTCGTGAGTATCGAACGGCTCGACACGTGTTGATCGGTTGGTGAGATCCGACGGACCAGGTTTGGGCGCACCGGACCGCGACGGAGAGTCCGATGGTCGAGTTGGTGCAGGCTGCAGAACCGGGCGCCCACTTCATGAGTTTCGGGCGCCCGGAAGTGTGGTTTTCTGCTGAGGACAGGTTAGTTGTAATTCTATTCTTGATGCTCATTGCACCGAAACTAGTGGTCTATAAAAGCAATGGACGACCTCCCCTGAGGCTCTTTTCTCCCCTCTTCAAGGTGAACTCGGAGCTTGCAAGGGAAACCCTCTCTTCTCTCCCAATTTCATCTTCCTCCATTGATGAACTTGGTTTCCTGCTGAAACTGCAACGTCGACCTGGAGTGTTCGTACTCGTGTGCAGTGTAGGAATATCCAAATCCAACGAAACTTGGTATGTTGGATAGAGGACTCGCAGAGGAAGAAGTGGAATCCTTCCAATCGCGATTTGGACAGGTATGTAAGCTACAGTTGATGTTTTACTGGACCCCTGGTGTTCTTGAGCTGAAACTTAGGTTTTTCCTTTGTTCTTGGGATCCAATCTCTTGGGAGCTGGAATTACGAAGTGAAGATTGATCCTTCCACTTTCCTTGCTGGTTTGGAGGTCCTTCCCACCTGAATTGAGGATTCAAAGGTGAGTTCTAGCTCAGATTTTGAGTAATTGCTTAAGTGCTGAATTTTTGGGTCATTGATGGAATTTCTTGGATTTTTAGATCCAGATCTTTGTGAGGACCTTTGGAGAGGTTTTGGATTGTTCCATCACTATTTTTGAGAGGTTTGTGACCCCTTTCTATGAGCTAGATTCGTTGGAATCCCTGAATTCTTGCTGTGTTTGTGTTTTGCTTAAGTGCTGGAACTTCTGGATCCATGTGCAGGAGGGTCCAGATGTTGACCTGATTCAGTGTTTAGGCTTTTTGGGCATCGAGTCGAACTCCGATTTGGCTGAAATTTGGAGGGTTTGTTCTTGAACCTCTGCTGGTGAGTTGAGCCAAATTTCACTGCATTTGGACTTAGGATTTGGATTTTATCGCATGTTGATTACATGTGGGTTGTGCTGCCAGGCTGCAGTTCTGGGCTGATGATCTGGGCGCCCAGAACAGTGAGCAGGTGGGTCCGAATCTCGAGGTTGCAGATTTGAGCTCGATTTCGGCCGGTGTTTCTTGGAGGCCTTCCTCTCGACTCCTAGCCGTTGTTGGATAGCTTTCGAGGTGGGTTGATGTTACCGAAATCGCCGGATTTCCTCCTAAGTGTAGAGAGTGCAGCATGCTGTTTTATTATCTGTTAAATCATGTTAGTAGCTCGAATTCGTGAATTTGCATGTGTTTATATGAAATCTGAATTTGGAGCATAAATTGATAATTTATCGACATGACTTTACATGCTGAACTGGGAATTGACTTAGGAGAAAACTTGCGAACATACAACCGTCACTTTTCGAACTGTTATCAGATTTAGCTCTAGGAGCCGTTTCTGTTCATGTATCACCGCTGTTAGTGCGAGGTGGATACTTAGTTCGTTATAGGACGAGTTTACGCTTGTGCTGGGATGCCGAGCTTGTATTTACAGCAGGGTTAGACTGTTCTGTATTACCGGGTGCCGTCGGGGTTGACGGTGGACCCAGACTCTTGTTTTAGCTTCTGGTTGTGCTGAGGGCACGTGAGCTTAGAGTCTTTGACCCCTTTTGACCCTTTGTTCTTTGACTATAGCCTGCCGGAGCCTGTTTGTGCTCGACAGAGATACGCGTACTAACTCGGCTGGGTAGCTCCCCCGAGTGCCGCTCCGGAGTGAGGCCTCTTTTGCGTTGTTGTCGCTACAGATTGTGGATCTGTTTTTGACCGGCTACCCTATTTGGTAGTGTGCGGTGTGGCTAGGCAGTTGGCTGGACGAGCCCGTTTGGGCGGTTCCGATAGATTGGGTCAGGGATGATTTCTCACTTGGGTGATGCTTACTTGAGAGTTGACTGAGATAGTGGTAGGGTAGTGGCATGATAGCTGTAGAGTTTATTCCAGCTTACTTTGTTGTTCTTTACCTACCAGCTATACTGTTAGTCTCGTAGACTTAGTGGGTGGACCGTTGAGGTCGGTATCGGTACCCACTGAGGACTACTTCTTTTGATAGTAGTTCTCACACCCTTTGTTGCCACCTTTTTGTAGAGCCTTCTTCTGTTGCGGCTGCTGCGCCTGTTCCCGCGGATCGAGGTAAGGGAGTCGCGAGCTAGATCCCTACCTGTCCCTGTTGTCCCTAGAGGAGGACCCTACTGGAGATAGTTTATTTTGAGTTGTGCCATGTACATATACTGTGGATTTGTACCTATTTTGGTTGTGGTGGACCTGTTGTATTTTGGACTCTATATGTACAGGTGGCTTTTGTTATTAGTCTGTTTTATTTCAGCTCTATATATCTCTTGTAGTGGCTTGTATGTTTGTTTACAGGTTAGCTATCGCTTCGTATACATAGAAAAATCTATGTATACGGCGGATCTGTTGGCGAGCCCGGGGAAACGAGTAATCCGGGGCGTGACATCATCGCCAATAACATAAGTAAAAATGTATACTTAATTTTGTAAATTTAATTTGAGAACTAATTAAGAATATAAAGAAAATATTCAAATGAATTCCTTATTAGAATCAACAGTATTTTTAGAGTTACATAAAAAGTAGATGTTTAAATGAGAGGTAGTAAAAAAAAGTTAATTTAATGTTGTTCTCGACAATACATATTAAAGTAATACATAGAACCAATATATCAACACAATACATATCAATATACATACAAATAGATAAAAACCTGGAATTGTTGGAGAAAACATAACAGAAATAGCTGAAGGAAGTAGGAAAGTATCAAGGAAAGAAGGAAAGGATTGGGATCACCTTTAAAAAACTATGGGAAAAAATTAAGTAGAACAAATCTTTATATTCTTTAAGAATTTTCTTCAAAAATAGTCTTATGTACTCCAAAATCAACAAAGAGAACACCATTAATCAATAAACAAAAGTATATAGACAAATAAAAGAAAGGAACAGAGAAAGCCAGAGATGTAAAGAAATATATAGGCTCACATTCTCTCATTCATCAAAGTTGAAGTATCCAACTCAAATTGAACATTATTTTATCAACAAATTATGGAAAACTAAAATTGCATACTTTAGAAGGAATTAACTCATCATACCCTGTTGAAGAGAAATTACTATTAGCATTTCATAGAATAGGAAAGTTCAGTTTCTTAACAAAAAATTGCAATATATTTCAGCATTCTATAAATTACACCGAGTATCCACAAAAGTCGGCATGACTGGTACAACTGGCAACAGCTTTGGGCGGCCGAATTGGAACGCAACCAGTAGAGCCATTTGATGTGATGCGAATCTAGCAGAGGAAACATCAACGAGGTAGAGAAAATGGAAATAGATGCATGATTTAATACAATAAATGCTACTTTTATCACCCAGACATCACAGGGTCAGTGCATATAAGAAGAAGTGAGTAGGCTGGCCGTAATCCTAAATTGATTGACATAAACTATAGGAGAAAAGGCAGAAGATTAAAATGAAGAAAAGAGAGGAGGACAACTTTATGCTTGCCAATTAGGTAAGCAACGATGAGGTTCTGCAGCCATGCGATGATAGTTTAGGATTAGATCAAAAGAAAACAATGAGAGAAGGTAACTGTGACGCCCCAACTTCCCAGGGGGTCACCCATCCTAGGACTACTCCCGTCATAGCATGCTTAACTCTCTCAACCTCTTGGGCCCAGCCACCGCCCAAAATGCTTAAGCCGGGTTGAGAGTATAGTCCTATTATATTTCATATATAGGACTACCTGGGGTCTCACAATCTCCCCCGCTTTAAGCCCTGACGTCCCCGTCAGGCTCAGAATCACAAGTACCAGGCGATGTGAGACGTCTCGCTAGCCTGTCATTCAGACCCTGGCTCAGCCGAGACTCATCTCACACTTCCGACTGGTAATTGGCTCTGATACCAACTGTGACGCCCCAACTTCCCGGGGGGTCACCCATCCTAGGACTACTCCCGTCCTAGCATGCTTAACTCTCTCAACCCCTTGGGACCAGCCACCGCCCAAAATGCTTAAGCCGGGTTGAGAGTATAGTCCTATTATATTTCATATATAGGACTACCTGGGATCTCACAGTAACTGCCTTCGGAACTTCGGGACAACGATGAATAACAACCAACAAGGCTTAGCGACAAATTCTGGTCGCCCACCAACAAGTGGGTCCCACGACCAAAACATGCGTTTCGCCGACTATTTCGTCGAAAAACGCACCGAAAATCAAACCGGATTTCCGCAAAGGCGTCACGAGCCTGGACAACCAGTCCACAAGGCCTCAAGGGTCAAGCCCTTACTGCCCACAGCATCTCCATGCTGCGACAAAAGTACATAAGCCCTAAACATGCAACTATAATACAATAATAAGCATTAAATAAGCTGTTGGAGCATTCCGCTCGTCCCACAACCCTCCGCGAACACCTGCGGAAAGGTTTCGACGCAGCGGAGACCATGCTCGTAGCCCGGAGCGATGAAAACAGTTGCAGGGCTCAAATGACCCAAGAAGACGGCAATCACAAGAAATATTAGGGCTCGACTTTGCCGAAACCACGCAACGGGGCACTCCCGACGCAAACGGAGGTGAGCACGATGACCAGAGAGCCGCTGCGGTCATCGTGCTCTCCTCCTTGATAATCGGGCGACAGTCGGGGCTACGGCGCTGCCCGCACAGCCCCAAACAAGCACAAAACCGAGCTCAGCCGGAGCAACCAGCTCCGGCCGGCGGCCGGCGGCACGGCGGCGCGCGCGGCGGCTAAGAACGGATGTGAGGGACGAGGGGCACCGAGTGCTCACCTCGGTTGGCTACGGGGAGCGGCGGCGGCGGCGCGGGAAAAAAACCTAGCTCCGGGAAGGCTCGGGCACGGCTAGGGCTCGGGTGCACGGCAACGGACGGCGGCCGGGGAGGCGAGCACCGGCAAGAGGAGGTCGCCGGACGCCGGAAGGGGGGCGACCGCGACAGAAAATGGTGGCGGCGGCGGCTCGAAGCCCTCGGCCGCGGCTGCAGAACTTGCCCTAGCGGCGGCTGCGGCGGCTGCGGCGGCGCACCGGCGGCACGGGGCGGCCAGGGAAGGAGACGACGGCGGTGGAGGCCAACAGGATGCCAGCGGGGAACCACCTCGACGACGGGAGGCGGTGGCAGCACTAATCAAAGATCTGCTGCCTGCAGCCGCATCAAGGAGGTCCGCTGCAGCGCTGGTGGTGTGCGGCGACGGCGGCGGAGGCCGGGGAGGTCGCAGGACATCAGGGCGCGGTCGCAGAAGAAATCTTAGGGCACGGGGTCCCCTAGGGTGGTCCTTGGCCAAGAAGGAAGAAGAAGAAGGAGAGAAAAGAAGAAGAAAAGGGAGAGGGAGAGGGAGAGGGAGAGGCTCCGGTCGGCCAGGGACAGGCCGGCGGCGGAGGCGGCGCACGGGGAGGGGCTGGAAGAAGAGGAGGAGGAGGCGGAGTTGGCTGGGGGCTAGGGCACAACGAAACTAGGGTTAGGGTTAGGTTTCCACAACACACCATATATACACAATTGCACAATTGCGTATAAGTCCCTAAAAATAAGGAATTCTATCCCGAGTCCCTCACAGCGCGTGTAAAACGCGTCGACACCCCTCCACGTCCGAACTCACGTGAAACGATACATAAAATATGGACCTTTTCGCGAAAACATAAAAATATAATCTTCGACCCCTCGACGATGATCTCGCGGTATCTCATGATCCGACGGTCGGATTCACGAACGGATCAAGCCATTGTGATCAGCACTGCCGAGACATCGAACCTACAATTTTAGATCTCCAGAAACGGTCGCCGATTCGCGACACAAGCCCTCCCCTTCGCCTCCACACACAAAACACAACAATTACACATATATATATATATATACATATATACTTATAGAGTCCGGCTATGGTGCTTGTGAAAGTACCAAGCACTTGGTGCTTGTAAGTTTTCTGCCGTTAGATTCACCCCTTTGATCAATTCCACCCATTAGATTATACTATTCAACCAACCACCCACTCAACCCTAGGGGGCCCACATCATCCTAACCGTCCATCTCTTAATCCAAGGGTTAAAAACCTACAAGCACCAATTGCTTGGTGCTTTTAAAAGCATAGGAGCTCAATTCTATACTTATATATATACATATATCTATATGTAGAGAGAGAGAGAGAGAGAGAGAGAGAGAGAGAGAGAGAGAGAGAGAGAGAGAGAATAACTCAAATTTAAAAATTCAAAAATCTTACATCACTCCCACCTTACAAGAAGTTTAGTCCCCGAAACTTACTCACACATCGTCCGCAAACAACTGCGGGTACCGCTCTCGCTTAGAAGACTCCAGCTCCCAAGTAGCCTCGCGCTCCTCGTGATTCGCCCACCGAACCTTTACATACGGAATGCTCCGATTCCTCAACTGCTTCACCTCACTATCCAGAATCCTCAAAGGCGCCTCGTCGTAGCTAAGATCCTCCTTCAGCTGAACCGTCGTCGGGCTGATCACATGAGACGGGTCAGGGATGTACTTCCGAAGTATAGAAACGTGGAAGACGTTGGGCACTCGAGCCAGACTCGTAGGAAGAGCCAACCGATAAGCCACCGGACCCACACGCTCAAGAATCTCAAACGGTCCCACGAATCGCGGACTAAGCTTGTTCCGCAATCCGAACCGCTTGATCCCCCGAGACGGCGACACCTTGAGCAACACATGCTCACCGACCTGAAACTCAAGGTCACACCGTCGCTGGTCCGCGTAGCTTCTCTGTCGACTCCACGCAGTCAGTAGCCGCTGCCTCGCACTGCGAATCTTGGCCTCTGCGTCCTCCAACAGGTCTGGCCCGATCACTCGACGCTCACCCACGTCATCCCAACAGATCGGAGATCGACATCGACGTCCATACAGAGCCTCGTACGGTGCCATCCCAATGCTCGCTTGGAAGCTGTTGTTGTAGGCGAACTCCACCAAAGAAAGGTACTTGTACCACCCCACTCCGTAATCCAAAACGCATGCTCGGAGCATATTCTCGAGAGTCTGAATGACTCACTCCGACTGCCCATCACTTTGAGGGTGGAAAGCTGTGCTGAAGTTGAGCTTCGTTCCCAAGGCCTGCTGCAAGCTCCTCCAAAACTGGGATACGAAGCGAGTATCCCGATCCGAAACAATCGACACTGGCACCCCATGCAGCCTGACGATCTCATACAAGTAGAGCTATGCCAGTCGATCTCGAGACCAAGTCGTGTGTACCAGTAGGAAGTGAGCTGCTTTCGTCAGTCTATCCACAACAACCTAGATCGCATCGTGACCTCGCTGAGAACGAGGCAACCCGGTGATGAAATCTATGGTGATCTGCTCCCACTTCCATACAGGTACAGGTAACAGTTGAAGTTTTCCTGCTGGTCGCTGATGCTCGGCCTTCACATGCTGACAAATCAGACACTGTGCCACATGCTGGGCTACGTCCATCTTCATGCCAGGCCACCAGAAACTCCGCTTCAGGTCGCGGTACATCTTAGTCCCTCCAGGATGAACGGTGTACGGCGACCGATGTGCCTCAGTCAAGATCTCTCGCTCAAATTCGGATCACTGGGCACACACCTCCATCCTCGAAAACGAGAGAACCATCGGCGTGGATCGTGAAGTCTCCATCTTTACTCTGCTCGACCTCTGCTCGCACTTTCTGCAAGTGCGGGTCCGTCAGCTGTCCACTAGAAATCCGATCTGCCAAGGTGGGCTGCACCACCAAGGTCAACAGCTGTGCCGTAGCTCCAGTAGGTAGGATCTCCAACTCCAGTCGACGAAACTCCTCCACCAAGCGCTCCTGGTCGGTGATCATGAGAGACAGCTCCGCCGAAGGCTGTTTCCGGCTCAAGGCGTCCGCCACAACGTTCGCCGTGCCCGGATGGTACTGGGTAGAGAGGTCGTAATCCTTCAAAAGCTCAAGCCACCGTCTCTGTCTGAGGTTCAACTCCTTCTGAGTGAAGAGGTACTTCAGACTCTGATGATCCGTGAACACCTCGCAATGTGCTCCGTACAGGTAGTGTCTCCAAAGCTTGAGAGCGAACACCACCGCTGCTAGCTCGAGATCGTGCGTCGGATAGTTCTTCTCGTAGTCCTTCAGCTGGCGTGAAGCATACGCGATGACTTTCTCCTGCTGCATGAGCACGCACCCCAATCCTATCCGAGAAGCATCGCAAGTGAAAGGGGGTCGGCAACACCCACGAGACACAAGCCGAAAACAAACCCTCGTACTCGCGTACCTATACATCTTAGGTCTTCCTAAGGGTCAACCTAACCAATGGTTCAGTTACAGACTTATAAATGAATGAGTGTTTGTAACCTTTACGCTCTGATACCATCTTAATCTGTCACGCCCCGGGCTAGTTTTAGTTGCGAAAAAATGTGTCATTTTTTTTTTTAAAGCCCTAGCCCGCACGACGTACAGACCCGCCACAAATACAGGTCCCTCTGTTCACGCGGAGATAGTCTCCCCTGTATTTGCACGGCGTACCACTATACATTACAAGATCACAAATACCATTCATTCATCACACACACAACAACCATCTCATACAGCTAACCATCCTTATCACCTGTATGAATCTAAGCACTCCTTAGGCGAAGGATGATGCAATGCACAGTACACCAGAACATTCTATTTAGAGTGTTCCCCACCCGGAAGCTTTGTTTTGAAACCCTAACTTCAATCATTTCAAATATCCTTTTAAAACTATTCCCCACACGAGACTCTTTTGAAAACCAAAATCCGATCAACCGAAAAGCAATTTGAAACCTGTTTTCCACACGGAAATTTTATTTTAAAAACCAGCTACCACGAGGGGTAGAAATCCACGATAGACAGATAACTCGCAGGTATATCCCAAAAATTCGCATGACATAATAAAACATGGTCGTCCACAATATCCAAGTTTGGAAATAAGTAAACAAGCAATCATAATGTAACTGAACCATCACATAAGTCTACTAAGTAAAGAGAGAGAGTCAGGGTGATAACCAAATCTGCGGTAACACAGGTCGGGACCTCTAATGCAGCTAACTAGTCGCGTCTCACCACGTCCCGACTCCCACTACCCGGCTCACCTGAAAAAATGATGGCGGGGGGTAAGAACATGATAAACATGTCTCCCCTCCCAGTGGGTACCGCAAGCCGACGAAGGCGAGGTGTACACACCGGCAAGAGGGTCAACAGATAGATAGGTAGGTAAAACAGTAGCATAAGTAAGCATGAGTATGACAATAAACGAACGACTACGCTACTGCAAGTAAATAGCATATGCATCAACTGTAGATAAATAATGAAACCCAATCACCACCAGGCCACAGGGACGGATCCCTGGCACTGTCACAATATGCTCACTCACCGGCACATAACCTCCGCAGATGCACATGACAAGAGGCTCACGGGATGGAAACCGACCCTTTTTCGAAAAAGAACACCCTAAGCGGTGGATCAGACCGCGGGTGTACGTGAAGTGCTAGAAGAGCTGTGACGATCGATGCAATATGCTCAATCCACATAATGGCAACAAGCCGAGTATAGCAACTGATAAACGAATATCGGAGATCGCTCGGAGTAATAGGCGATCACCATCGACCAACAAGGTCATCTCAATAAATCTTGGTATCACACTACTCTACTAATGGCAAGCTCACACAAGTAAAGATAAGAGGAGTCAAGTGAACTATATCCAAACATGCAAGAGAAAGGGATAGAAGGGTATCACCGCTAGTCCACTGTACCGACTCTGGATCGAAGTACCCACCTGAAGGAACGGAAGAGCCTAACACCGACGGCTCTCAGGGACGTCGACAGGACCTACGAAAGACTCACAGGGTCAAGGTCCACCGAGTCGACACTAAACATAAAGCTCACATACCCGAAACTGTCGAAACGTCCGAAAAACCCGTCGGAACAATTCTGAACCCAAAGCAAGTCCAGAGGGGTACCAACAAACCCCCTAAGTCATCCGCTGTTCGCAAACACACCATATAAGGTGATTGGATAGCGAACACAAGTCCGGGGTGCCACAACACAAACGCACCCAACCGCGGCTTTCTGGGTTCCCGAAAGATGTCGATTTGGCACCGGAACGCTCCGTCGCTCATCCGCTGCCTTCGAAACATCGGGACAGCGATGAATAACAGCCAACAAGGCTTAGCGACAAATTTGGGTCGCCCATGAAACTAACAAGTGGGTCCCACGACCAAAACGTGCGTTCCGCCGACTATTTCGTCGGAAAACGCACCGGAAATCAAACCAGATTTCCGCGAAGGTGTCACGAGCCTGGACAACCAGTCCACAGGGCCTCAACGGTCAAGCCCTTGCTGCCCGCAGCGTCTCCATGCTGTGAAAAAAGTACATAAGCCCTAAACATGCAACTATAGTACAATAATAAGCATTGAATAAGCTGTTGGAGCATTCCGCTCGTCCGCACAATCCTCCGCGAACACCTGTGAAAAGGTTTTGACGTAGCGGAGACCGTGCTCGCAGCCCGGAGTGACGTAAACAGTCGTGGGGCTCAAACGACCCAAGAAGACGGCAATCACAAGAAATATTAGGGCTCGACTTTGCCGAAACCACGCAACGGGGCACTCCCAACGCAAACGGAGGTGAGCATGATGACTAGAGAGCCGCTGCGGTGATCGTGCTCTCCTCCTTGACAATCAGGCGACAACCGGTGCTACGGCGTTGCCCGCACAGCCTCAAGCAAGCACAAAACCGAGCTCAGCCGGAGCAACCAGCTCCGGCCGGCGGCACGGCGGCGCGCGCGGCGGCTAAGAACAGACGCGAGGGATGAGAGGCACCGAGTGCTTACCTCGGTTGGCTACGGGGAGCGGCGGCGGCGGCGCGGGAGAAAAACCTAGCTCCGGGAAGGCTCGGGCACGGCTAGGGCTCGGGCGCACGGCAACGGACGGCGGCGGCCGGGGAGGCGAGCACCGGCAAGAGGAGGTCGCCGGACGCCGGAAGGGGGGCGACCGCGACAGAAAAGGGCGGCGGCAGCGGCGGCTCGAAGCCCTCGGTCGCGGCTGTAGAACTTGCCCTAGCGGCGGCTGTGGCGGCGCACCGGCGGCACGGGGGCGGCCAGGGAAGGAGACGACGACGGTGGAGGCCCATAGGATGTCGGCAGGGAACCAACTCGACGACGGGAGGCGGTGGCAGCACAGATCAAAGATCTGCTGCTCGCAGCCGCATCAAGGAGGTCCGTGGCGGCGCTGGTGGCGTGCGGCGACGGCGGCGGAGGCCGGGGAGGTCGCCGGACGTCAGGGCGCGGCCGCAGAAGAGATCTTAGGGCACGGGGTCCCCTAGGGTGGTCATCGGCCAAGAAAGAAGAAGAAGAAGGAGAGAAAAGAAGAAGAAAAGGGAGAGGGAGAGGCTCCGGTCGGCCAGGGACAGGCCGACGGCGGAGGCGGCGTATGGGGATGGGCTGGAGGAAGAGGAGGAGGAGGAGTCTGTTACGGATTTTATATTGGCATATTTCGTGAAGTGAGTCGGAGTCTTGAAGGTTCAAAGAAGAAAAGACGAAGATTGAAAACTCGAAGACCCAACGTTTGAATTCACGATGCTTGGTAAGTTTAAATAATCTTGATGATGATTTAAGAACATTTATAAGTGTTTGGAAGACATTAGAATAGATAAAAATTAATTTAAAATATAAAAAATGAGTTTTCCAACTTCCAGGATCCGGACAGTGAGGTGAGGTCCGGAACCCGTACGCCTCCCTGGCTGTCACGCAGGGAGGGTCCGGACCCTGAGGGATAAGGTCCGGACCCTGAGGGCGGAGGTCCGGATCTTGAGGGCTGAGGTCCGGACCCCAGGCTGTTTCGCAGAGCGGGTCCGGACCCTGATGGCTGCGGGCCGGACAATGAAAAGCTGAAACGTTTCAGAGTGCGGACCCTGCAATCCAAGGTCCGGACCCCGACCCTTCGCGAATTTTTGGAAAGTTATTTTTTCAATCCTACTCTTATTCTAATGTCTCACAAACCTATAAATAAGATGGTAGATTTCTTAAAATCATTTTTGCAATTCTTATTTGATTCCAAATCTTTTTAAAATCAGTTTTCAATCCTAGTCGAAATTGGATTGCTTCCAAACCTTTCTAAAATATGTTTATAATCCTAATCTATTTCGGATTGCTTCTAAACCTATAAATAAGATGTGGGGGTGTCTCTAAAATATGGTTAAGCATAGATTATCTTTTAGAAATCCTAGAAGCTTGTAGGTAACCATTTTCCTCATCTTCTACATCAAGCTTCTCCCAAATTGATTCATGGTGCCCTAATTCCTAATATTCTTTTAGAATCAATTTGAGAATTGCTTATAGACTATTCCCACAGATCTTCAATGATATTCTAAGCAATAAATCATCATCATTTTTATTGTTCTTGCTCCGGATGGAGTGCGCTCGTGGATTCGAGTGAGCGTCGTGGATTCGACGTGTTGAAGGCTTCGTGGATTCGAAGTTGGGCGTCTCGTGGATTCGAGGCGTGGCGTCCGTGGATTCGGACGTGGGGCGTGGACAACCCGTTGGTGCGCGTGATCCGCTGAAGAGAAGGGAGATGTTAAGTCCGTGGAGTCGGTAATCACCTTGTAATTCTTTACTCTTAGTGGATTGTGTTTTCGCGTGTTGGTCCCGTAGGTTTTTCTCCAAGGTGGAGTTTCCCACGTAAATCTCGGTGTGCTGATTTTATTTTTCGCATTACTTTATCGCATTGAGATTTGTGATTTTTGTTTATACACCTATTCACCCCCTCTAGGTGATTGATGTACTCTAGATAGATCCTAGGGCACCCCCTATCTTACAATTGGTATCAAAGCAGGGATCTAGGCTTTATCTTTCATAATGGGTGAAGGAGGTAACATATTTCGGCCACCGTTATTTGATGGAACCAATTACGCCTATTGGAAAGTCCGGATGAGAGCCTTCCTCATCGCAATTGATGAGCGAGTATGGCAAACCATTGAACTTGGATGGAAACATCCAACCGAAGTGGTTAATGATTTGACCGTTCCTAAATCTCGGACTAAGTGGTCGAAGGATGAAATCGATCTATCTTCTTTTAATGGTAAGGGTATTAATGCGTTATTTAATGCTTTATCTCAAACCGAGTTTACACGTGTCTCGGCGTGTGAAACGGCTAAAGAGATTTGGGATACCTTACAAGTTACACATGAGGGTACAAGTCTAGTTAAAATTCAAAAGCTTCAAATGCATACGAGTCAATTTGATTCTATTCGCATGGAGGAGCATGAATCGTTTATTGATTATTTTACTAGACTTCAAGATATAATCAATACATGTGCTAACTTGGGAGAGAAGATCCCAGAATCTAAGGTCGTTAGAAAGATCCTTCGAACACTTCCGGAGCGCTTTAGGGCGAAAGTTGCTGCTATTGAAACGGTTAAACATCCGGATGAGATGAAAGTAGAAGAATTAGTAGGCGCTTTACAAACATATGAAATGACTTTTCCTACTAATGAATCTTCTTCCAAGTCTTCTTCTAGAAGTACAGGTATTGCACTCAAATCTACTAAGGAGGAGGACGATGACTCGGATTCCGATGAAGACATTTCGCTCGCCGACTTTGAACATCAATTGGCGCGTCTCACGAAGAAATTTCATCGAAATTTCCGGAAGAACAAGACAAATCGATCTACATCCAAATCTTCTTCAAAAGGATCTTCAAATTCTAAATTCTCTAAAGAGAAGAAACTTGCAAAGTTCCCTAAAGATAAGGATGAACTTGAGGGAGAAATCTAATGCTACAAGTGTAGAGGCTACGGCCATGTCGCCACGGATTGTCCCACTAAAAAATCCTATAAAAAGAAGGCTTTACAAGCTAGAACTTGGGATGATTCTACTTCCAATGATTCGAGTTCTAGTGAAGAAGAAACCAATGATGCTATTGCCTTATCTTCACACGTTTCTTCTTCTCCTTCTGCTTTTTGTTTATCATCTATTATTGCTAACCCTTTTGCTTCTTCCTTTGTGCATGGTACATCGAGCGATGATGGCGCGAGTGAGGAGGAGTCCGATGATGAAGACTTAGCCGTTGCATACAATCAACTACTTATTGAATCGAAAAAGATGGCTAAGCTTAACAAGAAGCTAAGGAGGCAAATGTTAGAGCTTGAAAGTGAGAACATTGAATTGAAAGAGTCATTTAAAGCTCTTGCGGAGGAAAGGGAACAAACTCTAACAAGTAATAAGATCCTCCAAGAGAAGCTAGATCAATCGGAGATAACGATCAAATCGCATCAAGAAAAGGTTGGCTTTCTAGAACTACAATACAAGGAAATTCATGTTTCTAATCAAGTCTTGATCAAACAAGTCCATCAACTCAAGTCCGACATACAAAAATTTTCCTCCGGTTCAAAGAAACTTGATGATATGCTCGGATTGAGTCAAACAAGCAAACTTGGACTTGGATATGAGCAGACATTTGTTGAGAAGGTACAAAATTATATTCCCAAAGTCTCAACAAGTGTAAAAGAGAAAGTATGCCATAGATGCGGAAAGAAAGGACATATAAAGAAGACATGCCATAGAAAAGGAGAAAAACATCACCCGGCATCTCCTCAACATCTATCGGCATCTTCCAACACTCGACAGCCCTCACAGATTCAAAAGCAACATCAAAAAGGTCGAGTACCCAAGGTCAACAAAAAGTCAAAGCCACAACAATCAACTACTCCAAAGCGGAATGCGATGGTGAGCCAAAGGTTGATCAAAAGTCAAAACAAACCATGCCCAACATCAACAAACCAAGACAACCAACAATCCGACAAGTTTGGGTTCGGAAAGGTGATATCTTTGTAAGTTAGGGGGTGCCCTAGGATATATCTAGAGTATATCAATCACCTAGAGGGGGGTGAATAGGTGTATAAACAAAAATCACAAATCTCAATACGATAAAGTAATGCGGAAAATAAAATCAGCACACCGAGATTTACGTGGGAAACTCCACCGTGGAGAAAAACCCACGGGACCAACACGCGAAAAAACAATCCACTAAGAGTAAAGAATTACAAGGTGATTACCGACTCCACGGACTTAACCTCTCCCTTCTCTTCAGCGGATCACGCGCACCAACGGGTTGTCCACGCCCCACGTCCGAATCCACGGACGCCACGCCTCGAATCCACGAGACGCCTCACTTCGAACCCTCGAAGCCCTCTATATGTCGAATCCACGACGCCCACCCGAATCCACGAGCGCACTCCGTCCGGAGCAAGAATAATAAGGTTGATGACGATTTATTGCTTAGAATATCATGAAAGATCTGTGGGAATAATCTCTAAACAATCCTCAAATTGATTCTAAAAGAATATTAGGAATTAGGGCACCATGAATCAATTTGAGAGAAGCTTGATGTAGAAGATGAGGAAAACAGTTACCTACAAGCTTCTAGGGTTTCTAAAAGATAATCTATGCTTAACCACGTTTTAGAGACACCCCCACATCTTATTTATAGGTTTAGAAGCAATCCGAAATAGATTAGGATTAAAAACAGATTTTGGAAAGGTTTGAAAGCAAACCGATTTCGACTAGGATTGAAAAACTGATTTTAAAAAGGATTGGAACCAAATTAGGATTGCAAAGATATTTTAAGGAATCTACCATCTTATTTACAGGTTTGGGGGACATTAGAATCAGAGTAGGATTGAAAAAATAACTTTCCAAAACTTCGCGACGGGTCAGGGTCCGGACCTTGGATTGCAGGGTCCGGACTCTGAAACGTTCCACGTTTCATTGTCCGGACCGCAGTCAACAGGGTCCGGACCCGCTCTGCGAAACACTCTGGGGTCCGGACCTCAGCCCTCAGGGTCCGGACCTCCGCCCTCAGGGTCCGGACCTCATCCTCAGGGTTCGGACCCTCCCTGCGTGACAGCCAGGGAGGCGTACGGGATCCGGACCTCAGCTTCCAGGGTCCGGACCCGGTCTGCGAGACAGCAAGACCTGCTCACAGGTTCCGGACCTCAGCTTCTAGGTTCCGGACCCCGTAACATGAATTTTTTCGATTCATTTATAAATCATTAAAAACCTATTCTAATGTCTCCAAACTCTTAAAAATGTTCTTAAATCATCATCAAGATTATTTAAACTTACCAAGCATCGTGAATTCAAACGTTGGGTCTTCGAGTCTTCAATCTTCGTCTTTTCTTCTTTGAACCTTCAAGACTCCGACTCACTTCACGAAATATGCCAATATAAAATCCGTAACAATCTCCCCCTTTGGCAATTTCGTGACAAAACTCAAAATTACATAAAACACTCACGATGCTCATCTCTCCAAAATTGAAATTCATTGCCATCACCAAAACAATGAACTTCTCGCGTGAAAGATCCAAATAAAATCCAAAATTACAATTTTATAACTCCTAAACAAACTCTATGACTTAGACACACTTGGAGTCTTGAAGTCTTCCAAGACCTGCAAAAAGTTTTCGTTCTCCACGAACAAAGTTAGTAGAAAATATATTAAAATCTCTCCCCCTTTGTTCATGCGTCTAAGTTCATCACCTCTCTCCCCCTTTTTGTCAAAAATTGCCAAAAAAAAACACCCAAAAATAGAGAGAGTTGAAAGAAATTAAATAAAACACAAGTTCAAAACATTTTTCAATTTTGAAACCACTTGTGATAAAAACGTCAAACATTGTTAGTGCATGAGGAGTATAAATTCACATTGACTTCTTTCGATCCCTATTAATTTCATAAGAATTAATAACTTTACTACACAATCACCATAATGTTGATAAAATATTACACGATTTCTTAATTCATATAAACTTCAAAATTAAGTCATCAAAAATAATCTAAAGGCTCAAAAGCTATCAAGATGTAAACGGATTATGAAGATGACTTAAGGGATTCATCAAAGAGACAGAAATTTGTCGCATAAACATTCAAATTTGAGATAAAACAAATATCGCACAGGGGGTGGCTCTTTGAGCATCTTTCATGTATGTGGACCACCTTATAACACCGAAAAAAGAAAAAAAATTTGTGACATTTTCCTTTTGCATCCTTTTGCACTTATATTTTTTTTTCGGATATGCAATTCAATTCTCATGTGGTAGCTGCACACACTAACCGGACGACCGGGGTGGTAGCTCTTTCCTCCATGTGGTGGTAGTTTTCACACTCCTTTAAGGATGTAACTCTTTCCACATCTTTCAAAGCATATGAGCATTTTATTTTATATAATAATAACTCCCCCTCGCTTATGCAATCTCTTAGTTGAAAGAACATGTGACAAATTTTAGTCCATAAGAGAATGACTATTCATCAAATTCAACACACACAACCGAGATAGGTTAAGCTCCTAGAGATTACACAAGATTGCCTAAATTTGATGAATATAAGTATTAAGGATTCTCATAATAAATTATCTTCAAATATAATAAAAATAAAGTAAAACCGATAATTAATATGAGATTAATTAAGAGTGAATGAAAGTGAACCTATTGATATTTCGTGCACTATTTGATGTTCTAATCATTCAAACAATCAAAAAAAAAAAATTGTAACAATGAAAGCACCAAAATGTGTAATGCAATAAACAAGAGATATGCAATAGAAACCGATCAAAGCACTACACTAAGTCAAAACAAATTAGAACTTTAGAGAAGGAAAGATATCACCTTTCCGAATCCAAACTTGTCGGATTGTTGGTTGTCTCGATTTGTTGACGTTAGGCACGGTTTGTTTTGACTTTTGGTCAACCGTGGGTCTTACCACCGTATTCCGCTTTGGAGTATTTAAGTGTTGTGGCTTTGACTTTTGGTTGACCTTGGGTACTCGACCTTTTTGATGTTGCTTTTGAAACCGTGGGGGTTGTCGAGTATTGGAAGATGCCAATAGATATTGAGAAGATGTCGGATTATGTTTTTCTCCTTTTCTAGGGCATGTCTTCTTAATATGTCACTTCTTCCCGCATCTATGGCATACTTTATCCTTCAATTTCGATGAGACTATATGTCCTGAATTTTTAACATTCTCAACATATTTTTGCTCATATCCAAGTCCAAGTTTGCTTGTTTGACCCAATCCGAGCATATGATCTAGCTTTTTCGATCCGGAGGAGAATTTTAGTATGTCGGACTTGAGTTGATGGACTTGTTTGATCAAAACTTGGTTGGAAACATGAATTTCCTTGTATTGTAGTTCTAGAAAACCAACCTTTTCTTTATGCGATTTGATCGTTATCTCCGATTGGTCTAACTTCTCTTGGAGGATTTCGTTGTTCTTCAAAATTGACTCCCTTTCCTCCTCAAGAGCTTTATTTGATGTACTCAATATCTTTTTGTCATCCTCAAGCTCCAAAAGTCGCTTCCTCAACTTCTTGTTGTGCTTAGCCATCTTTTTCGATTCAATAAGTAGTTGATTATACGCCTCGGCTAAGTCATAATCATCCGACTCCCCTTCACTTGTGCCATCGTCGCTCGACGTTTCATGCAAAGAAGGAGAAAGCAAATCATTAGAAATAGATGATAAACAAATAATCGATGAGGAATGTAAAGAAGTATGTGAACAAAAAGCAATCGCATCATTGTTTTCTTCTTCACTAGAACTCGATTCATTAGAAGTTGAATCGTCCCAAGTTCTAGCTTGTAAAGCCTTCTTTTTATAAGACTTTTTAGTAGGACAATCCGTGGAGATGTGACCGTAGCCGCGACACTTGTAACATCGGATTTTCCCTTCAATATCATCCTTATCTTTAGGGAACTTTGCAAACTTCTTCTCTTTAGAAATTGAAGATCCTCTTGAAGAAGTTTTGGATGTAGATCGATTTGTCTTGTTCTTCCGGAAATTCCGACGAAATTTCTTCGTGAGACGCTCCAATTGATGCTCAAAATCGGCGAGCGAAATTTCTTCATCGGAATCCGAGTCATCGTCTTCCTCCTTCGTAGATTTAAGTGCAATACCTGTACTCTTAGAAGAAGACTTGGAAGAAGTTTCATTAGTAGGAAAAGTTATTTCATATGTTTGTAACGCACCTACTAATTCTTCTACTTTCATCTCGTCCGGATGTTTTATAGTCTCAATGGCCGCAACCTTCGGACGAAATCTTTCGGGAAGAGTTCTCAAAATTTTTCTTACAACTTTAGATTCCGAGATTTTCTCTCCCAAGTTTGCGCATGTATTTACTATGTCTTGAAGACGAGTATAGTACTCGGTAAAGGTCTCATGATCGTCCATGAAAATTGAATCAAATTTACTTGTAAGCATTTGAAGTTTTTGGACTTTTACCAAGCTAGTTCCCTCATGCTTAACTTGGAGAGTATCCCAAATCTTCTTTGCCGTCTCACATGCCGAGACACGTGAGAACTCGGTTTGATTTAAAGAATTAAATAAGGCATTAATTTCCCTACCGTTGTAAGAAGATAAATCAATCTCTTCCCTACTCCATTTATTTCGAGGTTTAGGGACGCTAACATTATCGACGATTTGAGTGGGATGAGTCCATCCAAATTCTATGGATTGCCACACTCGTTCATCGATGGCTATTAGAAAAGCTCTCATGCGAACTTTTCAATAAGCATAGCTCGTGCCATCAAAGAACGGAGGTCGATTAATGTTACCACCTTCACCCATTATGAAAGATAAAGCCTAGATCCCGCTCTGATACCAATTGTAAGTTAGAGGGTGCCCTAGGATCTATCTAGAGTATATCAATCACCTAGAGGGGGGTGAATAGGTGTATAAACAAAAATCACAAATCTCAATACGATAAAGTAATGCGGAAAATAAAATCAGCACACCGAGATTTACGTGGGAAACTCCACCTTGGAGAAAAACCCACGGGACCAACACGCGAAAAAACAATCCACTAAGAGTAAAGAATTACAAGGTGATTACCGACTCCACGGACTTAACCTCTCCCTTCTCTTCAGCGGATCATGCGCACCAACGGGTTGTCCACGCCCCACGTCCGAATCCACGGACGCCACGCCTCGAATCCACGAGACGCCTCACTTCGAATCCTCGAAGCCCTCTATACGTCGAATCCACGACGCCCACCTGAATCCATGAGCGCACTCCGTCCGGAGCAAGAATAATAAGGTTGATGACGATTTATTGCTTAGAATATCATGAAAGATCTGTGGGAATAATCTCTAAGCAATCCTCAAATTGATTCTAAAAGAATATTAGGAATTAGGGCACCATGAATCAATTTGAGAGAAGCTTGATGTAGAAGATGAGGAAAACGGTTACCTACAAGCTTCTAGGATTTCTAAAAGATAATCTATGCTTAACCACGTTTTAGAGACACCCCCACATCTTATTTATAGGTTTAAAAGCAATCCGAAATAGATTAGGATTAAAAACAGATTTTGGAAAGGTTTGAAAGCAAACCGATTTCGACTAGGATTGAAAAACTGATTTTAAAAAGGATTGGAACCAAATTAGGATTGCAAAGATATTTTAAGGAATCTACCATCTTATTTACAGGTTTGGGGGACATTAGAATCAGAGTAGGATTGAAAAAATAACTTTTCAAAACTTCGCGACGGGTCAGGGTCCGGACCTTGGATTGCAGGGTCCGGACTCTGAAACGTTCCGCGTTTCATTGTCCGGACCGCAGTCAACAGGGTCCGGACCCACTCTGCGAAACACTCTGGGGTCCGGACCTCAGCCCTCAGGGTCCGGACCTCCGCCCTCAGGGTCCGGACCTCATCCTCAGGGTCCGGACCCTCCCTGCGTGACAGCTAGGGAGGCGTACGGGATCCGGACCTCAGCTTCCAGGGTCCGGACCCGGTCTGCGAGACAGCAAGACCTGCTCACGGGTTCCGGACCTCAGCTTCTAGGGTCCGGACCCCGTAACATGAATTTTTCCGATTCATTTATAAATTATTAAAAACCTATTCTAATGTCTCCAAACTCTTAAAAATGTTCTTAAATCATCATCAAGATTATTTAAACTTACCAAGCATCGTGAATTCAAACGTTGGGTCTTCGAGTCTTCAATCTTTGTCTTTTCTTCTTTGAACCTTCAAGACTCCGACTCACTTCACGAAATATGCCAATATAAAATCCGTAACAATCTTTTCTTCTCTAAAGTCTTAATTTGTTTTTGACTTAGTGTAGTGATTTGGTCGGTTTCTATGGCACATGTTTTGTTCATTGCATTACACGTTTTGGTGCTTTCATTGTTACGATTTTTAGATTCTTTGAATGATTAGAACATTAAATAGTGCTTTGAACATCAATAGGTTCACTTTCATTCACTCCTAATTAATCTCATATTAATTATCGGTTTTACTTTATTTTTATTATATTTGAAGATAATTTTTTAAGAGAATTCTTAATACTTATATTCATCAAATTTAGGTAATCTTGTGTAATCTCTAGGAGCTTAACCTATCTCGGTTGTGTGTGTTGAATTTGATAAATAGTCATTCTCTTATGGACTAAAATTTGTCACATGTTCTTTCAACTAAGAGATTGCTTAAGCGAGGGAGAGTAATTATTATATTAAAAAAATGCTCATATGATTTGAAAGATGTGGAAAGAGTTGCATCCTTAAAAGGAGTGTGAAAACTACCACCACATGGAGGAAAGAGCTACCATCCCGGTCGTCCGGTTAGTATGTGCAGCTACCACATGAGAATTGAATTGCATATCCGAAAAAAATATATATATATATATATATATATATATATATATATATATATATATATATATATATAAGTGCAAAAGTATGCAAAAGAAAAAATGTCACAAATTTTATTTTTTGGAGTTATAAGGTTATCCACATACATGAAAGATGCTCAAAGAGCCACCCCCTGTGCGATGTTTGTTTTATCTCAATTTTGAACGTTTATGCGACAATTTCTGTCTCTTTGATGAATCCCTTAAGTCATCTTCATAATCCGTTTACATCTTGATAGCTTTTGAGCCTTTAGATTATTTTTGATGACTTGATTTTGAAGTTTATATGAATTAAAGAATCGTGTAATATTTTATCTACATTATGGTGATTGTGTAGTAAAGTTCTTAATTCTTATGAAATTAATAGGGATTGAAAGAAATCAATGTGAACTTATATTTCTCATGCACTAACATTGCTTGAAATTTTATCACAAGTGGTTTCAAAATTGAAAAAGCTTTAAACTTGTGTTTTGATTGATTTTTCTCGAAATTCTCTCTAATTTTGGTATTTTCTTTTGGCAATTTTTGACAAAAAGGGGGAGAGAGGTGATGATATTGAAAACTTTATAAAAAAAAAGAAGCGAGAAATTTTGGACTTAGACGCATGAATAGAGGGGGAGAGATTTTGATATATTTTTTCTACTAACTTTGTTCGTGGAGAATAAAAACTTTTTGCAGGTCTTGAAGACTTCAAGACTCCGTGTGTCTAAGTCATAGAGTTTGTTTAGGAGTTACAAAATTTGTAATTTTGAATTTTATTTGGATCTTTCACGCGAAAAGTTCATTATTTTGGTGATGGCAATGAATTTCATTTTTTTTGGAGAGATGAGCATCGTGAGTGTTTTATGTAATTTTGGGTTTTGTCACGAAATTGCCAAATGGGGAGATTGTTACGGATTTTATATTGACATATTTCGTGAAGTGAGTCGGAGTCTTGAAGGTTCAAAGAAGAAAAGACGAAGATTGAAGACTCGAAGACCCAACGTTTGAATTCACGATGCTTGGTAAGTTTAAATAATCTTGATGATGATTTAAGAACATTTATAAGTGTTTGGGAGACATTAGAATAGATAAAAATTAATTTAAAATATAAAAAATGAGCTTTCCAACTTCCAGGATCTGGACCCTGAGGTGAGGTCCGGAACCCGTACGCCTCTCTGGCTGTCACGCAGGGAGGGTCCGGACCCTGAGGGATAAGGTCCGGACCCTGAGGGCGGAGGTCCGGACCCTGAGGGCTGAGGTCCGGACCCCAGGCTGTTTCTCAGAGCGGGTCCGGACCCTGATGGCTGCGGTTCGGACAATGAAGAGCTGAAACGTTTCAGAGTCCGGACCCTGCAATCCAAGGTCCGGACCCCGACCCGTCGCGAATTTTTGGAAAGTTATTTTTTCAATCCTACTCTGATTCTAATGTCTCACAAACCTATAAATAAGATGGTAGATTTCTTAAAATTATTTTTGCAATCCTTATTTGATTCCAAATCTTTTTAAAATCAGTTTTCAATCATAGTAGAAATTGGATTGCTTCCAAACCTTTCTAAAATCTGTTTTTAATCCTAATCTATTTCGGATTGCTTCTAAACCTATAAATAAGATGTGGGGGTGTCTCTAAAACATAGTTAAGCATAGATTATCTTTTAGAAACCCTAGAAGCTTGTAGGTAACCCTTTTCCTCATCTTCTACATCAAGCTTCTCTCAAATTGATTCATGGTGCCCTAATTCCTAATATTCTTTTAGAATCAATTTGAGAATTGCTTAGAGACTATTCCCACAGATCTTCAATGATATTCTAAGCAATAAATCATCATTATTTTTATTGTTCTTGCTCCGGATGGAGTGCGCTCGTGGATTCGAGTGAGCGTCGTGGATTTGACGTGTTGAAGGCTTCGTGGATTCGAAGTTGGGCGTCTCGTGGATTCGAGGCGTGGCGTCCGTGGATTCGGACGTGGGGCGTGGACAACCCGTTGGTGCGCGTGATCCGCTGAAGAGAAGGGAGAGGTTAAGTCCGTGGAGTCGGTAATCACCTTGTAATTCTTTACTCTTAGTGGATTGTGTTTTCGCATGTTGGTCCCGTGGGTTTTTCTCCAAGGTGGAGTTTCCCACGTAAATCTCGGTGTGCTGATTTTATTTTCCGCATTACTTTATCGCATTGAGATTTGTGATTTTTATTTATACACCTATTCACCCCCCTCTAGGTGATTGATATACTCTAGAAAGATCCTAAGGCACCCCCTATCTTACAGAGTCGGCTGGGGGCTAGGGCACAACGAAACTAGGGTTAGGGTTAGGTTTCCACAACACACCATATATACACAATTGCACAATTGCGTATAAGTCCCTAAAAATAAAGAATTCCATCCCGAGTCCCTCACAGCGCGTGTAAAACGCGTCGACACCCCTCCACGTCCGAACTCACGCGAAACGATACATAAAATATGGACTTTTTCGCGAAAACATAAAAATATAATCTTCGACCCTTCAACAATGATCTCACGGTATCTCACGATCCGACGGTCGGATTCACAAACGGATTGCGCCATCGCGATCAGCACTGACGAGACATCGAACCTACAATTTTAGATCTCCAGAAACGGTCGCCGATTCGCGACACAAGCCATCCCCTTCGCCTCCACACACAAAACACAATAATTACACACACATATATATATATACATATATACTTATATATACATATATCTATATGTAGAGAGAGAGAGAGAGGGGGAGAACTACTCAAATTCAAAAATTCAAAAATCTTACATCACTCCCACCTTACAAGAAGTTTAGTCCCCGAAACTTACTCACACATTGTCCGCAAACAACTACGGGTACCGCTCTCGCATAGAAGACTCCAGCTCCCAAGTAACCTCGCGCTCCTCGTGATTCGCCCACTGAACCTTTACATACGGAATGCTCTGATTCCTCAACTATTTCACCTCGCTATCTAGAATCCTCAAAGGCACCTCGTCGTAGCTAAGATCCTCCTTCAGCTGAACCGTCGTCGGGCTGATCACATGAGACGGGTCAGGGATGTACTTCCGAAGTATGGACACGTGGAAGACGTTGGGCACTCGAGCCAGACTCGTAGGAAGAGCCAACCGATAAGCCACCGGACCCACACGCTCAAGAATCTCAAACGGTCCCACGAATCGCGGACTAAGCTTGTTCCGCAATCCGAACCGCTTGATCCCCCGAGACGGCGACACCTTGAGCAACACATGCTCACCGACCTGAAACTCAAGGTCACACCGTCGCTGGTCCGCGTAGCTTCTCTGTCGACTCCGCGCAGTCAGTAGCCGCTGCCTCGCACTGCGAATCTTGGCCTCTGCGTCCTCCAACAGGTCTGGCCCGATCACTCGACGCTCACCCACGTCATCCCAACAGATCGGAGATCGACATCGACGTCCATACAGAGCCTCGTACGGTGCCATCCCAATGCTCGCTTGGAAGCTGTTGTTGTAGGCGAACTCCACCAAAGAAAGATACTTGTACCACCCCTCTCCGTAATCCAAAACGCATGCTCAGAGCATATCCTCAAGAGTCTGAATGACTCGCTCCGACTGCCCATCACTCTGAGGGTGGAAAGATGTGCTGAAGTTGAGCTTCGTTCCCAAGGCCTGCTGCAAGCTCCTCCAAAACTGGGATACGAAGCGAGTATCCCGATCCGAAACGATCGACACTGGCACCCCATGCAGCCTGACGATCTCATCCAAGTAGAGCTGTGCCAGTCGATCTCGAGACCAAGTCGTGTGTACCGGCAGGAAGTGAGCTGCTTTCGTCAGTCTATCCACAACAACCCAGATCGCATCATGACCTCGCTGAGAACGAGGCAACCCGATGACGAAATCCATAGTGATCTGCTCCCACTTTCATACAGGTACAGGTAACGATTGAAGTTTTCCTGCTGGTCGCTGATGCTCGGCCTTCACCTGCTGACATGCTGGGCTACGTCTATCTTCATGCCAGGCCACCAGAAACTCTGCTTCAGGTCGCGATACATCTTAGTCCCTCCAGGATGAACGGTGTACGGCGACCGATGTGCCTCAGTCAAGATCTCTCGCCTCAAATCTGGATCACAGGGCACACACCTTCGTCCTCGAAAATGAGAGAACCATCGGCGTGGATCGTGAAGTCTCTATCTTTACTTTGCTCGACCTCTGCTCGCACTTTCTGCAAGTGCGGGTCCGTTAGCTGTCCACTAGAAATCCGATCTGCCAAGGTGGGCTGCACCACCAAGGTCAACAGCTGTGCGGTAGCTCCAGTAGGTAGGATCTCCAACTCCAGTCCACGAAACTCCTCCACCAAGCGCTCCTGGTCGGTGATCATGAGAGACAGCTCCGCCGAAGGCTGCTTCCGGCTCAAGGCGTCCGCCACAACGTTCGCCGTGTCCGGATGGTACTGGGTAGAGAGGTCGTAATCCTTCAAAAGCTCAAGCCACCGTCTCTGTCTGAAGTTCAACTCCTTCTGAGTGAAGAGGTACTTCAGACTCTGATGATCCGTGAACACCTCGTAATGTGCTCCGTACAGGTAGTGTCTCCAAAGCTTGAGAGCGAACACCACCGCTGCTAGCTCGAGATCGTGCGTCAGATAGTTCTTCTCGTAGTCCTTCAGCTGGCGTGAAGCATACGCGATGACTTTCTCCTGCTGCATGAGCACGCACCCCAATCCTATCCGAGAAGCATCACAAGAGAAAGGGGGTCGGCAACACCCACGAGACACAAGCCGAAAATAAACCCTCGTACTCGCGTACCTATACATCTTAGGTCTTTCTAAGGGACAACCTAACCAATGGTTCAGTTACAGATTTATGAATGAATGAGTGTTTGTAACCTTTACGCTCTGATACCATCTTAATTTGTCACGTCCCGGACTAGTTTTAGTTACGAAAAAACGTGTCAATTTTTTTTATTTTTTAAAGCCCTGGCTCGCACGACGTACAGACCCGCCACAAATACAGGTCCCTCTGTCCACGCGGACAAAGTCTCCCCTGTATTTACACGGCGTACCACTATACATAACAAGATCACAAATACCATTCATTCATCACACACACAACAACCATCTCATACAGCTAACCATCCATATCACCTGTATGAATCTAAGCACTCCTTAGGCGAAGGATGATGTAATGCACAGTACACCGAAACATTCTATTGAGAGTGCTCCCCACCCGGAAGCTTTGTTTTGAAACCCTAACATCAATAATTTCAAATATCCTTTTAAAATTGTTCCCCACACAAGAACTCTCTTTTGAAAACCAAAAGCCGAACAACCAAAAAGCCAATTGAAATCTGTTTCCCACACGAAAACTTTATTTTAAAAACCAGCTACCACGAGGGGTAGAAATCCACGATAGACAAATAACTCGCAGGTATATCCAAAAAATTCGCGTGACATAATAAAACATGGTCGTCCACAATATCCAAGCATGCAGATAAGTAAACAAGCAATCATAATGTAACTGAAGCATCACATAAGTCTACTAAGTAAAGAGAGAGAGAGTCAGGGTGATAACCAAATCTGCGGTAACACAGGTCGGGACCTCTAATGCAGCTAACTAGTCGCTTCTCACCACGTCCCGACTCCTACTACCCGGCTCACCTGAAAAAATGATGGCGGGGGGTGAGAACATGATAAACATGTCTCCCCTCCCAGTGGGCACCGCAAGCCGACGAAGGCGAGGTGTACACACCGGCAAGAGGGTCAACAGATGCACATGAGTATGACAATAAACGAACGACTACGCTACTGCAAATAAATAGCATATGCATAAGTAAGCATGAGTATGACAATAAACGAACGACTACGCTACTGCAAGTAAATAGCATATGCATCAACTGTAGATAAATAATAAAACCCAATCACCATCAGGCCACAGGGACGGATCCCTTGCACTGTCACAATATGCTCACTCATCGGCACATAACCTCCGCAGATGCACATGACAAGAGGCTCACGGGTCGAAAACCACAACCCTTTTCCGGAAAAGAACACCCTAAGCGGTGGATCAGACCGCGGGTGTACGTGAAGTGCTAGAAGAGCTGTGACGATCGATGCAATATGCTCAATCCACAGAATGGCAACAAGCCGAGTATAGCAACTGATAAACAAATATCGGAGATCGCTCGGAGCAGCAGGCGATCACCACCGACCAACCAGGTCGTCTCAATAAACCATGCAATCACACTACTCTACTAATGGCAAGCTCACACAAGTAGAGATAAGAGGAGTAGAGTGAACTATATCCAAACATGCAAGAGAAAGGGATAGAAGGGTATCACCGCTAGTCCACTATACCGACTCCGGATCGAAATACCCACCTGAAGGAACGGAAGAGCCTAACAACGACGGCTCTTAAGGACGTCGACAGGACCTACGAAAGACTCACAGGGTCAAGGTCCACCAAGTCGACTCTAAACATAAAGCTCACATACCCGAAACTGTCGGAACGTCCGAAAAACCCGCCAGAATAATTTCGAACCCAAAGCAAGTCCAGAGGGGTACCAACAAACCCCCTAAGTCATCCGCTGTCCCTAAACACACCATATAAGGTGATTGGATAGCGAACACAAGTCCGGGGTGCCACAACACAAACGCACCCAACCGCGGCTTTCCGGGTTCCCGAAAGATGCCGATTTGGCACCGGAACCCTCCGTCGCTCATCCGCTGCCTTCAAAACTTCGGGACAGCGATGAATAACAAGCCAACAAGGCTTAGCGACAAATTCGGGTCCCCCACGAAACCAACAAGTGGGTCCCACGACCAAAACGTGCGTTCCGCCGACTATTTCGTCAGAAAACGCACCGGAAATCAAACCGGATTTCCGCGAAGGCGTCACGAGTCTGGACAACCAGTCCACAGGGCCTCAAGGGTCAAGCCCTTGCTGCCCGCAGCATCTCCACGCTGCGACAAAAGTACATAAGCCCTAGACATGCAACTATAATACAATAATAAGCATTAAATAAGCTGTTGGAGCATTCCGCTCGTCTGCACAACCCTCCGCGAACACCTGCGGAAAGGTTTCGATGCAGCGGAGACCATGCTCACAGCCCGGAGCGACAAAAACTGTCGCGGGGCTCAAACGACCCAAGAAGACGGTAATCACAAGAAATATTAGGGCTCGACTTTGCCGAAACCACGCAACGGGGCACTCCCGACGCAAACGGAGGTGAGCACGATAACCAGAGAGCCGCTGCGGTCATCGTGCTCTCCTCGACAATCGGGCGACAGCCGGGGCTACGGCGCTGCCCGCACAGCCCCAAACAAGCACAAAACCGAGCTCAGCCGGAGCAACCAGCTCCGGCCGGCGGCCAGCGGCACGGCGGCGCGCGGCGGCGACTAAGAACGGATGCGAGGGACGAGGGACATCGAGTGCTTACCTCGGTTGGCTACGGGGAGCGGCGGCGGCGGCGCGGGAGAAAAACCTAGCTCTGGGAAGGCTCGGGCACGGCTAGGGCTCGGCCGCACGGCAACGGACGGCGGTGGCAGCGGCCGGGGAGGCGAGCACCGGCGAGAGGAGGTCGCCGGACGTCGGAAGTGTAAAGACCGAGAATTTTACTATGCAATTTAACTCTCCGTTGACGATGTTTATGTGTGTATTTTAATTACATAATCATTCGTCAAGTTTCGGGAGAAAATGATTTAAAATGAAAGAGTTACGTGATTTCGAAAATTCACTTAAGTGAATAGTAACTCTGGTTTTCCAGATAGGCCGATGATTAGAGATGGCTTCCGGAGTGTATCGGACTCCGTTCTTAGTGGTCCAATAGCTCGTTTTCAACTGTCCGACTATTCTGGACTCGATGGCACTGACGGATTTTGGATTTGACGCACTGTTTTCGAGAAAACTGGACCTTGTAGAAAAGTAGACTATTATTCTTCAGTGTGTTGGCTATGCAAAGCTTACCGTAGCTCCGCTTTGCGTGTGAATCCTCGTACAGGGATCTATCATGCGAAAGAAAGTTGGTGTCGATGGATTTTGGTCGCGAGTTCGCTAATCGAGGAGATTTGGAAGCGATCGTTGGTTGTTATACACATGATGTATAGATCGATCGGATTGACAATGGGTTTGTCGTGAATCGACAATCAAATCGAACGAAACAAAATCATGAGTTCGATAATTCGGCAGTGCTGAACACGCTGGTGCCGTCCATTCGCGAATCCGGTGAACGGATCTCTTGGAACTTCATCATGTTCGCGATGGGGTCGAAGTTCACAAAATGGTAATTTTGCTAAAGTCCCAATATTTTATGGATCAATTCGCGTAAAATCGGATGTATGGGTGCGTTCGCGCGTATTCCACGCGCTGTGAGGGACCTAGGATGAAAAGCTAAGTTTTTATGGGCTTTTGTGCAAAAGACCCAAGGGTATAAGTGTGAAACCTAGGGTTTGCTTGAACTAACCCTAACCCTAGCCTCCATTCACCTCCACAGCAACCCTAACTGACCCCCTTACCTCTTGTGCACCTCCCTGCGTGCAGCCGCCGCTGCCTCTCGTCGCCGTCCGGCGCGAGCCCCGACTCCCCCAGACCGGCCTCACCCGCCCACCGCCGGCGCGCCCGCCGGTGTGGCCGTCGCCGGCCGGAGCTTCATCCCTGCTCTCGGATTCAGCCCGAGCTGGGGCTGTTTTGGGTTGCATCGCCATTCTGGCGATGCGAGCCTCCTCCGTCAACCCCGCTGGTGAGCACGGCCCTCCTGAGGTGCCGATTATCTCCGTGCTCACCTGTTTCACTGACAGCAAGGCTCGGAACATCAAGTTCTTGAATGTCGCTCCCGGACCGTGGTTCTGGTTGAGATTTCGGTTGATCCAGCGTGCTCCTCGGTCGTCCGCTGTGCTCTGGACAGTGAGCACAGCCTCCGTCTCGTCGAGACCAAGCAGGGTGTGTCTCGGCAGGCCTCGAAGATGCTCGGATCGAGGTATCAGTCCATGATTTCTCTCTAGTGCATAGTTCGTTGAAGTTCGTGTCGCACCCGCGCGCTCCACAGTGTCCGGATGTGCTCCGAATTGTGAGCACGGCCTCCGGCACGTCGAGACCTGTCGGTGCGTGTCTCGGTTGACCCCGAAGACCCTCAGTTTGTCATAACGACCCATAATGTCCGTTAAATCACATAAAGTAATGTGATTTTATGGAAAGTTGAGGGCTTTTATGTAATTTTACACCACGTGGTTCCTGTGGGCAGTATGTATGGACTACGTGTGACCTGTGAACTGATTGTCCAAGGTCCGCTGTCCTTCATTTGTCCGAAAATGGATTTTTTGGAGCGTTTCCCGACGAAATCCGTCGGCGAAACGTGGTTTTCGACACGAAAATTTCCGATGCAATGTGTGCGACTTGTGGGCTGCCGCTGATCCTTGTTGGCAGGTTGTCTTGGCCATCTCGTGTATTCGGAGATGCCCGGTGAGCGGCAGTGGGTTCCGGTGTCGAAATCGACACTTACGGGAACCCGGATCTGAACGATTGTCCAACGATAATCGTTTTGATGCTCGATCTTATGCTTGCTGCCAAGACACCAAAACAGATGTGTTTTGGGGCAGCGGTTGACTCGTGGAGCGAGTCGGTATCATTCGGGACTGTTCATGTGTCCCGGGGACGTCCCGGTGCGATTTCGGGACTTCCGGTGTTGTTTGGAGATCGGTATGGGAAATCGAGTCTCGGGTTTTGGGATTTGTGTGAGATGCATATGTAGAGTCCTTTGGGACATGTCTCTGACTCGTGGACCTATCGTAGGTCCGGTTGATCTGCTTCGCGTCCAGGTTCCCGACGCGAGTACGACAGGTGGGTGAGCCTACGGAGTAGTCGGTATCACTATTCCCTGTCCCTTCTTTGATATAGCTCTACATGTCGATTCCTTCTTTACAGCATTCATTCATACTTACCTTACTTGCATAGTATATTTGTGGTCATGGACATGTAGAGCAGGATTATGCATTGATGATTTGTGGACTTCTTGTCCAGGCAACACATCGACTCTCTTGTCGTGTGTTTCGATCTGTTGTGGCTTCGGCCAGGTACCGGCCTCTTGCCGGCTTGGATTTGATCTATTTGATCAGGATGCGGCGTTCCTTTCGCCTGAGATGTGGCTTCGGCCAGGTATCGGCTTCTTGCCGACTTTGATTTGATCTGTTTGATCAGGATGCGGCGTTCCTTTCGCCTGTGGCTTCGGCCAGGTATCGGCTTCTTGCCGGCTTTTTATTGAGCATATCGCATGATCGGTCACTGCACAGCGTGTATTCATGACACCAGATCGGTTTGGCCACCGATCAGGGGTGTACTATCCGGATGAGTCGACCTGCGGGCGCATGAGTTAGATCGGGTGCAAGTAATGTGACAGGCAAGCCTGGGGTCTCAGACCAACTGGCAGGCAACTCTGATTGGGTATTTTGAGTTGTCATTCCATTGATGCATATGCAGCTTAGTTTTTCCTGTACAGTAGCGTTTTGATTATTTATTCTGTTCATACTGACACAGCTACTGTAGATCTCGGATTATATTGTTATCATATATCCTTTGTTTCTCAGTGATTACGACATGCCCCTGTGGCTCAGTTGTACCCACTGAGAAACCTCGTTGTGGTTTCTCACTCCCCATTTTTCAGGTGGCATGGGCGAGGAGTCAGTTCGTGGTACGATGCGAGGACGATCTAGCTAGACTGCATTAGCGGTCCCTACCCGGTTATTTCTTTACTTGCATTAGTTCTAGCAAATAGACAAACTGGTTCAGTTAAATGACATTTAAATATTTTGAATGCTTATGAATTGTATGAGATGATGAGTTCCTTATGCATGAGATTGGGTTTCAATTTCTATTATTAGTATTGATTCGGACTTCTTCGTGTGGGTGTCTACCCTTCGTGGTAGCTGTTTTTCAAAATGAAGTTCCGTGTGGGAACGGTTTAAAAGGTTTTATCGGATTTCCTTAATGCTTATTAGAGTTTGAAAATAAAGCTTTCGAGTGGAAAGCACTTTTAATAGGATGCTTGTTGTACTGTGCACTGCATCATCCTTCGCTTAAGGAGTGCTTAGAAGCATGTAGGGATAGCTGAATGCAAATGTACTCTATGTTGAATTGTATGGTTTATCGTGAATGTAAATGTAATTGTGATCCTGTTGTATGTTGTTGGTACGCCGTGCAAATACAGGGGAGACTCTGTCCGTGTAGATAGAGGTGCCTGTATTTGTGGCGGGTCTGTTCACTACGCGGGCTAGTCTTTCAAAAAAAAAAAAATTTTTTTTTACCCGTTTTCCACATTTAAACTAGCCCGGGGCGTGACAGATTAAGATGGTATCAGAGCGTGAACAATCACAATTAAATTCACAAGCTATCTAACTGAACCACTGGTTAGGATGACCCTAGGAAGACCTAAGGTTATAAGCACGTGAGAGCACGGGGTTGTGGGATTGAGTCCCGGTAATTTGGTCGAGTTTTATTAACTCGAGGTTTATTGTTGTTTCGTTACCCCGTGTTTGTTTTGCAGTTGCGGTGCAGACTTGTGTCTCTACTTGGAGTGGTGGCGGGTTAGCAGACAGATATCGAGTGGTAGGGTGATGTGCACCTAGTAAAACCACTCGAGACAGATGTTGATATTGAGGTTCCAGGCAGTGGCATCTGCTGGGCCTTGGCTGACGGCTGAGCCGTGATTTCTTGGCCCCACTTTCCATGTAGAGAACGAGGTCCACCGTGGGCATCTCTATGGAGATGATACTGTGTGTGGTTACAGCCACGACAGTTGATGCAGCTATGTGAGTACAGCTCGATGTTTAAAGTGCAATCGCTTGGGCGACTGCAGTGTGGATACTGTTTCTACGGGCTTTGTGAGTATGGCCTTAGTGCCTATTCTTCCCTATTAGAGCTCATGTACGATTGCAGGCATCTCGGTGGAGATGATGATTGTACAACTTTGACCACGAATAGTGCGTGGGCTGCTGATGTGCGGCCCGAGGTTTGTTCACCGACCGCTTGTGCGGTTGCGGTATGAGTAGAGCTTCTTTAGCTTTGGTGGGTTGGACCGTGGTGCCTACCCTATCTCTCTATTCTCTAATGGTGATGTGTGTCACCGAGAGAGGAGCGAATCCAAGTATGGATAGTTGAAGTAAGTTTTGTGTTAGCTTACGAGATTTTTTGCTTTCTTCAGATAAGTTGTTGGCGTGACCCCGATCTTTAGATTGGTTGGAGTGTATCGAGGTTATTGTAGAGCTCTTTATTGAGCTTCAGGCAAGGTAATAAATTCTGTGTGAGTATATGGGCGAGAATTTCGCCGGACTCACAAGACTAAAGTCTGTTCATGATGCGAAGCGAGCTTAGAAGATCTTTATCACTTGAGTGATGTTTAGATATCCTGTTAGTGGATTTGTCAGAGCAGTCGTTTGATCTTCAGGTGATCTTTGCGCCTATTGGCGGAGCCAGGATTAGATATGACTTAGCTTCAATGTTAGGTCTCTGTGGTGTCCACGTTGTGTGCGGTAATCCCAATACCTAAATCAGTGTGATATGGGATGGCACATGGTATATGCATGCTTTTGGCATATAGAATGATGATCTATAGGATAGTTGAAAAACCTTACGAGTAAGTTGTCGAATTAAGTAAGGCTTGAAGATCGAGTTGATGATCGCATTTAGCTGATGCAGTTGGCGACTCTATGTCGCGGATAATTCCTATTCTTGTTGTTGGAGCCATAGTACTCCTAGAGAGTCGGCTCGATGGCTGGTCCAATCTCGAATATCAACTTTCGTGGTCGATATTTATTAATGTTGTGGTGCACTCTGGTGCAGCATTGTGAGATTGGATGACTTCGTGCTGGTGTCACTTCTCCAACGTGGCGTTGGAGATGGATCTACGGTATTTTGCTTTTCTTTTGATAAATGCGTTGGCTGCAGACAACGTATTGTCAAAAGTTAGGACGAAATGCCCTACCCCTTTTGGGAGTATTTGGATTGGGACATTGTGTTTCCCGTGTAGATAACCTTTATGGATGATCTCATGCAAAGGTTAGACTCATGGTCACCTCTGACCACGCAGTATATTCTGGGTTAGCCCTAGGCAAGGTTATGAAAAATGATGAGTTAACCTCACCAATGGTATGTACTTCGGTGATGGTCTGGTTGTATACGAACCAGTAGCCAGGTCTCGCGTAGTTAAAGGGACAATGCGCCCTCAGTCGCAATTTATATTGCATTCCTAGAAGGTGTAGACTTTGCTAGGCACGTGAACTGAGCCTGGCCTTTGGCTCAGAAGTTAATGCAGGTGCTTGAATGCTAGGTACATGACGTGGTTAAACACGAATAATTATGAGAGTGGATTGCTCCTCTAGTCACTTGATGATTGATGCATCTGGGTCTCGTTGAGACAGGCATCGGATGTGGTCCGGAACATTGCATCGCTGGTCCCATGCGGATTTCAGCGACCGGGTTTCGTGGAGACAGATGTTGAGCATCATTGATGATTTGGATTGCTTGTCGCGATTGGCAACCCTGTTACGGACATGTGTGGATTTTTATGTTGAATCGCATGTACCTGTAGTTGACTAAATGGTCGAGCTCAACTGATTGAGGTAGCCTTAGACCTTTTGGTCTAGGCGGACCGTTTAGATCTTAGACATAGGAGTGTCGGATACCGCAAGTGGGTATCGATGCTAAAGGTTTGACTTCGATCCGTTTGTATTACAAACTGGTGGGAGACTGTGGTCTCCGAGGTGAGTGTTATTGACGCAGGAGTTGGGACAACGATGCATTTCGCTCGTGGCGAACAGATTGACGAAGTGAGCTAATCGGAGTGTGTGGTTTCGGCCTCCGAAAATATACTCCAACTTGTGGTGTTGAGAGACTTTCCTGCGTGAACCTTTGACGTAGTTGAGTTAGCTATTGCTACGTGGACCGGTGTTTGGTGGACCTTGAATTTCTGTGTAGGGAGTTATTGTCCCAGTTTTGAAAGAGTGTACAGTAAGCTTTGGGTACGAAGCTGAACTTCAGTACGACTTTCTATCCCCAGAACGACGGACAGTCTGAGCGAGTTATTCAGACTCTTGAGGATATGCTACGTGCATGTGTCCTGGATTATGGTGACGGGTAGTTCAAGTACCTGTCACTGGTGGAGTTCGCCTATAACAACAATCATCAGGCGAGCATTGGGATGGCACCGTATGAGACTTTATATGGGCGTCGATGTCGATCCCCTATCAGTTAGGACGACATCGGAGAACGCCGCGTGATCAGGCCGGACTTGTGGCGGATGCAGAGACAAAGATTCGCATTGCTAGAGAGCGATTATTGACTGCACAGAGTCGGCAGAAGAGCTACGCGGACCATCGGCGTCGTGACCTGGAGTTTCAGGTCGGTGAGCATGTTCTGCTCAAGGTTTCACCGTCCAGAGGGATCAAACGGTTCGGTTTGAGGGGCAAGCTTAGCCCGAGATATGTGGGACCGTTTGAGATCTGGGAGCGCGTTGGTCCGGTGGCGTACAGATTGGCTCTACCATCGAGTCTCGCCAGGTGCATGATGTCTCCCACGTGTCCATGCTTCGGAAGTATATTTCTGATCCGTCCCATGTCATCAGTCCGATGACTATTCAGCTTCGGGAGGATCTGACCTACGATGAGGCTCCGACGCGGACATTGGCACGTGAGGAGAAACAACTACGGAACCGGAGCATTCCGTATGTTAAAGTTCAATAGGCTAATCATGAAGAACGCGAAGCGTTATGGGAGCTTGAATCAATTATACGGGAACGTTATCCACATTTACTTGAGGGGTAAATGTATTCAAGTTTCGGGGACGAAACTTCTTTTAATGAGGGAATGATGTAAAGACCGAGAATTTTACTATGCAATTTAACTCTCCGTTGACAATGTTTATGTGTGTATTTTAATTACATAATCACTCTTCAAGTTTTGGGAGAAAATGATTTAAAATGTAAGAGTTACGTGATTTCGAAAATTCACTTAAGTGAATAGTAACTCTGGTTTTCCGGATAGGCCGATGATTAGAGATGGCTTTCGGAGTGTATCAAACTCCGTTCTTAGTGGTCCAATAGCTCGTTTTCAACTGTCCGACTATTCTGGACTCGATGGCACTGACGGATTTTGGATTTGACGCACGGTTTTCGAGAAAACTGGACCTTGTCAAAAAGTAGACTATTATTCTTCAGTGTGTTGGCTATGCAAAGCTTACCGTAGCTCCGCTTTGCGTGTGAATCCTCGTACAGGGATCTATCATGCGAAAGAAAGTTGGTGTCGATGGATTTTGGTCGCGAGTTCGCTAATCGAGGAGATTTGGAAGCGATCGTTGGTTGTTATACACATGATGTATAGATCGATCGGATTGACAATGGGTTTGTCGTGAATCGACAATCAAATCGAACGAAACAAAATCATGAGTTCAATAATTCGGCAGTGCTGAACACGCTGGTGCCGTCCATTCGCGAATCCGGTGAACGGATCTCTTGGAACTTCATCATGTTCGCGATGGGGTCGAAGTTCACAAAATGGTAATTTTGCTAAAGTCCCAATATTTTATGGATCAATTCGCGTAAAATCGGATGTATGGGTGCGTTCGCGCGTATTCCACGCGCTGTGAGGGACCTAGGATGAAAAGCTAAGTTTTTATGGGCTTTTGTGCAAAAGACCCAAGGGTATAAGTGTGAAACCTAGGGTTTGCTTGAACTAACCCTAACCCTAGCCTCCATTCACCTCCACAGCAACCCTAACCGACCCCCTTACCTCCTGTGCACCTCCCTGCGTGCAGCCGCCGCTGCCTCTCGTCGCCGTCCGGCGCGAGCCCCGACTCCCCCGGACCGGCCTCACTCGCCCACCGCCGGCGCTCCCGCCGGTGTGGCCGTCGTCGGCCGGAGCTTCATCCCTGCTCTCGAATTCAGCCCGAGCTGGGGCTGTTTTGGGTTGCATCGCCATTCTGGCGATGCGAGCCTCCTCCGTCAACCCCGCTGGTGAGCACGGCCCTCCTGAGGTGCCGATTATCTCCGTGCTCACCTGTTTCACTGACAGCGAGGCTCGGAACATCAAGTTCTTGAATGTCGCTCCCGGACCGTGGTTCTGGTTGAGATTTTGGTTGATCCAGCGTGCTCCTCGGTCGTCCGCTGTGCTCTGGACAGTGAGCACAGCCTCCGTCTCGTCGAGACCTAGCAGGGTGTGTCTCGGCAGGCCTCGAAGATGCTCGGATCGAGGTATCAGTCCATGATTTCTCTCTAGTGCATAGTTCGTTGAAGTTCGTGTCGCACCCGCGCACTCCACAGTGTCCGGATGTGCTCCGAATTGTGAGCACGGCCTCCGGCACGTCGAGACCTGTCGGTGTGTGTCTCGGTTGACCCCGAAGACCCTCAGTTTGTCATAACGACCCATAATGTCCGTTAAATCACATAAAGTAATGTGATTTTATGGAAAGTTGAGGGCTTTTATGTAATTTTACACCACGTGGTTCCTGTGGGCAGTATGTATGGACTACGTGTGACCTGTGGACTGATTGTCCAAGGTCCGCTGTCCTTCATTTGTCCGAAAATGGATTTTTTGGAGCGTTTCCCGACGAAATCCGTCGGCGAAACGTGGTTTTCGACACGGAAATTTCCGATGCAATGTGTGCGACTTGTGGGCTGCCGCTGATCCTTGTTGGCAGGTTGTCTTGGCCATCTCGTGTATTCGGAGATGCCTGGTGAGCGGCAGTGGGTTCCGGTGTCGAAATCGACACTTACGGGAACCCGGATCTGAACGACTGTCCAACGATAATCGTTTTGATGTTCGATCTTATGCTTGCTGCCAAGACACCCAAACGGATGTGTTTTGGGGCAGCGGTTGACTCGTGGAGCGAGTCGGTATCATTCGGGACTGTTCATGTGTCCCGGGGACGTCCCGGTGCGATTTCGGGACTTCCGGTGTTGTTTGGAGATCGGTTTGGGAAATCGAGTCTCGGGTTTTGGGATTTGTGTGAGATGCATATGTAGAGTCCTTTGGGACATGTCTCTGACTCGTGGACCTATCGTAGGTCCGGTTGATCTGCTTCGCGTCCAGGTTCCCGACGCGAGTACGATAGGTGGGTGAGCCTACGGAGTAGTCGGTATCACTATTCCCTGTCCCTTCTTTGATATAGCTCTACATGTCGATTCCTTCTTTACAGCATTCGTTCATACTTACCTTACTTGCATAGTATATTTGTGGTCATGGACATGTAGAGCAGGATTATGCATTGATGATTTGTGGACTTCTTGTCCAGGCAACACATCGACTCTCTTGTCGTGTGTTTCGATCTGTTGTGGCTTCGGCCAGGTACCGGCCTCTTGCCGGCTTGGATTTGATCTGTTTGATCAGGATGCGGCGTTCCTTTCGCCTGAGATGTGGCTTCGGCCAGGTATCGGTTTCTTGCCGACTTTGATTTGATCTGTTTGATCAGGATGCGGCGTTCCTTTCGCCTGTGGCTTCGGCCAGGTATCGGCTTCTTGCCGGCTTTTTATTGAGCATATCGCATGATCGGTCACTGCACAGCGTGTATTCATGACACCAGATCGGTTTGGCCACCGATCAGGGGTGTACTATCCGGATGAGTCGACCTGCGGGCGCATGAGTTAGATCGGGTGCAAGTAATGTGACAGGCAAGCCTGGGGTCTCGGACCAACTGGCAGGCAACTCTGATTGGGTATTTTGAGTTTTCATTCCATTGATGCATATGCAGCTTAGTTTTTCCTGTACAGTAGCGTTTTGATTATTTATTCTGTTCATACTGACACAGCTACTGTAGATCTCGGATTATATTGTTATCATATATCCTTTGTTTCTCAGTGATTACGACATGCCCCTGTGGCTCAGTTGTACCCACTGAGAAACCTCGTTGTGGTTTCTCACTCCCCATTTTTCAGGTGGCATGGGCGAGGAGTCAGTTCGTGGTACGATACGAGGACGATCTAGCCTAGACTGCATTAGCGGTCCCTACCCGGTTATTTCTTTACTTGCATTAGTTCTAGCAAATAGACAAACTGGTTCAGTTAAATGACATTTAAATATTTTGAATGCTTATGAATTGTATGAGATGATGAGTTCCTTATGCATGAGATTGGGTTTCAATTTCTATTATTAGTATTGATTCGGACTTCTTCGTGTGGGTGTCTACCCTTCGTGGTAGCTGTTTTTCAAAATGAAGTTCCGTGTGGAAACGGTTTAAAAGGTTTTATCGGATTTCCTTAATTCTTATTAGGGTTTGAAAATAAAGCTTTTGAGTGGAAAGCACTTTTAATAGGATGCTTGTTGTACTGTGCATTACATCATCCTTCGCTTAAGGAGTGCTTAGAAGCATGTAGGGATAGCTGAATGCAAATGTACTCTATGTTGAATTGTATGGTTTATCGTGAATGTAAATGTGATTGTGATCCTGTTGTATGTTGTTGGTACGCCGTGCAAATACAGGGGAGACTCTGTCCGTGTAGATAGAGGTGCCTGTATTTGTGGCGGGTCTGTTCACTACGCGGGCTAGTCTTTCAAAAAAAAAAAAAAATTTTTTTACCCGTTTTCCGCATTTAAACTAGCCCGGGGCGTGACAGGAAGGGGGGCGACCGTGACAGAAAAGGGCGGCGGCGGCGGCGGCTCGAAGCCCTCGGCCGCGGCTGCAGAACTTGCCCTAGCGGCGGCTACGGCGGCTGTGGCGGCGCACCGGCGGCACGGAGGCGGCCAGGGAAGGAGACGACGACGGTGGAGGCCCACAGGAAGCCGGCGGGGAACCACCTCGACGACGGGAGGCGGTGGTGGCACAGATCAAAGATCTGCTTCCCGCAATCACATCAAGGAGGTCCGCGGCGGCACTGGTGGCGTGCGGCGACGGCGGAGGAGGCCGGGGAGGTCGTCGGACGTCAGAGCGCTACTGCAGAAGAGATCTTAGGGCACGGGGTCCCCTAGGGTGGTCCCCGGCCAAGAAGGAAGAAGAAGAATGAGAGAAAATAAGAAGAAAAGGGAGAGGGAGAGGCTCCGATCGGCCGAGGACAGGCCGGCGGCGGAGGCTGCGCACGGGGAGGGGCTGAAGGAAGAGGAGGAGGAGGAGGAGGAGTCGGCTGGGGGCTAGGGCACAACGTAACTAGGGTTAGGGTTAGGTTTCCACAACACACCATATATACACAATTGCACAATTGCGTATAAGTCCATGAAAATAAGGAATTACATCCCGAGTCCCTCACAGCGCGTGTAAAATGCGTTGACACCCCTCCACGTCCGAACTCACGCGAAACGATACATAAAATATGGATCTTTTCGCGAAAACATAAAAATGTAATCTTCGACCCCTCGACGATGATCTCGCAGTATCTCACGAGCCGACGGTCAGATTCACGAACGGATCGCGCCATCGCGATCAGCACTGCCGAGACATCAAACCTACAATTTTAGATCTCTAGAAACGGTCACCGATTCGCGACACAAGCCCTCCCCTTCGCCTCCACACACAAAACACAACAATTACACACACACACACACACACACACACACATATATATATATATATATATATATGCATATATACTTATATATATACATATATCTATATGTAGAGAGAGAGAGAGAGAGAGAGAGAGAGAGAGAGAGAGAGAGAGAGAGAGAGAGAGAGAACAACTCAAATTCAAAAATTCAAAAAATCTTACACATAGGGTCAGTTATCCTTTCGTGTTTGGTTAGAGTTTAGCGCATTACTCTATTTGGCGTGCTCGCAGTTGAATCTATGATAAACTTGGGATATTTATGAAGACCTTGAATTTTAATGTGCAAAAGTTGCAAATTCTAAAGCACAACATGTGACGCCCCAACTTCCCAGGTGGTCACCCATCCTAGGACTACTCCCGTCCTAGCACGCTTAAATCTCTTAACCTCTTGGGCCTAGCCACCGCCCAAAATGCTTAAGCCGGGTTGAGAGTTTAGCCCTATTATATCTCATATATAGGACTACCCGGGGTCTCACAATCTCTCACCCTTTAAGCCCTAATGTCCTCGTCAGGCTCAGACTCACAAGTAACAGGCGATGTGAGACTCGTCTCGCTAGCCTAAATCAACCTTGTGGTGAGCCACGCTCCACCTACAACAGTCAACAGTATGAGAGCGTCGCTCTCCCCGCTGTATAATCCTGGCTCGGGCAGACTCATCTCACACTTCCGGCTGATAATTGACTATGATACCAACTGTGACACCCCAACTTTCCAAGGGGTCACCCATCCTAGGACTACTCCCGTCCTAGCACGCCTAACTCTCTTAACCTCTTGGACCTAGCCACCGCCCAAAATGCTTAAGCCGGGTTGAGAGTTTAGCCCTATTATATCTCATATATAGGACTACCCGGGGTCTCACACAACATAATCTATTTGGTTTAGTTTGATCCTCTGCTACATCAACTATCTACCAACTAGGTGAGAATCTTGAGATCTAGTTAATAATTGCTATTCTTTGATCTACTTCTGAAAGAAAGGAAGCTTTCTTTTGCATGTGTTGTTTATAAATTAGAATGTTTTCTTGTAATTTAAGTTGATCTTTAAGTTTGTTATTAATACTTTTTGTTCATCTCAAATTTGAGGGGAAAGAAAAAAATATGTAGATATGAGGTGATATGTAATTTTGTAAATTGTGTGAATAATCATAGAACTTTTAGGTAATTTTCATTTTGATTCAGAAGCTTATGAATTGGACATCACTGAAATTTTAGGCATATTTTACTTTGGTTCAGAAGCTTATGAATTGGACATCGGTAGACACTAAACTTTCGAAAGTGTTTTGCTTAAAAGTTTGGTGTTGAATCTCCGCAAAAAAAATTCGAGGACTAAACTAAAACTTAACTAAAATTTCAAGGGACACTGTTCTGACTAATTTGGTAAATGTAGACAAGTTCTTAAAAAAATCATATTACTGGATCATTTCTTTGCAGAGTTTTGATGAACCTGCCTATGATTAAAGGACTGAAAATGGTTTGTTCTATGCATTGGACCTTTGAGGCACCAATTTCTGCGTAATAAGGGTACTACTGGGAGGCAAAGATCAACGGGTCCTCAACGCCGAGTTTAATCAAGTATCAATTTCCCCAAGAGCTTACATACGGTATCACTTAGGTTTGTTGATTCTTTTATGACTGAGGTTTGATGTATGAATAACTCCTAAACTTGACGTATCCTAATTTTGTCCTCTAATTTTTTTACTTTTAATGTGTATTTTCTAATCTGACTTAATTTTTAGAATGTCATATTGAGACTTATTTTTCATGTTTCTTGATGGCCAATAAGATTGTGCAATACATAATGATGTTGTCATGCTAAATGAACTTTTCATTAACTGTCGGCCTACACCACAAAGTTTGCATGCTCTCCATAAGGTAATTGTTAATCGAGAAATGTTAGCTATGCATCCCCTTTGGGTTGTAAATCATACACCCTGTCCATCTTAATTTGCAATTTCTCTCTCTCTCTCGCACTCTTTCTCTCACTTTCTCTCTCTCTCAAGTTGTATTTGATTTTTCTATTGCATGTAGGAACCTTCACCCATAATGGCACCAATGCCGTCACTACTGCTGCTAATGCCACCGATTTTTCTATCTTTTTCTTCAATTACTTTTTTTTTCTGCTTTTTTTTCCCAAACTATTCAGAATGCTAACTATGATATCGTTTTTATTAATTAACAATGTATTATTTTGCTTCTATGGAATCAGCCCGCTGACCTTCTGTTGTTTCTACAAGTTGACTTAAAATTGTTGTAGTGAGTTAGTTATCCCATCTACTTGATTGCAACTGTCTCTTTGTCGCAACTCAGAATTGGAAAAATATTAATATAAATCTTAAAACATTCATAAACACAATTAGAAGATATTTTGCATATCTAAATCTTTTCAGCTTTGTTGTCCATTTTTCTCAATCTCTATATGGTTTCATTTTCATTTTGCTACCTTCCAAAAAGAAAAAAATATTCCTGTTAATATTACTATTGTTCCGACTACTAATACTGGTGTTTCTTTTTTTTTCCAGCTATTGCTTCTATTATTTTCTCCTCGTTATGATCTCTTTTTTTTAATTAATTTATATATCTGATTGCTTCAATAAAATCAGCCCGCCGCATTGCGCGGGTATCTTCACTAGTATGTATGAATTTCCAAAGTTGCTTAGAAACACTGATAAATGGAAAACCCGAGAACAACAAAATGTTACGGATTTTATATTGGCATATTTCGTGAAGTGAGTCGGAGTGTTGAAGGTTCAAAGAAGAAAAGACGAAGATTGAAGACTCGAAGACTCAACGTATGAATTCCCGATGCTTGGTAAGTTTAAATAATCTTGATGGTGATTTATGAACATTTACAAGTGTTTGGAAGACATTAGAGTAGATAAAAATTTATTTAAAATATAAAAAATTAGTTTTTTAATTTTCAGGATCCGAACCATGAGGTGAGGTCTGGAACCCGTACGCCTCTCTGGCTGTCATGCAGGGAGGGTCCGGACCCTGAGAGCTGAGGTCCGGAATATGAAACGCGCAAAGTGTTTCAGAGTCCGGACCCTGCATCCAAGGTCCGGACCCCGACCCTTCGCGATTTTTCGAAAACGTATTTTTCAATCCTACTCTGATTCTAATGTCTCCTAAACCTATAAATAAGATGTGGGGGTGTCTCTAAAACGTGGTTAAGCATAGAATACCTTTTAGAAACCCTAGAAGCTTGTAGGTAGCCGTTTTCCTCATTTTCTACATCAAGCTTCTCTCAAATTGATTCATGGTGCCCTAGATCTTTAATATTCTTTTAAAATCAATTTGAGAATTGCTTAGAAATTATTCCCACAGATCCTTCATGATATTCTAAGCAATAAATCGTCATCAACTTTATTGTTCTTGCTCCGGACGGAGTGCGCTCATGAATTCGGGTAGGCGTCGTGGATTCGACGTGTAGAAGGCTTCGTGGATTCGAAGTTGGGCGTCTTGTGGATTCGAGGCGTGACGTTCGTGGATTCGAACGTGGGGCGTGGACAACCCGGTGGTGTGCGCGAGATCTAAAGAAGATAAAGGAGAGGTTGAGTCCGTGGAGTCGGTAATCACCTTGTAATCTTTTATTTCTTAGTGGATTGTTATCGCGTGTTGGTCCCATGGGTTTTTACTCCTAATTGGAGTTTTTCCACGTAAATCTCGGTGTGCTATTTTTATTTTCCGTATTTATTTTTATTGCATCGAAATTTATGGTTTGGCCGTTGTACCTATTCACCCCCCTCTAGGTATTGATAGTATCTAGATAGATCCTTGGGCTCCCCCATAACCTACAAGTGGTATCAGAGCGGGATCTAAATTTTTCTATCATTATGGGTGAAGTCGGTAACATCAATAGGCCCGCGTTATTTGATGGGACTAATTACGCTTATTGGAAAGTCCGGATGAGAGCCTTACTCATCGCAATTGATGAGCGTCTATGGCAAGCCGTTGAATTCGGATGGAAACATCCAACCGAATTAAACAGAGATGCAACTGTTCCGAAGCCACGAAATAAGTGGTCGAGGGACGAGAACGAGGCTTCTTCTTACAACGGAAAGGGAATAAATGCTTTATTTAATGCCCTAACTCAAATCGAGTTTTCACGCATCTCGGCATGTGAAACGGCAAAAGAGATTTGGGATACCCTACAAGTTACACATGAGGGTACAAGTCTAGTAAAAGTTCAAAAGCTCTAGATGCTTACGAATCAATTTGATTCTATTCGAATGGAGGAGCATGAATTGTTTACTGATTATTTTACTAGACTCCAAGATATTATTAATACATGTGCTAACTTGGGAGAGAAGATCCCAGAATCTAAAGTTGTAAGAAATATTCTTCGAACTCTTCCGGAACGCTTTAGAGCGAAGGTTGCGGCAATTGAAACCGTCAAACATCCGGATGAGATGAAAGTTGAGGAATTAGTAGGTGCTTTACAAACATATGAGATGACTTTTCCTACTGATCAATCTTCTTTTAAGTCTTCTTCGAAAAGTACAGGTATTGCACTCAAATCCATTCCAAAGGAAGACGACGACTCGAATTCCGACGAAGAAATTTCACTTGCCGACTTTGAACATCAACTGGCGCGTCTCACGAAGAAATTTCGTCGGAATTTTCGGAAGAACAAGACAAATCGATCTACATCCAAATCTTCTTCTAAAGGATCTTCAAATTCTAAATCCTCTAAAGAGAAGAAACTTGCAAAGTCCTCTAAAGAAAAGAATGAGCTTGAGGGGGAAATCCAATGCTACAAATGTAGAGGCTACGGCCATATCTCCACGGATTGTCCCACCAAAAAGTCATATAAAAAGAAGGCTTTGCAAGCGAAAACTTGGGACGATTCTACTTCTGATGAATCGACTTCAAGTGATGAGGAAAATAATGATGCTATAGCTTTATGTTCACATACTTCTTTACCTTCCTCGTCGGTTCTTTGTTTATCATCTATTTCTATGATTTGCTTTCTCCTTCTTTGCATGAAACGTCGAGCGACGATGGCATAAGTGAAGGGGAGTCGGATGATGAAGGTTTGGCCGAGGCATATGAACAACTTCTTATTGAATCGAAAAGGATGGTTAGGCATAACAAGAAGCTAAGGAAACGATTACTTGAGCTTGAAAGTGACAACAATGACTTGAAGGAGACTTCTAAAGCTCTTGTAGAGGAAAGGAAACACATTTTAACAAACAACAAGATTCTCCAAGAGAAGCTCGACCAATCAGAAATTATGAACAAGTCACATCTAGATAAGATTGGTTTTCTAGAGGAACAATTCAAGGAGACTTGCTCATCCAACCAAAGTTTGACCCAACAAGTTCATCAACTCAAGTCCGACATTCAAAAATTCTCCTCCGGTTCAAAGAAGCTTGATAATATGCTCGGACTTGGTCAAACTAATAAACTTGGAGTTGGCTACGAAAGGACATTTGTTGAGAAGGTAAATAATTCAATTCCCAAAGCCTCAACAAGCGTAAAGGTGAAAACATGCCATAGATGCGGAAAGAAATGACATATCAAAAAGACTTGCCTTAAAAAGAAAATTATGAGGAGTCAAACGGCGTCTTCTAAACGTCTATCGGCATCATCTACAACCCAACAACCTCCCCGGTTTCAAAAGCAACATCAAAAGGATCGGGTAGCAATGACCAACCGGAAGTCGAAGCCACAACAAATAGTGCACACAAAGCCGAATGCAACGTGGCGACGAACGGACGATCAAAAGTCAAAACAATCGGTGCTCAACCGCAACAAACCAAGACAACCAACAATCTGACAAGTTTGGGTTCGAAAAGGTGATATCTTTTCTTGTCTTAAATCTTAATTTATTTTGACTTTGTGTAGTGCGTTGATTGGTTCTTATTGCATATCTCTTGGTCATTGCATTACACGTTTTGATGCTTTTATTGTTACGATTTTTGAAGATCATTGAATGGTTAAACATTAAATAGTGCTTGCAATGTCAATACTTCACTTTCATTCACTCCTAATTAATCTCATATTAATTATCGGTTTTACTTTATTTTTATTATATTTGAAGATAATTTATTATGAGAATTCTTAATACTTATATTCATCAAATTTAGGTAATCATGTGTAATCTCTAGGAGCTTAACCTATCTCGGTTGTGTGTGTTGAATTTGATGAATAGTCATTCTCTTATGGACTAAAATTTGTCACATGTTCTTTCAACTAAGAGATTGCTTAAGTGAGGGGGAGTCATTATTATATTGAGAAAAGAATGCTCATATGCTTCGAAAGATGTGGAAATAGTTACATTCTTAAAGGAGTGTGAAAACTACCACCACATGGAGGAAAGAGCTACCACCCCGGTCGTCCGGTTAGTGTGTGCAGCTACCACATGAGAATGAATTGCATATCCGAAAAAAATAATATAAGTGCAAAAGCATGCAAAAGAAAAAAATGTCACAAAATTTATTTTTCGGAGTTATAAGGTGGTCCACATACATGAAAGATGCTCAAAGAGCCACCCCCCGTGCGATGTTTATTTTATCTCAAATTTGAACGTTTATGCGACAAATTTCTGTCTCTTTGATGAATCCCTTATGTCATCTTCATAATCCGTTTACATCTTGATAGCTTTTGAGCCTTTAGATTATTTTTGATGACTTGATTTTGAAGTTTATATGAATTAAGAAATCGTGTAATATTTTATCTACATCATGGTGATTGTGTAGTAAAATTCTTAATTTTTATGAAATTAATAGTGATTGAAAGAAGTCTATGTGAATGCATCACGTTCATTCACTAACATTATTTTCAATGCAATCATTGTGTTTTCTCATTATATCACAAGTGGTTTCAAAGTTGAACAAAATCATAAACTTGTGTTTCTTATGCTTCGATTTGATTTCTCTTTAACTCTCTCTATTTTTGGGTATTTTCTTTTTGGCAATTTTTGACAAAAAGGGGGAGAGAGGTCATGATGATATTGAAAGTTTTATAAAAGAAAAGAGGAAAATGATAAGTTTTTGAACTTAGACGCATGAACAAAGGGGGAGAGAGTTTGATATTTTTTTACTACTAACTTTGTTCGTGGAGAAATTCTTCTGCAGGTCTTTTGACGACTTCAAGACTCCATGTCTGTCTAAGTCATAGAGTTTGTTTTAGGAGTTACAAAGTTGTATTTTGAATTTTGTTTGGATCTTTCACGCGAGAAGTTCATTGTTTAGGTGATGGCAATGAATTTCAAAGTTTCTGGAGAGATGAGCATCGTGAGTGTTTTATGTAATTTTAGGTTTTGTCACGAAATTGCCAAAGGGGGAGATTGTTACGAATTTTATATTGGCATATTTCGTGAAGTGAGTAGTCGGAGTCTTGAAGGTTCAAAGAAGAAAAGACGAAGATTGAAGACTCGAAGACTCAACGTATGAATTCACGATGCTTGGTAAGTTTAAATAATCTTGATGGTGATTTATGAACATTTACAAGTGTTTGAAAGACATTAGAATAGATAAAAATTGATTTAAAATATAAAAATTTAGTTTTTCAATTTTCAGGATCCGGACCCTGAGGTGAGGTCCGGAACCCATACGCCTCTCTCGTTGTCACGCAGGGAGGGTCCGGACCCTGAGAGCTGAGGTCCGGAATATGAAACGCGTAGAGTGTTTCAGAGTCCAATATGAAACGCGTAGTGTTTCAGAGTCCGGACCCTGCATCCAAGGTCTGGATCCCGACCCGTCACGATTTTTCGAAAACGTGTTTTTCAATCCTACTCTGATTCTAATATCTCCTAAACCTATAAATAAGATGTAGGGGTGTCTCTAAAACGTGGTTAAGCATAGAATATCTTTTAGAAACCCTAGAAGCTTGTAGGTAGCAGTTTTCCTCATCTTCTACATCAAGCTTCTCTCAAATTGATTCATGGTGCCCTAGATTTTTAATATTCTTTTAGAATCAATTTGAGAATTGCTTAGAAATTATTCCCACAGATCCTTCATGATATTCTAAGCAATAAATCGTCATCAACTTTATTGTTCTTGCTCCGGACGGAGTGCGCTCGTGGATTCGGGTGGGCGTCGTGGATTCGACGTGTAGAAGGCTTTGTGGATTCGAAGTTGGGCGTCTTGTGGATTTGAGGCGTGATGTTCGTGGATTCGAACGTGGGGCGTGGACAACCCGGTGGTGTGCGCGAGATCCAAAGAAGATAAAAGAGAGGTTGAGTCCGTGGAGTCGGTAATCACCTTGTAATCTTTTATTTCTTAGTGGATTGTTATCGCGTGTTGGTCCCGTAGATTTTTTACTCCTAGTTGGAGTTTTTCCACGTAAATCTCGGTGTGCTATTTTTATTTTCCATATTTATTTTTATTGCATCGAGATTTGTGGTTTGGCCGTTGTACCTATTCACCCTCCTCTAGGTATTGATAGTATCTAGATAGATCCTTGGGCTCCCCCATAACCTACACAAAATGCATAGTGAGAGGTAGAAAGGAGGTAATAGACTTAAGATGTCATTTCGTTCTAAAATAAGTTATTTTTACTTATTTCTATATAGGTACAATTTTAAAAAGGCCAATTTGCATAAACAATTCACTGGTTTTGCATTTTTGCAATTTATTTTTTATAAATTCAGACTGAATTTTTGGTATACTAACCAAATTGCTCTTATTCCTCTTTCTCTCCTTTCTCTCTCTTGTTCATCTCCCTCCTTCTCCTCCGCCACTCGTCCCTCTCCGTCTCTGCCACCTGACGACGGTGGCGCAGTTTCAGAACGACGACAACGCAATGCACTCTCCTCCTCTTCCTCTCCGGTGCTGCTCCCTTTGGCACCTACTAGCTCTGAAAGCGCGGCACCGACCTCCCTCTTCCTAGGCTCCGGCGTGCGTGTGAGACCCCAGGTAGTCCTATATATAAGATATAATAGGGCTAAACTCTTAACCCGGCTTAAACATTTTGGGCGGTGGCTAGGCCCAAGAGGTTGAGAGAGTTAAGCATGCTAGGACGGGAGTAGTCCAAGGATGGGTGACCCCCTGGGAAGTTAGGGCGTCACAGTTGGTATCAGAGCCAATTACCAGCAGGAAGTGTGAGATGAGTCTCGGCTAAGCTAGGATTATACAGCGGGGAGAGCGAGACTCTCATACTGTTGACTGTTGTGGGTGGAGCGCGGCTTACCACAAGGTCAATTTAGGCTAGCGAGACGAGTCTCACATCGCCTGGTACTTGTGAGTCTGAGCCTGACGAGGACGTCAGGGCTTAAAGGGGGGAGATTGTGAGACCCCAGGTAGTCCTATATATAAGATATAATAGGGCTAAACTCTTAACCCGGCTTAAGCATTTTGGGCGGTGGCTAGGCCCAAGAGGTTGAGAGAGTTAAGCGTGCTAGGACGGGAGTAGTCCTAGGATGGGTGACCCCCTGGGAAGTTAGGGCGTCACAGTGCGCAACCTCCCCTGTGGTCACTCCTCATCCTCCATAGTGGGAGAAAGGAGGCGCATGATGCGTTCAACAGCCTTGATCTCCATTGCAGTGGCGGAAGGGACGGCTTGTATCATAATGATAATGATGTCTAAGTTGCACCATTTGAGACTAAATTGCACCATTTAAATATATTTGAGACTAAGTGGGACCACAAAAATAGAAGTTATATTATTTGAGACGAAGTTACACCATTGAAGGGAAGGTTACACATTTGAGAAGTAGCACAAATAGTACAACTTAGTCCCAAATAGTGTAATTTAGTCTCAAAGAGTGCAACTTAGTCTTAAATGGCATAACTTTTTTTTTTCTTCTTTCTTCTTCGCTCCTTGGGCTTTTCTAGAGCGATCGCGGCGCGTTGTGTTCCTAGAAGAAGAAAATAATATTTTTTCTTTTCTTTTCTTTTCTTTTCTCTTTTTTTGTTTCTTCTTCTTTTTATTCCGCCCTTCACATCCTCTCCCACTATAGTGCCCTTCCCTCGCCCTCTGCCTTTTCACTGCATGCTCTGTAACCGCCTCACTTGCCCCGACACGCTCTCATTTCCCGCCATCCTCAAATCCTACTGCGGCTTTGCTGTCGTCACTACTGCCGTCCATAGCCCCCTGACCTCTTCATCCAAAATCATCACATTGCTGCCAATAGTGATGAGGTACGCAAGTAGAACCGCGGCATGGGTGAGGTAGGGGGAGGAGCACGGTGACAACATAGGAACGATGGAGGAGGAGAAGGAAGCAAGAAGAGAAAGTGAGGAAGGAGAAAGAGAAAGAAGAGAGAGCATAGTGGTATTTTCATTAGTTTCTCAAACATTCGGCCCGAATCTACAAAATTGAAAAAAGATGATCCGATTTTACAAAAATGCAAAACCAATAAACTTTGTTACGCAGCAAGGCCTTTTAAAAATAAGTAAAATTTAAATTAATTTTGTATTTGATTAAAAGTTAAGTTATTTTCAAAATAATAAAAGGAGTATTTAAATAGTTAGATGAAAAGTGAAAATAGAAATAAGGCTTTCTTGCATAAAAATTCTATTGGTTTTGCGATTTTGCAGATTTGATACATAATTTGGATTTTGTAAATTTAATTTGCTTTTTAGAAATATGACCAAATTGCACCACATCCAAAATACTTATAAAGTACTATAAAGTATATATATAATATTTTTAAAAAGTACAACTTATAAGCTAAATGTGCATATATTGTCTTCATAGACCCTCACAATTGCATTTAACCCCCTAAAATAAAAAATTTGCATTAATGTGCAATTTCAACCCGCGGGAACTTTCGAGCAACCACATGAACTTTCTGACATTAGACAGTTGGCGACAAATAGTATTCGAGCTCTCGATCTAAGCTTCTAGAAAAGTTTTATGTGTTCGAACCATAGTCTGAAAGTTTTGAACACCCGGAAGATACTTCGGACATTTAGAACCTCAATTAACCTAACACAGCACATTTTTGTCTGAGGGTCCGAAAGTGGATCCAAAAGATATAGATGTCCAAAAAATCTATGTTTTAGCTTTTTCATGTTGTTTTGGTTCTGAAATTTCAGTTTCGCATCAACTTCGATCCGGACACATCTAAACCATATCAAACTCTGGCACCATCTAAATAGTATCAAATACTATTTGATCTATACTTTGCCCAATTTGGTCAAAGTTCAGTACAAAATACTAAAATTCAGTATACTACATCCTTATCTGTTTTGGCAATTGCAATTTTCTTGAAAATATTTTCATTGATCGCATGATATACATCACGATAGCTCTATTTTTTTAAGTATTTGAAATCATTAATTTTCTCAAGAAAATATTTCTCCAAAACATCCTGTAAATCTTTAGATATGAAAAAAAATTCATCTTCATACTCCACGAATCAAAATCATAGCCAGAAAAAATTATAAAAATTTATTATAAATATCTAATTTCCAGTCTCTTCTCTCTTCAAAAAAATTTGAACTTGAACTATTAAGTCTTGAGCATGCAAATACCTTTAAATCACCGAACCTTCAGATCTTCAATCCATTGGCTTTGATACTATTTGTTAGGAATGATGTGCCTGTTATGATACCAATTATTAGTGTTAAGATCTTGAAAGCCTTTTGCAATAGAAACTCTATCACTTGTTATAGTGCATGGTAGGTCTTTAGCAAATCATGTATCGTACTGTATACACTTATTTTGGTGTATAGGATTAATATGTAATCAATGAAAAAAAAATGAAAGAGAAAGAGAAAGAAAAAGAACTTGTGTGGGACATTCTTGTAGATGCAAAGGAATAAGCTGAAGGGAAACCGGCCGTGGGGTTACCGAGCACACCTCAAACCCACACAGCACACGAGCGCAGCGGAAACAGGATCTTTCGTAGACGTAAGAGACGAGAACGATCGTAGAAAAATAAGCACGAGTATAACAAAGCAATAAAGAAAACAAGATAATACAAGAACACAAGATTTACGTGGTTCAGCCAACCATGAGTCGACCTACGTCCACGAGCAAGACCACCTCAATGCGCTCTTCGATTAATCCACGGCACAAAAGTACAAAGGAGTAAGATTGGATTACAAGAAACTCTCTCTCAAGAGCTCTCTACGTTTTCCTCTCAATTAGGGTATTTTTCAATGAAGCTCATAATGAGAAACCTCCAACAATGAGGCTCTAAATCTAAAATATTAATTACAAGGGTTTATACAGCCCTAAAATCCTAATTCTAGTAGGATACAATTTTCGCCTTCCATCCAAGTCCGATTCATCTCTAGTCACCATATATCCTCTTAGGAATCCTTTTAGGAATCCTACTAGGAATCCTCTTTAAAGTGATCCTAGACAATCCCTATTCTTTTAGAACAAGATTAGATCCAATTAGAGTCAAACTCTACATATCGACTCGGAACATGACTTTACATAATCTAACAATTCTCCCACTTAAAGACATGTGCCGAACACCATGAAACAATAAATTGGAAGTCTTGCCAAACTCCCACTCTCCTCACGTAGCTCCAAGACCGAGAGAAATAATGCTCCAATTGAACTTCTCTCGAGTCACCGGCTTCGTCAAAATATCTGCTGGATTTGCATCGGTATGAACTTTTAACAGTGAGATAAGACCCTCATCCACCACGTCTCTTAGGAAGTGATAGCGAATATCAATGTGCTTCGTCCGAGAGTGAAACGCCGGATTCTTCGCCAAGTGTATTGCACTTTGACTATCACAATTCACTCCCACCACATCTTGCTTCACCTTCAATTCTCCTAAAAGCCTTTTCAACCAAATAGCCTCCTTATAAGCATGTGCCACTGCTATGTGCTCCGCCTCTGTCGTCGACAAAGCGACTACCGACTGAAGCTTCGACTCCCAGCTAATAGCACCACCGCCCATAGAGAAAATATAGCCCGTAGTAGACTTTCTCCTGTCTCTATCTCCTGCAAAATTTGAATCCACATATCCGACGCACTCCAAACCCGCAGAACCATAACAGAGTGAGAAATCCGCAGTGCCCCTCAAATACCTGAGGATCCACTTCACTGCATTCCAATGTTCACAACCTGGATTCGCCATATACCGACTTACTACTCCCACTGCTTGAGCAATGTCGGGTCTCGTACACACCATGGCAAACATAAGCTCCCTACTGCCGATGAATATGGTACCCGAGCCATGTCGGCCTTTTCTGCTTTCGTACCCGGTGATTGCTCGGCCGGCAATTTTAAATGAATAGAAAACGGAGTAGAAACTGGCTTTGCGTTCTGCATATTGAAGCGCCGCAGAACCTTCTCCACATAACCCTTTTGTGAAAGCCAAACCTTCCTATTCTTTCTCTCCCGTAGTACCTTCATCCCGAGTATTTGGTTCACGGCTCCTAAGTCCTTCATATCGAACTCACCGGCTAACTGAGTCTTCAGGGTAGATATCCGGCCTTTGCTATTTCCCGCGACCACCATATCGACGACATATAATAGCAAAATACAGAAGCTCCCGTCATTGTATCCACAGAAATATGCACAATGATCCGCCTCAAACCTATCAAAGCCTAAACTCACAATGAAGGAATCAAATCGCTTGTACCAACACCTCGGCGCCTGTTTCAAGCCGTACAACGATTTGTTCAACTGACAAACCAAATGCTCCCTGCCTTTTTCGACAAAGCCTTCCGATTGCGACATATATATCTCCTCCTCCAGGTTACCATGCAAGAATGCCGTTTTTACATCCATCTGCTCGAGCTCTAAATCCATAATCACCGCGATCGCCAAAACAACTCGAATAGTGGTAAGACGAACCACCGGTGAGAAGATCTCATCGAAGTCGATCCCCGGCTTCTGAGCATAACCCTTCACCACCAACCTCGCCTTGAACCTCTCCACATTCCCATCCGTATCTTTTTTTACCTTAAACACCCACCGGCATCCGATCGCGTTCCTTTCCTTCGGCAAATCAACAAGTTCCCAGGTCCTGTTCTTCCGAAGTGACTCCATCTCCTCCTCCATCGCGCATTGCCACTTTCCGGCATTGGTTGACTCACAAGCCTCCTTATACGAAGTTGGCTCATCTTCCTCCGCCAAAGCAACATATGCACTAACATGATTAGCAGAAGGAGTAAATAAATGAATATAGTCATCATACCTCGTAGGAGGTCTAATGACTCTCCTAGGATGCCCGGAATCTGCTGGTGGCTCCACCGATGAATTTATATTTTCGGATGATTGCGGAGACTCCAAGTCCAGTTCATTATCAGCCACCTCGTCGTCCTCCTGTGCTTGCTCAGTTTGCACCTCATCGCGTGCTTCAAAGAGCTCAATTGGAACCATAGCCTCATCATCTTGCTTTTCCTTGGTGCCTTGAAAGGACCCTTCGTTGAAGACAACGTCACGACTTACGACAATCTTGTGGGTAATAGGATCCCACAATCGATACCCCTTAATACCTTTCGCGTAGCCGAGAAATATGCACCTCCGAGAGTTCTTATCCAATTTGGACCTCTTCTCCTTCGGTATCCACGCATAAGCGTCGCATCCAAAGACACGAAGATAGGAGTAGTCAACGGGCTTGCCGCTCCAGACTTCTTTAGAAATTTCTAGATCAAGTGATTTTGTCGGCGCTCGATTGATCAAGTAACAAGCCGTGCTTACGGCTTCCGCCCAAAATCTCTTGTCGAGTTTTGAAGTACTCAACATGCTTCGGGCCCTCTCCATGAGTGTTCTATTTAACCTCTCCGCTACACCGTTTTGTTGCGGTGTACTGGGTACCGTGAGGTGCCGCTTAATTCTATGTTCACTACAAAACTCATCAAATTCTCTTGAACAATACTCCCCTCCGTTATCGGAACGTAAGCACTTAATTTTTAAATCCTTTTCATTTTCCACAAGAGCTTTAAACTTCTTAAATATTTTAAACACGTCGGACTTCCGCTTTAGGATATACACCCAAGCCTTCCGAGAATAATCATCAATAAAAGAAACAAAGTAAAAACACCCGCCCAACAAACTATCGGGCGACTCCCAAGTATCCGAATGAATCAACTCGAGATGCGACTTACTTCTTTGATGTGATAGAGAGAATGATAACCTCCGTTGCTTTCCGTAGATGCAATCTTCACAGAAATCCAACAGCACGGACTTGTAACCCGGAAGAAGTTCACGGTTAGATAATACCTGCAATCCGCGCTCGCTCATGTGTCCCAAACGGCGATGCCACACCGTCGGAGACTCCACCTTTGCACTTGCAACAACCGCTTCTCCCACTTGAGTCTCGCCTACCAATCTATATAGGCCACCTATTTGCTCTCCTTTCATCAACACCAAACATCCTTGACATACCTTCAAATGATCCTTCTCGCCGACGAACCTAAGCCTTTGTTTGCAAAATATTCCAAGTGATAGAAGACTTTTTCGAAGTGTAGGAACATGCCGAACATTAGAAACCGTCCGAATAACATCATCAAACATCTTGATCCGAACGTCTCACACTCCAACCACCGGACATGCCGTGTTGTCACCCAAATAGATAACTCCACCATCCCATGACTTGTAAGTATGAAACCACTCCCTATAGGGAGTCATGTGGAACGACGCTCCCGAATCTAAGATCCAATGATAAATAAGATCGGATCTATCTAATGCGGACAACGCATCTCCGTCCTCCGAACTAGCCGACTTAGCATCCGCTTCGGCTACGTTACCTTGAAAATTGCTCGAATCAGATTTACCATCAACTCCTTTAACCCGGCAATCCTTCTTCACGTGCCCCGACTTTCCACAATTCCAGCACATTACTTTCTTTTTGCCCTTGAACTTTGATCTTGACCTCCCTCGATCACCACGCTCCCTCTCGAAAGGTCTTCCCCGTGCTATCATAGCCTCCCCCGAAGAGCTTCCTTGGCTAGACTTTCGCCTCATCTCCTCGGTAAGTAATGATGCAACAACCGACTCCATCTTAAGGGTTTCAACGTGGCTCAAGTTCATAATCAAATTATCCCAAGATTCCGGCATCGAACAAAGTAAAATACTTGCTTTTTCTTCTTCATCGATTCTAACGTCTAGGGCCGCAAGCTTGCTCACAATAGAGTTGAATGAACTTAGATGCTCTTGTACCGGTGCCCCGTCCTTCATCTTTAGATTGTACAATTGCCGTCTCAAGAAGATTTTATTCACCAATGACTTTCCTTCATAGAGATTCTTGAATTTATCCCAAATCTCTTTTGCGGTAGTCTCGGTCTTCACATTGAATAGCACCGAATCATCAAGTGCCAAATATAGGTTTGCCAAAGCCATCTTGTCTTTCTCTTCAAATAGCTTATCCGTCATCCCTTCCGGCTTTTTCTCCTTTCCTTGTAGGGCGATCTCACAAGCATCTTTAACCAAGACTGCTTGCATCTTCAGTTTCCACAACGCAAAATTCGTTTCATCAAATCGAGGAACCTCATACTTCGTCGCTGTAACTTTTCCCGCCATCGTTTCACCGTCAACGTACTACAAAGAACCAAACGCTCTGATACCAATTGAAGGGGAACCGGGCGTGGGGTTACCAAGCACACCTCAAACCCACACAGCACACGAGCGCAGCAGAAACAGGATCTTTCATAGACGTAAGAGACGAGAACGATCGTAGAAAAATAAGCACGAGGATAACAAAGCAATAAAGAAAACAAGATAATACAAGAACACAAGATTTACGTGGTTCGGCCAACCATGAGTCGACCTACGTCCACGGGCAGGACCACCTCAATGCGCTCTTCGATTAATCCACGGCACAAAAGTACAAAGAAGTAAGATTGGATTACAAGAAACTCTCTCTCAGGAGCTCTCTACGTTTTCCTCTCAATTAGGGTATTTTTCAATGAAGCTTATAATGAGAAACCTCCAACAATGAGGCTCTAAATCTAAAATATTAATTACAAGGGTTTATATAGCCCTAAAATCCTAATTCTAGTAGGAAACAATTTTCGCCTTCCATCCAAGTCCGATTCATCTCTAGTCACCATATATCCTCTTAGGAATCTTTTCAGGAATCCTACTAGGAATCCTCTTTAAAGTGATCCTAGACAATCCTTAATCTTTTAGAACAAGATTAGATCCAATTAGAGTCAAACTCTACATATCGACTCGGAACATGGCTTTACATAATCCAACATAAGCTTTATTCAAAGTAAAGCGTATAAACCAATTGTGGCACTCGTACTTATGACGGCCGTGTATAGTATAATTTATAGACCCCAAAACTGACTCCAACTAGGAAAACAATCCAAATTTTATTAGAGATCAACCTAAATTATTTACTCCTATTCAAATCTTACTTATGCTCAAATCTAACGTATAAACGAACTAAACCTTAACTAATTTGACTCTAAATTGAAGTGACAAGTATCTCTTAAAACACATGTCCAAAAGTCTTTTATGAGTATCAGCATTTCACTTTAACACCACAAGTCAAATCATATACAAAGTAGGGTTAATTGCATACAGGTCCCCGCAAACATAGTGAATTACAGATATATCTCTGCAAAGTTCAACTTTCATTAGTTATCCCTGCAAAAGTCATAATATATGCAGATATGTCCATCTGGTTTGTTTCCGTTTGAGATCTGTTTATTTTTTAACAGTAGGGATGTGAAATGATAGTTTTGCCCTCACAAATATGTCCCTCTAAAAGAAGGAATACGAGGAAGAAGACGAAAGAGGAGGCGGAGGCGGCGGCGGCGGCGCCGGTGCGCGGCGGTGCTCCCGCTCCCCCCCCCCGCAGCGGCATCCCTCATTGTGTGGATCCTCCGCGGCCCCCACTACCTCAACGATCGCCTTATCGACTTCTTCTTCGCCCACCTCTCCTCCTCTTTCTTCGGCGCTGGCGATGTCCCCGGCGGAGGCGGAGGCGATCGCCTCCTCCTTGTCTCGCCCTCCGTCGCCTTCTGGATCGCCAACGCACCCGACGCTGCCAACACCGTGGAGCCCCTCCGCCTCTGCGACTGCGACCTCGCCCTCTTCGCTGTAAACGACAACCCGACGTCGCCCTCGCCGAGGGTGGATCCCACTGGAGCCTCCTCGTCTACCACGCCGCCAAGGATGCCGCCGACGAATCGGGCGGCGGACATCGGCCCCAGCCGTTCCCGATCAAGGAAGAGGAAGAGGAAGAGGGAAGGGGGCAAAACTGTTAATTCACCTTATTAACTAATCGTGGTTAAGTATTTTAACTATAGTTAACTCAATTTCTCTAACAGCCTATGACGGCATGGACATATTTGCATACATTACGACTTTTGCAGGGATAACTAATGAAAGTTGAACTTTGCAGGGATATATCTGTAATTCACTATATTTGCGGGGACCTGTATGCAATTAACCCTATAAAGTACTATCCAAATTTGCAATACTGTCTTAATAAGCAATAAAGAGTGGTACGTGCATGGAAAAAAAAGGAAAAATTATAAACCTTTCTAATCTGGGGCAACTTTGTCAGCATGTAAAGCACATCACACCAAGTATAACGTATGTCTACTGTCTTGACTTGTTCCTCTTTCCCTCACTCCCTGTCTCTCTCTCTCTCTCTCTCTCCCCGTTTCTCTCTCTCCCTCCCCCTTTTCAAGTATGAGTATTTCAATTTAGTGTGAACAAGTAAAAGCATATACAAGGTAACGTCCAAAATTGTTGTACTATTTTAATGAGTAGTAACGAGTACTATATGCACAGAAAAGTCAAAAAATAATTTATGTACCTTACTAATTTGGGGCAACTTCTTTGGTATATAAAGCATATCACACCAAACATGAAGTGTATCTCATTTATCGACTTTTTCTTCTTTATTTCACTCCTCATCTCTCCTCATCTCCCCCCTTCCCCCCCCCCCCCCCCCCCCCCCCCCCCCCCCCCAACCAACAAAACACACACAACACCAAACATGAAGTGTATCTTATTTATCGACCTTTTCTTCTTTATTTCACTCCTCATCTTTTCTTTATTTACGAATATTGATTATGATGTCAAGAGAGTTTATGTGTTAGTATTATTGCTTCCTATAGTTTTTGTTTAGGCACTTTTCTTCTTACAGAAATTCGTTGACTTTTACTCTATTTTTGGTTTTGATTTGGAGAGATCTATGGTACAAAGTACCAAGTACCAAAACTAAGATATTTTGTAAGTTAGCAAAGGAATCAAATGTCAGGCTCTTACTCAATGTTTTCTTTTATGCCTATTTGACCATTCTGCTATTTCTACTTTGGTTATAGTCTTCTCTAATAGAATATTTGGCAAACAAAAAACACTAAGCAAAGAGAGAATTTTATGATCTAGAAGGAGAAGATCGAATTCGTATTTTCCAATTTTGCTATGCAGAGAAAATTGTTGGTCCAGATTGTAATAGTGTTTTTCTTATAATTTCTCGTGAGAAAAAATTCACAATAGTACTATAGCCTCTAACATGGCCAAATGTCTCCATTATATCTTGCTATGAAAATTATTTTTAGCTTTGATTTTTTTTTTTCAAAGAAAAGTAACAATTAAAAATGTTATAATGATTTACTACCTTAGTATATAAACATTACTAAACAAAAATAATTTCTTACAGCTTAATTTTTATTTCTTCTCATTAGTTACCCTTCATTTTGTGGCACATACTTTTATAAGTTTTCTTCCCTTCATTTTGTGGCACATACTTTTATAAGTTTTCTTCCCTTCATTTTGTGGCACATACTTTTATAAGTTTTCTTCCCTTCATTTTTATAGAGCTCAATTTCTTAGAGTTTAGATCATGACTATTTCATTCCTACACATTTCAACAAGTTGAGAGATAATTTTAACTACATAGATATTATACCACTCGTAATCACTAAGAATGATTAGCATTGAAATCCTTCCTAGTTTACACAAATCTCATGTTATTTCTATTCCTTAATTCTTACTCATTAATAGAGTTGCGCTCAAAAATTGAAATGCAATATTATCTTTACATATTTATTCTCCCTATATAATTTTAGTCTTGAATTGATACTGAACTGACTATATTGTATTGTAGCATCATTCTTATTGATCTTTGTCAACTTAAACTAATATCTACAATATTTATGTGTTCTACAACAAATTGAAGACATGCCAATTAGCAAACGAGCACAATATTCATGCCATTCAAAAGAAGCAAGAAGAACAATAATTTATGATTTATAGTATGCATTGCTTTGTTATATTATTTTCTCTTTTAAGTATTGAATAGTCCTATATTAAATAGAAAGTGGATTATATTCAGGTATATAAGGATTAAGTCTGTTCTAGTGATAACTAGTGTGATGCCCTGCTTCTTGGAGGGTCACCCATCTTAGAACTACTCTAGGCCCAAGAGGTTAAGCCCAACAAGTTATTAGTATTAGTGCGTTGGATCATTACAGTTGATATTAGAGTCAGTTCATCAGTCGAAAGTGTGAGGTGGGTCTCACATCAACTGGTGATCTTGGACTATGCGTGTTATTGGGTTGACGGGACGTTAGGGCCTAAAACGGGGGGAATATGTAACACTCCAATAGTCCCATGTCGGATAATATAAGAGAGAGAGTATAAGGGGCTTATATGTGATGGGCACGCTACAACTATAACTGGATTTAATCATTTCGGGCTGTTGGTTTAGGCTCAACAAGTTATTAGTGCTAATTGGTTGGATCGTTACAACTAGGGTTTAAGAATTTGGATTGGCGATTTAAGTCTAATAAGTTGGGTAGCAGTGAGTTGAGTTGTTACACATTCCTTCCTTCAAAAGATGCTATGAAAACTAGAATTTCGACTTGCTACTAGGAAAAATTATGGATTTTCAATCACAGTTGATACTTGTCATTTGCAATTATGACAACTTCCATTCTTTAAAGGATGAGGTAAAATTTACCGTTTTGGCTCGTTCCTGGAATTCAAAGATTTTGTAAGCCATGCTATTTGCTTCCCTACCACATTAGAATTAAATGAATTAAGTTTTGGCACACTGACTATAGCAGATGTAGCCAATGAGCTTAAATATGGATAAAGTTGCGACACTCCTAGGATTTGAAATAGTTCTATATATAATATATAATAGGACTAAACCTGTTAACCTGGCTATAGCATTTTGGGTGGTGGTTAAGCCCAAAAGGTTAAGAGGATTAAACGTGATAGGGCTAGAATAGTTCTAGGATGAGTGGCCTCCTTGGGAATAGGGTGTCGTAGTTGGTGTCAGAGCCAATCACCAGCCAAAAATGTGAAATAAGTCTCGACTGAGCCGGCGTTACACAACAGGCAGAGCGCGGCTCAGCTGATGACTATTGTAGGTGGAGTACGGCTCCCCACAAGGTCGGCTAAGGCTGGCGAGACGAGTCTCACATCGCCTGGTGCTTGTGAATGTGCTTAAGCCTGATGAGAACGTTAGAACTTAAAGAAGGGAGGAATGTGACACCTCTAGAATTTAGAATATCTTATATATAATAGATAATATGGTTAAACCTCTTAACCCGGCTATAGTATTTTGGGTGATGACTAGGTCCAACAGTTTAAGAGGGTTAAGTGTGATAGGGTTAGAGTAGTTCTAGGATGGTTGACCCTCTTGGGAAGTAGGGTATCGCATAAGTAGATGATATATGTCACTCGCTTTGCGAGTTTGATAGATATTCGCTATCTCGTACCACCCTGCCTTGATATTTGATTACATCACCTTGACCAATTGAAAGCATTGGTTGTATGAGTTCAGCTCAATTATATCGAAGATATCTAGACTCTTGAATTTGAAGTTGGTTTGGAGCATATTGTGATCTTGGATCCGAGCTCATTCTAAAGGTTAATTAACAGGTATCCAATATTGACTACTCTCTTATTGGAGTGTTTACCGAGTCAAAAAAGTATAGACAGATAAAGATTTACTAGGACATTCTAATCAACTAAGTATCATCAATTGCCATTATAATCACAGTTGGATGCTTTGTTTGCTAGTTGTAAATTTGTCATTATTATTACAAGTTGATGCTTTGCTTGTCAGCAATAAATCACGGGATATTAATCCGTGAAAGTGTGAATTGGTTGCATAAAAACGTATGGCATGAGTTACATGTTGTGGATAAAAATTGCAAACCTAGAATTCAAAAAACTTGTCAATATTTCTCTGGAGAAAATGAAAGATGGATTCATAGCACGTTTTGGTCAAAATATTTGTAGGATATTATCAGTTTTCCATTAGTAGTTCCTTTGCTACATTATAGGTTTTGGCTTCTATGTATTATTTGTAAATTAGAAGTTTCGAAAAAATTAACTTTTCCTTCAGCACAGAAAGCACCAAAAGCCTAACTTGTACATAATCTATATCATATAGATTATATCCTACCTTACGATGACCTTCTTTCTTCACTCTACCTTTATTAAGTTAGAATGTAGGTTCCGAAATTTGCATACTCTGCAATTACCCAACAATTTAAGAAGAAATGGAAAGGGGGAGAGGTGGGGGGGGGACAGATGGGGAGAGAGAGAGACCACAAACAATGTCATATGTATAGACTCAAAGAGTTGAGCAAGACCTCATAGGTCCTCACTAGAAAGTCGACTACAAAGAGACGGCCACTTTTTGCGAAATTGTCACAGGTCAATAATGATTAACTTGTCAAATTATAGTAACTCCAAGGAAAGTGTGAGAATTCTAGATTCAATCTTCCATTCCCAATAGAGGAACAGTGAAGATGGAAAAGTAGTTGTAAGGACATAGTCCGCATGATGTTAATGTACTAGTTGGAATTTGGTGCATTTTAGACTTCAAATTTGCAAACAATACATAGAAGCCGATATAAAATGTCTAAACACCAATTTTTGATCACTAATTACTGAATGGCATGAAAAGCCGACAATATCATACAAACATTCTGACAAAAAGTGCTAACAATCCAACTTTCATCTAGTCTAGTTAGATATTGACAATTTTTTGAATTATAGCGTTATAATTTTTATCAACAGCAAACAACTTATGCTATACATGTTAAGTAGCAAATCCACACCTTCATAGCTTCTAAGGTTTATAGCTCTCAAGTGAAGCGACAAACAATAATGGTAATTGATGATGTTTGTCTTGATTAGAGCCTCGTGAAAAATCTTGATCTATCCTTTATACTACTTACTAAACACTCTTTCATAGAAAGAGTATTTGATGTTGGGCACCCATCAATTAACCTTTGAGATGAGCTTGGACCCAAAAATATGACCTACCCTAGAACAAGCTTCTTTAGGTTCAAAAGTTGAGATTTCTTAAAGATAATTGGGCTAAACTCATTAAGCAAAGCTTTAACCTAATCAAAGTGGTGCAATCAAATAGTGAGGCAAGTGGTACTATGAGATGACAGATATGATGACCATTCACAAAGTGGGTGCCTATATATCTTGTATGGAATCCATATTTGTGCTTGTTGGCTCAATCCATCATAGTGAGTATGTTGAATCTTAATTGATTAAATTTTAGATGCAGTGTAGAAAATAGATAACATGACCCACAAAATATTGGAGTCATTGCTCTGCTTTTAATACTTAGAAAAGCCCTAGTTAGGGTTGGACATCCACATGTTTTCCTAGAAACACGCCAAAACCATAGTTTTCAAAGTACCCTTCAAAGGAAAGAAGGTGTTGTGTTCGAACAAAGTCACATATGACAAGTCCTAGTTGGGTTGGTTATCCATATGTTTTGTCCACGTACTAATTGCAACCCTAGTTTTAATAGTATCTTTCAAAGGAAGGATTGTATAATAACACAATCCACTAGTATGTATTTCCAACTTATTAGACTCATACTCTTGGGCCCTGGTTAACGGTACAAGAGTGCTTATTCTTTACATACCTAAAATGTGATCCCATTTCAATCCAATATAGGACTATTGGAGAGTTGCAAAAGAAAATAATATAGCAGAGCAATATATATAGTAAATCATAAATTATTGTTCTTCTTGCTTCATTCAAATGGCTTGAAATTTTGTTTTGCTAATTTGCGCAATTTCCTTTTGTAGAAAAATGCCTAAATATTAAGAAAATGATGCCATAGTACAATAAACTCACTACGGTATCAATACAAAACTAATTTTAGAGTTGGAACAAAAATGTATATACACTGCTACATTTATAATTTGCAAGACAGTGTCAATAATGACTAAGAATTAAGGTACAAAAATAATATAAGATTTGTACACACTAGTAAGGACTTCAGTGCTAATCCTCCCTGATTAATTTTTTTTTTCTGTTTTCTCTTCTTTCCTAGCTCTTTCGTCTTTCCTCCCCAATTAACATTTTTTGATTTTCTTTTCTTTTCTCCTATTTCGTCTTTCCTCTCCAATTAATATTTTTTATCTGCTATAATGTCTCAACCTTCTTCTCCATTCTATTGTTCCCACCTCCTCCACCCTCTCTCTTTTCCTAATTGGAGCCCTTCGACCACCGCCTTTACCACGTCTTACGTGCCCTTGATAAGGACGGTGATGGCGTCGATACTGTCACCAACTACTCTATCCCCCTATCTCTCTCTCTCTTCCCTCCTCCCCTTCCCCCTCCCTAAGGTTTTGATCATTGTCCTTGACTAACATCGAAGCACCACGGCAGCTCCACCGCCTCCACCACTGCTCCTCACATTTTGAGGGGCGACCTTCATTGTCGAGGTCACTTGGAAGAGGTAAACCAGCTCATCACCTAGATCAACAACATCTCTGTTCGCGCCCGCCATAATGCTGTCAAAACCCTAGGCTTCGCCTCCATCGCCTTCGACACCACGCTCTTCGAGGCCTCAATGGATGCTGCGACGAGATCGAGCACTCAAATTCATCTGACTTTCATCGAGTAAATGGTAAATCTCCTCTTCTCTCTTCGTTTTGGGTTGGTAAATGGTAATTCTCTTTGTGCACATTTTGTATTCTATATTTTTTTTCTTTAAATTTTTACCTAGCGCATCGTGTGGGTTCCTACACTAGTACATTATATAAACCATGCTATGACTTTATTAGAAGATGTCATGATCTTATTAAAGCCACATCAGAACATTAATTAAGAGAGCCAAGGTGTCATGTGCTTTGGAGTAAGGTTGAGAGTTGTAGTAGAGGTCCGTACATGGTGAAGTTACAGTCGAGCCAGGCGGTCGTGAAATCCTATTTGATCGTGTGTTGGAGTTCTTCCATATAGACTAGTTTCTTGGTTTTATGTTCTTGGCCACTCGTCATGAATTTGGTGCTTTGTGTTTTTCATAAAGAGATCATCTTTGTACTCCACCTTCGATATTAATAAAAGTCTTCACTCCGTCTTCACTTGTGAATATAGGCTATTGGCCGAACCACATAAATTTTGGTGTGTTCTTTCCTTTTCTTTTCTTACATTATTTTTCTTTGGATATATTTTTCGTCGTTTTGCTTTAACAAGAATGATGGTGTTAGAGTTATTATGAAGTGTAAAAAAGATACTATGATCATAGAAAAAAATGTGGATGGAGGGTGCATGCATCTTGGAATGCATATGAGGAATGTTTTCAAATAAAATCTTTATAGCCTGAGTATAAGTGTGGTAGGCAATTCAAAAACTATCCAGCCACTTCACCACAGATTGCAAGTAAACATTTGGAGCATTGAGAGATGATCCTACATGGGGGACATCAGCAATGAAGAAGACAGTGAGGAGGGAGTTGTGTATTGATGTCTCTAAGAGCCAAATATATAGAGATAAAGAAAGGCAAAGGAGTTTATAGAGGGATCACAAAGAGAGCAGTACATGAAATTGTGAGATTATTACAATATCATCGAGGCCAGGAATTCATGAAGTCTTGCTTTTTAACATGTGGAAAGGCCTCATCTTGAGTTAACCCTAGTATATTAGAGGATCTTTGTATTATATGATGCTTAAATAAAAGGATTAAAGGAAAGATGTAGGCCTATCATTGGTATAGATGGTTGTTTTCTAAGGGAGCATTTAGTGCACAGCTTATAGTGGTATTGGTAGAGATGGAAATACCTAGATGTATCCAATTGTGGCTGTTGTTGTGGAAGCTGAACTGAAGGATTCACAAAATTCGTTTTTGACCAATGTGCTATAAGCCATTGGATTGGCAGAGGCTTAAGGATGGACTTTCATATCTGACAAACAAAAGGTAAGAAGTTTGTTAGTTAGTTTTTATCTGTTAAGTATTTCATTCAACACAATAATAAATTAACATTTAACATAATAAATTAATTGTAGTCTACTAGCTTTTATTTACTTTGTTATTAAATGTTTTAGTGTCTGGTAGAGGTTTTTGATGGCTTACTTCAAGGAGTGGACCTTAGGTTTCATGTGCAACATATATACAATAACTTCAAAGAACAATTGATCGAAGAGCAAAAGAGGCATGAAAATTGGCAATACTGGATGAAAAGAAACAACCTATTATGATTTGATGGAGAAGAGTATAATGAAAATGATGGCAAGATTTCATGAGAAAAGACAATATATCAAAAAAAAACAACCTGGTATACTATGCCGTAAAGCGCAAGCAAAGTTATAAGAAATAAAAGAAAAAGCTAGACATTGTGAGCCACTGTAGGTTTCGGAGAAACTATTTATGAAGTTCATTGCACTGGAAGGCAATACAATGTTAACTTAGCAGTATCAACTTGTGAATGCAGACAATGGGATGTGACTAGGATTCCATGTAAACATATTGTCTCTGCTACATACAAGCAAAGATGGATCCCAAGGTGTTTGTTCACAATTATTTTCTAAAAGTGACTCATATTAGAACATATAGCCACATGATCCTGCCTATACCTAATTCTTTAATGTGGCCTAAGATTGGGATTGAGGCTATAATGCCACCTCCATAAAGTAAGAAAGAAGGCAGTTGATGAGCCCAAAAAGGTAAAATTAGCAGAGGAGGTAAAAAAGTATAGATATAAGAAGCGTAAAGAGTTTGGACACAATACTCAATGTTGCACTAATATTGCATCGAGAGATTGAGGAAATATGTGGCGAGGGAACAAGTAGAAGCAGGGGAGGGAGACTACCAGTGAATCAAAGAGGGATACCACTAGTGAATTGAGGAGGGAGACCACCAGTGAATCAAACCACTACTGACTCGGGGAGGCAAATCACCACTTGGGAGGGGTGGAAGAGCACCAATAAGTAGAGGGGAAATCAATACTGCTTCCAGGAGAGGAAGGGTATCACTTGGGAGAAGAGAAAGATCAATGAGTAGAGTTGGAAAGGTATTAACTGGGAAAGGTAGGGGGTCCATGCAAGATTCTTCCACTGATTAGCACATACTATTTAATATATTTGTTGCAGCTGTAAGAAATATGCAATTATTATCTAATCGAGCTAGTGCAACAAGCGGTGAAGCATCTAAGACAAATAAAGGATCAGTTAATTATAACGAGATTGGGACAGGGGTTAGCATCAATGTGGCCTTATAGGCTAGTATATTTCTAACCATATTACTTATTAGTAGCTGATGATCTAGCTAATTCTTATGTATCTATATATATTTGATACTTTCTTATAAGGAATCATTAATAGAGGGATAGAAGAGCAGCTTCTTTCCTAAAGCACTGGGATCCAAGGAATTTAAGAATCTACCAATAAGCCAACTTAGTCCAGGGGCAACTCACAAGTGATTTTTTGTTGTTTTCAAGCCTCAGAGATACTACTACAAACCATGTACCAGTATTTAACTCATTCTAGCATTTTGTATTTTAGTTCCACTTGTTTAAAGACATTGCCAAAAGTATATAGTTGAACAAGTTACTATCATTTTGTGTTGGTTCAGCTTGTTGTAAGCCATTACTATAACTATGTCTTATAACTCAAGTTAGATCATTTTGTATTTGGTTCAAGTTGTTTGAAGGTAGTGCTTAACTTGGAGATTGAAGAAATTAGATCATTTTGAATTTGGCTCAAGTTGTAGAATGGCAGTGCTAAACTGGAAATTGAAGAAGTTAGATTTCTTAAATGTTAGTTACTTCTAATTTCTCTTGAATATGTGAGACCCCAGGATTTGGAAGAAGTCCTATATATAAGGTATAATAGAACCAAACCTCTTAACCTAGCTATAACATTTTGGTGGTGGCTAGGCCCAAGAGGTTAAGAGAGTTAAGCGTGCTAGGACTAGAGTAGTCTTAGGAATGGGTGACAACTTGGGAAGTAGGGTGTCACAGTTGGTATCAGAGTCAATTACCAGCCGAAAGTGTGAGATGAGTCTCGGCTGAGCCAGGTTATAGAGCGGGCAGAGCAAGGCTCTCTTGCTGATGACTGTTGTGAGTGGAGCGCGGCTCCGCACAAGGTCGGCTAAGGCTAACGAGACGAGTCTCACATCGCATGGTACTTGTGAGTGTGTCTGAGCCTGACGAGGACGTTAGGGCTTAAAATGGGAGATAATGTGAGACCCCAGGATTTGGGATAAGTCCTATATATAAGGTATAATAGGACCAAACATCTTAACATGGCAATAGCATTTTGGGTGGTGGCTAGGCACAAGATGTTAAGAGAGTTAAGTGTGTTAGGACTAGAGTAGTCCTAGGATGGGTGACCCCTGGGAAGTAGGGCGTCGCAGAATAAGTTAGAGCTGTGTTTATTTATGTTGAATGTTAGTTCAACTTGTTAATTTCTCTTGAAACAAATTGAAGCTGCGTGTTTATTTCTCTTGAATGTTAGTTCTCTTGTTAATGTATAGCTTCTCTTGAATGTAATTTCTCTTGAAATATGAACATGTTAGTTCTATTTTTACATAGCAGTGTACCTTACATAACAGAGCGATTAATTCTCAGGAATGGTGCATTGTGTTTATTGTGGTTTAGTATATGTATTTATTGCATAGCTGCACACTAGGTAATGTGCAATTACAACGCACATTACTAAGCATGTGTCACGCCCCGGGCCCTCGTGGGAGCCTACCAGGCACGTGCACAGACCCGCCGTGTACCACACAAGCAAACACAATGTACACAAGGCGTCTACAACAACGAGAATCCAATAGAATAAGGAATACATCCTAAACAAGGTGATCAGAGCGAGAACATATTTCTACAACTAAATCAAGATCAACACAACTAACATCTCAAGATATACAATAAAATTATACATCTTAACAATACTAGGAGATCACTCCCTAGAAACAACTATACACCTTTCATACAAAATACAATGAAAGGACATCATGGTATGCCTACAACAACAACACCGTAGAGGCTCTAGCTAGCTGCTAACCCCTCGCCGCGATCCCAAGCCTCTCCTGCTGCGGAAGGCTCTGAAATAAAAACCCAACAACAATGGGGGTGAGAACTATTAATCAATAGTTCCCAGTGGGTAAGCCGCCGAGAGTGGCGAATTACACCGCTAGGTCAACTGAGGCAAGATAGTATGACAGAAACATAAAGCATAAAGTTAAATGCTAAACAGGTAGTTCTACAACTATCATGCCTCCAAAGACTAAATCATCTACGTGAACATGAATATGCTCTATTGTCATAAGCTCAACATTTAATTACCAAATTACATGCATGTCAAATTAATGCCATAGATACTAGTAATAAAGATTTTCTTTATTATCGTCATAACACCATGCCTCTATACTAATCATCATGAGTATAGGATAATGCCACCACGGATGCCCATGCAAGAATGACTAATACAATTGTCCAACTAGGTTGCGTGCATCCAAAAGAAGTCAAGCTAAGTAATGCCATGATTACGGTTAAAATAGCCTCTTACTATATGAATGTTCACCTTTGCATAAAACCATAACTATGTAGTCATAAAAGAGTACAATAGAGGGATGTTCACTTGTGCCGAGCCTAATGGCTCCGTGGTAGTCAACACCTCACGCTTTGGTGAGCCTTACCCACGGCGGTTCCATTTCGGCGCTCTCTTTAACACACGGACGAAATAACTGTCGCGAGGCCAACTCCGGAGTGCCGGCTTGTAGGGAGCGACCCTCACAAGCATGTGTAAACGAGCATAGTGGCTAACAAGCAACAATCAACCATATCATATCATTCGTCATGTCTATAAACATGGAAAACCAACTAATGTCCAATACTAGGTCATAATGTCATTCTTGTGATTCATCTAAGTGGAATGTCATATGTTTAGTTTCACATTATGTCATCATATTATGTTTTCTACATTCAATAGCCAATATGCTAAAGGTCAACCATATCATGTTGTTCTCAAATTGTCCTTTGGTATGTCCCTACCAATATGCACATGTCTCTAACATGTAACTGTTCATCTCTTTGTTTACTAAGTTCATAAACCAAATTGTCCTTTGGTATGTCCCTACCATGCATTATTCTAATGCTATATATCATGCATTCTACAAATGCCCAATCCATGCATTATTCTATTGCCACATATCATGCATTCTACAAATGCCAAAATCATGCATTACTCTAATGCCATATATCATGCCATGTATGAGCTACACTAACCTCTATTGCATAGAGTATAAAGCTATCATGCAAGTATCCCTTAGCCAAAAATTCACATTTAACCAATTACAATTTTCACATACAACTAGAATCTCTTTCCTCATGTCTTAAACATGGAATCATTTCCACGACCAAAAGGTCGAGCCAAAAGCCAACGATGCCCGTCAAAGTTGCTCACCTAAATGAGGTGCAACAACTTATCCTGCATATGTCATAATTTCTCTTTTCTCTATACAAGCATACTTTGGTATGCTAAGAGAGTTCACTAGTCCACCACTCAAGTAGTGTCTCATATGATGCTCATCTCTAGCATGCATAACATACTTAGCATTTCCTAATGCATCATTACACTAATAGTGCAAATACCCTAGCATGCATAATATTCTCATAATGCCATACTATATGAAATATGCATTTTTCATAAATAACTTGCATGTCTCATGCAATCACAATTATCATCATGCCATAATTATTATAATTATGCATGTAATCAATCCTATAACAAGATAGGAGACATAGGGGGAGTTCACCCATTTCGGTGAGGTCAGACCCACCGGATACCCGTCGAAACCTCGCAGTACTTCGAAACGAAGTTGTCCCCCGAGCTTCTCATACCCTAAGATAATTTTCCAAGGGGTTAGGGGTATCGAACAAGCAAATTCGAAAACCACCAAAAACTATGAGGTAAAAGGGTGAAAAATACCTTGAGCAAGTAAAACTTGTTCTAAGTCCAAATTGAGGTTAGAGATCTTCAAATCCAACCTACAACGACATTCTACACCCATCAAAACCACCTCAAGAGCTCTCATTCAAGAAACCCCAAATAAAACCCTAATTTTCAAGAAACTAGGTTTTCTAAGCAAATCTCATGTAAAAATCACAAATAGAGGTTGTAAGAGAGTTTACTAACCTCAAATCAAGCTTCCAACCGGGCTTACACAAACTAGGGTTGAAGCTAGGCCCACCAACAAGCTCTCCTCAAAAGCCACGAGCTCCTCTAGCAAGCAACAAGCAAAAGGAGAAGAGAAAATAGATCAAAACCCAAGATTTCAAGGGTTTGGGAGAGAAAATCTAGAGAGAGAGAGAGGGAAAACCCTACCTCAACTCCTTCTCCTCCATCCTCAGCCAAAACAGCAAAAGAGGGGTGAAGGGGTAAGTTATAATAGATGTAACAATATCCCCAAAAGCCCTTCCAAAGAACAAAATTGCAAAACTGCATAAGGTGCACTCTGCAGCACTGTATACCGGTATGCGCATGTGTATACCGGTATACTGTACAAATTCTGCAAAACCCGAGCCTCGGCCAGCAAGCTGCGCAACCACATTCCGGTATGCCAATTCTAGTACCGGTACTAATCACTTTAGTACCGGTATGCGAGTTGCACATACCGGAATGCCAACCTATTCCGGTATCCGCTGCCGAATTCCGCAGAACCCGAGAGCTGCGCACAACCAGTCTTCACTGGATTCCGGTATCCCTAACCCAGATACCGGTATGCAATGCAAAATCTGCACTTTTGCAGATTTTGACTCCCGGAGTCCATTTTCGCACTTTTCAAATCCCGAAAACACTCCGAAGCTCACCAAACTCAACTCAAAACTCCTAAATAGTAGAAGCCACTATTCTCTCACTAGAACTCCGCAATTTGCTAAAGTTCAGTGTACTACAGCATGTCTCACCTTTAGGTAACTACAGAGCACATAAAGACACTACAAAAATTGCAAAGACTTATAACTCAAGTAACTTGCATGATATATTGCATATCATTATATTAAATAATAAGCCACTCATTTGGAAAACAAAAAGGTGGCATGCATAACATCAGTTCAAAGTACCAAACATACATAATATCAATCGATTCATATTAGTAGATACTACAATAAAACAATAAGCACTGTAAAGATAAGAAGCAGATAGTGTTTGTGAATCATGTGATTGTCTTTCTCATTTATCTTTATCAAGAAAAATGCCATTTTTGATATTAGCCTATCCATTTCCTCCCGAAGTGCCTTCCTCAAAGTTTCAACGTCTGTCAACTGCTTAGTAAGAGCAAAGTTATCTTCAATAGTAGTTGAAACTTCATTTTCCAAAGCTCTTACTTTCTTTTTCAAACGGTTTATTCGTGGACTTGATGATGTGTTCTTTTTCTTGTTCACATATCTCTGGATCATGCCAATGAAAAAAAAAAAAGCTGTTTCTCTTGTAGTTTATGCAGTCATAAACCCGTCGTCCAGGAATATCAATTGTTAATGATGTCCTCAAAGGAGCCTTTAGTCCACAAAAGCAAAGAGAATTGTCCACATTGAATTGACCTCTAGGCAACTACTAGATGAAGAGGCAGCCATTTTGCTGCAGCCAAAGGTAAGGAAAAATATTATAAAATGAGGATGCGACTTAATATAATAAGAGAACCAAATTTTCATTCTTAAATTGTATACTTCAAAAAAAAAAAAATTAATTGCAAGGAAGGAAAAACATACATTATTTATGTATTTGGAGACCACAGGAGCATGTCCTAGCTCCAACGACTACAGTGATGGTGCTGCTGGGAGGGGAAGGGGATGGATTAATAGTTGAAACGTGAAAGAGAGAAGAAAAAGTGGAATGCAACATTTTGGAGGAAAAAGAATGGTATTTTTGGTATATCTACTAATAAAGTATGAGAAGTAAACAAATCAATTACGGAACCATGACGACGGGGGCCTAAGTGTCACGCCTCAGATTATAGCAGAACCCGGGCTCGCCAATAGATCCACCATACGCACAGAAAGCCCCGTGCATAGAAGCGATATAACCTGCACAAACAGTACTAGAGGCTACAACTGGCAAATATCAGAGCTGAAAATAAAATTAGTACATCATTAAAGTAATATTGTACATACAACAACTCCAAAAATAGGTACAATAACCACCTCTATAACAGCTGAAATAAAATACATCAAGTTGGCAATGCAGTCCCAAGTATGTACAGAGTACTATCCAAAATTAGCCTCTAATGGGTCCTCCACTATCTCGGTTGACATCGGAAGGAGACGCTAACTAGCCCGCAATCCCTTTACCTCAATCAGAAGCAGCGGCAAAAGGTGTAGAAGGCTCTACAATAAAAGAACAACAATGGAGGGCGTAAGAACTACTAAAGCGAGTATTCCTCAATGGGTACCGTCATCGATGACAATGACCTACCCATTAGGCCTACTAGAGGCATAAGAAAAACTATTGAATGAAAGCCGAATAACTAAATAACCGTGGAAAAGAAACTACCTCCACTATGCCTCTATACTACTAATTGTAGAAATGGATGCATCATGTAAGATATGCGTCAACTAGCTACAATAGTAATGACATTAACCCAGTCAACCGACTGGCTCAAAAGTCCAATCAAGCCCATGCTAATCTCATTTCTGATCCTTAGCAAAAATCCGGTGGGTTACCAACGTGAAAATAATATATCAACTAAATCCACCCGCCTATCTCCGGAGTGGCACTCGAGAGAAGCAACCTGCTCGAGGATCAAAGTAACTAGGTCAAGCATACTATACTGCTGCAGGCTATAATCGATGAACATGATCAAACAGAGTATAATAACCACTAACAAAATGTCCTCGACACAATCCGATGCAAATAATATGTCCCCTACCACCGTCCAAACACACAGCTAAGGTTGTCACGCCCCGATTTCACAGTGGAAGCCCACATGGACATCAAAAGACCCGCCAAACAGACGGAGTTTTCTCTATCTGAACGAAGCGTTAACAAAACAGAACAGTAGAAAACCAATTCTAATCCCAGAATCAGTAACGAAATAATTTTTAGAGTTTACAACTAGCATCCAACATATATCAGAGCACTATAAATAACAGTAAAACTACTATACATCATTGTACATGAAATCACAACTCTAAAATATAAATATACAAATAAAAGGCCCTCGCCTCCCCAGTCCTAAGGTACAATACATAATCTAAAAACTATCTAGCTGGGTACCGCTCTATAGCTCATAAACACGAGTAGGAGTCACTATCTACGGCGCAATCCCCTTACCTCGAACAACCACCGGCTCAGAAGATCCTAAAAAGTAAACTACAAGAGGGCATGATAACTATTAAATGGCAGTTTCCAGTGGGTACGATCGGCGACAACTACGGCCTTCCTACTAGGTTTACTAGAGACAAGAATAGAAAAGATTAGTAAAGTATACTATCAAATGAGCCATAGAGTATAATATGAACAAATATACTTTTACTAACTATCATGCCCCTAAACATGTATATTATCTATCAGGCTTCTATAAAAGTATACTATCTATCATACCTCTATATATGTAATGAATAGGAAAGGAAGTGACTAAAGCATAAACCAATATTAATTCTAGTAAATAAATGCTATAAAGGTACTCAATCTCAACGACCGACTCAACAGTCCGATTAGCTCCGATACCACTCCCGCAGGTGGTCCATCTTCCCAAAGGCAAATATCTCTGCTAAGTCACAAGCTAGCGCTCTGAAGCGGCACTCGTAGGGCAGCGACCCCTAATGAGTATCATAGCATATCTCTATCAAGCTCAATGTGGCTCTGCAGGCTATAATCTATACAATGATCAAAATCACAAGTCACTATACTGATACCCTCGGCTTACTCATAGAATATCCACTACTCATATGGCATAATAGCAGAATCATATACTTTTCAATGTCCAAAACCTATCCACTACAGCCGCGCTAACTCGCGACATCCATCACGTGTATCATAGCCTGAACAATGCAATAGTCAGTGTATGTCTCGTAATTCTATGCTCGTGATGTACGATGACTCTTCTCGGCCTATTGTAATATATGCAATATAAATAGTAGTAGGAACCTAATACTATAGGTAACACAACCTATTACTCAAATAATCTAGCATAGAATCATCCAATATAGTTTGCATGTTGAGAAGGTTATCTCTACAACAAAATCATATATACTAGCATCTACATATGTTACTACCAGCACAATCATCTACCTCTTAATATCTAAAACTGATCTACTACCACTGCGCTAACTCACAACATCCATCACATGTATCATAGCGTGTACAATGCAATAATCAAGGTATTTCTCACAATCTGTGCATACAATGACCGATGGCCCTTCCCGGCCTAACCTAACAAATGCAATATAATACAAAAGTAGGAACTTAACAATCCATGGTAATTCAACCTACTATCCATATAATCTTTCCAAGAATCATCATCACATGCCAACATCCTACGGTCACTCTGATACAAACATCCGAACATATTATATAACATAGTCAACATATATATATCTATATATATATATATATATATATATATATATATATATATATATATATATATATATATATATATATCTATATATATATATGAGTGCAACTACTATACTCTTATGAGTATAGTAGCTGTTGTACTCATAAATTTTTAGCCATCAAATCTGCTTCAAGATCTGTGCAGATCTGATGGCTAATTCATCCCAGTTAATCTCCCCAATTAACTCTTCCACCCTAATTAACTCTCTCAACTAATGTCTCCGATTAACCCTTTATAATCCTTGTACAATAACCTATTCTCCTCTTCCTCCGGCACCGCCGACGCCCATCCCCACCACCGCCGCCACTCCAAACCCCCTACTCCAACTTATCATTTTGGGGTCGCCCCCTCCCCCCCCCCCCCCCTTCCATGGCGGCGTTGAATGCGGCGAGGATGTCAGAGACGAAGCAAATCCCGCCCAACAGATCTGTTAGGCAGGGAGATGCACCTCGGGTGCCATCCCGGCGGTAAAGTCGCGGGCGTAGTCGAGGTCGGAGGCGAGAAAAGCATAGCACCCTGTTACGAATTTTATATTGGCATATTTCGTGAAGTGAGTCGGAGTCTTGAAGGTTCAAAGAAGAAAAGACGAAGTTTGAAGACTCGAAGACTCGAAGACTCAACGTATGAATTCACGATGCTTGGTAAGTTTAAATAATCTTGATGGTGATTTATGATCATTTACAAGTGTTTGGAAGACATTAGAATAGATAAAAATTGATTTAAAATATAAAAATTAAGTTTTTCAATTTTCAGGATCCGGACCCTGAGGTGAGGTCCGGAACCCGTACGCCTCCTTGGCTGTCACGCAGGGAGGGTCCGGACCCTGAGGCCAAGGTCCGGACTATGAAACGTCTGGAAACTTCAAGGTCCGGACCCTGCATCCAAGGTCCGGACCCCGACCCGTCGCGATTTTTCAAAAATATATTTTTTCAATCCTACTCTGATTCTAATGTCTCCCAAACCCATAAATAAGATGGTAGATTTCTTAAAATCAGTTTTGCAATCCTAATTTGATTCTAAACCTTTTTAAAATCAGTTTTCAATCTTAGTCTATTTCGGATTGCTTCTAAACCTATAAATAAGATGTGGGGATGTCTCTAAAACGTGGTTAAGCATAGATTATCTTTTAGAAACCCTAGAAGCTTGTAGGTAGCCGTTTTCCTCATCTTCTACATCAAGCTTCTCTCAAATTGATTCATGGTGCCCTAGATCTTTAATGTTCTTCTAGAATCAATTTGAGAATTGCTTAGAGATTATTCCCACAGATCTTCAATGATATTCTAAGTAATAAATCATCATCAAGTTTATTGTTCTTGCTCTGGACGGAGTGCGCTCGTGGATTCGGGTGGGCGTCATGGATTCGACGTGTAGAAGGCTTCGTGGATTCGAAGTTGGGCGTCTTGTGGATTCGAGGCGTGACGTTCGTGGATTCGAACGTGGGGCGTGGACAACCCGGTGGTGTGCGCGAGATCCAAAGAAGATAAATGAGAGGTTGAGTCCGTGGAGTCGGTAATCACCTTGTAATCTTTTATTTCTTAGTGGATTGTTATCGCGTGTTGGTCCCGTGGGTTTTTTACTCCTAGTTGGAGTTTTCCCACGTAAATCTCGGTGTGCTATTTTTATTTTCGCACGTATTTTATTGCATCAAGATTTGAAGTTTGGCCGTTATACCTATTCACCCCCCTCTAGGTATTGGTAGTATCTAGATAGATCCTTAGGGCTCCCCCATATCCTACACACCCTGCGACGATGGAGGTGGTGTGGATGTTGTGGTTGTCGGTGATGAGCAGGGAGCGGAGCTCGAAGGAAGCTTTATAGATGGCTTTGAAGCCTATGGAGATAAAAGGGGCGCCGCCGAGCTTGTAGGAGTAGGAAGAGCCGGGGAAGTGCATGTTGAGGACGCAAAAGGAGATTGGGTTGGGGTCGGCAGCAGTGGCACTGCCAGAGAAGGAGTAGTTGGGGGAGAAAAGAGGTGGTGGGCGGCGACGGTGCTATCAGAGGAGAGAAAGAGGTGGGTGCTGTACAATAATTAATTTAGGGGTTAATTGAGAGAGTTAATTAGGGTGGAGGAGTTAATTGGGAGAGATTAATTGGAACGAATTAGCCATCAGATCTGCACAAGATCTGAGCAGATCTGATGGATAAAAATTTATGAGTACAACAGCTACTATACTCATAAGAGTATAGTAGCTGCACTTATATATATATATATATATATATATACACACACACATGATATATACATGCATGCAAGGAAGACATAGGATCCAAATAATCTAGCATAGCTAGATTCCTATTCCAATTTGCATGCATACACAATATATCCATATCTCTACCAATATTCAATGTCACCACATAGCCCATAAGTATATATGTATACACAAATATATACATGTATATGTAAAGAAGACGTAAAAGGAAGTACGCCATTTTTGGCGATATGGAATCCACCTAGCTCGCAAATCCAAGAAAAGAAAAATGATCGTCGAAGTCGCGAAGTGTTCCGCTGCCTCCCCGTCGTACGGCAGCCACTAAGCCCCCAAAATCACCGAAAACTCCCTCGGTGAAAATTCGACAAAATCGGCTCCTGAATCACATATAGTTCCGATTACTAACCTCAACTTCACTAAAAACCTATCAAAATTCCCTCCTCTAGCAAGTACTGTCAAAATCCCATCATAAGTTTATATCTCAAAAATTCGAATCCAAAAATATAATATTTTAATACCAACCTCCAATCCGATGCGACAGAAAATTGTGATCGATTGCCTTCCTGGATCTCGTACAATCCCTTCTCCTCTCTCCCCTTCTCTCTCTCTCAATAACATGAAGGTGAAGAAGAAGAAGGAAAGTGGAAAGGGAGTCCATTTGGCAACCAATACATGCAACAATGTGCTGAAAGGCCCCTAGGCAATTGCGCTTATAGTTTAGCCTAGTTCTGATCTGATACATCTAATTAGAGCCCTTCTGAATGTCCATTTGCGCTCATATTTGATGTACAGACTCAATTAAAGTTAATTAGTAGTAATTTATCTTAATTTTTTAGTTTTGAATCATTTTAGATCACCGAAAGCTCTACCAACTAAAATATTTAACAGATTGCTGTTAGGTTCCGCTTTCACTATTCGGGTATCCAAATGACACGAAACTTTAAATCTGGTCTTAGAAAATTAGTTCTGACAAATTCTCAATTCTCATAATTTTTCTCCACTGTAAATTTTTCAGCTGAAATATAAATCCTATTCCTTATAAGAAGTTCTGAATCTCCTTTTTTATTCTAATTTTACCATAAATCATTCCTAAATTATTATTTTTTACTTTTCTAGGTCCAATAAAAATAGTATCTCATACTATTTTTAGTTACACTTGCTTATATATTAAAAATCTAGTGTACTACATTCCGCCCTCCACGAAACTCAGATTCATATCTCAACTCGACTGGTCAGAGAGGTGAGAATACCGTTCTCACATCATACTCTCGAGTTCCTATTTCGCCGTTCCTTTTCCTCGTGTGCAAAAATATACACTGAAAACTTCTCATATGACATACCCTCTTGCAGCTCACGCGGCTCTCAAATAGAGTCCATCATACCAGGGACTTACCTTACCTTGCAAACCACTTCACCCTTCATATAGGTGAAATAGTCAAGAAAACGCAGTCTCCAACTGCAAGTCCAATTCCCGCCGACGTTCGTCCGCACAGTTTTTCCATCAGGTTTGCGCTATCAATAACTGTTGCTGTGCAACTTCATTGACTCCACCGTGCACTACCTTCCCCTACGTGTTTCGTCCTTTAAAATTCCTAATGCACACTCATAGCATATTCTCCGGGGTCAACACTGTCCTTCCACTACGTGGTGTTGATCAGCAAAGAATGAGCCGACTTGTCAAATGGTCCACCACCACCCGTATTGCATCATGGCCTCCTAATGATCAAGGCAATCTCACCACATTGTCCATCGCAAGATCCTCGTCATAGTCAACTCTGTCATCCGGCCCGACACTTAGACCAGCCTCCCCTCTTGAGGCTGCCATCCACAACTATCCCACACAATGCTACCACCATTCGCTACATGAGAAGAATGGTCAATACTTACTCCTCACTATAGATGAAAAGATCCCATGACCTATGACCTCATTTAGGCTTACCGCCGTATGCCTTAATCAGTACCAGGCAGCGTTCCCACACTCGCAGGTACGGGTTCACTCCTCACGTGGTAGAATCTCTATTTGGAACTTCTGCACACACTCCAAACAAAAGTGGTCAGAGAGCTCCACACTACTACCAATTTGCACATAATTCACCATGTTCCTGGGTCACAGCTCGAACTACCATCCCGACCGCACATCCCAGCCAAGCCCTATCCTTAGGTCCCGCGCTGCTGTCATATAATACCGACTGTGCCTGTCCCTATGACCCCAGGCCCACAGTCCTCACATGGTCCAAGCACGGACAATCACTAAGCAATGCCCTCTACCCATTGCCATGCTACCAAGATGCTCCCGGTGTAATACGTCTCGGCCGTCTCACTCTTAGGTACTCACTTGAAATTTACCTCACAAGAAGGATTCGCGATTTAATCCGAATAATCGAATACCTAGCTTGTATTCCTTGAACCCGAGGCTCCACTCTACCGAGCAACAACTCCACCGGCCACTAGGCACATGGAAGGAACTAACAGCCTATCCAACAGTCCTCGGCTTCCTTCACACTTGGCCAATGCCCAAGTGCTATAGCCAACGAACCCTCATTGGGTGAACTTTCAATCCGTGCCCCACGGGCAACTCTGCAATCGAGCGCCTCTATGCCTCTATTCTTACTTGCAATGACCACAATCACTTAGCAATCCTACTTCAACATGCCTCACCAACCAGGTGCGCTCCTTTATTTTGAGCTGCAGTATCACAAGGCTATCTAGGTTTAGCGGTTGACGCACCAGTTCTATAGTACGAAATCATTCCCATTACCAAACTGCCAAAGGGTTTCCAAATTAGAGCATGATTCTATGTCATTTATCTCTTCGTACACATGATCACTACCATACCTGTCACGCCCCGGGCTAGTTCTAAATGCGGAAAAACGTGCTAATTTTTTTTTTTTTAAAAGCCTAGCCCGCGCCACGTACAGACCCGCCACAAATACAGGGTCCACTGTACACACGGACAGAGCCTCCCCTGTATTTGCACGGCGTACACAACAAACAACAGGATCACAACCACTATTCATTCACCACACAACAATCACATCACAAACATGATTCATACAGCTAACCGTCCTTAAACCTGTATGAATCTAAGCAAATCCTTAGGCGAAGGATGATGCGATGCACAAGTAACAGTCATTCTAGAAAACTGCTTCTTACCCAGAAGCTTTCTTTGAAATCCTAATTTCAAACATCCAAGAATCATTTGGAAACCGTTCTCCACACGAGAACTCTCTTTTTAAATCACAAAAGCCGAACGATCGGAAATCCATTTGAAAACTATTTCCCACACGGAAACCTTATTTGAAAGCGCTACCACGAGGGGTAGAAACCAAGACGTGCAATAAAAGCCACAATGATAGAACAAAAGTATCGACACCCTCACATGGAAACTACACCAAAATCACAAGATCTAAACATGCAAGACAATCACATATGAATACTAAATAGATCCACAACACATAAGCATGCTAGATAATATCCAAAAGGTAACTGAACCACAATCACATCTAACAGATAAGGGTAGGGTGATAACCAAATCTGGGGGAGTAGCCTCACAAGTCGGAACCTCTAGAGCTACTATCTAGGCGTGCCTCGCAGCGTCCCGACACTCACCACCCTGCTCACCTGAAAACAACAACGAGGGCGGGGGGGTGAGAACATGTAAACATGTCTCTCCTCCCAGTGGGTACCGCAAGCCGACGAAGGCGAGGTGTACACACCGGCACGAGGGTCAACAAAAGCTAGATAAGGTATACAGTAGCACAAGTAAGTATGAGGCTGACATACAACTGAAACAACTATACTACTGTAAGCAACTAGTGTATGCATCAATGGAGATAACCACAAGGTAAACCCAATCCATAGTCACCGGGACGTATCCCTGGCACTGTCACCTGCTCAACACTCGGCACATAAACCTTCTGGACGCACTACGTCAAGGCTCACGGGTCGGCACAAACTCAACAACCCTTTTTCGGAAAAGAACACCCCTAGGCGGTGGATCAGACTGCTGGTGTACGTGAAGTGCTAGAAGAGCTGTGACGATCGATGCTAATGCTCAATCCACAGAACGACAACGAGCCGTGAAGCAACTAATAAACCACAACGAGGATCGCTCGGAACAACGACGATCACCACCGACCAACTAGGTCGTCACAATAATCATAGAAACCACAACTACTCTACTATCCAAGCACGCATAAGTAGAGTCAACGGGAGTCAAGTGAACTAATAACTGAATGCAAGAGAAGGGTTAGAAAGGTATCACCGTAGTCCACTGAACCGACTCCGGATCGAAGTACCCACCTGTCGAAATGCTCAAGCCTAACTCCGACGGCTCTCGGGAAACGCGACAGGACCTACGAAAGGCTCACACAGTCAAGGTCCACCAAGTCGACGCTAAACACAAAGCTCTCACATTCCCGAAACGAACGGATCGCCCGGAAACCCACCGGGACGATCCCGAAACCACACTAAGCCCCAGAGGGGTACCAAACAGCCAACCAAGTCCCTCGCTGTCCCCGAACACACAAAACGAGGTGGCGGGACAGCGAGCACAAGCTCGGGGTGCCACGACTACAAACGCACCCGAAAAGGCTTCCCGGGTTCCCCAAAAATACCGAATTGGCACCGGAACCCCTCCGTCACTCATCCGCTGTCCTCGGAACTTCGGGACAGCGATGAGGAACAGCCAACAAGGCTAAACGACAAAGCCAAGTCGCTTGCGAAATCGGCGAGCGAGTCGCACAACTAGAAACGCGCGTTTCGCCGATTATTTCATCGAAAAACGCGTCGGAAACGAATTCAAAACTCCGCGAAGGGCGAGAGGGTTGGACAACCAGTCCACAGGGCCCCAAAGACCATACCCTTGCTGCCCACAGTGTCGCAACGCTGCCACAAATGCCAAAGTCCACAAACAAGCAACTTATACATACATACAAGCACTAAACAAAGCCGATCGAGCAAACCGTACATCCGCACGACCTTCCGCAAGCACCAGCGGATAGGTAACGATGTCACGGAGACCGTGCTCACAGCCCCACTATGACAGGACTAGTCGCAAGCACAGTAAACCCATAAAAACAGTGAGCACATGCAATAAGCAAGCATAATTAAGGCCGTTCGAGCGCTCCGTTCGTCCGCACGACCTTCCGCAAGCACCAGCGGATAGGTAACGACGTAACGGAGGCCGTGCTCACAGCCCCACTGCGACAGGACAAGTCGCAAGCTCAGCAATTGCATAAAAACAGAGAAACATACAATGCAAAAGCTCGACATCGGCCGAACAGCGAAACGGCTCAACCAAAACCAATTCTAAGGTGAGCATGCTGATCAGCGCGTCGTCGCGATCATCGTGCTCACCTTCCCGGACTTTGGGAGGCATCGGGGAGCTCAAACACTCCAAAACAGCCAAAACAACGCAAAAAGGGACCCCGGCCGGAGCAACCAGCTCCGGCCGGCTGCCGGCCGGCATGCACGGCCAGCGGCGGCCAGGAGAGGATGCGGGGGAGGTGAGGAAGAGGGTGCTCACCTCAGCCGGCGGCGGGAATCGGCGGCGGCGGCGCGGGGAAGAGACCCACTCTCGGGTTGGCTACCCGAGGCTAGGGCACGGTGGCGCCGGCAACGAACGGCGGCGGCGGCCGGCGGTGACGCGAGCACCGGCACGAGGGGGTCGCCGGACATCGTCCTGCCGGTGACCGCGACAAAAACAACGGCGGGCGGCGGCGGCGGAGCAAGCTCGGCCGCAGTTGCCCAAGGTGCTCAGCCTCAACCCGCGGCGGCCACGGCGGCGCTCCGGCGGCACGGCGACGGCCGGGGAGGTAGGAGGCGGCGCCGGAGGACCCAAGGGCGACAGCACTCACCTCAAACGGTGACGGGGTGCGGCGGCGGCGGCGTAGGGGAGAGCCCTAGCTCCGGGAAGGCTCTGCCACACCTACTCCGGCAAAGAACGGCGGCGGCGGCGGTCCGGACGGCGAGCACCGGCAAGCTGGCGTCGTCGGACGTCGGGTAGGGGGCGGCCGCGACAGAAACAACCGGCGGTGGCGGCGGCGGAGCAAGGCTGGCCACAGCTGCCCAAGCTGCCTCTACCGAGGCCGCGGCGGCTCCGGCGGCGTTCCGGCGGCACGGCGATGGCCGGGAAGGAAGGGGTCGGCGCCGGAGGACCCGAGGGTGACGATGCTCACCCTTCCAAGCGTCGGGAGGCGGTGGCGGCCTGGGCTCACACAGCTCGGCCAGCTGCTGTCCAAGCAGCAGCTGCAGCAGCCTGGCGGCGGCTCCGGCGACTCTCCGGCGGCACGGCGGCGACTCCAGCGGCCCAGCCACCTCAGGGGGAGCTCAAGCGTGGGTTCCTCCTGGGTGCTCACCTCAGAGAAGGAGAAGAAGAAGAGGAAGAAGAAGAGGAAGAAGAAGAAAAAGAGAGGAGGAGATTGTCGGGGCAGCGCCGGCCAGAGGTGGTCGGCGGCGGCCGGAGGAGCTCGGGGAGGAGAGCTAAGGGGCAGGGGGAGAGGAGGCTCTCATCTGGGGCTGAGGAAGAAAGAGGGAGAGAGAGGGAGAGATAGGGAGTGAGAGGGAGTGGGAGGGAGTGGTTCAACCACTCTCAACCACTCTCAACCACCCTCACAAATGCACAAAAGCCCCTAAAAACCCCTCAATTCACCCCTGGGTCCCCCCCCACAGCAGGTACAAGAGCCCAGACACCCCTCCACATTCGAACTCACGCGAAAAGGTGCGAGAAACGGGGTCCAGATCGCGAAACAACAAAATGTGACTTTCGACCTCTCGGCGAAGAAGATGGAAGATCTCTCAAACCGTCCGTCGCATGTCGACACGGATCGCACCATCGCGTTCAGCACTGCCTAGACATCGAATCTACCATTTTGGATCGTCAGATTCGGACTCTGGATCGAGCCGTTAAGCCGTTCTCTCTCCGCGACAAAACTCCAAAAGCAATAAAACACCAATAAACAACTTATATACATATATATACATATATACCTGTATATATATACGTATACAGATCGAAAATACAGTATCAGGGGAGAGGAACACAGAGAATTTTAATTTCCAAAATTCGAATTCTCACAATACTCCTACCTAACAAGAAGTTTCGTCCCCGAAACTTACTCACACACCATCCGCGAACAACAGCGGATACCTCTCATGCAAAGCAGACTCCAGCTCCCAAGTAGTCTCGCGCTCCTCGGGACTCGTCCACCGTAGTCTCACAAACAGAAAGCTCCGGTTTCAACTGCTTCACCCTGCGAGCCAAAAACCTCAAAGGCACCTCACCGCAGCTGAGGTGCTCCCTCAGCTGTACCGTTGTCGGGCCGATCACACGACGCTCTCTCACGTCAACCAGACAGATCAGTGATCGACAACTACTTCCACACAACGCCTCGCACGGTGCCAATCCAACGCTCGCATGGAAGCTGTCGCAGAAGGCGAACTCCACCAAGAAAAGGTCCTGAACCAACCCTCACCAAGATCCAAAACGCACGCTCGGAGCATATCCTCGAGAGTCTGGAAGACTCGCTCCGACTGCCCAACACTCTGAGGGTGGTAACTGAGCTGAAGTCGAACTCCGTCCCCAGTGCCTGCTGCAAGCTCCTCCAGAACTGGGAAACGAAGTGAGAACCCCAATAAAAAACGATCGACACTGGCACTCCAAGCAGCCTGACGATCTCAACCAAGTAAAGCTGCGCCCGTCGATCCCGAGACTAAGTCGAGTGTACCGGTAGGAAGTGAGCTGCTTTCGTCAATCAGTCCACAAAAAACCCAGATCGCAACATGACCTCGCTGAGAACGAGGCAACCCGGTGACGAAAACTATGGTGATCTGCTCCCACCTCCCTACAGGTACAAGCAACGATCGAAGCTTCTCTGCTGATTGCTGACGCTCAGCCTTCACCTGCTGACACACCAGGCACAGTGCCACAAGCTGAGCTACATCCAGAAACTCTGCCTCAAGTCGCGGTACATCTTCGTCCCTCCAGGATGAACGATGTGCGGCGACCGGTGTGCCTCAGTCAAACTCTCGCCTCAGATCCAGGTCACTGGGCACGCACCTCCGTCCACGAAGGAAACCATCAGCATGTAACTTGAAAACATCAACTCTGCCCTGCTCGGCGACTGCTCGCACTCTCGACAAGTGCGGATCCATCAGCTGCCCGCCGAAAATCGATCCGACAAGGTGGGTTGCACCTCCAAAGTCAACAACTGTGCGATAGCTCCACAAGGTAAAGTCCACAACTCCAGTCGATGAAACTCCACTACCAATCGCTCCTGGTCGGTGATCATGAGAGACCGCTCCTTGAAGAGATACATCAGACTCTGGTGATCCGTGAAGATCTCACAACGCGCACCATACAGGTAGTGTCTCCAAGCTTGAGAGCGAACACCACTGCTGCTAACTCGAGATCGTGCGCCAGATAGGTCTTCTCATAGTCCATCAGCTGGCTCGAAGCATAAGCGATGACCTTCACTTGCGGCACGAATACGCACCCCAATCCTATCCAAGAAGCATCGCAGTAGACCACAAAAACCTCACCGCAGCTGCGACAATGCTAAGATAGGGGCACGAGTCAAACAGTCCATCAGCTCCTAGAAGCTCATCAAACAAGCGAGAGTCTACAGAAACTTCACGCCCTTCCTCGACAGCTTGCTCAAAGGGGCGGCGATCTTGAGAAACCCTCAACAATTCGCCTGTAACAACTCGACAAGCCGAGGAAGCTCTTAACTCTGCCACAGAAGTCAGAACAGGCCAAAACCACTACAGAGTCCACCTTCCTTGGGTCCACCGCAATACCAACCTGCGTCACGATGTGAACCAAGAAAAACTCCTCGAAAAGATCAGTATGTCGTCAAAGGAGACCACGACAAATTGATCCAGGAACTGCCGAAAACCCAGTTCAACAAAACCAAAAAGCTGCCGGGACGTTCGTCAAATCGAACGGCATAACCGTGACCTCGTAACGCCCGCAACGAGTCCGGATGGCCGTCAACGCAACCCCCTCGGCCTTGAGCTTCAGCTAAAGATAACCTGGCTGCCAAACACACTTCGAGAAAATCGAGGCTCCCTGGAGCCGGTCGAAGAGATCAAAGATCTGCGGTAGGGGGTACTAAAGCAACACCGTCAACTCGAAAGGCTCGAACTCACAATCCAACCAACGAAAACCTCGCGAGTCCATCACTCAGGTGCACAGGGCTGCCAATCGCAACAAGCGATAAAAACATCAGTGATGCTGAACATCAGATCCAAAAGGTCGGATACGCGCTCCAAACCAAGACTACACGAAAGTCGCGGCGAAAACCCTGTACGCACACACAAGCACAGAGACCTCGGAGCCAACAACCAGGCTCCTGTCATCCCGAAACCGAGCTAAAAGGGCAACCTGACTCAACCGGAGTCAAACCAACGGCAGTGATGGCAAATCAACTGCGCAAAACCACGCCAGGATTAGCTCAAGGTTCACCACTAGAACAGGGATGACCACCACACAGCTTTCCCGCAAGACGACAAAGAGAGAGAAAAGTCTTGCAAGAGAAAGCACCAACCCAATCCAGAAAGTCCCGAAAGGGATAGGGTATTCCGTCCTAACTTTTGACACTACGTTGTCTGCAGCCAACGTACTTATCAAAAGAAAACAACGAAATATCCCGAGGTCAAAAGCCAACAACCAGTTGGCAACACCACAAAGGTACCGGGTCAACCAACTCAAAAGCTGGACCAAAGCACGCAAAAATCGCCGAATTAACGGGAAAAGCAAACCGACTCACACAACAAAGTCTGCCCTGAGCCAACTCCCTAGGAGTCTTCGGCTTCTCACAACAAACCGACGGCTACAGGCGACAAAGGGTCGTCAATCCACCCGTACCAAAGCGAAGGAAGAACAAAACCAGCGTCGAACGCGGTGAGACCTCCAACAAGAGCCAGGAAGATCTCGCGACAGCACAAAAGCCTACGAATACCACCAGAAATCCCAAAACACACCACTTTAGGCGTTAGGATAGCCGCAAACCAAGTAGGCACCAACAAAAACCCGACACTAAACGGTGTCCACTCAGTCTAGTACACGTCAGTTCGACGCGAGAACTAGCCAAATGTCGAAAGACCAACACTGACGATTCTACCAGCGATACGTCAGAGGGGTAGGCTTCACCGCCCTACCCGACAAAACAGAGGGAAAACACCAAAAGTGCGGTCAAAACCGCTCAAAGCACCGTCTCCGTAGAGACGCTCGCAGAGGCCCTCGTGCTCTACACGAAAAGTGGGGACAGGGCAAGAACAGCCCAACAACAATACAGATCCACCAAGTGACGTCACCCAGCCCACAAGGCTACCACCTGCCAACGAGTGGTACACAGAGGAAAAAAAAACACCCTGCCACTTGGGATCTGTCTGGTACTCCACCACCACTACCAGAAGGAGCACAAGCCTGCGAACCAGGGCAGATCAAAACTCGAAAATCCGCCAAACGCGCTCAGATGCGGCCACCACCCCCAAATACGGGGTCGGCGTCCACACGCGAAACAGCCGACATAGTCGCTGTCATCGTCGCGGTCGTGGCCACAACGGGGTGGGAGCCACAGGAGGGTCTGCAGTCATCGGGGCACTTGGCGAAGGAGTAGGAGGGGCTGGAGCGGCAGTCGCCGTAGCCTGCTGCTGCACAAACTACCGGAACAAGCAGGAACATGCCGGAGAGGGTCGCCAGCTGACCCCTCGCCTCGGCCTCAAGCACACAGGGTACGGTCCACACCAGGCTGTTCGCCTCCTGCCAGCTCCTCACTCGAACCAGCCGCAATAGCCCGAAACTGAACACCAGCAGACGGCTCCGCAGGCGCACGCCTACCACCACGACCGAACGAGGTGGTCTACCACGACCACAAGCCATCTGCAAAACACAGAAACCAGCACAAGAGAAAGGGGTCGGCAACTCCCACAAAACACAAGCCGAAAACAAACCCCTCGAACTCGCGCACCTATACATCCTAGGTCTCCCTATGGGTCAGCCTAACCAGTGGTTCAGTTACAAGTTTATGAATGAATGAGTGTTTGTACCCTTTACGCTCTGATACCATCTCAATCTGTCACGCCCCGGGCTAGTTCTAAATGCGGAAAAACGTGCTAATTTTTTTTTTTGAAAGCCTAGCCCGCGCCACGTACAGACCCGCCACAAATACAGGGTCCACTGTACACACGGACAGAGCCTCCCCTGTATTTGCACGGCGTACACAACAAACAACAGGATCAACCACTATTCATTCACCACACAACAATCACATCACAAACATGATTCATACAGCTAACCGTCCTTAAACCTGTATGAATCTAAGCAAATCCTAGGCGAAGGATGATGCGATGCACAAGTAACAGTCATTCTAGAAAACTGCTTCTTACCCAGAAGCTTTCTCTGAAATCCTAATTTCAAACATCGAAGAATCATTTGGAAACCGTTCTCCACACGAGAACTCTCTTTTTAAATCACAAAAGCCGAACGATCGGAAATCCATTTGAAAACTGTTTCCCACACGGAAACCTTTATTTGAAAGCGCTACCACGAGGGGTAGAAACCAAGACGTGCGATAAAAGCCACAATGATAGAACAAAAGCATCGACACCCTCACATGAAAACTACACCAAAATCACAAGATCTAAGCATGCAAGACAATCACATATGAATACTAAATAAATCCACAACACATAAGCATGCTAGATAATATCCAAAAGGTAACTGAACCACAATCACATCTAACAGATAAGGGTAGGGTGATAACCAAATCTGGGGGAGTAGCCTCACAAGTCGGAACCTCTAGAGCTACTATCTAGGCGTGCCTCGCAGCGTCCCGACACTCACCACCCTGCTCACCTGAAAACAACAACAAGGGCGGGGGGGTGAGAACATGTAAACATGTCTCCCCTCCCAGTGGGTACCGCAAGCCGACGAAGGCGAGGTGTACACACCGGCACGAGGGTCAACAAAAGCTAGATAAGGTATACAGTAGCACAAGTAAGTATGAGGCTGACATACAACTGAAACAACTATGCTACGGTAAGCAACTAGTGTATGCATCAATGGAGATAACCACAAGGTAAACCCAATCCATAGTCACCGGGACGTATCCCTGGCACTGTCACCTGCTCAACACTCGGCACATAAACCTTCTGGACGCACTGCGTCAAGGCTCACGGGTCGGCACAAACTCAACGACCCTTTTCCGGAAAAGAACACCCCTAGGCGGTGGATCAGACCGCTGGTGTACGTGAAGTGCTAGAAGAGCTGTGACGATCGATGCTAATGCTCAATCCACAGAACGGCAACGAGCCGTGAAGCAACTGATAAACCACAACGAGGATCGCTCGGAACAACGACGATCACCAGCGACCAACTAGGTCGTCACAATAATCATACAAACCACAACTACTCTACTATCCAAGCACGCATAAGTAGAGTCAACGGGAGTCAAGTGAACTAATAACTGAATGCAAGAGAAGGGTTAGAAAGGTATCACCGTAGTCCACTGAACCGACTCCGGATCGAAGTACCCACCTGTCGAAACGCTCAAGCCTAACTCCGACGGCTCTCGGGAAATGCGACAGGACCTACGAAAGGCTCACACAGTCAAGGTCCACCAAGTCGACGCTAAACACAAAGCTCTCACATTCCCGAAACGAACGGATCGCCCGGAAACCCACCGGGACGATCCCGAAACCACACTAAGCCCCAGAGGGGTACCAAACAGCCAACCAAGTCCCTCGCTGTCCCCGAACACACAACACGAGGTGGCGGGACAGCGAGCACAAGCTCGGGGTGCCACGACTATAAACGCACCCGAAAAGGCTTCCCGGGTTCCCGAAAAATGCCGAATTGGCACCGGAACCCCCCCGTCACTCATCCGCTGTCCTCGGAACTTCGGGACAGCGATGAGGAATAGCCAACAAGGCTAAACGACAAAGCCAAGTCACTTGCAAAATCGGCGAGCGAGTCGCACAACTAGAAACGCGCGTTTCGCCGATTATTTCATCGAAAAACGCGTCGGAAACGAATCCGAAACTCCGCGAAGGGCGAGAGGGTTGGACAACCAGTCCACAGGGCCCCAAAGACCATACCCTTGCTGCCCACAGAGTCGCAACGCTGCCACAAAACGCCAAAGTCCATAAACAAGCAACTTATACATACATACAAGCACTAAACAAAGCCGATCGAGCAAACCGTACATCCGCACGACCTTCCGCAAGCACCAGCGGATAGGTAACGATGTCACGGAGACTGTGCTCACAGCCCCACTGCGACAAGACTAGTCGCAAGCACAGTAAACCCATAAAAATAGTGAGCACATGCAATAAGCAAGCATAATTAAGGCCGTTCGAGCGCTCCGTTCGTCCGCACGACCTTCCGCAAGCACCAGCGGATAGGTAACGACGTAACGGAGGCCGTGCTCACAGCCCCACTGCGACAGGACAAGTCGCAAGCTCAGCAATTGCATAAAAATAGAGAAACTTACAATGCAAAAGCTCGACATCGGCCGAACAGCGAAACGGCTCAACCAAAACCAATTCTAAGGTGAGCATGCTGATCAGCGCGTCGTCGCGATCATCGTGCTCACCTTCCCGGACTTTGGGAGGCATCGGGGAGCTCAAACACTCCAAAACGGCCAAAACAACGCAAAAAGGGACCCCGGCCGGAGCAACCAGCTGCGGCCGGCTGCCGGCCGGCATGCACGGCCAGCGGCGGCCAGGAGAGGATGCGGGGGAGGTGAGGAAGAGGGTGCTCACCTCAGCCGGCGGCGGGAAGCGGCGGCGGCGGCGCGGGGAAGAGACCCACTCTCGGGTTGGCTACCCGAGGCTAGGGCACGGTGGCGCCGGCAACGAACGGCGGCGGCGGCCGGCTGCGACGCGAGCACCGGCACGAGGGGGTCGCCGGACGTCGTCCTGCCGGTGATCGCGACAAAAACAACGGCGGGCGGCGGCGGGGCAAGCTCGGCTGCAGTTGACCAAGGTGCTCAGCCTCAACCCGCGGCGGCCACGGCGGCGCTCCGACGGCACAGCGACGGCCGGGGAGGTAGGAGGCGGCGCCGGAGGACCCAAGGGTTGTTAGATGTATGCCCTAGAAGCCAATCGGGCTGACACATGTATTATTTTTAGGACATAAATTTGTATTTGACTTTAAATATTATGAATAAATATGGGTTCCTATTTTCATTCATGTTGTGTATGTGTCCATGAATCGTCGAAGGAATTAATAAGATGATGACATGCATTCTCAAGAGTTGAGAATTCGAGACATGTGTCATTGATGGTTAATTCCTAAATGCTCCCGATCGATGGATCATCGCGGGGACGGTGATTGATCCGATGAGATTGGTGCGCAGGTCGCTTCCCTTTTGGGTAGATGAGTCTCGAGTCAACAGTGTGGAGACACTGGAGCGAATGTGCAGGTGGTTGTTAGAGAACAAGGGTACCGAGCGTGACCAACGCGAGAAGTTACTTGGATGTCTACTCACTCGTCAGTGACTTACTCAATGTTGCAGTAGTGTGACTGGTCCTTTGACCTGCGGTGCCTCGGCTATTCACAATGAGGTTACTGTAGTTTGACTGTACATACACTTGGTCCCTAGCCATTTGGGTCCTTGCGGTGCATGTTGGCTGCAGTAGGTTCGTTGTAGGAATAGGGTGTGCACCTATAAGGAATCTATCTCCCTTGGTAGATAGGGGCGTTAGTCCTATGTGATTTATGAGACCGAGTTTAGAAGACCTTGGCCAAGGCAGGATAAATAGCAGAAAGGGTTTCCGATATTAGAAACTCGAGTCGAATAAATTTGACATATGACAGATGATGGGGTTTGACGAGTTGTTCCATGATCTCCGTCTAGTCGGGACTCATGATAGAAGGACTGTATCACACGGTAACTGCACCAAGAGGTTCAGTATTCCATTCTACTGAAATGCCACTACATGCTGCTAGGCGTCACTGGTGGATTGTGAGACTCATGAGAATTATCTAGATAATCGATAATTCTCATTGGGCTGAGTTGGAATTGTTCCGACCCACTGAAAGGAGTTTCAGTGATATATTGATAGTGATCGGAATATATCTCACTACCAGATAGAATAGAACCTATGGGGTCACACACATAAGAGGTTGTGACTGATCGGATAGCTAGATTGTGATTTTTGAATCGCCGGAGGACTTAATTGTCAATATGTTGATAATTGGACTAATTTGTAATTATTACAAATTAGTGGTATTAAAGTGTAAATGTTACAAGAGAGGACTTACTAACAGTTAGTAAGTAATGAGAGGACTTATGTGCAAATATTGCATTATTAATTTGATATGATCAAATTAGGATAAAGTTTAAGTCGAATCAAATTAGGATTTGATTGATCTAACCAATTAAGGAAAGGATAAATTTAAATCTAGATTTATTCTTATCCTTAATTATTATTATATTATTAAAAGAGGATTATATCCCTCAATATAATATATGGGAGTTTTTAGAAAACCCTAGTGGTCATCTCTCTCAATTTCTCTCTTCTTCCTCTAGCAAAAGACATTCTTTGCAAGGGAGCTAGCACCCCGGTGAGGACATCGATTGGATCGTCAACCTCGTGTGGATACCTATAGAGGCCGGACGCATGTGCGGCTTCAAGAGAACCCAATTCCACGATCATCGGATTGCGGTGAAGAACAACCCGCGCAAAGGTGAAGATTAGATCTTCCTATCTCGTTTTAATCTTGAATAACATGAGGGATCCTAATTGCGTGGTTTAGAGATTGGATCTCGAAAGTTTTTAAAAATCAAATTTGTTTGATTTTGTTCCGCTGCGTTTTTACCGTGCGCAATTTTCTAACAGTGGTATCAGAGCCACCCTCATGGTTTTCAAGATTAAATATAGATTTGGATATTTTAAACCGTTCTTCGCCGGTTGAACGATATATTTATATGTCGTTTTAACTTTATTCGAAAAATTATAAATTGATTTAATCAATTTAATCCGCAGTTTCTACACGCAAAAAAAAAAAAGAAGTTACTGTAGCAGTCTGTACGGACGCTACTGTGGCGTCCGTACGGACGTGGAATTCTTAAATTATTTATTTATTTATTTTATTTTTATTTTGATTAGATCAATTTAAAAATAAAAGGGCTAATTTGATGAGATCAAATTTAAATCTTGATGAGATTAAATTGTAATGTTTGCGGATTAAGTTTTTGATCAAAATAATAAACAATCAATAAGATTGGTTGATTTCAATGATTTGATCATTGTTATTTTTCGAATCATTGGCAAACGGTTAATTAGAATATTCAAAATTAATTGTTATGTATGCGATGTATGAGATACATATCGGTGTTGATCATGGATAGCGACCTATTTATTTCATTTCGACATGTGATGTATGATGTGTATGCGGAATTCTGTAATTTTAAATTTGTTTAAATTAAGGACTCTGTATTAGAGATGGCTTTTTTGGGTGCCTGCGTGCATGAGCCGATTTATTTGGAGACCTGCGTGTCTCAATAGATTAGAGATAAAAGTTATCAAATGTAATTAATTATATTTTATCATTATTGTTGGGTTGTATGTTGTATGGTTGCACGTCATTGGTTGATCGGTTGCAAGCCGAGAAGCACGCAAAGACTAGATCGAGATGAGCACTTGATGGCGGTCGGATCAAGATGTTGATAGGGATCGGATCAAGTTGAAGCTCCGGATCGGATCAAATAGTTGAAGACGATCAACCCAATAACGTGTATGTGCTTGTAATTTATGACCCTAAGACCCTGATTCCGGCTCAGTGGCTCGAGCCCGAATCCTCTTTTAGATCCATGATCATCACCAGTAATATTATGTTTTATGCGCGGTTTATTTTTATTTGCATTAGATGTAAATAAATAAAATAAAATATGAGACCTAAATTTTAATCTCCTCACAAATATTAAGTCGAGCGGTCTTCCACCGTTGTAGAAGTGCGAGCGTTTTTCTGGTGTTGATTGGCACGGCTGGATACAGTGGTCAGTTGCATCGGGAAGGCGCAACCACTCTATTAGCATGAGATGCTGCGAAGTAAAGATGGGGTTGGGCCCAATAACTGTCAGGTGAGGGACCCAATGACGGCTTTGCTTACGCGTTTGAACGGTGGGTCTGACTTAACTAAGGAATGAGGCCAATAACTGTCAGGTGAGGCCTACAGGACTTAGAGACCGATCGCTGCAATTTGCTTGAGAAGCATTGGACAAGAGTTGTCCACTCATCGGTTTGCATGTCGCCAATAACTGTCAGGTGAGGTGGTGCGTTAAACTGGTGGGACCGCAGTACCCACTTGAAACCTTTGTCGCGTTGGGTTTCCGTTTCTCTACCCGAGGAGTGTAAGAGACTCGAGAAAATAGTGGGAGGCTAAAATTTATTTTTAAAATCCCTAAAACAAAATTTTCAAAATAAATACAAATATCTAATTTGAATCTTTACTCTCTACAAAGCAAATGTCTGCTTCCAATCGTCTCTTTTAAATTCTCGACAAAAACTCCTTAATCGAAACGAATTATAAAGACTGGCTAAGAAACTTAAAAATAGTTTTGAGTTCCGAAAAGCTCAATAATGTTCTCGACCAGGAAATCCTCACGTTACCAAATCGTCCAATAGCTGACGAAAGGGCAGTCTGTTCATGATCATTGTTTGACAATGATCAAAAGATCTCGAAGAGCTTGAGAAGCTCGGTTCGAAAGTGGATAAGGAATTGCAAGTTGATATAATCCGGCAATCCCTGCCTATATCATATGGATAGTTTATTGTAAACTATCATATGAATAAAATTGACTGCATCAACGTAGAATTATTGAACATGTTGGTAACAACGGAGGGGACTTTGAAAAGTTCAAAGGGCTCGGTTCTCGCTGTGGAGCGGGCTTCCTCTTCCAAAAGAAAGTCTAATTGGAAGAAGAAACCTGCGAAGAAACAAAAGACAGAGAACAAGCCCAAGAGGGAAGCTCCTAAGATAAAGACCACTGACAAAGGAAAATGTTTCCACTGCAATGTTGATGGTCATTGGAAAAGGAACTGTCCCGTCTACCTGGAGAGCCTGAAGAATAAGAAGAAGGACACACCTTCGGAAGGTATGTCAGACTTGCTCATGATAGAAGGACTGTTATTATGTACCTGCTGCTAGCAGAAATTTGATTTCTGTTTCTTCTTTAGCACAGGACAGTTATATTTTTAATTTTCATAAAGACTACTGCATAATTTATTTTAGAAATAAAATTATTGGTTGTGGTTTTATGATTGACAGTCTTTATCATTTACATATGGATGTATTTATGTATATTTCTGAGCAAGTAGTGAGTGCCGTTGGGTCTAAGAGACCTAGAGATAAGATGAACTTAAAGTATATGTGGCATCTTAGGCTTGATCATATTGGAGAAGAAAGAATTAACAAATTGGATAAAGATGGGCAGGCTCATTGACTTCAGAGTCTTATCCAGTTTGTGAATCTTGTCTTCAAGGAAAAATGACCAAATTACTTTTTGTAGGACAAGGGGAAAGAGCCACTGAGATACTTGCCCTAATACATACTGATGTGTGTGGCCCATTTGATGTGCAAGCCAGGGGTGGTTATCTCTACTTCATAACCTTTACTGATGATTATTCACGGTATGGGTATGTGTGTCTTATGAGACACAAATCTGAAGCTTTTGAAAAGTTTAAAGAATTCAGATATGAAGTAGAAAAGCAAATGGAAAATCCATCAAGGTTCTTCGATCAGATCGCGGAGGAGAATACTTTAGTGGAGAGTTTCTAAACTATCTCAAACAAAACGGTATAGTCTCACAATGGACTCCTCCGGGAACACCTCAACTTAACGGGGTGTCGGAACGGAGAAACCGAACCTTATTGGATATGGTTCGATCCATGATGAGCTTCACTGATCTTCCTTTATTTCTTTGGGGACATGCTTTGCTTACTGCAGCTTACTTATTAAATATGGTAACTTCTAAATCCGTTCCTACTACGCCGTATGAGATGTGGCATGGTAAGAAACCAAGTCTTGGTCATATCAGGATTTGGGGATGTCCTGTCCATGTAAAGCGATTACAGGCAGACAAGTTAGAGGTTAGGTCTGAGAGGGCTCGTTTTATTGGATATCCTAAAGAAACTTTGGGTTATTATTATATCCCAGAGGATCACAATGTAGTTGTGAGCCGACATGCTATTTTTTTGGAAAAACAGTTTATTCAAGAAGCGGCTAGTGGGAGAAAAATTGAGCTTGAAGAGAGAGTCTCTAAAGAGCAACGAGTCGTCGAACCTATAGAACCCATTCAAGCTGAGCCAGTACATATAGTATCTCATCCACCTCGTAGGTCGAGTAGAATCTCCCATCCTACCAAAAGATACTTAGGTATTCTTACAGAGGATGTAAAGGAAATGTTCCTCATGGGAGATAGGGAACATGGAGATGATCCCAAAACATACAACGAGGCGATGTCTGACATCGATTCTGAGAAATGGTTGGAAGCCATGAAGTCAGAAATTGACTCAATGTACTCCAACGAGGTCTGGACTTTGATAGATCCACCAGATGGTATAGTACCTATTGAATGTAAATGGATCTACAAAAGAAAGATAGGTTCGGATGGAAAGGTGGAGACCTATAAAGCAAAGCTGGTAGCGAAAGGCTATAGTCAACGTGAAGGCGTTGACTATCAGGAGACTTTTTTGCCTGTGGCCATGCTTAAATCCATTCGAACATTGCTTGCCCTTGCAGCATACCATGATTATGAGATCTGGCAAATGGATGTGAAAACTGCCTTCTTAAATGGATATCTTGAGGAAGATATTTATATAGAGCAGCCTCTGGGTTTCACTTCCGATGACGAACGTCATAAGGTATGCAAGCTGCAACGGTCCATATATGGACTTAAGCAAGAATCTCGGAGTTGGAATACTCGTTTTAATGACGTGATCAAATCGTTTGATTTCATTAAGAACGAGGAGGAACCATGTGTTTATAAGAAGGTTAGTGGGAGTGCTGTCACATTCCTCGTATTGTACGTGGACGACATTCTCCTAATTGGAAACGATGTTCCAATGCTGACTTCGGTTAAAGTGTGGTTATCTAAAGAATTCTCCATGAAAGATCTAGGGGAAGCATCCTATATTTTGGGGATTAAGGTCTATAGAGATAGATCTAAGAGGATGCTAGGCCTTTCACAGAAAATATACATAGAAGAGGTGCTAAAAAGGTTCGGCATGGAAAACTCAAAAAGGGGACTCTTACCCCTTAGGCATGGAATTTATCTCTCCAAGAAAATGTGCCCCAATACATTTGAAGAGATTCAACGTATGAGTAAGATCCCTTATGCCTCGGCTATAGGGAGTCTTATGTACGCCATGCTATGTACACGACCTGATATCGCGCTTGCTGTGAGTGTCACAAGCAGATATCAGTCTAATCCAGGCGAGGAGCACTGGACTGCTGTGAAGAACATACTTAAGTACTTGAGAAGAACTAAGGATATGTTCTTGGTCTTTGGAGGAAGAGAGTTGAAAGTACAAGGATATACTGATTCGGACTTTATGTCTGATGTTGACGATAGAAAGTCTACGTCAGGATGCGTGTTCTTGTGCAATAGTGGCTCGGTGGTTTGGAAGAGTTTCAAACAACCAATTATTGCTGATTCTACCATGGAAGCAGAGTATATCGCTGCATCTGTTGTTGGCCTTCTGATTTAAGTTGTTTGTCGCGGAGTTAAGTGTAATGCCATCAGATGCCATACTACTTGATTGCGACAACAATGGCTCTTTAGCTCTAGCTAAGGAGTCGAGGTCTCATCAAAAGTCCAAGCACATAGAGCGGCGGTTTCATATTATACGTGACTATCTCGACAAGAAGTACATCGAGGTGCAGAGAGTAGACTCCGCGGATAACGTGGCAGACCCATTGACTAAACCGCTTAGCCAGCAGAAGACTGAAGCCCACCTTGAGAAGATGGGACTTAGGTATATGGCTAATTGGCTTTAGTGCAAGTGGGAGATTGTTAGATGTATGCCCTAGAAGCCAATCGGGCTGACACATGTATTATTTTTAGGACATAAATTTGTATTTGACTTTAAATATTATGAATAAATATGGGTTCCTATTTCCATTCATGTTGTGTATGTGTCCATGAATCGTCCAAGGAATTAATAAGATGATGACATGCATTCTCAAGAGTTGAGAATTTGAGACATGTGTCATTGATGGTTAATTCCTAAATGCTCCCGATCGATGGATCATCGCGGGGACGGTGATTGATCCGATGAGATTGGTGCACATGTCGCTTCCCTTTTGGGTAGATGAGTCTCGAGTCAACAGTGTGGAGACACTGGAGCGAATGTGCTGGTGGTTGTTAGAGAACAAGGGTACCGAGCGTGACCAACGCGAGAAGTCACTTGGATGTCTACTCACTCGTCAGTGACTTACTCAATGTTGCAGTAGTGTGACTGGTCCTTTGACCTGCGGTGCCTCGGCTATTCACAATGAGGTTACTGTAGTTTGACTGTACATACACTTGGTCCCTAGCCATTCGGGTCCTTGCGGTGCATGTTGGCTGCAGTAGGTTCGTTGTAGGAATAGGGTGTGCACCTATAAGGAATCTATCTCCCTTGGTAGATAGGGGCGTTAGTCCTATGTGATTTATGAGACCGAGTTTAGAAGACCTTGGCCAAGGCAGGATAAATAGCGGAAAGGGTTTCCGATATTAGAAACTCGAGTCGAATAAATTTGACATATGACAGATGATGGGGTTTGACGTGTTGTTCCATGATCTCCGTCTAGTCGGGACTCATGATAGAAGGACTGTATCACACGGTAACTGCACCAAGAGGTTCAGTATTCCATTCTACTGGAATGCCACTACATGCTGCTAGGCGTCACTGGTGGATTGTGAGACTCATGAGAATTATCTAGATGATCGATAATTCTAATTGGGCTGAGTTGGAATTGTTCCGACCCACTGAAAGGAGTTTCAGTGATATTATTGATAGTGATCGGAATATATCTCACTACCAGATAGAATAGAACCTATGGGGTCACACACATAAGAGGTTGTGACTGATCGGATAGCTAGATTGCGATTTTTGAATCGCCGGAGGACTTAATTGTCAATATGTTGATAATTGGACTAATTTGTAATTATTACAAATTAGTGGTATAAAGTGTAAATGTTACAAGAGAGGACTTACTAATAGTTAGTAAGTAATGAGAGGACTTATGTGCAAATGTTGCATTATTAATTTGATATGATCAAATTAGGATAAAGTTTAAGTCGAATCAAATTAGGATTTGATTGATCTAACCAATTAAGGAAAGGATAAATTTAAATCTAGATTTATTCTTATCCTTAATTGTTATTATATTATTAAAAGAGGATTATATCCCTCTATATAATATATGGGAGTTTTTAGAAAACCCTAGTGGTCATCTCTCTCAATTTCTCTCTTCTTCCTCTAGCAAAAGACATTCTTTGCAAGGGAGCTAGCACCCCGGTGAGGACATCGATTGGATCGTCAACCTCGTGTGGATACCTATAGAGGCCGGACGTGTGTGCGGCTTCAAGAGAACCTAATTCCACGATCATCGGATTGCGGTGAAGAACAACCCGCGCAAAGGTGAAGATTAGATCTTCCTATCTCGTTTTAATCTTGAATAACATGAGGGATTCTAATTGCGTGGTTTAGAGATTGGATCTCGAAAGTTTTTAAAAATCAAATTTGTTTGATTTTGTTCCGCTGCGTTTTTACCGTACGCAATTTTCTAACAAGGGCGACAGCACTCACCTCAAACGGTGACGGGGTGCGGCGGCGGCGGCGTAGGGGAGAGCCCTAGCTCCGGGAAGGCTCTGCCACACCTACTCCGGCAAAGAACGGCGGCGGCGGCGGTCCGGACGGCGAGCACCGGCAAGCTGGCATCGTCGGACGTCGGGTAGAGGGCGGCCGCGACAGAAACAACCGGCGGTGGCGGCAGCGGAGCAAGGCTGGCCACAGCTGCCCAAGCTGCCTCTACCGAGCCCGCGGCGGCTCCGGCGGTGTTCCGGCGGCACGGCGATGGCCGGGAAGGAAGGGGTCAGCGCCGGAGGACCCGAGGGTGACGATACTCACCCTTCCAAGCGTCGGGAGGCGGCGGCGGCCTGGGCTCACACAGCTCGGCCAGCTGCTGTCCAAGCAGCAGCCGCAGCAGCCTGGCGGCGGCTCCAACGACTCTCCGGCGGCACGGCGGCGACTCCAGCGGCCCAGCCACCTCAGGGGGAGCTCAAGCGTGTGTTCTTCCTGGGTGCTCACCTCAGAGAAGGAGAAGAAGAAGAGGAAGAAGAAGAAGAAGAAGAAGAAGAAGAAGAAAAAGAGAGGAGGAGATTGTCGGGGCAGCGCCGGCCAGAGGTGGTCGGCGGCGGCCGGAGGAGCTCGGGGAGGAGAGCTAAGGGGCAGGGGGAGAGGAGGCTCTCATCTGGGGCTGAGGAAGAAAGAGGGAGAGAGAGGGAGAGATAAGGAGTGAGAGGGAGTGGGAGGGAGTGGTTCAACCACTCTCAACCACTCTCAACCACCCTCACAAATGCACAAAAGCCCCTCAAAACCCCTCAATTCACCCCTGGGTCCCCTCCCCACAGCAGGTACAAGAGCCCAGACACCCCTCCACATTCGAACTCACGCGAAAAGGTGCGAGAAACGGGGTCCAGATCGCGAAACAACAAAATGTGACTTTCGACCTCTCGGCGAAAAAGATGGAAGATCTCTCAAACCGTCCGTCGCATGTCGACACGGATCGCACCATCGCGTTCAGCACTGCCGAGACATCGAATCTACCATTTTGGATCGTCAGATTCGGACTTCGGATCGCGCCGTTAAGCCGTTCTCTCTCCGCGACAAAACTCCAAAAGCAATAAAACACCAATAAACAACTTATATACATATATATACATATATACCTGTATATATATACGTATACAGATCGAAAACACAGTATCAGGGGAGAGGAACAGAGAGAATTTCAATTTCTAAAATTCGAATTCTCACAATACCTATGAAGGTCTCAAATCCTTCGTGCACTCGCCATCTAACAATTACTTTGAAATCATCATCTTAGAGAAGGTTCCCCGAACCACCATAACCTATCCCTTGTTATCATGGCTCATAAAGGATTACTATGCTCTTTCTTTCATTGCTTATCACTGGACTCCTCATGACTCATCCCACACTAAGTGCTAGGTCCAACTTTAGTGAACAGCTAGCAATCCATCTACCGTGGAATATCTTATATTTTCAACCATCATTTGACTGGTTCCACTTTACACTACACCTTATGAAGAGCCAAAAAAATTCGTACTACTTTCCAATTGGTAAGCACTTGAAATCGAGTGAGATTGTCTCTTCAAGTACCATATACGGAGTTGAAAGGATCGTCACTCCAAATGGACACTTCCGAAAGGTCACGATATAACTTGTCACGACACCCCAAGTCCAACGACTCTGAGGGCTATTGCATAAATCCATCACACATCCAAGTGCTCCTTAGGTCATGTCTAACCTAGAGCCTCATATCACCAAATTCCTTCTTAGGTTCTAAAGCCACCATTTCTACATCCTAGGTTCCATCCTAGGTTAGATCCCACACGTATCTTGGCCTAAGCTCCAAGGCCTACATGTCATCACATGTTGTGAGGACTGAGATTTTTATTTTCTGTGTATGTTTGACATCTTTTTAAATATTATTGTGTGTAATTTAATTTTATACTTGCCTGTCCAATTTCAGCGAAATAGGATTTAAAATAAAGTTTTTACGCGATTATTACTTTTCACATAAAGTGAATAGTAACCCGCGTTTCCGGCGATGACCGAGGAGAGAGGTGGGCTTCGGACGCGAATCGGACTCCGTTTCGGATGATCCAATAGCTCATTTTCGATGGTCCGACTATGCCGGAGCCAATGGCATTGATGGATTTTATGGTTAACACACGATTTTTGAGAAAAAACAGCTTTTATCACTGGATGGGCTTTTATTCCTGTTGTTTTTACTTTTTCGACGCGATCGGCGCTTTTTGCCTATTACCCAATGGTTCTTCAAATGTATTCGCCATTGCATTACTGCACAAAAATTTGCACTCTTCAATGTAGGTATTGCACTATTTTCGTTCCTGCAAAATAACCGTTTGTAGTATTGTGATTATTGTTGTACATTTAATGTAATAAAGTAACCCTTGTTAAGGGATGTTGCACCATTTATAGCTATTTAAATTCAATCGTTTAAGTCGTATGTCGTATTGTTTGATACAGTGTTTCCACCAGGGCTTTAGGAGTTTTCTAGTATAAAAGGAGGTAAAGGCGACGCTACCCTTCGTCAAGGAGGTGACAACGACGAAGGGTGTTCCCCGTAAACGCAGCCGGTGCGGCGGCGTCTGACGAGGGTCGCGTCTTCCTCGTCTGCGGTGGTTGTGGCGGTGGCGGGGCCGTCGGGGGAAGCTCTTCGTCGTCATGTTTTTTTCGGCGGCGTAGGTAGTTGTTTTGGAGGCCGAAATTAAAGTCGTCATGGCTACCGGTGGGGGTGGTGCCCACGCCGGCGGCTGCCGAAAGGGCGGGAGGCGAATAAGTCGTCAAAGAGGATGCAGCTGTTGTGAAAGGCACGATCTAGCAAATCGGCGTTAAGATCGACTCCCACTATCTGGAATGCTTTAGTTGCTGCGAACCCATTGGCCCTCTTCTCTTAAAGGTTCAATCATTTTTTTAGATTTTATTGTTCTTGCTCATTTCTATTTTTCACTGATCGTTGAGTCTGTTTCCGAACATGGTAAAGCGGAGATCCAAAGGACTCGCAGCAACTGAAGCGCTTCAGATAGTAGGAATCTTTCTTAACGCCGATCTTCTTGGTCCTATCCTTCCCAACAGCATCCTCCTCCTCGACCCTTCCTTCGCCTCCTTCCCCTTCCGCGGTGGCCGCCGTCGGCACCACCACCGCCGCCAACCACGATGACTTTAATTTCTGCCCCCGCAACCACCGGCGCCGCCGCCGAAAGAAACACGACGAGGAAGAGCTTCGCCGGCCGCCGCCGTCGCTGTCGCTGTCGCTGTCGCCGTCGCCGCAGCGACTGCGGACGAGGAAGACGACGACCCTCGTCCCCCACTGGCATATCGCTTGCGTTTAAGGGGAACGCCCTTTGATGCCTTCACCTCCTTGACGAACAGTAACTTCGCCCTGCGCTTGGAATTGCAAAAAAGCTCAGATGATCTCTGTTCTTTCTTAAATTATTTTGAGAAAACATTATCTTGTATGCAAATCCTGTCTTATATGTTGCAACATAGTATAAAATAGTGTAATTTTCATCAAAAAAAAATATATTTTTTGCTCCTAAATTAATAGAGAGTGCATTTTCTATTTCAATTTTTAATCTTCTTCATATTCTTTTTACTTTTATTTTCTACCCTTTGCGAACTTGTAATGGTTCTACCCAAGAAACACTCGGCGAATATGATGAGAACATACACCGAACGAAAAAACACTGATCAAAGAAGGAAGTTGCACTGGTTAGGGGCTAGTTATACTATTTAGCAAATAATGTTGCACTGTTTTGGTCGTCGTTACACCATTTACAGCCTTGTTTGCACTATTACCTTCATGCTAGCACAAAATATAGAGAAAAATTTGCACTGGTTCTACCCAAGCAATACTTGCCGAAGCTGATGAGAATATACGTCGAGCTGAAAAACACTGAGGGAAGAGTGCATTTGCACTGGTTATAGACTCGTTGCACTATTTTCGTCAAAACATTGCACTAGTTAGGTCAATGTTACATCATTTACGGCCTCTTTGCACTACTACATTCGCGGCAGCACAAAATACAGATAACAATTTGCACTTTTTTAGATATGATTGCCCGTTGCCGCCAAAGTTGCACTACTTCCTTGGATCTGTGGTATCTCTTTGCAAATTAACGACTTGTCCTCCTCCTCCACTTCCTAACCCTAAAGCCATCTCCCTCCTCCACGCTTCTTCCACTTCTCTTCTGCAAACGCCGAATGTGACGGAGACTGCTGGAATAAACTGCCAGGCTAGCATGGAGGAGGACGAGGGGTTTACAAATAGGGTAAGAAGTACGGGACGCCGGTGAGGGGACCGCCTTACGGTTTAGGAAGAAAACTAACTAACGGGGGAGTGGGATGTTGCCCTGGTAAGGGAGAAAATTGACTGACAGCGTTGCACTGTGAGCGGCGAAATTTGCACTATTATGTGATCCACAGTGCACTGTTTGAAGTGTTGTTGTACCGTTTCTCTTCTCGTTGCACCATTATTCATGTTGCCGGCCGCGTATTCTTTTAAATTTAGCTTCAAAATATTTAATTCAAAAATCCGAACAGCAAACACCGGGGCTGGCGAATAGCGGAGCCGATTTGGTTCGCGTCCCGATGACTGGTAGGTTGCATAGCCCGGCGCGAAACACATTTAATGCCCTGACAGGCGCCGTACAGTAGACGTATCTAAGGCATACGGGGATACGGGTGAGGCGGAGGAAGATGAGGGGCATTTTCGTCAGGTAGCAAAATATTCGGACCGAATCTGCAAAATCGAAAAAGGCGGCCCAGTTTTGTAAAAGCTCAAAACTTATGGATTTTTTATGCAAATTGGCCAAAAATTTAACTCTAGGGATATTGAAATAACTTGAAATATTAAAAGGACATTTTTAATATTAATCTTCTAAAAGGTGTAAATAAAAAAGTTGAAAATTTTTTAGGGGTATTTAAGCAATTGCCCCTAAAGTAAAATTATAGTTAGTAAGGTCCCGATAAATTATTATTAATTTTTTTTGAGAGAAAGGTAGCACGCTACCCGCTTCGTTGAATCATCTAGGATTCAAACTCGAGATCTCGGATAGCAACCATCAAGTCTTTTGCCACTTGCGCTAGGAACGGTCGATAAGGTCCCAATAAATTATTATTCCATTATAAAGAGGGTATATATAAAACAGAATGCCGGATGAGAGGCTTATAGTTGTGTTGGGAGGGGAAAAAAAAGAAAGATAACTCTAATTAATTGAGTAGAAAATGTTATATGATTAGAATAGAATTAGGAATTGAACCGAATATCAAAAGAAAATAATAAAAGTAGGAAACTTCGTATCAAAGTTTGGAGCAGCCGCGTGATTAGACGACTACGTAGGGATTCTTTTATCCGAGTAGGAATAGGAAAACTAGTAGTAATCGAATAGAAAATAAATTTAAAAAAAAATCAATATAAGAAGGATTCCTGTACTTTTAGTAGGCAGTTTACTTCTATGTGGTGTCCTTGCCTGCAGTTGTAGAAGTTCGAATTTAAGCATATGTAATTTGGGACGATGACAAGGTCATCGCCAGTTTCCTGAAGCAAATCCAATACGTACTTTCGTTGAGATATCAAAATGCCTTTGTTTGATCTTGCCACTTCAATACCCATATCGTAACTTTCCTAAGTCCTTTATAAGCCTCTTCAGTTTCTTCAAACACAATCAAAGTGACAGCAGGCTCGGCACATGAAGTGGATGTAATATTTTCAGCAATTCAATCTGGTGATCAGTTCGGAAAGGGCGTAGCGAATAAGCTGGAACATGACTCCGACAAAGTGAAGGAATGCGGGATCATGTTTCTGTAATGCTAGTCAGTCTCGACTAATTCTGAATAAGTTCAATCTCCTTCGGGTCTAAAGTGACAGTAATTCTGAATAGGTTCAATCTCCGTCGGGTCTAAAGTGGCGCCTGCTACCGAAATAATATGACCCAATAATACTACTTCACGAGGCCAGAATTTATGCTCCTTCAATTTAGCATATAATTTTTTTCTCCCTCAGGACTTGTAATACTTACGCTAAATGCTCCCCATGCTCCACAATGCTTCGGCAGTAAATCAGGAAATCGTTAATAAATACCATCACAACCAGTCCAAGTATAGCTTAAATACCCTGGTTATCGGATCCATAAATATGGTTGGGGCATTAAAATGGCATCATTGTAAATTCATAAATGCCCATACTATATCCTAAAAGCCGTTTTCGGTGCATCTTCTAGCTTAATCTTCAATTGATGATATCTAGATTATAAATTAAAAGACACCAAATCCTTACAGTTGATCAAATAGATTTTCCGTACATGACAAAGAACATTTATTCTTGATGGTCACTTTATTCAACTCCATGTAGTCTACATATAGCCTGAGTGACCTCCTATTTCTTTTTCTTTTTTTTTTCCAAATAACGCCAACAGTCTCCAAATTTTGTAGTGCGCACAGCCTCCTCAACTATGCAAGTGCCATTCTGCAAGATGTCTTTCAGATTGGCGCAGTTCCTGAAATTACATTAATCACAAGCTCAATCCCCCGATCTGGCAGCATCCCAGGTAACTCCGAAGAAAACACATCTGAAAAACTATTGTACTATAAGAATGTTCTCAAGTCTCTATGCTGCCGTAGGTTGCACTATCATTGTTGCCAGAAAGGCTATATATCCCTTGCTCAACAAAAATCCTAACATGTCACTTTTGAGTCCTGTTCCCTCTGCCCTCCTTTTTTTGTCGTGCAGCCATTGCAGAGGATTTCTTGACCCGCATCCTCTCTCTCTACTCCTCTACCTCCCTCTGCGATGCCACCTTGGGTTTGTTCCTTCGCCCCTTCGCCCACCCCCGCTTTGACCTCGCCGTCTCCGCCTTCCTTCACAACCGCTCACACCTTTGACCACGCCCCCGCGATTGGACGCGGTTAGGGAAGGGAATGGCGGTGTGGTTGCGGCAAGGGACAAAGGGGAGGCAACAGAGATAGAGGAGACGGAGCTCAACAATGATCCGACACAATGGCGTCAGCAAATCTGCGTAGCAGTGGAGGAGGAGGAGAGTATTTTAGTCCGTTTAAAACATCTGGGTTGATTTTGCAAAGTTTAACCTATTAGACTTTTTTCTTTTGTAAAATTACAATACAAATATATTTTTTATGCAAAAGGCCAAAAAATTTATTAAACTAAATAGAAAATTTTATTTTACTTTTTAGAATATTTTAAAAGATAACAAATAATTTAATTTTAATCTAAGCAAATATTTTGGCTTATTTAGTTAGTTATTCAGTCCGTTCTGAATTCAAGTAGACACTCATACCAAACACTAAAAATCAAAATTTTAGGTCAAATCAAACCCTTTAAACAGAAAAAATCGATTAATCCGAATTTTTTGACCAAATTAGATCAATTCGGTTCGGTAATTCAGTTTTAATCGAATAATGCTCATCCTAATCTGATTCACGGTCTGTTACTTTGGGTTCTAAAATTTTTTTTGGTAATTTCGACTAGGTGTTCAATTTGAACAGGGCTCTCGCTTCTTTCCTGTCTCTCTCTGTTTTCATTTACTCATCTCCTTGTTATTCCCTTTTTTTTTTTGCTAATCATCTCCTTGTTATTCTCTATTTTTCAATATAGACGCGAACAATTCTTATCAATTCCATTCAAAAAATAAAATAAAATAAAATAAAATAAAATAAAATAACAAATCAAAACATATGACTTTTGTATATTCTCGCAGCAATTGAAAGAACAAGTGAAATGAAATTAAACCAGAGCTACACTAGCAACAGTAAATTAAATCATCTTGATGAGAGAGCTGCATCATCGATCTCTTTTTATTTCATGAATAAGAGAAGCACAATTAATACAAGCATCGCGGCCACTCAGGAAAGTTAATCTTTAAAAGATACATAATAATAACAAGAGCTTCCATCAATCTCTGTTAACTTACGCTTGCTGCTTCTCTAGCAATCCAGCTATGACGACAATCTTACTCCCATACGGCAGGGGTACATCTTCTTGCAACTGGGGCAGACGATTCGGATGTCCAAGAAACCGCTTCTTTCGAACGTGAACCGGAGGCCGGAGTTTGCGCCGCAGTGCAAGCAGTAGGGCACGACATGCGTGGCGCCGCAGCTGCCGTCAAAAGATTCTTATGATGCCGCCGATTTGCCGGGCTGCGGTCCTGAGCCGGACTTAGCATTATCGTAGGCGGAGGAGGAGGAGGGCCCGGTCGATGGTTTTGCGCCGCCGGCGAATCCCGACCGCGAGTCGGAGCGAGTATTGTCGCGGCGCGATTCGAACCCGGACCACTGGGATTCGCAGGAGGCGGCGGACGCAGCTGAAGGGGAGGAGGAGGAGATCGCGTCCCAGGCGCGGACGACGAGCTTGAAGGCGCCGTCGGCAGCCGCGGAGGGATTCTTGTCGGGGTGGGTGAGGAGGCACAGCCGCTTGAACCTCTTCTTGATCGCGTCCGTGCCGGCGGTTGGCGGGACGTCGAGGACGGCGTGCCAGTCGGTCCCGCCGGACGGCAGCTTCCTGGTGGCGGCGGCTAGGTGGACGTTGTATGCCGTCAGGGCCTGCGCGAGGCCGGGCAGGGCGGGGAAGAGCGACTGCGCCTTGAGGGCCTGCACCCTCGCCCCGCGCACGTCGTTGCTCCGGAACTTGTCTTCGGCCCTCGCCTTTGCCTTCTCGGCCATGGCCCTGTAGCTCGAGGAACTCATCCCGTACGTACGCACTCTTTGAAACGGAGGTGGAAACAAGTGATAGCAGTGGTGGTCGTGGGGTAGTGAAATAATAACGAAACAGAAACTCTTATTAGCAGGTTGTTCTGATTCATTTATATTGATTTTTTTTTAAATTTATTTTCTATTCGATTACTACTAGTTTTCCTATTCCTACTCGGATAAAAGAATCCCTACGTAGTCGTCTAATCACGCGGCTGCTCCAAACTTTGATACGAAGTTTCCTACTTTTATTATTTTCTTTTGATATTCGGTTCAATTCCTAATTCTATTCTAATCATATAACATTTTCTACTCAATTAATTAGAGTTATCTTCTTCTTCTTTTTCCCCTCCCAACACAACTAAGCCTCTCATCCGGCATTCTGTTTTATATATACCCTCTTTATAATGGAATAATAATTTATTGGGACCTTACTAGCTATAATTTTACTTAGGGGCAATTGCTTAAATACCCCTAAAAAATTTTCAACTTTTTTATTTACACCTTTTAGAAGATTAATATTAAAAGTGTCCTTTTAATATTTCAAGTTATTTCAATATCTCTAGAGTTAAATTTTTGGCCAATTTGCATAAAAAATCCATAAGTTTTGAGTTTTTACAAAACTAGACCGCATTTTTCGATTTTGTAGATTCGGTCCGAATTTTTTCCCATTCAATTTAACAAATATATTTCTTGTAAGATTTTTAAATTTTTGAATTTGAGTTGCTCTCTCTATCTCTCTCTCTACATATAGATATATGTAAAATATATAATATATATATATATATATATATATATATATATATATATATATAGAGCTAGGCTGGTATACTATCGGTAGTACGGAGGCCTCCGTGCTACCAAGTTGTTTTCGATGATGCGGCTTCCAAATCGACGATCGGCTCCGCTAGACTTGATCTACACTATTGAAAGTGTTTGGAAACTAAATTTCATAATTTTTCGATATCATTTACCTATCAAACGAGTAGTCAAAAAATGAACGGCTGAAAATAAAAATCTCATAAAAAATGATGATAAAAGACTTAAATTTAATATCAGAGATACTGATCTTACTCTAAATAGTTCAAAGAATTTTCTATAAAAATTTCATCAGATTTGGATTGTTTTACACCGTTAAACTCACAAACGTATCTCATCTACCATTGAAATTGTCAATTTTTAGACCCTTTGATCACTAGCCAAATAATGTCGAAAAATTATGAAATTTAGTTTCCAAACACTTTTAATAATGTAGATCAAGTCTAGCGGAGCCGATCGTCGATTTGGAAGCCGCATCATCGAAAACAACTTGGTAGCACGGAGGCCTCCGTGCTACCGATAGTATACCAGCCTAGCTCTATATATATATATATATATATGTAATTGTTGTGTTTTGTGTGTGGAGGCGAAGGGGAGGGCTTGTGTCGCGAATCGGCGACCGTTTCTGGAGATTTAAAATTGTAGGTTCGATGTCTCGGCAGTGCTGATCGCGATGGCGCAATCCGTTCGTGAATTCGACCGTCGGATCGTGAGATACCGCGAGATCATCATCGAGGGGTCGAAGATTACATTTTTATGTTTTCGCGAAAAGGTCCATATTTTATGTATCGTTCGCGTGAGTTCGGACGTGGAGGGGTGTCGACGCGTTTTACACGCGCTGTGAGGGACTCGGGATGGAATTCCATATTTTCAGGGACTTATACGCAATTGTGCAATTGTGTATATATGGTGTGTTGTGGAAACCTAACCCTAACACTAGTTTCGTTGTGCCCTAGCCCCCAACCGACTCCTCCTCCTCCTCCTCTTCCTCCAGACCCTCCCCGTGCGCCGCCTCCGCCACCGGCCTGTCCCTGGCCGACCGGAGCCTCTCCCTCTCCCTTTTCTTTTTCTTTTCTCTCCTTCTTCTTCTTCCTTCTTGGCCGAGGACCACCCTAGGGGACCCCGTGCCCTAAGATCTCTTCTGCGGCCACACTCTGACGTCCGGCGACCTTCCCGCCTCCGCCGCCGTCGCCGCACGCCACCAGCGCCTCCGCGGACCTTCTTGATACTGCTGCGGGTAGCAGATCTTTGATCTATGCCGCCACCGCCTCCCATCGTCGAGGTGGTTCCCCGCCGGCATCCTGTGGGCCTCCACCGCCGTCGTCTCCTTCCCTGGCCGCCCCCGTGCCGCCGCTGCGCAACCACAGCCGCCGCAGCCGCTGCTAGGTCAAGTTCTGCAGCCGCGGCCGAGGGCTTCAAGCCGCCGCCGCCGCCCTTTTCTGTCGCGGTCGCCCCCCTTTTGGCGTCTGGCGACCTCCTCTTGCCGGTGCTCACCTCCCCGGCCGCCGCCGCCATCCGTTGCCGTGCGGCCGAGCCCTAGCCGTGCCCAAGCCTTTCCGGAGCTAGGTTTTTCTCCCGCGCCGCCGCCGCCGCTCCCCGTAGCCAACTGAGGTAAGCACTCGGTGCCCCTCGTCCCCCGCGTCCGTTCTTAGCCTCCGCACGCGCCGCTGTACCGCCGGCCGCCAGTCGAAGCTGGTTGCTCCGGCTGAGCTCGGTTTTGTGCTTGCTTGGGGCTGTGCGGGCAGCGCCGTAGCCTCGGCTGTCGCCTGATTGTCAAGGAGGAGAGCACGATGACCGCAGCGGCTCTCTGGTCATCGTGCTCACCTCCGTTTGCGTCGGGAGTGCCCTGTTGCGTGGTTTCGACAAAATGTCGAGCTGTAATATTTCTTGTGATTGCCGTCTTCTTGGGTCGTTTGAGCCCCGCGACTATTTTCGTCGCTCCGGGCTGTGAGCATGGTCTCCGCTGCATCGAAACCTTTCCGCAGGTGTACGTGGAGGGTTGTGCGAACGAGCGGAATGCTCCAACGGCTTATTTAATGCTTATTATTGTATTATAGTTGCATGTTTAGGGCTTATGTACTTTTCTCGCAACGTGGAGACGCTGCGGGTAGTAAGGGCTTGACCCTTGAGGCCCTGTGGACTGGTTGTCCAGGCTCGTGACGCCTTCGCGAAAATTCGGTTTGATTTTCGGTGCGTTGTCCGACGAAATAGTCGGCGGAACGCACGTTTTGGTCGTGGGACCCACTTGTTGGTTTCGTGGGCAACCCGAATTTGTCGCTAAGCCTTGTTGGCTGTTATTCATCGCTGTCCCGAAGTTTCGAAGGTAGCGGATGAGCGACGGAGGGTTCCGGTGCCAAATCGGCATCTTTCGCGAACCCGGAAAGCCGCGGTTGGGTGCGTTTGTGTTGTGGCACCCCGGACTTGCGTTCGCTATCCAATCACCTTATATGGTGTGTTTGCAGACAGCTGATGACTTAGGGGGTTTGTTGGTACCCCTCTGGACTTGGTTTGGGTTCAGAATTGTTCCGGCGGGTTTCCGGACATTCTGACAGTTTTGGGCATGTGAGCTGTCACGCCCCGGGCTAGTTTAAGAAGCGGAAAAACATGTACATTTTTTTTTTTTTGAAAGTCTAGCCCGCGCCACGTACAGACCCGCCACAAACACAGGGTCCACTGTACACACGGACAGAGCCTCCCCTGTATTTTCACGGCGTACAACAACAATAACGACAGGATCACAACCACTTATGCATTCACCACTCAAACAACATCACAATCATGATCCATACAACTAACCGTCCTTAAACCTGTATGAATCTAAGCAAGTCCTTAGGCGAAGGATGATGCGATGCACAAACAACAATCAATCTAGAAAACTGCCTCTTACCCAGAAGCTTTCTTTGAAACCCTAATATCACACATTTAAAACCCTTTGAAAACCGTTCTCCACACGAGAACTCTCTTTTGAAAATGCTACCACGAGGGGTAGAAAACCGAGTAAGCAATAAATGGAAGATCTAGAAACATATACAACCAAATAGTCCAAGCATGCAACCATCACATAAGAATACTAAATAAATCCACAAAACAAAAGCATGCTAGATCATAATATCCAAAAGGTAACTGAACCACAATCACATCTAGCTGATAAGGATAGGGTAATAACCAAAATCTGGGGGAGTAGCCTAACAGGTCGGAACCACTAGAGCTACTATCTAGGCGTGCCTCGCAACGTCCCGACTCCCACCACCCTTCTCACCTGAAAACAACAACGAGGGCGGGGGGTGAGAACATGTAAACATGTCTCCCCTCCCAGTGGGTACCGCAAGCCGACGAAGGCGAGGTGTACACACCGGCGCGAGGGTCAACAGATAGATAGATAAGGTAAACAGTAGCATAAGTAAGTATGAGGCTGACATACAACTGAACAACTATGCTACTGTAAGCAACTAGTATATGCATCAATGGAGGTAACCACAAAGTAAACCCAATCCATAGCCATCGGGACGTATCCCTGGCACTGTCACCTGCTCATCTCTCGGCACATAAACCTTCTGGACGCACTGCATCAAGGCTCACGGGTCGGCACAAACTCAACGACCCTTTTCCGGAAAAGAACACCCCCAGGCGGTGGATCAGACCGCGGGTGTACGTGAAGTGCTAGAAGAGCTGTGACGATCGATGCGAATGCTCAATCCACAGAACAGCAACAAGCCGTGAAGCAACTGATAAACACAACGAGGATCGCTCGGAACAACAGGCGATCACCACCGACCAACTAGGTCATCTCAATAATCATGCAAACCACAACTACTCTACTCTCCAAGCACGCATAAGTAGAGTCAACGGGAGTCAAGTGAACTAGTAACTATAATGCAAGAGAAAGGATAGAAAGGTATCACCGTAGTCCACTGAACCGACTCCGGATCGAAGTACCCACCTGTCGAAACGATCAAGCCTAACTCCGACGGCTCTCGGGAAATGCGACAGGACCTACGAAAGACTCACAAGGTCAAGGTCCACCAAGTCGACGCTAAACATAAAGCTCTCACATCCCGAACCGACGGATCGCCCGGAAACCCACCGGGACGATCCCGAAACCACACAAAGCCCCAGAGGGGTACCTACAGCTAATCAAGTCCTCCGCTGTCCCCCAAACACACATGACAAGGTGGCGGGACAGCGAGCACAAGCTCGGGGTGCCACGAACACAAGCGCACCCGACACGGCTTCCTGGGTTCCCGAAAAGTGCCGATTTGACCCCGGAACCCCTCGTCACTCATCCGCTGTCCTCGGAACTTCGGGACAGCGATAAGGAACAGCCAACAAGGCTAAACGACGAAGCCAAGTCGCTTGCGAAATCAGCGAGCGAGTCGCACAACTAGAAACGCGCTTTTCGCCGATTATTTCATCGAAAAATGCGTCGGAAACGAATCCGAAACTCCGCGAAGGGCGAGAGGGTTGGACAACCAGTCCACAGGGCCTCAAGGACCATGCCCTTGCTGCCCACAGCGTCGCAACGCTGCCACAAATGCCAAAGTCCCAAAACAAGCACAATTACATACATACAAGCAATAATTTAAGCCGTTAGAGCAATCCGTGCATCCGCACGACCTTCCGCAAGCACCAGCGGATAGGTAACGGCGTCACGGAGACCGTGCTCACAGCCCCACTGCGACAGGACAAGTCGCAAGCTCAGCAAACCCATAAAAATAGTGAACACATGCAACAAGCAAGCATAAATAAGGCCGTTCGAGCGCTCCGTTCGTCCGCACGACCTTCCGCAAGCACCAGCGGATAGGTAACGACGCAACAGAGGCCGTGCTCACAGCCCCACTGTGACAGGAACAGTCGCTGGCTCAAACAAGCCATAATAACAGCAAAACACACAATAATATGCTCGACAAGGGCTAAACAGCAAAACAACCCACCAAAATAGAAAACCAGGGTGAGCATGATGATCAGCGCGTCGCCGCGATCATCGTGCTCACCTTCCCGAGTTACGGGAGGCAACTGAAGGCCAAAAACCAAGCTTGCGGCTAAAACAAGGGCAAAAACCACCCTGGCCGGAGCAACTAGCTCCGGCCGGCTGCCGGCCGACATGCACTGCGCGTGGCGGCCAGGAGAGGATGCGGGGGAGGTGAGGAAGGAGGTGCTCACCTCAACCGGCGGCAGGAAGCGGCGGCGGCGGCGCGGGGAGAAGAGCAGCCCACGGGTTGGCTAGGGCACGGCGGCGCGGCAACGGATGGCGGCGGCGGCCGGCGGCGACGCGAGCACCGGCAAGAGGAGGTCGCCGGACGTCGTTTGGCCGGTGACCGCGACAACAAAGACCGCGGGTGGCGGCGGCGGAGCAGGCTCTGCCGCAGCTGCCCTAGCTGCCAAGCCGAAGCTTGCGGCGGCTGCGGCGGCGCTCCGGCGGCACGGCGACGGCCGGGGAGACAGGGGGCGGCGCCGGAGGTCCCAAGGGTGGCAATGCTCACCCTCCAAGGCTGCGGGAGGCCGCGGCGGCTTGGGCTCACAAGCCTCGGCCAGCTGCTGCCCTAGCAGCAGCCGCAGCAGCCTGGCGGCGGCTCCTGGCGGCTCCCGGCGGCGGGGTGACGGCGCCGGCGGTCGTACCACCTCAGGGGAGCTCCGGCGTGGGTTCCCCCTGGGTGCACACCTCCGGGAAGAAGAAGAAGAAGAAGAAGAAGAAGAAGAGAAAAAGGAAAAAAGAGAGAGAAGGGCTTGGCCGGAGCTGTGCCGGCCAGAGGACGGTCGGCGGCGGCCGGAGGAGCTCGGGGAGGTGGCTGTGGAGCTGTGGGTGCTGGGGCTCGCAGCTGGAGCTGAGGAGGAGAGGGAGACAAAAGAGTTCACTCTCTCTCACTCTCACACACACAAACACACACATATACCATGTGCACAATTGCACAAAAGCCCTTCAAATCACACAATTAACCACTGGGTCCCTCACAGCATGACAAAAATGCCCAGACACCCCTCCACAAGCAACCTCACGCAAAACGGTGCACAAAACGGGGTCTAGATCGCGAAACTGCAAAAAGTACCATTCGACCCCTCGGCGAAGAACATGCAATAACTTTTGATCCGCTCGTCGCATGTCGACGCGGATCATGCCATTGCGTTCAGCACTACCGAGACATCGAATCTATCATTTTGGATTGTCAGGATCGGACTCCGGATTGCGCCGTTAAGCCGTACACTCTCCGCAACCAAAAATCCAAAAATTGCAAATTCGTAAAATATACACCATATACTAAAAATATACGCATATATATACCCATACATGTATATATATGCTCAAACAGCTCAGATACACAGAATTCAAATTCGCAGATAAAACAACAATAAAAAAATATCTGAATTCTCACATGAGCTTTATGTTTAGTGTCGACTCGGTGGACCTTGACCCTGTGAGTCTTTCGTAGGTCCTGTCGACGTCCTTGAGAGCTGTCGGTGTTAGGCTCTTTCGTTCCTTTAGGTGGGTACTTCGATCCGGAGTCGGTACAGTGGACTAGCGTGATACCCTTCTATCCCTTTCTCTTGCATGTTTGGATATAGTTCACTTGACTCCTCTTATCTCTACTTGTGTGAGCTTGCCGTTAGTAGAGTAGTGTGATTGCATGGTTTATTGAGACGACCTGGTTGGTCGGTGGTGATCGCCTGTTGCTCCGAGCGATCTCCGATATTCGTTTATCAGTTGCTATACTCGGCTTGTTGCCATTCTGTGGATTGAGCATATTGTATCGATCGTCAGAGCTCTTCTAGCACTTCACGTACACCCGCGGTCTGATCCACCGCTTAGGGTGTTCTTTTCCGAAAAAGGGTCGTGGTTTTCGACCCGTGAGCCTCTTGTCATGTGCATCTGCGGAGGTTATGTGCCGGTGAGTGAGCATATTGTGACAGTGCCAGGGATCCCTCCCTGTGGCCTGGTGGTGATTGGGTTTTATTATTTATCTACAGTTGATGCATATGCTATTTACTTGCAGTATCGTAGTCGTTTGTTTATTGTCATACTCATGCTTACTTATGCTACTGTTTTACCTACCTATCTATCTGTTGACTCTCTTGCCGGTGTTTACACCTCGCCTTCGTCGGCTTGCGGTACCCACTGGGAGGGGAGACATGTTTAAAATGTTCTCAACCCCCGCCATCATTTTTTTAGGTGAGCCGGGTAGTGGGAGTGGGGACGTGGTGAGACGCGACTAGTTTAGCTGCATTAGAGGTCCCGACCTGTGTTACTGCAGATTTGGTTATCACCCTGACTCTCTCTCTTTACTTAGTAGACTTATGTGATGGTTCAGTTACATTATGATTGCTTATTTACTTATCTGCATGCTTGGATATTGTGGACGACCATATTTTATTATGTCCTGTGGATTTTTGGGATATACTTGCGAGTTATCTGTCTATCGTGGATTTCTACCCCTCGTGGTAGCTGGTTTTTTTTAAATAAAGTTTCTGTGTGGGAAATAGGTTTCAAATGGCTTTTCAGTTGATCGACTTTTGGTTTTCAAAAGAGAGTTCTTGTGTGGGGAACAGTTTTAAAAGGATATTTGAAATGATTGAAGTTAGGGTTTCAAAACAAAGCTTCCGGATGGGGAGCACTTTTAATAGAATATTTTGGTGTACTGTGCATTGCATCATCCTTCGCCTAAGGAGTGCTTAGATTCATGCAGGTGATAAGGATGGTTAGATGTATGTGATGGTTGTTGTGTGTGTGATGAATGAATGGTATTTGTGATCCTGTTATGTATAGTGGTACGCCGTGCAAATACAGGGAAGACTCTGTCCGTGTGAACATAGGGACCTTATTTGTGGCGGGTCTGTACGTCGTGCGGGCTAGGGCTTTCAAAAAAATAATAATTGACACGTTTTTTCGCAACTAAAACTAGCCCGGGGCGTGACATTTCTTTTGTTTGATTTTGTTGGTATTTATTCATGTCCAAATTTGGAAACAACTTAATTATACTAATGCCCAAGTAAGCCCTATTCAAACATTGAAATCGCATGTGACATCTATATCCAATCATGTATAGTACTCTGTTAGTTAATTCGTATTCGTGAATTATTGAGAATCCGAATAAAACAGTTCGTGTACGATATTTTCCCAAAAAAATGAATCAAACACGAATTTTTGGGGCTAGCAGAATTATTCGCAAACTATTTGCGAATTTTTCACAAATTATTGCAAACGCAAATAAAAACCTTATATTTTTTATGTTTAAGAATAGACTATCTTATATTTTATATTTAAATATGAATTCTCTGTTTGCTTGCCCTAATAAAAATCTTATATATTTTATATTTAATTATAGACTATCTTAATCTCTTTCTTGCTTGATTGTTATATATTTCGTATAAATCGTGTATCCGAATAATTTGTGAACCCATATTTTAAGCCGTATTTTTTGATGAATTTAAAAATTAGAATACGAATTTTATTCATATTATACTCGTACCGAATTTTTGCTGAATCCGAATTAACTACCTATGGTATAGTATGCTATCATGTTAAATTTAAGGAAAAAATGTATAAAGACCCCTTGAACTTTTAGCTACTTTGTAAATAGGTGTTTGAACTTTTAATTTGAACAATCAGACCTCTTAAATATTATCAAATAGTTCAACAGACTCTCCTCTCTTTATTAATTTCAAAATTATTTTGGTTGTATTACAATAGTTTTCTGGTGTTTCAAAATATCAAAAAATTTATTTTACATATTCGAACAAGTAAAAAAGGCAATGAAAATTGAAGTTCTTTTGAACCTATTCTTTCATCATTGTGTTTAGTTACCAAAATTAGAAGAGAAAATATATATTTTTTTTGATAAATTACAGAAAATTTTTCTATAAATACTCGCATTTTCACTTTCCCCCTGACTTTTAAAAGTTGACACTTTACCCCATCCTAGTTGCAGAATAATGCACTTAGCCCCATGCCGTCATGGTTCCTTAATTGATTTGTCTACTTCTCATACTTTATTAGTTGATATACTGAAAATACCTTCAAAATAGTAGGAATCCATTAAATAACCATTTTTTTCCTCCAGAATATTGCATTCCACTTTTTCTCCTCTCTTTCACCTTTCAACCATTAATCCATCTCCTTCCCCTCCCAGCAGCACCATCGTTGTAGTCATTGGAGTTGGGACATGCTCCTGTGGTCTCCAAATACATAAATAAGATATGTTTTTCCTTCATTGCAATTAGTTTTGTTTTTTTTTCTCGAAGCATACTATATGAGAATTGAAATTTGCTTCTCTTATTATATTAAGTCGCATCCTCATTTTTTATATATATTTTTTCTTCACCTTTGGCTGCAGTAAAATGGCTGCCTCTTCATCTAGTAGTTGTACTAGTGGTCAATTCAATGAGGACAATGCTCTTTGCTTTTGTTGTAACGACCCGATCCACTAGAAATAATAACTCGTTGGGCCCAAACCACCGACCTAAAATGCTTAAGTTCAGTTATTATTACTAGTGTCCATGGTCACTTATATACCCAATCACAATCTCATTCACATCCGATGTGGGACTATTAGGGTGTCACAGACTCTCCCGGTCTATGACATCCTCTTCAGCCTTATCACAAATACAGTCCAAGATCACCAGGCGATGTAAGACTTGTCTCGCTAGCCTTATCATTTTGACCCTGACTTAGTCTGTCACCTTGTCATTTCGACTCTGGCTTAGCCTGTCATTCCGACCCTGGCTCAACCGAGACTCATCTCACACTTTCGGCTGGTGATTTGGCTCTGATGCCAAATGTAACGACTCGATCCACCATAAATAATAACTCGTTGGGCCCAAACCACATGCCAAAATGATTAAGCTCAGTTATTATTACTAATATCCATGGTTTCTTATATACCCAATCACAAACCCATTCACATCTAATGTGGGACTATTGGGGTGTCACATTTGTAGACCAAAGGCTCCTTTGAAAATAGCACTAACAATTGATAATCCCGGATGGCGGGTTTATAACTGCATCAACTATAAGAGAAACAGTTGTTATTTTTTCCATTGGCATGATCCAAAGATATGTGAACAAGAAGAACACATCATCGAACTCCACGAATAAATTTCCCGTTTGAAAAAAGAAAGTAAGAGCTTTGGAAAATGAAGTTTCAACTAGTATTGAAGATAACTTTGCTTTTAATAAGTAGTTGATAGACGCTGAAACTTCGAGAAAGGCACTTCGAGAGGAAATAGACAGGCTAATAGCCAAATGGTATTGTCCCAAGTAAAGCTAAAGGAGAAAGAAAATCACAAGATTTACAAACACTATCTGCTTCTTATCCTTATAGTGCTTATTGTTTTATTATGGTATCTACTAATATGAATCGACTCATATCATGTATGTTTGGTACTCTGAATTGATGTTATGCATGCCACCTTCGTGTTTTCCAAGTGAGTGGCCTATCTATTAACCTATATAAATCCTCACTATTTTAGCCACGTGATAATTTCTCTTTCACCCTACTAGCCCCTCTTTTGAACTGAACTACCATTTTTGAACCAAACTACCTCTCTGAACTGAACCGCTCCTCCCCTCTCTCACTTGCCTCTTCTTTAAACCAACTGCTCTTCTAACTCCTGAACCGAACCGCTCACCGCATCTCTGCATCTCCGAACCAAACCAAACCGCCTTTCTCTCCTTTTTGGTTTTTCATATGGTAGGGCGTCGCATCGTTTCGTTTTCTCCCCCTACGTTTTTTTTTTCCTCTCCCCTCTCTCCTGTGTCTTTCTTTCTTTCTTCCCTCTCTGTTTTCGATCGGTTGGTTGTTTCCTCTCCTTTCGCCACATTGTCTCTTTCTCCTATCTATTTCTGAAGCGCACTTCCTCATCGACCGCTATGACATGCACCACCTCCTCGACCGCGTACACCCACGGCCCTCTTGCATCGAGATCGCCGCTCACCACCTCGCCACTGCCGCTCACCACCTCGCCACTGCCGCTCACCACCTCGCCACTGCTGCTGCCACTGCCGAGGCCGAGCTTGACTTGGAGTGGTACGGGGATCTCTCCCTTCCAAACGAGGATGATGGCAGTGCCCATGGCCATGGCGGTTATGGTGATGGAGCACAAGCTCATCCAGGTTCTTTAATCCCTCCTCCCTCTCTCTCGCATCTAAAAACCCTAATCTTCGATATCTTATGTTTGAGTTGATGCAAAAGAAAGATTTCGGGATTTGGATGGTTTCTTCCCTTTTTCTTAATAGTAATTCATAGTCTTCTCTGTCATAATTTGTTAAAAAATCTTAAATTGGCTCTCTTTGTTATGCTTGAAAGAATGCATGCAACCGAAAAATCGCAACGCAAGAGAAATTGAATTTCAAAAACTTTTAAAACCTTTCAGAAACGGATTAAACTATTTAATCTACATGCAATGGTCTAGGATCCCTCGAGTTGTGATTTAAAATCATTAAACAATTAAACTTAATTTAATTGTACCTTTGAGCGGGTAAAACTACACCACTATTTGCGATCGGATTAATACCGGTTCTGCGATGGTAGCTGTGCATGCGCCAGGCCTCTATCGGTATCCACACGAAGTAGGTAAAGCCTTTCAAGCGTCATTCAAATCCCCGAAATTGAACGTAGTGAATTATCTTTCGCTCCAAGGTCGTGCTAGCGCTTTTCGGAATGAATGAAGAAAATAACCGAGAAAACGGAACTCACGCCGGAGATCAATTGGAAGAGAATAGGTCGACTCCTCAGTGCGGCACACCACCCAAGGAGAGCACTAGCTGTACGGACAAGAGTGGGAGAGAAAGTTGGCTATAATTAATTAATATTTTTCTTCATTTATTAATTTCCATGCCCATATGTATATATACATATATATATATATATACATATACATACATATATATATACATATACATACATACATACATACATATATATATACATATACATACATATATATATACATATACATACATATATATATACATATACATATACATATACATACATACATATATATATACATATACATATATATACATACATATACATACATACATATATATATACATATATATACATACATACATATATATATACATATATATATATATACATATATATACATATATATATATATATAGAGCCAGGACTACTATGCTATTAAGAGCACAGTAGTCCTTATGCTCCTAAGTTTTCAACCACCAATCAAGTTTGATTGATGGTTAGGATGAGAGAGAGAAGAGATATTGGAGAGAAATTTAAGGAGAGGAGAAATTAAAGTACCCAATTTTTTTCTCAATTTCTCTTCTCTCTCTCTTCCTAACCACCCATCAAACTTGATGGGTGGTTAGAAACTTAGGAGCACAGGGACTGCTGTGCTCCTAATAGCACAGTATTTATGCTATATATATATGTATATATATATATATATGTATATATGTATGTATATATATATATATATATATATATATGTATGTATATATATATGTATGTATGTATGTATATATATATGTATGTATATATATATATATATGTATGTATGTATATATATATGTATGTATGTATATATATATATATGTATGTATATATATATATACATATGTATATGTTAGTACATACAATCCTAGTCAAAATTAGGAAATATATATGTATGTATCTCTCTCTCTCTTTATCATAATCCTATTATGATATAAGAATATCTAAATCAAATCTAATTTGATTAAGGTTTCCAATTATAGACCAATTATGATATATTAATTAGATTCTCCTAATCCAATTAGGATTAATTAAAATATCATAATATATCTTCTACAAATATAATGATCTCTGATTTGAACAAGATCTTATCCGTTAGATTTATTGTAACATTTACAATTATCCATAGACTCATAATGCAATTTTTGCATTTTAGTCCCTGTAATTTTACATAATTATAAAATATTTCTATAGTCACACTATGAACCATACAATGTTCTCGGTAATTAAATAGAACACTTCTATCTCATCCACACACTTAAATGGCCATGACTCCATATGCGTGTGACCCTATAGGTTCGGTTCTAACTGGTAATAAGATTACGATTTAATCTCTATTAAAATCATCATCAGAACTCCTTCCGATGGATCAGAACCATTCTGACTCTAAACCACTTGAGAACAACCAATCGCTCCTCATTCTCTAGGCTCTCACAATCCACTGGTGACGCCTAGCAGCATATAGTGGCAATCCAACAGAACCAAATATTAGAACCTCTAGGTGCAGTTAGCATGCGATACAATCCTTGTGCTGTAAGTCCCAATACAGTGGAGATTATGGTAGCTCGTGAAATTCCATCACTGGTCATATGTAAAATTCATTTGACCTTAGCTCATATGGTATTTCCAAAAATTCCTTTCTGATACCATTATTACTCTGGCCAGAGATTCCCTGAACTAAGTCTCATAAATTACATAGGACTTTAATCTTTCTACTATGGACAGCAGATTCTTTTGAATACTCTCCCACTCCTACTGTAGACCTATTGTAGCCAACATGCACTATTAGGAGATGATAACTAATCTCCGAGATATTGTGCAGTCAAACTACGACAACCCTATTAGTGAGTAGCCGAGATGTCGCAAGTCAAAGAATCCAACACGTAACTGCAGCATCAAGAAGGTCACTGACGAGTAAGTAGATTACCATGTGACTTCTCGTATTGGTCACGCTCGGTACCCTTGTTCTTAACAATCACCTGCTATTTAGCTCCAGTGTCTCCACACTGTAGACTTGAGACTCGTCTACCAGAAGGAAGCTTCTAGTGCACCTCAGTGAATGCACCACCATCCCCGTGGTGATCCATCGATTGGGAGCCTTTAGGATTTAACCACTAATGACATATGCCCCAAATTCTCAACTCTTGAGAATATATGCTATCATCTTGTTAATCCTTAGACGATTCACGGACACACAATAACATGAATGGAATAAATAAAAAACTCAATATATCTATATATATTCAACAAATGTCTAGTACAATCATATAGCCACTAGTATAATGTGTATCGGCCGATTGACTATTAGGGCATACTACTAACAATGCTTTACCCTAATTTTGATATCTTATGAATGACTTGATGCAAAGGTGTTGGAAAAATGGTTGGTTGTTTCCTCCTTTTTCCTTAGTAGTAGCATTTACTAGCTTGTGGAGAAACTATTCTATAAGCTATATATATTCGTATTTCATTTATGTGCAATCATTGTTGTCTAATTCTCTCTCTCTCTCTTTGTTTCTTAAATGATCATAATCTGTAATAGTTGATGCAAAAGTTTTGGAAATTTGATTGATACTCTTATCTTTAAGTTCTTTTGAAGGAGTTGATCTAGAAAAAAGTATATAATATACTTGAAAGTTCCTATTTGAGTGAAGGCGTACGGATGGCTCTCCGCACCGTACTTACGCCTGTATCTACCACGGATCTGGGCATTTAATGCTCGCCATAGAACCTCCGGCTTCTCCGGAGAGGTTAATCCTCTTTGCTTTTGTCTAGGGTTGGTACTCTCTCCCTTATTTGCTCCCGATCTGTACTGTACCACCCGATCGCTATCAATCCAAGCATTTAATGCCGCCGTCGAGCTCCGCTGCGAGCAATTAATGTCGCCGCCGAAACAGTCACCTTCGGCATGGCTGTCATCTTACGACAGTGCGCCTCTCAGCGATGGAGCTTAACTCCAGCTCTCCTCGATCTCCCTTTGCTTCGTTTTGGTATTGGTATATATATGTTCCCTTGGTTGGTAAGGTCCTCTACCAACTTTCTCCCAAGCTTGCAACCTACAGCTGCCAGCTCTGTTATTCTTCGAATTGTTATTGCATGCACAGAGGAGGTCTGGTCCTCTAGAAGTTTCTTTGGATACTTGCTATTCTCTTCTCATGCTGGCTGATATTTTGATTATTTCGCTGCTTGGATGGTTGGGTCCTGCTGCTTGCTTTGTTTGCGGTTCCTGATGCCATGCCTAATATGTACTCTGTTATGTTTTCCTTAACCTGGGCTTTAAAAAACACTTGATAGAGTTTAAAATTCTCTTTTACCTAAAATTTTGCGTTGGATTTTTTGGTGGTTCTTGGCTGTTCCCAACCTAGCCTTTTAAAATTTCTTTCACTTTTCTCGATTTTCTTACTTATACTCTTTACATTTCTTTACAATTCCTTCTCTGTTTACTGTCGCTTTTTTTTGCTCTTTGGGACGAGGCAATGATGAGGTGGATCCAGAAAATACCTTCTCTCCTGAAATGCTTTCGGACGCTACCTTCTCTACTTAATTTGTCCGCAATGGCATGGCATGTCGAATGGCCTCCAGGCAATCGCTGCGGCCTCAGGGCAATGCGGCTACTGTTGCAGAGTTCGGGTCCACGCAATATTTGACATACCCTTTACTTTTAGGGGAACCACACCCCTGAGCCTCGCATGAATTTTTGCTTTATTCATAATTAGTTCTTTTCTCATCGGTTTACATTTCCTTAATCTTACCTAGAATTATGGACTTACCATTTACATTTTTCTGAAATCTTTTTTGTTTTGGTTTCTTTTGGGTTTGCCTTCTCACTGTGTGTTTATTGTCGCTCTCCTCTACATGTTTGCTTTTCTGTGATGGCACCTTGGTCTCTACACTATTTTTTCCTGCATATTTGAGATCTACTTACTATTTTTACTCACTCTGATTGGGCTCTACATTATTTTTTACTTATTTTTTACATTCTCAGTCCATTTGTTGGACAAAAGAGATCTTTTTTTCACTGAACATTGCGAGATATTGTTGGCTTAAATCGGCCAGCATCCTGTCCTGTGGCGGGAGGCCAGGTTGGGTCGAGTCACGTTCGAAATGGCGGGAGGCCAGGTTAGGCCGAGTCATGTTCGAAGTGGCGTGAGGCTGGTTGGGCCGAGTCACAATCGAGACCCGTGGGCGTTGTGTCTGTACGCTTTAAGTGAATTGGTTGCGTATTTCTAACAGCTCGAGCTTTTGGGATTAATGGTTAGCGCCAACGATCCGACAAATGGTATCAAAGCCAGAGGTCACGAGTTTGATTTTCGCATGCTGCAAATGTGTGCAGGTGCTGGAGAGGGGATTGTTGGCTTAAATGGGCCAGCATCCTGCCCTTTGGCGGGGGGCCAGGTTGGGCCGAGTCACGTTCGAAATGGCGGGAAGCCAGGTTGGGCCGAGTCATGTTCGAAGTGGCGTGAGGCTGGTTGGGTCGAGTCACAATCGAGACTCGTGGACGTTGTGTCTGTACGCTTTAAGTGAATTGGTTGCGTATTTCTAACAGCTCGAGCTTTTGGGATTAATGGTTAGCGCCAATGATCCGACACAACAGAGCTTGGAGAAAGTTCTCGATATAATTATTCGGCCTGAAATGGTCGCCCCCAAGGAGGGAGCTGCCTAGCAACCCTCTGCTGGTTCTGAATAGTTGGGAAGAATCTAATCTACTCTATTTTGTTTCACCAGGCTTGGTGCTTGGTGCTTTTTGTGCTTGCCAGTTCCCTGCAAGGGCAATCTATAGAAAGCTATGTTGTGTTTTGGTTAAATTTTCTTTCTACTTAAATATAATGTTGTTTTCCTACTTGGTCCATCTACTTTACATTCCCAGAAGAAAAAAAAATGTACCACTCTAATGTCTTTGTGTGTTAATCAAAGTTGCTTTTTTGTTAATTACTCTGTTAAATAGATTTTCTTATGTTTTCTCTTGACTTTTCTACTAAACTATTGATATACTTGCTTTCGGAACGAGCTTTGCTCCACATTTCAACTTACAAAATTTTGCACAAAAATTTTGACTGAGTGCATCTATTATAACTGCAGTTGCCTTTTCTATTGTTTACTCTATTATACTCATTTCCTTATGTTTTTTCTTGACTTTTCTATTTAATCCCCTAATATACCTGGTCTTTGAATAGCCTACGCTCCACATTTTAGTTTTCCTAAGCTAAGTTTTATAGAAATTTTGCTAAAAACAAACTTACAAAAAAATTTCAAAATTTGCAGAAATGCACCTGTTGCGATTGGCTGATTTCTACACTACTTAAGGCAATGATACTTGAAGAGGCATGGTAGGCCGAGTGGCCTCACGGCAATCGCTGCAGCCTTCGAATATTTCTCCAAAGTTTATTTGTGCTCTACATTTTTAGTTCGGCATGCTAGGTTTTATAGAAATTTTGTTACAAATAAACTTACAAAGTTTTGCTAAAAATATGTGCAAATGCATCTATTATGATTGGTCGATTTCTATTCGAATGACCTGCAGCCTTCCAAATGCATCCATTATGATTGGTTGATTTCTATTCGAAATTGCTAAAAATTTGTACAAATGCATCTATTAAGATTGGTTGATTTCTATTCGAATGACCTATAGCCTTTCTACACTATGCGCTTTGTCGATGCAATGTGATTAACATATGGACAACTGTTTTGTTATATTTCATACTTGAACTAATCTTTAATATTAGAATAATTTATGCTAATATTATTTTCTTTTGTCACTTAATATTTGTTATCGTTTGTTTATTGTAAATCTTTCCGTCCGTCACGAAGCGCGGGTTCTTAACTAGTTATTCATTATTTAGAAACTAGTGATTTAATTTATCGATGAGGAGAAGACGTAATCTAACATGATTTTTAGGTACTTAAATATTCTCATCAAACCATAACTAAATAGAATACTTCTTTGAAAGACGTCTTTCGAAAGATTCTGATGTATAGGGCCCGTTTGACCTAGTTATTGGAGAAGTGATTTCTCCAGAATTAATTTTGCGTTGGAAAATAGATTTTGGATTAGAGAATTGATGATGGACAATTTCAATGTTTTCACAATGAAAAGAGATTGCTCGAACCTCAACAAAATGCAATATTCGCAAGAATTTATTTATTCTTAACACTCAACCTAGTTATTGCTCAAACCTCAACACTCTTCGCGGCGCTCGATGTTTGCGAAAGAGAAGTGGAAAAAGTACAGCAGGACCGGCTGCTTATCAAGATTTTCAGTCGTTCATCGGTAAGCGCCTCATCTATCTCGTCAGGCTCACATATAGGAACCTCTCTCTCATCTCCGCTACTCACGGCATACAACTCCATCATAAGTGTGTGGTTTCTATACATTCGATATGCTTCGGACATCATCGTTGTCTATAATATCGATAAGGTTGTCTATTTTTCCACCGTGGCTAAATTTAATTTGGATCATACACCTATCCTGTGCAGTAGTCATGAATTTGAAGAACCGCGCTTGCAAGGCCTTAAAACTCTTCCTTTCACCAAGAAAAACGAGTCGGCAGTTTTCTCCTGCATACTTGACGTTTACTCCATCCTCCTGGAAGAAGCCATTAAAATGATAGTGCACTGGTACTTCAGCGTTCTCCATAAGGTGGAAGCAATAAAGTTAGCTGAAAGTAGTGCAATAGCATTCGTGTGTACATATATAATCCAGTTCGATTAGATAAGTAAAAAGTTTTGTTAACGGCGGGAAACAATAGGTCCGTTTGCGCCATAATTCATTTTCGAGAACAAAATAGCTGAGGTGGTAGCAGATTGACAATAGCCTTCTCCCACCGGCCATCGTTACGACAACCCAGCGTCAGTTACACCATTTGGTCCTATCACTACATTCCTTTGAACTAATTTTATACTATTGTGAGGTATATTGCACCAATATTTTAAACTATTGTGCGGATAATTTTACCGATATTAGCGCCACTTTTTACTTTTTTAAAAGTACCTGAACAGTAAAAAACGTCAGTGAAATTATTACGATTACACTCATTCCTCGAGGTATGTTCTTGCATTGTAAGAAACATGTTACAACATTTTTTCTTCGGGAAGGGAAAGCGGCGGGTACAGAACCCAAGGATAACAAGCGTCTTTTTGCCTATTAACAAATGGTTCTTCAGATGCATTCTCCGTTGCATTACTGCAAAAAAATTTGCACTCTTCAATGTAGGTATTGCACTATTTTCATTCCTGCAGAATAAACGTTTGCATTATTGTGATTATTGTTGTACATTTAATGTAATGAAGTAACCCTTGTTAAGGGATGTTACACCATTTATAGCCTATTTAAATTCAATCGTTTAAGTTGTATGTCGTACTGTTTGATACATTGTTTCCACTAGGGCTTTAGGGGTCTTCTAGTAAGAGGTAAAGGCGACACTACCCTTCATCAAGGAGGTGATAGCGACGAAGGGCGTTCCCCGTAAACGGAGCCGGTGCGGCGGCGCGTCTGACGAGAGTCGCATCTTCCTCGTCTGCGGTGGCTACGACGGCAGCGGGGCCGGCAGGGGAAGCTCTTTGTCGTCATGTTTTTTTCGGCGGCGCAGGTGGTTGTTCCGAAGGCAGAAATTAAAGTCGTCATGGCTGCCGGCGGGGGTGGTGCCCACGCCCGCGGCCGTCGAAGGGGAGGAAGGCGAATAAGTCATTGAAGAGGATGCAACTGTTGTGAAAGGTACGATCTAGCAAATCGGCGTTAAGATCGACTCCCACTATCTGAAATGCTTCAGTTGCTGCGAGCCCATTGGCCCTCTTCTCTTAAAGGTTCGATCATTTTTTCAGGTTTTATTGTTCTTGCTCGTTTCTATTTTTCACTGATCGTTGAGTCAGTTTACGTATATGGTAGAGCGGAGATCCAAAGGACTCGCAGCAACTAAAGTGCTTCAGATAGTAGGAATCTATCTTAACGCCGATCTTATTGGTCCTACCCTTTCCAACAGCATCCTCCTCCACGACCGTTCCTTCGCCTCACTCCACTACCGCGGCGGCCGCTGTCGGCACCGCCGCCGCCGCCAACCACGATGACTTTAATTTTCGCCCCCGCAACCACCGGTGCCGCCGCCGAAAGAAACACGACGAGGAAGAGCTTCGCCCGCCGCCACCGCCACTGTCGCAGCAGCGACTGTGGACGAGGAAGACGACGACCCTCGTCCCCCGCCGCCGCATCGCTTGCGTTTACGGGGAACGCCCTTCGTCGCCTTCACCTCCTTAACGAACAGTAGCGTCGCCCTACACTTGGGATTGCAAAAAAGCTCAGATGATCTCTATTCTTTCTTAAATTATTTTGAGAAAATATTATCTTGTATGCAAATCCTGTCTTACATGGTGCAACGTAGTATAAAATAGTATAATTTTCATCAAAGAAAATGTAATCCTTGCTCCCAGATTAATAAAGAGTGCATTTTCTATTTCAATCTTTAATCTACTTCATATTCTTTTTGCTTTTATTTTCTACCCTTTGCGAACTTGTACTGGTTCTACCCAAGCAACACTCGGCGAAAATGATGAGAACATACACCGAACGGAAATACACTGATCAAAGAAGGAAGTTGCACTGGTTAGGGACTAGTTATACTATTTAGCAAATAATGTTGCACTGTTTTGCTCGTCGTTACACCATTTACAGCCTTGTTTGCACTATTACCTTCATGTTAGCACAAAATACAGAGAAAAATTTGCACTGATTCTACCCAGGCAACACTTGCCGAAGCTGATGAGAACATATACCGAGCTGAAAAACACTGAGGGAAGAGTGCATTTGCACTGGTTACAGACTCGTTGCACTATTTTCGTCAAAACAATGCACTAGTTAGGTCAATGTTACACAATTTACGGCCTCTTTTGCACTACTACATTCGCGGCAGCACAAAATACAGATAACAATATGCACTTTTTTAGATATGATTGCACCGTTGCCGCCAAAGTTGCACTACTTGCTTGGACCTGTGGTACCTCTTTGCAAATGAACGACTTGTCCTCCTCCTCCATTTCCTAACCCTAAAGCCATCTTCCTCATCCACGCTTCTTTCCTGTTGTACCATTTCTCTTCTCGTTTCACCATTATTTCACGTTGCCGGCCGCGTATTCTTTTAAATTTAGCTTCAAAATATTTAATTCAAAAACCCGAACAACAAACACCGGGGCTGGCGAATAGCGGGGCCGATTTGGTTCGCGTCCCGATGACTGGTAGGTTGCATAGCCCGCGCGAAACACATATTTAATGCCCTGACAGGCGCCGTACAGTTGACGTATCATAAGGCATAACGGGGATACGGGTTGAGGTAGAGGAGAACGAGGGACATTTTCGTCAGGTAGTAAAAAATCCGGATCCGAATCATCTACGGATAAAATTCGAAAAATGCGGCCCAGTTTTGGTAAAAACTCAAAAACTTAATGGATTTTTTATGCAAATTGGCCAAGAATTTAACTCTAAGGGATATTGAAATAACTATGGAAATATTAAAAAGACATTTTTAATATTAATCGTAATTTATTCTAAAAGGTGTAAATAAAAAAGTTGAACATTTTTTTAGGGATATTTAAGCAATTGCCCCTAAAACTCCGCAATTTGCAAAAGTTCAGTGTACTACATGTCGATAGCCTTTCGATGCCAAGTGCTTACCGAATGGAGAGATGTCAATAGCCTCTTGACTCTCCATGAGGTACCGATTGGAGGGATGCCAACAGCTTCGTCTATTTTTTTTTTGATTAAACAGGGATATACCCTATTTGATAAAGGGAGTACAGGTTAGAAAAAAACATAGACGCTTTGCTCAGCTTTGCCCATGAAGGCTCTGTGAGCAAACTTCAGAAGGTACACGAGAATAACTAGTAAAAGAAGGATAAAATCAATCGAAACCCTCTTAGGTCCTCAAAATAGACTTCCAGAGCTTTAGTATGGAAACAACAGTCTTTCCTAGTTCTTCGTACGTAGAGTGTCGATTGCTGAAGATCCTCGAATTTTGCTCTTTCCAAAGTTCCCAACAGGCTCCAACAAAATAGAGGTCGAAAAGTGCTTTTGATGCTCCCAACAACGACTCCCTGCTGTGTGTCCATCTGGTCGAGACGTCCCCTACTCGGTTTGCCACTAATTCCGCAGTGGTCGGGGTGTTATAGAGGAGTAAATTCCACAGGGACCTCGTATATTTACATCCAAAGAGAAGATGTTCCAGATTTTCTTTGTTGGAGAAGCATAACACGCATATAGATGGTCCCTGCCAACCTCGTTTTGCTAGTAAATCGGCTGTCAAGATCCTATTCCTCGCCGCTAACCACATAAAGACTTTGATCCTGAGTGGAGCCTTGAGTTTCCACAGATGAGGCAATCTGCAGTCGTTGACTTCGCTGAAAGTGAGGAAGTCATAAGCGCTCCGAGTCGAGAAACGTCCAGCGGTATTCCACCTCCAAATAAGGGAGTCATCTGCTTCCACGCGTAATGTGATGTTGGAGAGTAAGGCCTCTAAATCTCAGAGTTCTTCCTGTTCTGCGGGGGTAAAAGGTGCCTGAAACCCAGCGTTGTGTGAGTGGCAAAGCGTCGAAACCAGCATTTGACGGAAATGTGCTTTTGCACCGATAAAGCATGCAATTTAGGAAATTGGTTTCGTAGAGAAAGTTCCCCACATCATCTGGAATTCCACAAGGATGTTACCTTTCCATTGCCAAGAGAAAAGTTGACAGAAGTAGAGAACGGAGCAGCTGTGCTGAGGATCGCCTTCCAAATAGGGGAGCAACCAGCTGGCTTAGTGCAATCAAGCCGAGGTGGCCTATGTTTGTAATGTTTTTGCATAAGTAATCGGACCTGGGGGTAGTTGCAGAGTTGTAGAATTTCCAGAGTCCCTTCACTAAGAGAGCTGCATTCATGTAGCGGAGGCTTCGAATGCCAAGTCCACCTAGTATCTTCGGGCGACACACATTCTCCCATTTGACTAAACAATGAAAACTGTTTGCATGCTTTGCACCCCTCCAAAAGAAACCTCTACGTATTCTATCGATGGCCTTTGTGACCCAAATTGGTAGTAGAAAGGCAGAGCAAAAGTAAGTGGGTATACTAGAGAGGACAGAGTTGAGGAGGACGAGACGACCGCCCCTTGATAGCAAGAGTCCCTTCCAACTTGCTAGCCTATTGTCAATTTTCTCTAATAGGGGCAGGTAATCAGCTTTACACAGTGCTTTGTGAGAGAGTGGCAGCCCCAAGTATGTGAAAGGAAAACCCTGTGAAGAACATCCAAAGAAATTTGCCAAAGTGGAGGTTTGATCACTTGATAGGTTGATAGGAATGAGGGAGGTTTTGTTGAAGTTGATTTTGAGTCCCGAGTTTTCTGAAAAGGCATCCAAAATAATCTTGATGACTGCGGCTGATCTACTGGTGCCGTCAAAGAAGAGAAGCATATCGTCTGCAAATTGAAGGGTGTGTAGCTTACAATCCCCTATTCCAACTGCCGGTAGGGAGTTCGTATTAATAGCTAATTGAAGCATTCTGAAAAGCACATCGATGCATAAATTAAAGAGGAGAGGTGATAAAGGATCCCCCTGACGAAGCCCTCGTTTGTAGGTGAAGGACATGCCCGGCGAACCATTAAGTAGCACCGCCGTGGTTGCGGATTGCAGCAGAGAAGTAACCCAGTTAATCCACTGATCACCGAACCCTCTTGCTTGGAGCAGGTTGATTAAGAAATTCCAGTTGATGTGGTCGAAGGCTCGTTCGAAGTCAAGCTTCAGAAGTGCCGTTTGTTGCTTGGTTGAGTGTAGGTGTTGAATAAGAATATGAGCAGCATAAAAATTATCGAGAATATGACGCCCTTTTATGAAAGCTGCCTGATAGGGATAGATTAGATGATCCATATGTCTTTGTAGTCTAGTTGCCAAGACTTTTGAAATGATTTTATCCAAACTATGCACCAGACTTATGGGACGATAATCACTCGCAAACTTTACTTCGATTTTCTTTAGTATGAGGCATAGCCAACTAGAGTTAATCCCCTCAAGATTGTCAGATCCATTGTAGATGCTGTTGAAAACCTTCATGATGTCATCCTTGATAAGGCTCCAAAAGCGCTGATAGAACATCACTGGAAAACCATCCAGCCCCCGGTGCCTTCTCCGGGGCGCTGGCAAAAATAGCCCGTTTCACCTCGTCCTCCGAGAAGGTTGAATGAAGATTAGTTAGGTCGACACTTGCGCTACCATAGATCAGAGAGAGAGAGATGGTGGGCCGCCATTCTTGCTCAACGCCTAGCTGATTGTGGAAGAATGTAAATAAATGGTTAGCAATAGGATCGGGAGAGGATAAGGTGGAAATACCATCAGAGAGTTGGGAGATGAGGTTCCTGCTGTTGTTGGTGGACTATTTTAAATGAACTATAAAACAATTTAGAACAACAAGTTTCTTTATATAACTTTAACTTCAGTACACAAGAACATGAAAACAATACAATTTGATCCACACTTCGATCCACACACTAACACAACTAACATGCTCTTTATTTATAGAGCACGAAACAACGCAACTCTACACGAAAACGTGCATTCTTTCACCAACGGACACAACTCTAAACAAAAGGACGCAATCCTAAACAAATAGACACAACCTTACGAAAGGATACAACCTTTCATTAAAATTAGATAACTAATTAATAAACAAACTTATAATCTAACATTCTCCCTTAAGTTTGTTTATGCATAACTGTCGTTTTCTTCGACGAGATCTTCATAATCTTGAAGTCGTTCCTCCAACGCTATCTTGTCTGAAATCAGATTTCTAATTTTGGAGGCCTGCTCGTTGATCACGTTCTCTAGGGACTTGTTCTCCATGTTCGCCGCCATATTTTCCTTCTCTAAGGAAATATTTGTCTTTTCCAAATTTTTGGCAAGCTTCTCTAAATAAGTATTTCTTTGATCAAGAAAAATCATACCTGTAGTACTCATAAAGGCAAAATGTGTCACGTCTTGTTCCGCTTCCTTCTTAGTCTTTTTCACATCACCCATGTAAGATGAATTTCCAAATTCGACAAACGAATAAAAATCCGGAGCATGAATAGTTCCTTCTTGATAAGTCCGATATTGAGGTAGCGGCATTTTTATTTTTTGACAGTATTCTTGAAGCAAGTTTTTGTAAGAAACTCTCACTATCACTTTAGGCTCCATAATTCTCTTCTCTTTTTATTGGAATATCAATGTGTTAAATCAACTCTCTCCAATCATATTTATAGGCATGAGAAGACATCCAAACACCAAGTGACACACCCTTTCAAGTTTAAAATGATCCAAACTAAAGGACACATCTTTTCAAATTTAAAATATTCCAATGTTCTAATTTTATGAGGCATATTTAAAGTGTCTTTTCAAATTAATTGACACATCTCTTCACATTTATAACTACTTCATACTTTTAACATCTTTTTTCATTCTGTTAACTACTTGGTCAATGGGTTAAATGTCGGTCAACGCTAACCATTCGCATGGAACAACACAGCATGTCAAATATCCAACGGTTCATACGATGTAACTAACTATACTGGTCAAATTTCATTCACTTGATCAATTCCATTGGTCTATCCCAAAACTTACATGCACTGGGGGTGCTTGGGGGGGCAATATTTTATTTTCCAACAAATAATGCATGCCAAAAATGACTACACTTGGGACACCACAAAAAAATATCCATTGGTTAATGTCAAAATTTATCCTTTTAACACTCCTTTTGACTTCCTGTTGATTTTTTTTAAAACAATTTCAGTCTTTACTACTTTGAATTCCAAGTTTCTCTCTAAATTTTTGAAAGATTTCGGATTGTAATGGTTTGGTAAAGATATCTGCTATTTGATCCTTAGAGTTGCAATGGATTAATTCAACTCGTCCTTTTTTTACTTCTTCACGAAGAAAATGGTACCTAGTATCTATATGTTTGCTTCTCCCATGGTGCACTGGATTTTTAGGTAACTCGATAGTTGATTTATTATCGATAAATATTGGGGTAGGAGAATTTTGAGCAAAACCCAATTCTTGTAATATGTTTCTCAACCAGATCGCTTCACAAACTCCCGATGCTGCAGCAACATATTCTGCCTCGCACGTTGATAAGGCTACAATTTGCTGTTTCTTAGAACTCCGTGTGAAAGCTGTAGAACCCATAAAGAAAACGTATCCCGTAGTACTTTTTCTTTCGTCTTGATCTCCGGCCCAGTCACTATCTGTATATCCAAATAATTTTAACTCTTTTAATTTTGAATAGTATAATCCATCACCAATGGTACCCTTTATGTATCTCAAAATCCGTTTTGCAACTTGCCAATGTGATTCCAATGGATTTTCCATATATCGGCTGATTAATCCGACTCCATATATTATATATGGTCTACTCACTGTTAAGTAGCGAAGACTTCCTACTAAACTTTTAAATAAAGTAGAATTAATTTTCTTTCCTATATCAGTTTTGCTAACCTTCGTTCCACGTGCTACCGGTGTGTTAATCTCTTTACTATTTTCCATTTTGAATTTCTTCAAAATATTTTCAGCATATCTCTTTTGAGTAATAAAGATTCCACCTTCATCTTGTTTCACTTCAATGCCAAGGAAATATGACATAAGTCCCGAATCCGTCATTTCAAACTCTTTTATCATGATACTCTTGAAATCATTAATCATATCTTTGCTGCATCCTGTAATTAGTAGGTCGTCCACATATACGCATATGATCAATATATCTCCTTTTTTATTTTTATTTTTCTTGATATATGTCGCATACTCATAAGGACATTTATAAAATCCAATCTTTTGAAGATAATTATCAAGACGAGTATTCCAAACTCGTGGAGCCTGTTTTAAACCATACAAAGCCTTGTTCAAACGATAAACTTTATCTTCCGCACCTTTTATTTTGTAGCCAGAAGGTTGTTCAATATAAACTTCTTCCTCAAGAAAACCATTTAGAAAAGCCGATTTTACATCCATTTGATGTACTTCCCAACCATGAAAAGTAGCTATTGCTAGAATAAGTCGCACTATATCAAGTCGGGCTACTGGTGCAAACACTTCTTCATAGTCTATACCTTTTTCTTGTTTATATCCCTTTGCGACTAGTCGTGCCTTATATTGTGTTATTTGTCCATCAGCACTGTGCTTGATCTTATATATCCATCTTACTCCAATAACTTTTTGTCCAGTTGGAAGTGAAGTCAATTCCCATGTTTTATTTTTTTCTATTGCTTTAATTTCTTCATTCATTGCAGCGTGCCAAACATCCTTTTGTAGGGCCTCTTCGACAGATAATGGTTCTTCATTGAGATGTAAACAAAATAAATTCTCACTATCAATTACATTTGTCTCATTGTATATATCTTCAAGTCTTCTTAATCTAAGCGGACTTGAAGAACTTGAAGGAGTGAATGGTGAAGGGGCTGGTAATGCTAATGCTGGAGTTATTGGTGTTGGAGTGTCATTGTTATTTGACGCATTGTTGGTATCTTCAAATTCCTGCTCTAATATGTCTTTTCCCTTTTCTTCTGAACTCCAATTCCATGTGGCATTTTCGTCGAATATGACATCTCTACTGATAATTACTTTCTTGGTAATAGGATTATAGAGTTTGTAGGCTTTAGAGTGCTCACTATAACCAGTAAAGATACATTTTTCCCCTCGATCATCTAACTTTTTTCTTTTCTCCTTGGGAATTTGTGCATAAGCAATACATCCGAATATTTTGAGATGTTTAACTCCAGGTTTATATCCACTCCATTCTTCTTCTGGTGTCACATTCTTTAGACTTTTAGTTGGACTCCTATTAATTAAATATACTGCGCATGCAACTGCTTCTGCCCAAAATGACTTAGGTAAATTCTTCTCTTTGATCATACTTCTTGTCATATCCAAAATAGTCCTATTTTTTCGCTCGGCTATACCATTCTGCTGTGGACTTTATGCTGTTGTGAATTGCTGTTGAATACCTTCTTTAGTGCATTAATCTTTAAATTCTTTTGAAGTATATTCACCTCCTCTGTCGGATCTCAGTATCTTTAGTTTGTTTCCACTTTCTCTTTCTACCGTAGCTTTATAATTTTTGAAAGTAGAAAATGCGGCAGATTTTTTTTTGATAAAGTAAACCCATACTTTTCTTGTACAGTCATCAATAAAAGTAATAAAATACTTATTTTCTCCATGAGACTCAGGTAAAGGACCACATATATCAGTGTGAACTAAACTTAAAGGTTGCGTTGCAAATTTTATTTTGCTACTAATAAAAGGAAGTCTTGTTTGTTTTCCAATTATGCAACCTTCACAGACTTCTTTTGAATATTTAATAACAGGAAGACCATGTACCATTCTTTTAGAGGATAGTAACTTTAAACTATTGTAATTTAAATGCCGATACCTCAAATGCCATAATCCTGATTCTTCTTTAACTTCAGAGTGGTAGCACCTTTCAATTTCTGACTTTACGTTTATAGGAAACATTCGATTCTTCGACATATGCACTTTGGCAATTATTTTGCCATTCTTATCTTTCAAAGTCAGAGTAGAACCTTCCATATGAACGATATAACCTTTTTCCATCAGTTGTCCGATACTCAATATATTACTCTTCAATTCTGGCACATAATATACGTTGGAGATGAATTCTTCTTCGCCGCTCTTCGATTTGAACATGATTTTTTTCTCTTCCTTTAACAGGTACTTTTGATGAATCACCAAATTTCACATTCCCGTCAACAGTCTCGTCCAGATCAACAAATAGTTCTTTCCTTCCACACATATGATTTGAAGCACCGGAATCTAGAAACCATACATATTGTGGATCTTTAACTTCGTCTTGACATGCAAGTAATAGTGAAGTTTCTGCAACTTCATCTTCTAAAGTACTGTCGATGTAGTGATTCATTCCTTCAGCTTTTTTATACCAGCAATCTTTGTTGTAGTGACCATACTTTTTACAATTATAACATTGAATGGTTGATTTTGCCCTACCAGAAGACCCTGGGCGATTATAATTGCGTCCGCCTCTTTTTGGTCCATATCCGTGTTGTGAATTGCGACCAATGTTGTAACTACTCTGTCGATCATTGTTATATCTCTTTTGATTCTTAAAATTATTTTCTCTACGATTTTTGGCCTTTCTATTATCGAGTTTCAATTTTGACTTGAGAGCCTGCTCCGTCGACTCGTCTTCTGATACTTTTTGAAGTCTTTGCTCATGTACTTGTAGAGATCCCGTCAATTGGTCGATAGAAAGAGTACTGATATCTTTTGACTCTTCTATGGCGACAACTATATGCTCAAACTTTGACGTGAGGGAACGAAGAACCTTTTCTACAACTCGTTCATCATCGAGTTCTTCTCCATTTCTCTTCATTTGGTTTGCAATTACCAAAATGCGAGAAACATAGTCCGCGACAGTTTCGGACTCCTTCATTCGGATTGCTTCAAATTCCGCTCGTAGTTTTTGCAGACGAATCCGCTTTATTTTGTCATCTCCTTTAAAGACGGTGGCAAGAATATCCCATGCTGCTTTGCTCAAAGTTGCTTCGGCAATTTTCTCAAAAGTCGACTCGTCTACTGCTTGGTAAAGATAGAAGAGGGCCTTTTTGTCTTTTTTTCTTGCATCCTTCAAATCGTTTCGTCGGGCTATAATTAATGGAGCTTCTTTTTGCTCAGTGTATTCTTGGTACCCAGTTTTGACTAAATCCCAAAGATCTTGTGAACCAAGTAGTGCTTTCATTTGAATGTACCAATTCTCATAATTATCTTTTAATAAGTTTTGGATTTGGGTTTGGAGAAGTTGTGTGGCCATTTTTCAACAGAGTTTCTTTCTAGCTCTGATACCAAATGTTGGTGGACTATTTTAAATGAACTATAAAACAATTTAGAACAACAAGTTTCTGTATATAACTTAACTTCAGTACACAAGAACTTGAAAATAATACAATTTGATCCACACTTCGATCCACACACTAACACAACTAACATGCTCTTTATTTATAGAGCACGAAACAACGCAACTCTACACGAAAACGTGCATTCTTTCACCAACGGACACAACTCTAAACAAAAGGACGCAACCCTAAACAAATAGACACAACCTTACGAAAGGATACAACCTTTCATTAAAAAGTAGATAACTAATTAATAAACAAACTTATAATCTAACAGCTGTTACGGCTGTTAGCCTTTGAGTGAAAGAATTTGGTATTTGCATCCCCAGCTTTCAGCCACTGCACTCGGGATCTTTGTTTCCACTTCAGCTCGTCTTGTAAACATAACTCTTCGTATCTTTCTTTGAGCTTAGGTCTCACCGTGAGTTCTAAATCCGTTAGAGATCTGCGTTCTTCTGCCTTGTCGAGCCACTCGATCCATTGAAGGCACTGATTAGCCTGCATCTTGATAGATGAGGTGAGGCCAGCACTCCAGGATTTAATAGCCTCTGTAACCTGATTAATTTTCAACTTAAAGCACTCTGACGGCTCTGCGCCCGATACTGTCAAGTTCCAGGAATTAGAGACCACCTCTGTTAAGGAAGCGTATCGGAGCCAGAAGGATTCGAATTTGAACAAATTCGACGATGGCACATAAGTAAAGGCAGATAGAACCAATGGTGTGTGGTCAGATTGAGGTCTCGGTAGAGCCCTGAATGTAGATCTAGGAAGGAAGAGTGCCATCCTTGCGATATGAACGCGCGGTCAAGTCATTCCAGAGTTGGATTACGCCTGCAATTAGACCAAGTGAAGGTTCGGTTTAGAATCGGGAGATCGATTAGCCCAATCTCATTAACGACATCCCTGAATTGCAAGATTTCAGAGATATTCGTTGGCGATCCGTTTTTATCTTGCATCGAAAGCAAGACATTGAAGTCGCCCAAAGCTGTCCACACATCGCCAAAAAGCTTGCTGATGGTTCGAAGTTCATGAAAGAAGTCAGCTTTAAGATCGGCGCTTGTAGGGCCATAGATGTTGGAGATCAAGAAGTCTTTCCCATCTACTCTCCTTTTAAGCAGCACATTGAGTGAGTAGGAGCCAACCCATTCATCAACACAATCGAAAAGCAACGAGTTCCATGCAGTTAGCAGTCCGCCTCTTGACCCTTCCGCATCTAAAGTTCAAAAATCTTTAAAATGAAACCCACAGAAAGATTGAAATTTGGGCAAAGAAGTAGAGGATAGATTAGTTTCCTGGAGATAAATCACACAACTTTTACTATTCCGAATTACCGATTTGACAATTGCGCACTTGGCCTGGTCATTGAGGCCTCTTACATTCCAAAATAGAAAACACACCCAAAACACTTTCGACTATTCATGAGGTGTTTAGTGAAAAGTGAAACCACACCCAAGGGGTTGGTCTAAGACAAGAGATAGTTGGGGTAAAATCTATAGGTAAAAAATCTATAACCAATGACATGGTAGCATGGTGGCATATTATTCATACATGAGGCATTGTAGTTGTATTTTCACTACTTGCATTTCTATTGTGGAAATAGATGCTTCAATTATGATTATTATATACTAATGCCTCCTTTTGGCCGAGTGAGTATAGAGCGCCACTTTTGGCAGTTTTATCCACTGAAAACTTACATAAAGTTCTCACCCCATTATTGTTTACCCATTTTCAGATCCTGCTACCACCAGGGAGGTGCATGATCGCGGCAAAAGCGTCGCAAGCTAAATAGTCCGTGGTTAGTCGGTCTAGGTCGAAGAACCCTTTTTTTACAAGCAAAACTATTTATTATTTTTGAGAGTATCGGGATGTTAACTTTAAAGAATTTAAACTTATAATGGTTAAATTTAGTAGGATTACTCGATGCTTCATGTATCAATATCGTATATGATTTGCACAGACTGATATATGTTCTGCTTTGTGCGGGTAGGGAAAACCTTTCCCGTTCGGCAGGTCTGTTGCACTAGCCCAAGCAGGCCCACTCGGCGGGATTCGGGGCGTGACAATCCATCCAAATACATGTATTCCAATCCTAACAAGATGATAAAGGCAATAACATCAATGTAACAAAAATTAGCAAATACTATGGGTTCTGCAACAAAAGGTAAGGTCCTTTACGAGTCTGTTGATATCTTAACACGCCAATATTGTGTCTTAGATGCGTATATGAATTAAACAAAATTCTCCATATTGTGTAAGCCACCATATCAACAGAGCAATTATTATGGGCAGCATTTTGTGGAAACTCTGATAGTTTCTCTTTTGCTTATCATCTTAATAACCTCATATATGAACCAATTAAAATTCTCCACATAATGATGCATAGGTGGTTGAAAATTTAGAAAACGAAAAGAAGACGATGTAGCTTGGTTGCTTACCAATTTAACGAAAGAGAACTTGACATCCTAGTCTGGTGCAGGCCGAGGGCCTGCACCTTCGATCAAGGCAAGGAAACCTCAATCGGAGAAGAGATGAACCCGTAATGCCGCTCACGGGGAACAGCAGATGCCACTTAATGCAAACAAGCCAATGCTTGTTAGGAACAAGAACCAAGCTTGCAGGTGGAGGCAATTTCAACAGCCAAAAGAGAAAGATCCCCAATCCTGCATTTGATCCATATCTATGGGAGGAAGTATAATATTACCCTTGGCTTGCCTGCATTAACTAAGGCTGCAACTGCATGATAATAAATTTCCTCTCCTAGTTACATGGCAGTTTGTTAAACAACCGTTATACTCTAAAAGCTTAAGCTGTTAGAGAACGGTGTTTATATATTTTCATATTTAACACAGTTAAAAAACACTTCAAATACCTCTAATAACTTCAACTACCTGCTAAGCAACTCCAAATATATAAACAAGGCTAATTAGAAACTAAACTAGGCAACTTAGTTGACTCCATGCTCCTGCATCAGGGTATTTGCATGACTTGGTTTGTTACCTTCCCCTGTAACACTGACGTAACATCGCAACATGAACTTCCCTAGAACAGTATGCGACAACAATCTATTGATCATGTTTCTCCTCACAAGAAAAAGAAAAGAAAAGAAAAGAAAAAAAGATTGATCCAATTACACACATACAATAACAACAATAGAAATCTTAAATCTCATTTTTATTCATTATTAACTGTTTGTTTTCTCTGTAAAACATGTATTTCTTATTTATCAAACAACTACTCATGCTATATAGTTAGCATGAATCAGGAACTACACTCACTCAGCCTTTCCATGAAGAAAGAGGAGGGGTCTCGGAATCCCTCCATGTTTTCCCACCGCTAGGATACCGATCACCCTCGGTAAGATTAGCCAAGGCATAGGATTCGAGCTCCGCCATCTCCTTTGGAGTGAGCTTAATCGACAGAGCTTTGATATTCTGGTTGAAGTTCTCGATTTTGGTGGTGCCAGGTATAGGGCATACGTCGGTCCCCTGGTGGTGCACCCAAGCCAACGCAAGCTGCGACGGGGTGCATCCTTTCCTTGTAGCCATTGCATTGACACGCTCGAATATGACTTTGTTCTTCTCGACATTTTCAGGATGAAATCTAGGCATTCTCTGTAAGAAGCAAGTTAGTCTACGGCTTATTCATAACGTACACCCGAATATATAATTTTAGAAGCAAAGTTGCAAACTATACCACAAGATGGCATGTGGCGCTGTTTCAATTAAAGTTCATGATGAGTTATTAAATTCGTAGATGGAGAGAGGGAAAAAAAAGGTGGTAGTGTAGATGGAGAGAAGTTATTGCATGGGTCAGGTGTACAAACCCCGTGCATCGCACATACATAAGTTTGCGTCTAAGTTATTGCTACAAGGACCAACTAGTCTTAACTAAGATTAGATCAGCAACAATTCCAACCAATAGGGATATATATATATATATATATATATTTGTTGTGCTGATTTACTATAGCTGTGTTAGCCCCTAAGTCGCACTACAATTTCAGAATAGTTCTGGATCTAACTATAATCAGAATGTAATTTTCTCATTACAGCTCTGATTTTGGTGTGTAAGGTGCTAATGGCTCGGATTGGCATGTCGAGTTTAATTATTGTGGTCCAGTGAACAAAAGAAGCCTCTAAGAATAATAAAATCTGAAGAAAGAGTATTTTCTAAAGATATTTATGATAAATGTATCTTTGCTGCTCTTTCTAGGATACGATGAGTGACCCGGACACAGTACAAGAACCATAATAGTGAGCAGTCTATAGTGAGATTAGTTGTTCGTGTTGTTGACTTAGATATGCAATCACGTTAATATTGTGATACTTGATTTTATGTTGAGCATGCTTAATTTGCTATAGTCTATACCACCTGAATAACTTTCTCGAGACAAAATATCTGTCTAGATTTCCATGAGCAGAATGCACGAGTATGGTAACCGCACTGATCACACTTTGCTACCTGATGGTGGATGCTTCTCAATCTTCTAGCTTCTGTTTGAAATCGACCAGACAAACGCACAGACAAGTCCAATAAATCTAAAGAATAAAAGAACTCCGCTCAGTTTTAGGCAATATTTGATGTCTCCTGAATGTCTGATATGATAAATGCCATCATGCGATATCTTGCTATGAATATACAGTTCAATTCGACATGCCGTATTCCCCTTCCGTTATGATTACAACTCTTTCTACAGCCGTAATTTGTTTCCTGCAGTTGTTATATAAAATTTCTGATTCTTTACAGCTACTTTCTTTCAGTTTAGTGTGTACCTATTGATTAGTCCTCATGAATACTCACACCTATTATTGCATCAATATATATATATATATATATATATATATATATATATATATATATATATAAATAATGGATAGTTGCATAAATAGTATATACTTTTTGACTTGAAAGTTTGAAATTTGCCATTGGCTATGGCAATGTAACTTGAAATATTAATTAAGTAGGTTAACTTCACTTAGTTACTAGTGGCCCATCTTAATTTCCTCTTATCAAATTAGAAGTTTATTCAAACAGCTTTTGTATTTTGTATGCCACACATGTATCAGGAACTAGCCTTCTGTGCATGTAGCGGATCTGTCACAACCCCTTAGTGTGCTTTCAGGTTGTTGGACTTGACAACATCAGTCACTACTTAACAGACATGTTTTAATGCACGCTTGTCAAATACTTAACAGTATTTGATGGAGTATGCAGCATTTTCACACATAGAAATTTATAAGATATAAGAAATATGATCCAATTTCAGTAAGAAATATGCACCTTTCGAGAGTCCTGCTCCGATAGATTTTCAACCATCTTTGACCCACCAGAAAGAAAGCCTCTACCGAGTGGACTGTATGCAACTATTCCAATTCCGAGTTCTCTGAAGATAAGGTCAGAAATTATACTTAAGTGTATTCCTATTTTTATGTATGAATAGAAAAACTAGTGAATAAGACTCACCTACAAGTAGGAATTATTTCTTCTTCTGCATCTCTTGTCCATAGAGACCACTCTAGTTGCACAGCAGTTATTGGATGAACTGCATGTGCCCTTCGGATTGTCGAAGCCGATGCCTCAGATAATCCAATATATTTTACTTTTCCTTCTTCAACTAGCTTTTTCAGTTCTCCCATCTGGTAATAGATATAAAGTCAATTTTAGGCAATCTCAAACAGAAGTCGCCTAGAAAAATTAATAAACGACCAAGATTTATGACACAATAAACAACCATATTGTAGGGGGAATGATGAAGATATAAGTTACAATTTGATCAAAAAGTCTAAAAAGTGAATGATCACAATGAACTTAAATATCTTGTAGATATAACCCCCTTTTTCTTTCTAATAATACAATATTTGAAGCGTAAAAGTGTCATTACAAATAGGGTAGTCAACTGATAGTTCCTGTACTATTCCGATATTGCGATTTAGTTCCTAGAATTTTCACTTTCCCATATGTCTTTCCCCTGACCATGTAAAATGACTTTCTTGTTTCAGTGTACTTGAAACATGTTAAAAAGTTTGTTTCATATGACAAATCCAAGTATTCTTAGATTTTTCCCTTTGGTATATCTCAAAATTAGTTTGCCTCCGATCTCAAGCTTCTGTATGATATCCTAATTACTTACCAACTTCATTTAACTATAGATAGTCTAATAGATACGCAAGCCCAAAAGTTTACAGGGAAAAATGGGATTCCACTCTCTGTTATCCATTCGAGTCAAGCATAAGAGAGTTTTTATCTATACCAGAAAGAAAATCATTCTAGACTACTATCACATTCCTGGTAATCAAAAAAGTTACACAAACCAAAGGCACGAGACTTGCGCCATGCTCACTAACTTCTTAAAAAACTTGTGCATTCTGGCAGGATCTTTGATACTGATGGGCATGGTTCATGAGATAAGAGATAGATTTCTGAGATTCCAGACTAATCAAGTATTGCCATATCTGCCCCGAGAGTAACATTAGTATTTGATAACAAGCAAGCAAAGAGTTTCTCAATATATAAAACATCAGCTATTCGAGGACAAAAGGTTTCACAAAGATTTCCTCGAAGAACTATTTTATAAGGAGAGATTTGGATGCGCTGTATCCATGCCCATCCTCTCATTACAACAAAACGGCGAAATTCACCAGTTGCTGGCATTGTTAGGTATGAATACTCTGCATACATCAAGAGCCCCTCCTTATGGTAATCTTCTAAATAGCTTTGGTCCGGAACTAAGGGTCTATTCGGCATTGAGGGTCATCCAACGCTATAAGAAAAAAAACGGAGTTGGGGCGAAAGCATACAGGAATATGCTTCTCCATTTTCCGGTGGGATCGTAGAAAATATATCTTAACCGACTCATTGTAATATGCAGAACATAATGTTATTTACAGAAACAAACAGACTATTTTACTATCGTAATTTCTCAGCCCACGTAATGCAATCTCTCTGCAATCACAAACTGTTTGTATAGTTCAAAGAGGGGAGAAAATCAAACTCACCGTGACCTCGATGGGCACACGAGTGTCGATCCGATGCTGGTAGTAGAGGTCGATGCAGTCGACGTTGAGCCGCTTCAGGCTGGCCTCGCACGCGGCGCGCACGTACGCCGGGTCGCCACAGATGTCCATCTTACCGTCGCCGACTCGGATGCCAAACTTGGTCGCCAGCTGCACCTTCTGCCTCACTCCACCTTGCAAGGCCTGTGAAGCATTCCATCAAACACTTCATAGGCATAAAAAAAAAACAAACCCAATTTTCTTGGAGGTACAATTGCATTACAGGGCAATTCCAAATAGTCTATTGGCTATTATTTGTTGATTATTTCAAATCTTATTTACTAGAAAATTCAATAAAATCTCCATTACAACAGACCCTATAACTTACTCTCTTTTTAAAAAAAAAAATAACACCTTTTAACTTCTATTTTACTAGTTTTATCATAAACCTATCAGAGGTCAATTATATATTTCAGTTTTATTTACCAAAGAAACGATCAAGATTTTCACTCTTATCAAAAATAAAATAAAATAAAATAAAATTTTCAAAATGTTTTTTTTTTTTTTGCCATTCTTGAACAAGAACTAACTACACTCTAGAAAAAATAAATAAATATTCAATGACGTTTTTTGTTTTATATTTAACGATACTTAAAAGCGTTCCAATATAGTTTAGTATCATATTTGAAAGCATCAGCAAATAAAGAGTTACTAATTGTATACCGATTCTTATGCCAAGTATCGATAAAATATATTCTGACGCTTTAAAGTATCATAATTTTTTAAAATCTTGACGCTTTAAACCGTCAAAAAATTAAAAAATAATAGTAAAGTTTAATATTTAAGAAATTAGTTTGATGTAATAGAGGATTTATAGACGATACTTTTTGAAACGTCGGTATCTACTATATTGTAGAGGCGCTTGGGGATGCTCGTCTATAAAATATTTTTATATTGAAATTTTCTTATAGTGGAGTAAAGAAGAAGTAGAAGATTCAAGGGGAATTAAATAAAATCAAATAAGTAATAAATGATCTCAACCTTGCCGAGGAGGATCTCGTTCGTGAAGGGGCCGTAGTAGTCGGAGGTGTCGAGGAAGGTGACGCCGGAGCGCACCGCGTGGTGTACGAGGGCGATCACGTCGGCCTCCGGCTTCGGCGGCCCGTAGAACGCAGTCATGCCCATGCAACCCAATCCCTGCGCCGACACCTCCAGCCCCTGCAACCCCAGCCGCATCCTCGGCACCGCCGCCACCGCCACTGGAGCCGAGCTCTCCGCCGCCATTGCCATTGCTCTACTTCTCAGTTTCTACTTCTCCTCTCTGTAACTCTCTCTCTCTATATATATTTAAGTTAAAATAGTGTAGTGTGGTGTGAGTGCCAAAGTAGCATTTCTCTTCTTTGTTTATATACGTAGTTCATTCGTCACACCGCTTGTGCGCGTGGCAAAGATTTCAAACGAGGGATGCCAAACCGTCAAAAGGCGGTTTCGGGCGGGCTTTTTGGCTACTAAGCCTACAAAAAAATTTAATTATAAAAATAAATATTTTTAAAAAATTTTATTTATAAAATTATGCTTTAGAATTCATTTACCTAACTTATATATTTTGTATATTCGAACTCCGAAAAATATATAGTATTAAACTCTAAAAATAATTTTAATATATTGAAAAAAGCGATGAATGATTTATCGTATTTTGAAAGCAGTTCATTCACCGCATGTACCTAATTTTATAAATAATTTTTGGATTAATTTCATACAGGTCCCTGCAAATATAGTGAATTACAAACATATTCCTACAAAATTCAACTTTCATATGTTGTCCCTGCAAAAGTCCTGATGTTTTCAAATATGTTCCTCTGGTTTGTTACCGTTAAAGCACATGTTTATTTTTTAACAGCAGATAAGTAAAATGACATTTTTGCCATCACAAATATTTCCTTCCAAAAGCCACAACAGCTAATATAAGAGGGATAAAAATATCAAATTATCTCATTGACTAACCATGGTTAAGTATTTAACCTATGGTTAACTAAATTTTTCTAATGGATTGTAACGGCAGGGACATATTTGAAAATATTAGGACTTTTGTAGAGACAACATATGAAAGTTGAACTTTGTAGGGATATATTTGTAATTCACTATGTTTGTAGGGACCTGTATGAAATTAATCCATATTTTTCTATCAAATTATTTTTATAATTATAATATTTTTTTAACTTATTAATAAAAATAATTTGTTTCAGAACGTCTCTCTCAAAATACAAATGATACATTTACATTCAAAAATAGGTGTAAATTTGTATGGAGCTCCACAACTACGCCTTATTGGTAAGTTCCTGATCCACTGTAATGTATAAATTTTATCTTCATCCAGTGAGTAGTCAAGTATTTTTTTAATACTAAAATTGGAAAGAGATTTTTAAATCTTAGAGGGAGTGATTATAATATTTGAATAGAAATAAAAGTGACATGTGACGGCGAATTAAGTATCCTTAATGAGGCGTCATTGTGGAGCTCCCCATTGAAGTTTTTTTTTCCATCCTATACCTTCTTGCCCTGAAATTTAAAAAACTCTTTTGACAGTATTTAGTTCAGATATAGGGGCACGTTTGGTTGTCCGAAAATGATTGAAGTAAAAAAAAAGTCATTTTTATAAAAATAATTTTTACAAAAGTGACTTTTCAGTTCGATTGTTTAGTTGGCAATATAGTGAAAATTAAAAAATTATAGCTTTATGATTTTGATTTTTTGATTATATACGGAGAAGTGAAGATATAAACAAACGGCTTGCACTCGTAATTTAAATTCCAAATTTATATTTAGAATTCACAATTAATTTTAAATTTTCAAATTAAACTTAAATATGAGTTGATTTTGGAATTAAAATTTAAGACATATGATGGAATTGATAATTTGTATAGAGCTCTCAGCCCTAGAAAATAGAGCTCTCAGCCCATTTGTCATATTAAAGTAAGAGTACATGCTATATGTAAATAAAGTATTATGTGAACCTTGAAACGTAGATGATATCAGTGGCATTATAACTAGGATAGAACCTAGGGTGTGGAATATAGAAATAAATGGACATATAAAGATAAATGGACATATAGATAAGAAGGGAACTTGTAAGTGAGCTTAGTAGATAACACTAAAAGTAATGAGAACTTAGGGTAAAACTATGATACAAGTCGCGATCTTTCGGACGTGTCAAAATAGAAGATGCCAATTTTCTTCGACTCTCTCCTCTATTTTGGGAGATGCTGATTCTCCTCGACTCCCTACCTTATTTGGAGATGTATATTTTTTTCAACTCCAAATACCTACCGATTAGAGAGATGTTGATTGCCTTCGACTCTCCATATATATTTAGCAAGAAGTGAAACCAAGCCAAATAGTTGGTTAGTGATAAGAAAAGATTGGAACAATCATATAGGCTAATAAGATAATAAATTACTATGACATATTGTATATATATTTGAGGCATAGTAGTTGTATTTGTTTTTCTAGCATTGCTATTATAGTAATAGTAGAGTCATTTATTATTATTATTTTACTAATGCCTCCTTTGGACCAAGTGAGTGTACGTAGAGCGTCACTTTCGGCGGTTGCACACATTAGGACCTTATTTTAAATTTTTACCCCATTGTTGTTGATATCTTTTTTAGAGTCATCTACTGTCGATGATGTGCGGGATCGCAGCAAAGGCGTCGCGAGTTAATTAGATCATTCATTAGTTGGTCTAGAGAGTGCTTTTTTGTATAAATATGAACCATGTAATATTTTGAATAACTATGGTTATAAACTCAAGATAGTTGTAATTGTATTAGTTTTAATTTAGAGGTTAATCATTTTATTATACCCATATCATGTATGTATTGCACAGGTTGGTGGATGTTTTCGCTTTGTAGGTAGAAGAAATTTTAACCCGTTCGGCGAGTCTGTTACACGTGTCTGAGCGAGTCTATTTGGCAGGACTTAGAGCGTGACAAAAGCTTTATTAGAAAAATCCTTAAAGTTATGATCCGATTCGCTAGAGAATTAATTTAAAGTGTGAAGTAAATCTAAGATAAAGCTTAATTTGAGAGAGTATTTTATTATTGTGCATCTTTCACTTGAGCCAAATTAGTATACGTGTGTATGTAAACGCGCGCCAATGAAAGCTAAAAATTATGTAAAGAGCTCCTTGCAGAATAAGATTGTATAAGGAGGGGTTTGATGCTGTTCATCAAACTAATGCTTCAGTTTATTTTCTTTTTTTTTTCTTTCTTCTTTTTTATTTTTTTTATTCAAATCAGTGAAATGAAGCAATGGGTTTGATAGTCTCGTTTATGATTGACTCTATCAAATACCTCACTATACAATCTTCTTTGCAAAGTTAAGCCTCAAAGATTTTATCTTCTGCTTATCTTACAGATGGCTTGAATTTGCTTAAATTTTTCTTGAACTCGTCGATGAGACACTAAAAATAATATCTTAACGGAACTAGTGCGATTCGTACAATTCATCTTCTATTTTTTGGGTTAATTACCCCAAACTACATATATTTTAAGGTTACATTATAATTTATCGGTAAATTCGTGCCGAACTTACCTAAACTATGGACCATTTTGAATCGCTTGTCCAATCTTTCAAAATTTTGATTTTTACTATCGAACATTTTAATTTATTTGATTTAGTCGGTCAATAATACTTTGACTTCAAAATTTAAGCTAATTACTTACTTTAATAAATTTATAATTATAAAAATTATATAAAATATATTAACTAAACCTGTGAAGATAAACGACGTATTCAAAATTTAAAGTTAAAGTGCCGTTGATTGACTTAAATAAATTAAATTGAAAGATTGGATAGTAAAATCAAAATTTTGAAAGATTGGATAGCCAATTCAAGATAGTCCATAGATCGTGACGGAGGTTGACGAAGATTCTTTCAACACTCAATAAATAAGAGAAATATAAAAAGTAGTAAAAAAGGAAAACATGATGATTATCTTTTTATCTTAATATATTTCCTCTCCATCTGTAAAAACAGAAGAGGAACATATAAAGGGAAGAGGGAGTCGAGAAAGTCGAACCACGTTCTTTCCCGTTAGGCGAAAAAATTAAACCCACGTTCCCTCCCGTTTGACACAAGAAACGGAACGGGAGAAAATCTTGTTAGATGTTTTCTTTCGCGCCAATAAATAAATAATAAAAATATTAAATATTAAATAATATTAAATATTAAATAAAATAAATTCAAAATTCAAATTTTGAGTTTTTCTCCAACAGTTAAAGGGTGGGGAACTTGAGCTCTATTGTAGTACAAAAGATATACAATTATCATCTGGATATAGCTTTCCACTTTCATATTCTGCAGCTATTCAACAACTATCAAGAAAATTAAAAAAAATTGGAATAGCCTCAGCAACAAAGAAACCAAAACTGGGCAAAAAATTCGGTTTGATTAATGCAACCAGAAGTCAAGTAGATGAATCTGTTTTATTCTAACTTTTTTCTAAGCAGAAAATGCAACAAAACTTCTCTTATTCTTATTCTCAATGATCAAAACTTGGTCTAACCACAAGATTCACCAAGCAAATCACACATTAGTATTTCATACACAGTATTCAAGATATGCTTAATAGCACAACAGGTGCAGTTGCAACAAGCAGTTCACACAAATTGAAAAGCCAAACAATCTGCAACTCACAAATCTGCAGAGAAGCACACAACAAGTGCAGTGTAGAGGGAGAGAGAAATAATCACTCACCTTTCCATGAAGATAGAGGAGGAGTCTCGGAGTTCCTCCATGTACTCATTCCGCTGAGATATCTATCACCCTTCACAGCCGCGGCATACGATTCAAGTTCGGCCATTTCCTGCGGCGTAAGTTTCACTGATAGAGCTCCAACGTTCTGGTTGAAGTTCTCGATCTTGGTGGTGCCCGGTATAGGGCATACGTCGCTCCCCTGATGGTGAACCCAGGCGAGTGCCAGCTGCGACGGGGTGCATCCTTTCCTTGCAGCCATCTCGTTCACACGCTCGAATATGAGAGCGTTGGTTTCGAGATTCTCAGGTTGAAATCTTGGAATAGTCTGCAATAAGCACTCTGATTTTACTTACAGATGGACACAATATGACAGAATTAATGCACCATTCGAGAAACAAGAACCTAAAGACATTTCAGGGTTATTTAATTAGCAATTTGTGGGTCGAAACATAGAAAAGAATTATCCGATGAAACTTAGCGGAAGTGGAAAATTTTAAGAAAGCAAATATCAGTAAAATCTTGTGAATAAATATTGCACATGTTCATCACCAATTACTTATATCTGTGGAATGAATAAATATCAGCCTATGAATAATCTTAAAACAAAAATATCTATGCTCCAACTTCCGTGAGAAAATATATACCTTACGAAAATCCTGCTCTGGCAGACTTTCGAGTATCTTAGGCCCACTGGCAAAGAACCCCCTGCCAAGTGGACTGTATGCAACAATTCCAATTCCAAGCTCTCTGGAAATCTCGAAAATACGGTAACAGTCACCAAACTAGCATATCTTGAATGTTATTTATGAGAAATAAGCTAAGGTACAAATATAAAGCTCACCTGCAAGTAGGAATTATATCTTCTTCCGCATCTCTCGTCCATAGAGACCACTCCAACTGGACGGCAGTTATCGGGTGGACAGCATGTGCCCTCCTGATAGTTGAGGCAGACGCCTCAGAGAGTCCAACGTATTTTATTTTTCCTTCTTCAACTAGCTTCTTTAGTTTCCCCATCTAGTGGTAGGAAAAAGTATGTTTTTCAGTATAGGCATAGTTAAGGGAATAGGCGGAAGGCCAAATATTTAACCAGCATCATTACATCAAAGAACTTCAAAACAAAAATGATCACAAAACCTAAAAGAGATTGAAGAACAATATTAGGATAAGGTGTGTCATCATTGAGATTTGTGTTGTTTCAATAGCTGAATTTTTTGTATCTTGCTCAGATCTTGTTTCTGCACTAAAATATTGCCATTCATAACAAGCTTGATAACATAGGGTGTTTTAAGTATTAATATGGTAATAATTTAAAAGTTCATTTAGTAAAGATAATCTCAAATATCGTCGTTAGCAAGATATATCCATGTAGTTAAAGCTTCTATTGTTGTGGCCCATTGCTTGGAAATAATCCATCACAAATTCAACTATAAATCATTGGTTTGGGACCATCCTAACAAAAGAGCATGTTCTTTAATGTTTTAACTCCTAAGTCCCCTTCAATGTATTTTATGTCATTCCTACTTCCTTTTAAGTTAGCCTCTAATAGGATGGCTTTGTATTAAAAAACCATCACAATTTCAACACAAAAATGCTGAAGCGGTGTAACTTTGTTCTAGTACTCAAGTACTATTGATGCCTCATGCTGAAGCGGTGTAACTTTGTTCTAGTACTCAAGTACTATTGATGCCTCACACAAAAATAAAAAATACTACAAAAAAAGAAAAGAAAAGGTTTGAGTAATTATATAGCGGTCCTTCACTTTTCAAATAATTTTCAAGTTTGTAACTTTTCATCTTTTGAATAAGTTTCCAAGTTTTTAGTTTTTCTTTCATAAAAGTCCTACCAAACATTGTTTTTTAGTCTAGGAATGTATTATCAACACTTGTACATACCTTTAACCCCTTTTTTCCTAGATTTACCTTCGTAAACATCATTTACATATCAAAAATTCAAAACGTAAAACTATAATATAAGATTAAAAGATAAGAAAACTAGCAGAAAAACTTAAATTCTACTGAAAAAATGCTCAGTAGGGACTCTTCCAGAAGAAAAACTTAAAAGTATTTATATAAAAAGGATGAAAAGTTTGGAACATTTTCTAAATTGGCTTAAAAGTCAAGACCTACATAGAAATTTCCCAAAAAAGTTTAGATGTCTCAATCTCCCCACCAACCTCAAGAAATTTTATGCCATACATAATACAAAGCACACAAAGCATCTATTTGCAATGATACCAATCAGAAAAATGGATCCAACTTTTGTAAACATGTTCTACTGCCTGTCCATTTCTCACCTGACACCCAAAATACTACACCCAGCTACCTTCCCAAATGTTATACTCCAAACAAAGAAAATATGTATAGTACTAACATGCATCTTTGTAACATTTCTAATCTTTTGTAAACTCACCGTGACCTCGATAGGCACGCGAGTGTCAATCCGATGCTGGTAGTAGAGGTCAATGCAGTCGACGCCGAGCCGCTTCAGGCTCGCCTCACATGCGGCGCGCACGTATGCAGGGTCGCCGCAGATATCCCTCTTACCGTCAGCGAATCGGATGCCGAACTTGGTGGCAAGCTCCACCTTCTGCCTCATTCCGTCTTGTAGAGCCTGTGAAGCATTTCATCAAAAACTTGATAGCATCAGAAAATAAACCAAATTTCAATTTTTCCTTGATGAAGGTTAAAGATGTGCTGAGGACCCCTCAACAACTATAGGCTATTTCAAATAGGCTTCCTCAAAAATTTGATTGACACTCTTTAAGTTAAGCTGATTAAGTTATTTTATCTTATTAAATTTAATCAATAGCTCTAGCAGCTTTCAACTATTAATTATCTCAAATTTACTTGCTAAAAAATAATTAAAACTATTAAATTTGATGAAATTATCAATAAATTCAATAAACATCTCCATTAAAATAGATCACCTCAATTTACTTTCTTTCTTTCTTTTTTTTTTCTTAATAACTTCCAATCTTTTTAATTAAGTTTTTTCAAGTAAGCTAAGTTAAAAAAATTTATTAAATTTAGGGCACGTTTGGTTCAGAAGCGGAATCGAAATCGGAATAGAAATGCAAATGGGTCGGAATCGAAAATGGAACGATAGAAACAACAATTTGTTTGGTTCATAAGTGTTCATAAGAGGAATTGGAATCAGAATCGGGGTCATGTTCAAATTGATATCCAAAAAAAAATGATATTTTTATTAAAATTAAATTTGTTATTCAAAATTTTAATCAAAAATTGAATTTAAATTTGAACTTACAATTTGAATTTACAATTCAAATTCAAGGTTAAAGTCAAAATTTAAATTTAGAACTATGAATTAAACTTTAAGAAATTAAAATTGAAACTAAAATTCATTTTCAAATTCAAACTTGAAATTATGATTTAATCTAATGAATTTATATGATTTATATTTGAATTCAAATAATTATTAGTGAAAAAAACAAATCTTTTCTCAATCACTCCGGAATCAAAAAAGGGGTAGACACTTTTGAGGGATTCAAATACTTCCGAAATAGGAACAGAACGTCAATAGCTCAATCCAAACACTAATAATGAGAATGATTTATTCTGATTTCCCTTCCAAACCTCATACGAGCCGTCAATTATTTCAATTTTATCTACTTAAGTAAAAGACTAAAATTAGAATGATGAATTCAATAAAATCTCTAATTTAATTGACTAAAATCACTAATATCAAAACACACACAGAAAAAAAAAAAAAAAAAAAAAAAAAAAAATCGGAAACGGCCTATAGTTGAGAGGGCTCTCCTCCTGTCCTCCATGCTTTTTTTTTAATTTTTTTTTTAGTACCATTCTTGAACTCAACTAATTAGAGTAGGCATGGGGGGAAATAAAGAAGAAGATTCAAGAAGAAGAAGGAGAAGAAGAAGAATTATGCCGACCTTGCCGAGGAGGATCTCGTTGGTGAAGGGGCCGTAGATGTCGGAGGTGTCGAGGAAGGTGACGCCGGAGCGCACGGCGTGGTGTACGAGGTTGATCATGTCGGCCTCCGGCTTCGGCGGCCCGTAGAACGCCGACATGCCCATGCAACCCAACCCCTGCGCCGACACCTCCAGCCCCTGCGACCCCAGCCGCATCCGCCGCACCGCCGCTGCAGCCGAGCTCTCCGCAGCCATGGATCTACTTCTCTTTAGATTTTTTTTTTTTTTTTAAATTTAGGTAGGGTGTTGTGAGAGTGTGGGTGGGTGCTTATTTGTATAGATAAATATATATATATATATATAGAGAGAGAGAGAGTAGATGGGGATTTTGTTTCTTGTATTTTTGTTGTTTACTATTTGTTTGTTCCCATTTTTATGATGGTTGACCTAAGGATCTATTTTTTGAGTCCGGCTACTATTTGTACTCATAAATTTTCAACCGATAGATTTACTTTTTGATCATTTTCATCCGTTAGATTATACTATTCAACCAACTATCTACTCAACCCTAGAGGACCACTATCATTCTAAACGAGGACCACTATTATCCTAACCTCTTTTTTTCTTTTTTTTTTTGGGAGAGAGAGAGTGGGAGAAAGGTCACATGCTTGCGCTTCGTTCATATTTTTCTTAATAAATTTAGCTAAAATGTAAAATGAAGTATCAGACTTGAAACTCGAGTACCAACCACTAAAAAAATTTAGCTGCAGATCTCGACCGTGCCGAGGAGGATCTGTCATGATAAAAGCGAAAAAGATCTAGTTCGTCGGGTGCGAAAATACTAAAAGATAATCGAGAAAGAGACAAGATAAATAAAGCACATAATATTTACGTGATTCAGCCACTGGTCTACATTCACGGGCGAATATATAGCGGGGATCTTTATTACAATCAAAGTGGTGTACAAAATATACCTCTCTCACAAATCCTAGTCCCAAAAATACATCCATAATTTTTCTCATCTACCGCACAAAAATCAATAAAATAAAGGGTATATTTACAATAGTGGCTAAATCCTAATACGATTAGAAATACAAATTCATTAAGGGGTCGTTTGATTGCATGTATTTAACTCCAACTGCTGCAGTAGTACCTACAGGAGGAGGCCCAACTGCAGCAGTTGGAACTACGCCCAAATTGGCCGCAGTTCCAACTGCAGCAGTTGGAGAGAGTAACTTTAAGCAAAAGGTAATCTTTTTTTTTTCTTTTTTTTTTACATTGGAGGTAGTCTCACCATCATATATAAAAAATAATAAAATTTTAAAAATTATTTCTCAACTGCATGCAACCAAACAAATTAATACAGTTGCAGCGCTTTTTACTACATCCAACCAAACAGGATACTTATAGTTACAACTGCTATATTTTCAACTGCATGCATCTCTAACTACATTGTATTTTAGTTACATCTAACCAAACGGTCCCTAAGAGTAGAAATATCTTAATTAAAATAGGCATAATTTAAACTTAATTTAATGGAATAACTAAAATAGAATAGGATTAGAAAACGTTCTGGTTCCAGAATTCGAGACATATCTAATAATTTCCACCTGAGCTTGAATTCTCTATCTTCTCCACCAAAACCCCAAAAACTCATGAAGTGCTACTACACATGCGAACGAACTTTACAGAATATTTGAACTTGATCACCGAAAAACTTAATGAGCAATCCGAGAGATTTTCTGAAGCGACATCTTCTCATCTCCAATAGCGCTTTTTGCAACCTCTATTGGCATCAGAACGATAACTTGCCGTAGAGCAAAACTGCTGGAGCGATCAAACTTCTCGATCTCAAATTTCGTCGACTCTTAAACACTTAAACGAACAATCTGGCTCTGATATCAGTTTTGTCGTGATAAAAGCGGAAAAGATCTAGTTCTTCGGGTGCGAAAATACCAAAAGATAATCGAAAAAGAGAAAAAAAAATAAAACACATAATATTTACATGGTTTGTCCACTGGTCTACATCCACGGCGAAGACATAGTGAAAATCTTTATTATAATCAAAGTTGTGTACAAAATATACCTCTCTCACAAAACTCTAGTCCCAAAAATACACTCATAATTCTCCTCATCTGCAGCACCAAAATCAATAAAATAAATGATATATTTATAATTATAGCTGAATCCTAATATGATTAGAAATACAACTCCACTAAAACTACGAATATCTTAATTATATTAGGCATAATCTAAACTTAATTTAATGGGATAACCAAAAATAGAATAGAGTTGGAAAATATTGTGGTTCCAGAATTCGAGACATATTAACAGGATCTCCTTGGATTGTTGGTGACCTAAATTTTTAATTTGACTAGAGTATCACCCAATTAACCATTCAGGATATGCTTGTTTGTCTACTAGTGCTTGTTTGATTTACGATTTTTTTTTAAAAAAGTATATGAAAATGAGATGTTGGAATTATAAAATTTTATATTTATTTTATTACAAAAATAGGACGAGAGAGTAATTAAAGATTTTTGCAAATTCTCATAATCTTTTTTTAAGACGTGGGATTTAAACCCACCTCCTTTCTTAGTATTTTTTTTTTTCAAAAAAAATAGTTTAAAAGGGCTAAAATATTCCTATGGAAATTTTATATCTATCATAAAAATTTAAATTGAGTACAAGCGACAAATAAAGTTACGAATCCTCAAAATTTAGAAAATAGATTTTATATTCAAATAATTATAATTTTTTATAATTAATTTAATAAAAAAATAATATACAACATTGGAATAAAAAAGATATTAACTAGGTAGAAAAATAATATAAATCATGAGGAAATAAGTATGACTTATAATTTTAATATTGAAATCTAGTCATTAAAGTATAAAATTTGTAACATATTATAAAATTTGTTTGTAAGCAAAGTATTTTCTCTCTTATGGCCATTGATTCGATGGTAATCTTATGATTTTAAATGCAAAATTTATGAGATTCTTGAAATGCTATAATAAAACAAAACAATTTCATACTGTAAAGATGCTTAGTTATTTCCAGAGCAAAAATATTGTATTTTGTTTTCTAAATATAACGAATGCTACTAATTAAGATTGAACAGTAAAATGAAAATATATATATATTTAAAATTCAAATACTTTGCTGTACAGAGATGTGCCCCTTTTACATTTAAAAGTAGTGTAAATCTTATATTCATTTATCCAAGAATTTAGACATCTCTTTTAAGTTTTTAATAACATTAAAAAAATATTGACAAGATTAGTGTGAAAATAATGGCTTTCGAATGTATAAAATATAAGATCTATACCTACTACATTTTAGGTGTATAAATAGCATTGCTCATTTATAAATTATCTCGTAAAATTTGAAAAATTATTTTGAAAAATTAAAATCGTTAACGTTTAAATAGCAGATTTCAAAAGGAAATCCAGTTAATATCCTCTTAGGAGGACAGAAGCCTTTGTTCTCTTGAGTCGATTTAATGATAGATATTCCGAATCAAAGATCGGAACCGTTAAAGTTGATTTAGAGTATTTAAAGCGTATAGAAACTAAATTTCATAAATTTTAAAAATCATTGTTAAGTCATCGAAGAGTCGAAAAACGAACGGTCAAAAAAGGATAATCTCGTGAAAAAAGATGTTAGACTTTCTCAATTCATGATCAGAGTTATCAAACGTTATCTAAATAGTATAAAAAAAATTTTGTCAAAAATTCAAGCAATTTGAATTGTCTACACCATTAAAGAACCAAACGGCTCATATAGGTCATCAAAAATTGTAGATTTTGAGATCCTTTGATCACTATGTAAATAATTTTTAAAATTTATAAATTTAGTTTCTAGACACTTTAAATACATTAGATTAACTTTAATAATTTCGATCATGAATTCAAAATTTTAATCATCTAAAACGATTTTGGAGTATGAAGGCCCCCGTCCTCCTAAGATGATATAATATAATAGCTGGACTCTTTCAAAAAGCATTATAGTTTAATTTAGATAATGTCCGTACACAGGTGGAGACGTTATTGGGATTTTTTTTGTTTTTTAATTTAATTTTTTAATATAAAGTCTATATAAATAGTTATATTGATACTTAAACTTTTCAATTCGCATCATCTTTAGTTAGATTTTAGGAATAATTGCATACGGCTTCCTGCTTCCTGCAAAAGTATTAAATGCAAACAAAGTCCTACAAAACTTAAGTGATTAGATTTGTCTGTGCAAAATCCTTCCGTCTGTAAATATATTCTTTCGTTTACGAAAAATTTGGATAACCATGAGTAAAAATATTAACCATGGTTAGGTAAGAAGTAAAATAATATGTTTATCTCTTATATATATAAAAATTTGTATTACAATATTGAGTCCCGCCGTCTTTCTCTCCCCTTCCTCTCTGCCTATAAAGACGGCGAGGCTTATGGCGACGATGTCGAAGGTGAGACTCTTGGCTACGATGTCGAAGGTGAGACTCTTGGCTGCGATGCCGAAGGTGAGACTTTTGGCTTTGGTGAAGACGAGATATGCGGCGTGATCGGCAATAGAGACAAGGGAAGGGAGAGAAGAGGAGATATGCCACGCGATCGGCGACAGAGACAAGGGAAGGGAGAGAAGAGGAGATATGCCGCGCGATCGGCGACAAAGACAAGGGAAGGGAGAGGAAGTAACTTGGCTTTTACAATAAAAATTTTATAACGGAAAAATAATAATTTTATGCATCCACCATTAAAAAACTAATGATCGATCAAATGGTAAGGACAAATATAAATATATCAAAACTTTTGGAGAAATATATTTATAAATCATAAAATTTTTGAAGAAATAAATCTGATACTAAGCTTTGTACGAATTTATTTCTATTCGATATTTTTATAGAGAGCCATATGAAATTAACCCTAGATTCTAACACACCACAGCTAATATAGGTACGACAACTCCTTAAGAAAAATTTATTAAAAGAAAAAAATAAGTTATTTTTTATTTTTTATTTTTTTCTAAGCAAAATTTTTGGATTTAATGACTACAAGCAAACTCCTGTTTACTCCGCTATTTTGTACTGCAAAAATTTTATTAGAAAAAATAAGAGATAATGCCAATGAATAGAGGTGAAGTGGGTCATTATCAGAATGAAAAGCTAAGATTGTGTTTAATTGGGGTATAAGGAGGGGAATAAGAACTTATTCCCCTCGTTATACCCAAACGATATTTTTGGATTATGGAAAATGTAATTCTCCCTTATTAGGAACAAAGGGGAATAAAAAGGTGTAACAACTATTCCATCCTTTCCCCAGACAAGTTTAGTGCATGTTTGGTTGGCAGAAAGTGAAGCATCAAAGGTGGCACTTTTAGAAAGTGACGTCTTATCGGTTGTTCGGTTTTTGAAAGTGAATATGAAAGTCACTTTACGAAAGTGGACTGATAAAAGTGAGTTAGTGCCCACATAAGAGAAAAATGCTCGACAAAGGCCGAACAGCGAAACGGCTCACCCAAACAGGAAACTAAGGTGAGCATGATGATCAGCGCATTGCCGCGATCATCGTGCTCACCTTCCCGGACTTCGGGAGGCATCGGGGAGCTCAAACACTCACATGCGGCCAAAAACCAAGCAAAAGGGACCCTGGCCGGAGCAACCAGCTCCGGCCGGCTGCCGGCCGACATGCACGGCCAGCGGCGGCCAGGGTCGGATGCGGGGTAGGCAAGGAAGAGGGGGCTCACCTCAGATGGCGGCGGGAAGCGGCGGCGGCGGCGCGGGGAGGAAGCCCACTCTCGGGTTGGCTAGGGCACGGCGGCGCGGCAACGGACGGCAGCGGCGGCCGGTGGCGACGCGAGCACCGGGAAGAGGGGCCCGCCGGACGTCGGTCTGCCGGCGACCGCGACAAAAAGGACCGGCGGCAGCGGCGGCGGAGCAACCTTCAGCCGCGGCTGCCCAAGACGCCCTAGCCGAGCCCGCGGCGGCAGCGGCGGCGCTCCGGCGGCACGGCGACGGCCGGGGAAGGATGGACCGGCGGCGGCGGCGGTCCCGAGGGTGGCGGCGCGCACCCTCCGAGGCGGCGGGAGGCGGCGGCGGCTCGGCCTCCAGTTGCTTCTGCCCGCAAGCAGCAAGCAGGAGCCGCAGGCGGCGCGGCGGCGCACCGACGGCACACGGGGGGGCGGCCGGGGAAGGAGGCGACGGCGGCGGCGGTGCTCCTGACGCCGGCGGGAGGTCGCTGTGGCGGCGGGAGGCGGCGGCAGCTCGGATCTCGAGCCCACTGCCGCACTCCCCAGCAGCAACCAGCTACGGCGGCGACGACTCTCCGGCGGCACGGCAACGATCGGGAAAGAAGGGGGCGGCGCCGGAGGACTCGAGGGTGACGATGCTCACCCTCGCAGGCGTCGGGAGGCGGCGGCGGCGCGGGCCCACCAAGCTCGGCCCGCAGCTGTCCAAGCAGGAGCTGCAGCAGCTCCGACGGCCCACGACGGCGACTCCCGGCGGCGGCGCACGACTCCGGCGGTCGTGCCACCTTAGGGGAAGCCCATGCATGGGTTTCCCCTGGGTGCACACCGCAGGGAAGAAGAAGAAGAAGAAAGAGAAGAAGAAGAAAAATAAAAAATGGGAGGGAGAGGTTGGCCGAGGTTGCTCCGGCCAGAGGATGGCCGGCGGCGGCCGGCCGAGCTCGGGGAGAAGGTTGAGGGGCAGGGGGAGCTGGTGCTCACCTCTGGGAGCTGAGGGGGAGAGAGGAAGTGAGGGGTTTCCAACAACACCCACACACACACACACACAAATGCACAATTGCATTTACACCCCTCAAACACAGCAAATAACCCCTGGGTCCCTCACAGCCAGCACAAAATGCCCAGACACCCCTCCACAAGCAACCTCGCGCAAAACGGTGCGAGAAACAGGGTCCAGATCGCGAAACCAAAAATGTACCATTCGACCTCTCGGTGAAGAAGATAGAAGAACTTTCAATCCGTCCGTCGCATGTCAACACGGATCATGCCATCGCGTTCAGCACTGCCGAGACATCGAATCTACCATTTTGGATCGTCAGATTCGGACTCCAGATCGCGTCGTTAAGCCGTTCTCTCTCCGCGACAAAACTCAAAACAACTAAAATACATAAAAAAACAACACTTATATACATATATATATATATACCTGTATATATATACGTATACAGATCAAAAACACAACAACAGGGGAGAGGGACACAGAATCCAAATTTTTAAAAATTCGAATTCTCACAATATATATATATATATATATATGCTAGGGCTACTATACTCTTATGAGTATAGAGTCCTTTGTACTCATAAGTTTTTAACCGTTGGATGAAGAGATGTGCGGTTAGGATGATAGTGGTCTCCGATTAGGATGATAGTGGTCCCCTAGGGTTGAGTGGGTGGTTAGTTGAATAGTATGATCTAACGGTGGAAACGGTCAAAGGGGTAGATTTAATGGCAGAAAACTCGATAACACCAAGCGCTTGGTACTATCATTGGTACAGTAGCCGAACTATATATAAATATATATATATATGAGAGAGAGAGGGTGAAATTATATATATTTTATATTTTGGGCTACTGCTACTGTACTCTTATGAGTATAAAAACCCCTTTGTACTCATAAATTTTCGGCCGTTGGATGAAGAAAAGTGCGGTTAGGATGATAGTGGTCCCCTAGGGTTGAGTGGATGGTTGGTTGATTAGTATAATCTAACGGGTGAAAATGGTCAAAGGGGTAGATCTAACGGCCGAAAACTTATGAGTACAAAGGGGCATATACTCATAAGAGAATAGTAGCCGGACTCTTATATTTTGATTATATAGTATTATATACATATTATTACATATATTATATCATAGGCGCTAAATTACAGAAAATCTTTCTGTGAATACCCACTTCTTCACTTTCCCTCCCTGACTTTCAAAAATTTATATTTTGCTTTCTTAAAATCTTAAAAATATTTTCAGAGATTATGGTGTTAATGGAAAGGGCAAAATGACCAAATTATTGTTTAATATATTATTGTCATTTTGAAAGATATTTTCGGTATAAATTATAAGAAATGGACGTACGGAATAGTGATAGAATCCTGACGGAGAGGGGCTAAATGCGACAACTTGAAATGTTGAGGGGTAAAATATAGGTTTTTTGAAATTAGGAAGAGAAAGTAAAAAATTGGGTATTTATAAGAAGGTTTTCTGTAATTTAGCCTATATCATATACTTATCAATTTATCATATAATATAATCTTGATATATTTAATTACAAATATAAGTTATAATAATAATATATGTAGCATGATAATTATTATATATCAATACTGTATAATATGTAGTTTAGGAGGAAATACAAATAATAGTTTTCTATTTATCTTTGTCTTGCTTTTCCTTTCAACCAAACGACCGTGATGAAAAACTATTTTTCTTTTCCTACAAACTAAACAGTAAAAAGCGTAAAATTAATTTTTCTTCAAAAAAAAAATTCCACCGAAAATTACTTTTCACAATTTTACGTGGAACCAAATGGCCCCTAAAGAAGAAATGCTACTTGTGGGATTTACACTAAAGCTTTCAAAGATCATAATCTATTAACTTGTCTTATCAACTTTTAGACTAAAATATATAAAGAAAAAAAAAATTATAATACCCTCTTACACCTTTGTCTTTTAAAAATTTTAGTTTCTTAAAAATATTTAGAAACTCAACATTATTATAATTTCGTCACTATTTTGTATATAAATTATATTGTACAATCGAAAAATTTACTGAAATATCCATTATATTTATAAAAATAATGAAAATTTATGAAAATCTTATATTTTCTTTCAATTAGGTAGCTTTACAAAAGAAATTCTCAACTATTTCCTAATTATTTTTAAATCATTTTTAAGGATAAATAAGTATGTTAGTAATTTGCAGTTGTACCGCACTCTTTTTGTGCGAAATAGCATAAAATTTTAATACTGCTGAGTTAACCGTTACAATTTTAAATTTTAAGGAGACAAAATAGAGATTTTTTTAAAATTTTTTTCTGTATTATAGCCCAGCTTTTATTTATAATACCAAAATCTTAAAACTAAGTTTTAAATTCTTAAATGTAAAGATATAAGATGTACAACCTTATGTACGTAGTTATGTGGAGGAAAAATCTATTTGGATACCACAAAATGGATCTAAATTTTACGCTCCTATTCTAAAATTCGCAGAAACCCAAATAAGTTATAGTAAAAAAAATAATGCAACAAATAAAAATTCATAGCTTTTGAATGAAAAAAATATAAGATGTACCAGCAGCATTACTCTATGTGGTGATGTACCAGCAGCATTACTCTATGTGGTGTGTACAAATAGAATACCTTTCACAGCTAAAATATCTTGGAGCTCAGGGAGTAGATGGTGGGCCCATAAGGGAGGGGAGCCATATGTAGACTGAGGGATGCCCCCCCTCAACTTTTAAAATGTTCACTTTAGGTCCTTATATAGAGTTGAGCTATAATGCTCTCGATAGCAAACGGGCTACGTTGCCACCCATTTATTTTCGATGATAGAGCCTCCAAATCGACGATCGGTACCGTTGAACATGATCTAGACCACTTAAAGTATCTAAAAATCAAATTTCAAATCTTTTCGACTTCATTGGCCTAATGATCAAAGGGTTTCAAATTTTGTAATTTTAATGATCGATATGATATGTTTTCGCGTTTAACGGTGTAAAGATATCTAAATCAATTGAATTTTTGTTAGAAAATTCTTTAAACTATTTAAAATAAGATCTATACTCTTGATCTTGATTACAAGACTCTTCTCATCACTTTTTAAAGGATATTCATTTTCAGGTATTCATTTTGTGTCCACTTGATGGACAAGTACATAATATCGGAAAAGCATGAAATTTAGTTTCTAGATGCTTCAACTGGTTTAGATCATGTTCAACGGCACCGATCGTTGATTTAGAGGCTCCATCATCGAAAATAAATGGGTGGCAACGGAGTCCGTTTGCTACCGATAGTATTCTAGCTCAACTCTCTCTATATATATATTATACTATAAAATATAAATGTCTAAAAATTATAATTGTTGATATATTTTTAGGGATAACTTCAAATACCATCCATGTGGTTTCGTGCTTTCTCACTTTAGTACCATGTGGTTTAAAACGTATCACTTTAATACCCTGTGGTTTGGTTATTCTCTTTTTGTTATATTTTCGTTAATTTTTTCGTTAAATTAATGAGAAAGTTAAAACTACAGGATAATAAAGTGAATATTCGATAAATCATATGTGAGATATTTGAAATTTTTTCTGTATAATTTAACGAAAAAATTAACGAAAATATAATAAAAAAATAATAATAATCAAACCACAGGGTACTAAAGTGATACGTTTTAAATCACAGGACACTAAAGTGAGAAAACACGAAATCACAGAGATGGTATTTGAAGTTATCCCATATTTTTATACGTACTTTGAATGGCATAAAATATAGTTAACAAATTTAATTTTAATTTTGAGTTATTGTAATTGCATAGCTTTTGGCCCGAGGTGGACTGTTTTGGAGCATGGTGGGCGAAATGTAAGCCCAGCTGGAGCGGGCAATAATTTCTCCATAGAACAGAGACTTGTACGAAAGCTCTTGTGTCATCTTCCGTCTCTCAAAGTCAGCAAGCCATTACAGCCGGCATGCAGATGCCCGTCAATTTTCTCAGCATAAGAAAAAATAATTTAAAATATACCAGTTTTATTACTGATGTGTGTTGGCTTAAATAGGTCAGCATTCTGCTCTGTGGTGGGAGGCCGGGTTGGACTGAGTCACGTTCGAAATGGCACGAGGCTAAGTTGGGTCAAGTCATATTCGAAGTGGTATGAGACCGATTGGGCCGAGTCACAATCGAGACCCGTGGGCGCTGTGTCTGTATGTTTTGAGTGAATTGGTTGTGTATTTCTAATAGCTCGAGCTTTTGGGATTAATGGTTAGTACTAATGATCCAATAATGTGACGTTTCCAACTAATCAGATTATTTCTTTCGATTAATCCAATAAGTGTATCACTTTAGTATTATGCGGTTTTATTTTTCTATTTCCGTTATCCGCTCTATCAATTTTTTCGTTAAATCAATGACAAAGTCAAGACCATAGGGTACTAAAATAAAAATTCGCTAAGCCACAGGATACTAAAATGAATATTCGATAAACTATAAATAAGGTATCTAAATTTTTTTGTATATAATTTAACGGAGATGCCGACAAAAAGAGAAAAATAAAATCATAGGATACTAAAGTGATACACTTAAACTACAGAGTACTAAAGTGAGAAAGCGCGAAACCTCAGAAATGATATTTGAACTTTACTTTTTCTTTTTTTTTTTGTTGAAGTAGACGTCCCAAAACCGGCTTTGATGGTTTGGCATCCCTAGTTTGAAGTCTTCGGCGCGCACACAAGCGGTGTGACGCAAGTGCTTCCGTTAGTTGGGTCCGCATACCACACAGCAACAACAATATATGCAACACTACGTACGCAACTACGTACTACTACTACCACTATATAAAGAAAAGAGAAAATATATGCTTGCTCCTTCCACTACTCTCCCTCCATACTACACTATAATTTTAAGAGAGAGAGAGAGAGAGAGAGAGAGAGAGAGAGAGAGAGAGAGAGAGATCTAGTTACAGAGAGGAGGAGTAGAGACTGAGAAGTAGAGCAATGGCAAAGGCGGCGGTGCGGCGGATGCGGCTGGGATCGCAGGGGATGGAGGTGTCGGTGCAGGGGCTGGGGTGCATGGGCATGTCATACGGCCCCCCGATGCCGGAGGCCGACAAGATCAACCTCGTACGCCACGCCGTGCGCGCCGGCGTCACCTTCCTCGACACCTCCGACATCTACGGCCCCTTCACCAACGAGATCCTCCTCGGCAAGGTCCACATATTTCTTCTTCTTCTTGAATCTTCTTCTTTATTTTTTTTACCATGTCTACTCCAGTTAGTTCCTTCTTGTTTGAAGTTCAAGAACGGTAGGACAGACACCTTTACTATAGGCCATTTCTAAATTTTTATTTTATTTTATTTTATTTTAGGGTATATTTCAAATGGATCGCTTTGTGATTTAGCTCATTCCCACCTAGCCATCCCATATTTCAAAAAGTTTTACTTGCACTTTTTGTGATTTAATTTCTATTTTATCAAAGAAAATATTTCTATATTAAATAGGATCATAAAATAAAAATTTAGTTGAAAATTATAGAGTGGCAAAATAAAAAATACGCTGAATCACAGAAAGGTAAAGTGTAATTTTTGAACCGCAAGATGGCCACAAGAGGACAAAAAGAAAATTTTGAACTACGAGATGATAAAAATAAAAAAAAAGTAAATTGAGGGGATCTATTTTAATGGAGAAGATTAATTTTATTGAATTTATCGGTGATTTCATCAAATTTAATAGTTTTAATTTTTTTTTTGGCAAATATAAAATTGAGATAATTAATAGTTGATAGCTGCTAGAACTATATATTGATTAAATTTAACAAGATAATATAAATTAATCAGCTTAACTTAAAGAGTAGTGTCCATCAAATATTTGAGGGGGCCTATTTCAAAATAGCCTTTAGTTGTTGAGGGGGTCTCAGAACATTTAATTTTACCTTCATCAAGAAAAGAATTGGAATTGGGTTTAATTATTTTCTGATGCATGTCAAGTGTTTGATGCAATGCTTCACAGGCTCTGCAAGACGGAATGAGGCAGAAGGTGGAGCTGGCCACCAAGTTCGGCGCTCGACTCACTGGCGTTACGATGGATATCTGTGGCGACCCTGCGTACGTGCGCGCTGCATGTGAGGCGAGCCTGAAGCGGCTCGGCGTCGACTGCATCGACCTCTACTACCAGCATCGGATCGACACTCGCGTGCCCGTCGAGCTCACGGTGAGTTTACAAAAGATTAGAAATGTTACAAAGATGCATGTTAATTGGTACCATACATATTTTCTTCGTTTGGTGTATAACATTTGGTATCATTGCAAATCTATGTATCACGGACACTTCTATAAGCCTCGCGTGTCCGTGTCGGACAAGTGTCCGATGTGGACACTCCTTGGACGTGTGTTTAATGCCGATCCATAGCGCAAACAATTAAAAAATATATATATATATTTTTATTTTACATTTTTTTATGCAAATATAATGTAAGATGATAAATATTTTAGCATTTTAATGAATGCATATAAATTTTTTTTGACAATATAAATAAATTATGTATGGTGGAGAATTTTTTTCTTAAAATATATTAACTATCAATGAAAATTTTACTAATTTTCATTCGTATGAGAAAATATAACAATATTTTACCAAAATTAATATTTTATATATAATAAATATATATTATTATATTAATAATATTATATTTTATAGTGGGGTCCATGTTGTGCCTGTGTCCTAATTTTTTGAAAGCTGCCGAGTCGCCGTATCCGAGTCATGTCGTGTCCCGTGTCAGTGTCCGTGACGCCTAGTTGCAAATAGATGCTTTGTGTGCTTTGTGTGCGTATATTTCATACAATTTTCTTGAGGTTGGTGGGGAGATTGAGACATCTAAACTTTTAATCTTTTATTATAGTTTTGCCTTTTGATTAATTCTTGATATGTATATGATGTTTGCGAAGATAAATCTAGGTAAAGAGGGGTAAGGTTACGTAGAGGTGTTGATAATACATTCTTAGACTAAAAACAATGTTTGGTAGGACTTTTATGAAAGAAAACTAGAAGCTTAGAAACTTATTCAAAAGATGAAAAGTTAAGAACTTCTTCGAAATTATTTGAAAAGTGAAGGACCGCTATACAGTTACTAAAACCTTTTCTTTTCTTTTCTTCTCTCTCTTTGTTTTTTTTGTCTCTTTTATTTTATACTGCTACAGCATTTTTGTGTTGAAATTACACTATTAATAGTTAAAACTCCATATGCTATCAAGCTCATTATGAATGGTAATATTTTAGTGCAGAAATAAGATCTGAGCGAGATATCAAAAACTCAGTTATGCAAAGAACACAAATCTCAATCTTGACTCTACACACCTTATCTTAATATCGTTCTTCAATCTCTTTTAGGTTTTTGTGATCATTTTTGTTTTGAAGTTCTTTGATGTAATGATGCTGGTTAAATATTTGGCCTTCCGCCTATTTCCTTAACTATGCCTAAACTGAAAAACATCATATACTTTTTCCTACCACTAGATGGGGGCGCTCAAGAAGCTAGTTGAAGAAGGAAAAATAAAATACGTTGGACTCTCTGAGGCATCTGCTTCAACTATCAGGAGGGCGCATGCAGTCCACCCGATAACTGCCATCCAGTTGGAGTGGTCTCTATGGACGAGAGATGCAGAAGAAGATATAATTCCTACTTGCAGGTGAGCTTTATATTTGTACGTATGCTTATTTCTCATAAATAACATTCAAGATATGCTAGTTTGGTGACTGTTACCGTATTTTCGAGATTTCCAGAGAGCTTGGAATTGGAATTGTTGCATACAGTCCACTTGGCAGGGGGTTCTTTGCCAGTGGGCCTAAGTTACTCGAAAGTATGCCAGAGCAGGATTTTCGTAAGGTATATATTTTCTCACGGAAGTTGGAGCATAGATGTTTCTGTTCTAAGTTTATTCATAGGCTAATTAATGTTGTATATTCCACAGATATGTGATGGACATGTACAATATTTTTTCACAAGATTTTACTGATATTTGCTTTCTTAAATTTTTCCACTTCCGCTAACTTCCATCGGATAATTCGTTTTCTTGGATTCGACCCACAAATTGCGAATTAAATAATCTTGAATGGTACATTAATTCTGTCATACTGTGTCCATCTGTTAGTTAAAAAGTTCAGAGTGCTTATTGCAGACTATTCCAAGATTTCAACCCGAGAATCTCGAAACCAACGCTCTCATATTCGAGCGTGTGAACGAGATGGCTGCAAGGAAAGGATGCACCCCGTCGCAGCTGGCACTCGCCTGGGTTCACCATCAGGGGAGCGACGTATGCCCTATACCGGGCACCACCAAGATCGAGAACTTCAACCAGAACGTTGGAGCTCTATCAGTGAAACTTATGCCGCAGGAAATGGCCGAACTTGAATCGTATGCCGCGGTTGTGAAGGGTGATAGATATCCCAGTGGAATGAGTACATGGAGGAACTCCGAGACTCCTCCTCTATCTTCATGGAAAGGCGAGTGATTATCTCTGCAGATTAGTAAGTTGCAGATTGTTTGGCTTTCAAGTTTGTGCGAACTGCTTGTTGCAACTGCACCTGTTGTGCTATTAAGCATATCTCGAATACTGTGTATGAAATAATAATGTGTGATTGCTTGGTGAATCTTGTGGTTACACCAAGTTTTGATCATTGAGAATAAGAATAAGAGAAGTTTTGTTGCATTTTCTGCTTAGAAAAAAGTTAGAATAAAACAGATTAATCTACTTGACTTCTGGTTGCATTAATCAAACCAAATTTTTTGCCCAGTTTTGGTTTTGTCTTTTGCTGAGGCTATTCCAATTTTTTGTTATTTTCTTGATAGTTGTTGAATAGCTGCAGAATATGAAAGTGGAAAGCTATATCCATATGATAATTGTATATCTTTTGTACTACAATAGAGCTCAAGTTCCCCACCCTTTAACCACTGCTGCTCCTTGAACTTTTTAGATTGGAGCCTTTTAAAAGTGTTTCATTTTTGTTCTTATTCCTACATTTGTACACCATATCTATGTATTACCTAAAAGATATATCTAGTAGAAAATTAGCCTAAAAATATATCTTAACTAAAGGTGTCAACGAGCAGAACACGAGCGAACTGGGGTCGGCTCGTGTTATGCTCGTTTCATAAACTAGCCGGACACGAGCTGACTCACGAACAACAAGTTAAAAAGATTAGAAAAGATATATATAGAAAATAAATTTATGAAATCTTACTCATTAGACTTTGATCTAATGGTTGAAATTTTACATATAAATAAATTTTTTTATAATTGAGTTTGGCTTTATACTTAGGTTGAGCTAAAAATCAAATAATAAAAATCTATATTTTATATATATAATTATTTATATATATATATAAATATATAAATTATATAAATATAAAATATATTTATTCGAGCTGTTATTGAGCCGAACATGAGTGAGCTGACCCCAGCTCGTGGTCGGCTCGTTTATTAAACGAGCTGAAAATTTCAGCTCATATTCGACTTATTTACTAAACAAGCGATCCGATCTCGAGCTCATTTCGAGTCGAACCGAGCTGGCTCGTGACCAACGAGCTGGATTACTACCCCTAATCTTAACACCTCACTCATGCGCATAATAAATATGAAAGATATATAAAATTGACAGATGAGATAAGATATAGAGATTTGACCCATTAATTATGAAAAAATATAAACCATTAAATGTTGAATATGGGGATCGAACTCATGACCTCATAAAAAGGCTTATAAAATTAGCCCTAATATTTTGTTACCCAAAATATCAAAAACAAGTCAACGATTATATACAAACACCCACACTTACATTAACACTCACAATCACACTCACATTCACACATGTGGAATTGATAGGTGAACTAGGCGATGGCGATTTAATCCATCAAATATAATGAGAAAATTTAATTCGTTAAGTATCGAAGGTGAAGAACAAACTCACGATCTTATAGAAAATTGACTCTGATACCATATTTTTCAAAAGATTGATCAAGTAGGGAATGAGTCCAGGAATATGTATTAATGCCATCATCAACCTTCTTTACAAAGAAATTAGACGATTGGTTTGAAAGTATATGCCAAATGGATGATTGATTGAGCTATTTTCGGCATGTTTGATTTGAAAGATTTGAGGCCTGAGAATCAAAATGATCTATTTTCTATTATTGGTGTTTGGTTTGAGAGATTAACATTCTAATTTCCATTCTAGAAGGAGTCGAATCCCTCCAAAATGATTCTCATCGCAGAGGTGGAAATCAACTTTGATTCCGGAAGTAATTGAGAAGAGAACTTTTTTTCAGTAACAATTATTTAAATTCAAATATTAGTTTATATTTAGTTTTAGAATAAAGTATAATTTCAAGTTTGAATTTGAATTATAGATTGAAATTTTATTTTTCTAATTTCTTGTCACGCCCCGGGCTAGTTCTAGATGCGGAAAAACGTGCCAATTTTTTTTTGAAAGCCTAGCCCGCGTCACGTACAGACCCGCCACAAATACAGGATCCACTGAACCACAATCACATCTAACAGATAAGGGTAGGGTGATAACCAAATCTGGGGAAGATAGCCTCACGGGTCGGGACCTCTAGTACCACTAACTAGGCGTGCTTCGCTGCGTCCCGACTCTCACCACCCTGCTCACCTGAAAACAACAACGAGGGCGGGGGGTGAGAACATGTAAACATGTCTCCCCTCCCAGTGGGTACCGCAAGCCGACGAAGGCGAGGTGTACACACCGGCACGAGGGTCAACAAAAGATAGATAAGGTATACAGTAGCACAAGTAAGTATGAGGCTGACATACAACTGAAGGAACTATACTATTGTAAGCAACTAGTATATGCATCAAAGGAGATAACCACAAAGTAAACCCAATCCATAACCACAGGGACGTATCCCTGGCACTGTCACAACCTGCTCATCTCTCGGCACCTCAACCTTCTGCACGCAAACGCAAAAAGGCTCACGGGTCGGTCGAAATCCACGACCCTTTTTCGGAAAAGAACACCCCCAGACGGTGGATCAGACCGCGGTGTACGTGATGTGCTAGAAGAGCTGTGACGATCGATGTGAATGCTCAATCCACAGAGCGGCAACGAGCCGTGAAGCAACTGATAAACCACAACTAGGATCGCTCGGAACAACAGGCGATCACCACCGACCAACTGGGTCGTCTCAAGAACCATGCAAACCACAACTACTCTACTATCCAAGCACGCATATAAGCAGAGTCAACGGGAGTCAAGTGAACTAATAACTGAAATGCAAGAGAAGGGATAGAAAGGTATCACCGTAGTCCACTGAACCGACTCCGGATCGAAGTACCCACCTGTCGAAAGATCAAATCTAACACCGACGGCTTTCGGGGAACCGCGACAGGACCTACGAAAGACTCACAGGGTCAAGGTCCACCAAGTCGATGCTAAACACAAAGCTCTCACATCCCGAAACCGACGGATCGCCCGACAAACCCACCGGGATGATCCCGAACCACACTATGCCCCAGAGGGGTACCACACAGCCAAACAAGTCCCTCGCTGTCCCCGAACACACAAAACCAAGTGACGGGACAGCGAGCACAAGCTCGGGGTGCCACGACCACAAACGCACCCGAAAAGGCTTCCCGGGTTCTCGAAAAATGCCGAATTGGCACCGGAACCCCTCGTCACTCATCCGCTGTCCTCGAAACTTCGGGACAGCGATGGGGAACAGCCAACAAGGCTAAACGATGAAGCCAAGTCACTTGCGAAAAGAGCGAGTGAGTCGCACCACTAAAAACACGCGTTTCGCCGATTAATTTATCGAAAACGCGTCGGAAACGAATCCGGATCTCCGCGAAGGGTGAAAGGGTTGGACAACCAGTCCACAGGGTCTAAAGGGTCATGCCCTTTCTGCCCGCAGTGTCGCAACACTGCCACAATCCACAAACAAGCACAAAGTATAAACATACAAGCGATAAACTAGGCCGCTAGAGCAATCCGTACGTCCGCACGACCTTCCGCAAGCACCAGCGGATAGGTAACAACATAACGGAGGCCGTTCTCACAGCCCCACCGCGACAGGACTAGTCGCAAGCTGGGAAAACCCATAAAAATAGCGAAGACATAAGAGAAAATCGCTCGACAAAGGCCGAACAGTAAAAAGGCTCACCCAAACTGAAAACTAAGGTGAGCATGATGATCAGCGCATCACCGCGATCATCGTGCTCACCTTCCCGGACTTCGGGAGGCATCGGGGAGCTCAAAAACCAAAGCTCGGCCAAAACAAAGCTAACAAAACACCCTGGCCGGAGCAACCAGCTCCGGCCGGCGGCCGGCCGACATGCACGGCGCGCGGCGGCCAGGGTCGGCTGCGGGGGAGGCAAGGAAGAGGGGGCTCACCTCAGCCGGAGGCAGGAAGTGGCGGCGGCGGCGCGGGGAGAAACCGAGGTCTCGGGTTGGCTAGGGCACGGCGGCACGGCAACGGACGGCGGCGGCGGCCGGCGGCGACGCGAGCACCAGAAAGAGGGGCCCGCCGGACGTCGGTGTGCCGGTGACCGCGACAAAAACAACCGGCGGCAGCGGCGGCGGAGCAAGCTCGACCTCGGCTGCCCAGGATGCCCTAGCCGAGCCCCGGGGGCGGCGGCGGCGCTCCGGCGGCACGGCGACGGCCGGGGAGGGAAGGACCGGCGGCGGAGGTCCCGTGGGTGGCGGCGCGCACCCTCCGAGGCGGAGGGAGGCGGCAGCGGCTCGGCCACCAACTGCCCCTGCCCGCAAGCGACAGGCAAGGGCCGCAGACGGCACGGCGGCGCACCGGCGGCACGGGGGCGGCCGGGGAAGTAGGCGACGGCTGCGGCGGTCCTCCTGATGCCGGCGGGAGGTCGCTGCGGAGGCGGGAGGTGGCGGCGGCTCAGATCTCAAGCCACTGCCCGCACTCCCCAGCAGCAACCAGCTGCGGCGGCTCTCCGGCGGCACGGCGACGGCCGGGGAAGAAGGGGGCGGCGCCGGAGGACTTGAGGGTGACGGTGCTCACCCTCCCAAGCGTCGAGAGGCGGCGACGGCTCGGGCCCACCAGCCTCGGCCCGCAGCTGCCCAAGCAGGAGCTGCTGCAGCTCCGGCGGCCCATGGCGGTGACTCCCGGCGGCGGCGCACGACTCCAGCAGTCGTGCCACCTCAGGGGAAGCCCATGCATGGGTTTCCCCTGGGTGCACACCGCAGGGAATAAAAAGAAGAAGAAGAAGAAGGAGAAGAAGAAGAAAAATAGAGGGAGAGGTTGCCGGGGTTGCTCCGGCCAGGGGGTGGCCGGCGGCGGCCGGCCGAGCTCGGGGAGGAGGCCAAAGGGATGGGTAAGCAGGGGCTCACCTCTGGGGAGGCTGAGGGGGAGAGAGAGAGTGGGATTTTCAACAACCCTCACACACACACACACACACACAAACATATACACAAGTGCACAATTTTATTTAAGCCCTCCAAACCTTGCAAAATACACCAGGGTCCCTCTCAGCCAGCACAAAATGCCCAGACACCCCTCCACAAGCAACCTCACGCAAAACGGTGCGAGAAACAGGGTCCAGATCGCGAAACCAAAAATATACCATTCGACCTCTCGGCAAAGAAGATGGAAGATCTCTTTCAAACCGTCCGTCGCATGTCAAAACGAATCACGCCATCGCGTTCAGCACTGCCGAGACATTGAATCTACCATTTTGGATCGTCAGATTCGGGCTCCGGATCGCGCCGTTAAGCTGTTCACTCTCCGCGACAAAATCCCAAAACCATAAAACACAATAAAAACCACTTATACGTATATATATATATATATATATATATATATATAAATACCCGTATATATATACGTATACAGATAAAAAACACAGTATCAGGGGAGAGGAACACAGAATTTTAAATTTTCAAAATTCGAATTCTCACATCACTCCCACCTAATAAGAAGTTTCGTCCCCGAAACTTACTCACACACCATCCGCGAACAACAGCGAATACGTCTCACGCAAAGCAGACTCCAGCTCCCAAGTAGTCACGCGCTCCATGCGACTCGTCCACAGATCTCACACAAATAGAAAGCTCCGGTTCCTCAACTACTACACCTTGCGAGCCAAAAACCTCAAAGGCACCTCACCACAGCTGAGATCCTCCCTCAGCTGAACCGTTGTCGGGCTGATCATACGACGCTCACCCACGTCAATCCAACAGATCAGTGATCGACAACGACTTCCATACGACGCCTCGCACGGTGCCAAACCCACGCTCGCTTGGAAGCTGTCGTTGAAGGCAAACTCCACCAGAGAAAGATACTTGAACCAACTCCCACCAAAATCCAAAACGCATGTCCGGAGCATAACCTCGAGAGTCTGGAAGACTCGCTCCGACTGCCCAACACTCTGAGGGTGGTAAACTGAGCTGAAGTCGAGCCTCGTCCCCAGTGCCTGCTGCAAGCTCCTCCAGAACTAGGAAACGAAGCGAGGACCCCGATCCAAAACGATCGACACTGGCACTCCAAGCAGCCTGACGATCTCATCCAAGTAGAGCTGCGCCAGTCGATCCCGAGACTAAGTCGAGTGTACCGGTAGGAAGTGAGCTGCTTTCGTCAATCAGTCCACAAAAACCCAGATCGCAACATGACCTCGCTGAGAACGAGGCAACTCGGTGATGAAATCCATGGTGATCTGCTCCACCTCCCTACAGGTACAGGCAACGATCGAAGCTTCTCTGCTGGTTGCTGATGCTCAGCCTTCATCTGCTGACAAACCAGGCACAGTGCCACATGCTGAGCTACATCCAGAAACTCTGCCTCAAGTCGCGGTACATCTTCGTCCCTCCAAGATGAACGGTGTACGGCGACCGGTGTGCCTCAGTCAAAATATCGCCTCAAATCCGGATCACTGGGCACACACCTCCGTCCTCGAAAGCGAAGAGAACCATCTCATAATGCGCTCCGTACAGGTAGTGTCTCCAAAGATTGAAAGCGAACACCACTGTTGCTAATTCGAGATCGAGCGCCAGATAGATCTTCTCATAGTCCATCAACTGGCGCGAAGCATACGCGATGACCTTCTCTTGCTGCACGAACACGCACCCCAATCCTATCCAAGATGCATCGCAGTAGACCATAAAAACCTCACCAGGCTGCGACAATGCTAAGATAGGGGCACAAGTCAAACAGTCCATCAGCTCCTAGAAGCTCATCTGACAAGCGGGAGTCTACAAAAACTTCACACCCTTCCAAGTCAGCTTGCTCAAAGGGGCGGCGATCTTGAGAAACCCTCAACAAATCGCCGGTAACAACTCGCCAAGCCGAGGAAGCTCCCAATCTCTGCCACAGAAGTCGGAACAAAGCCACTCCACTACAGAGTCCACCTTCCTTGGTTCCACCGCAAAACCAGCCCGCGCCACGATGCGAACCAAGAAGGAAACTCCTCGAAAAGATCAGTATGTCGTCAAAGGAGACCACGACAAATTGATCCAAGAACTGCCGAAAACCCAGTTCATCAAACCCAAAAAGCTGCCGGGACGTTCGTCAAACCGAACGGCATAACCGCGACCTCGTAACGCCCGTAACGAGGCCGGAGGGCCGTTAACGCAACGTCCTCGGCCTTGATCTTCAGCTAAAGATAACCTGGCTGCAGAACACACTTCGAGAAAACCGAGGCTCCCTAGAGCCGGTCGAAGTTATCGAAGATCTACGGTAGAGGGTACTAAAGCAACACCGTCATCTCGAAAAGCTCGAACTCACAAACAAACCAACGAAACCTTGCCAGTCCATCACTCCGGTGTACAGGGTCGCCAATCGCAACAAGCGATAAAAAGACATCAGTGATGCCAAACATCAGATCCAAGTGATCGGACACGCACTCCAAAGCAAGACTGCACGAAAGTCGCGGTGAAAACCCTGTACGCAAACACAAGCACAGAGACCTCGGAGCCAACAACCAGGCTCCCGTCATCCCGAAACCGAGCTAAAAGGCAACCAGACTCAACCGGAGTCAAACCATCCGCAGTGATGGCAAATCAACTGCGCAAAACCACGCTAGGATTAGCTCAAGGCTCACTACTAGATCAGGGATGACCACGACACAGCTTTCCACAAGACGACGAAGAAAGAGAGATTGTCTTGCAAAAGAAAGCACCGACCCAATCCAGAAAGTCCCCAAAAGGGAGAGGGTATTTCGTCCTAACTTTTGACACTACGTTGTTTGCAGCCAACGTACTTATCAAAAGAAAAGCGAAATATCCCGAGGTCAAAGGCCAACAACCAGTTGGCAACACCACAAAGGTACCGGGTCAACTAACTCAAAAGCTGGACCAAAGTCACAGACGAGTCACCGAATTAACGAAAAAAAGCAAACCGACCCACACAACAAAGTCTGCCCTGAGCCAACTCCCTAGGAGTCTTCGGCTTCTCACAACAAACCGACGGCTACAGGTGACAAAGGGTCGACAACCACACGAACCAAAGCGAAGGAAGAACAAAACCAGCGTCAACTAACCACGTCGAACGCGGTGAGACCTCCAACAAGAACCTGGAAGATCTCGCGGCAACACGAAGGCCTACGAATACTACCAGAAATCCCAAAACACACCAATTTAGGCGTTAGGATAGCCGCAAACCAAGTAGGCACCAACAAAAACCCGACACTAAACAGTGTCCACTCAGTCTAGTACACGTCAGTTCGACGTAGGAACTAGCTAAAGGTCGAAAGACCAACACTGACGATTCTACCAGCAATACGTCAGAGGGGTAGACTTCACCGCCCTACCCAACAAAACAGAGGGGATAACACCCAAACTGCGTCCGAAACCGCTCAAAACACCGTCTCCGTAGAGACGCTCGCAGAGGCCCTCGTGCTCAACACGAAAAGTGGGGACAGGGCAAGAACAGCCCAACAACAACACTGATCCACCAAGTGACGTCACCTAGCCCACAAGGGCCACCACCTGCCAACGAGTGGTTACACAAAGGGGAAAACTCCCTGCCACTTGGGATCTGTCTCGTACACCACCACCACTACTAGAAGGAGCACGAGCCTGCGAACAAGGGCAGATCAAAACTCGAAAATCCGCCAACCACGCTCGGGTGTGGCCACAACGGCGTGGGCGCCACAGGGGGGTCTGCAGTCATCAGGGCATACGACCGAGGAGGAGGAGGGGCTGGAGCGGCAGTCGCCGTTGCCTGCTGCTGCAAATACTACCGGAACAAGCCGGAACATGTCGGAGAGGGTCGCCAGCTGACCCCTCGCCTCGGCCTCAAGCACACAGGGTACGGTCCACACCAGGCTGTCCGCCTCCTGCCAGCTCCTCACTCGAACCAGCCGTAAAAGCCCGAATCAGAACACCAGCAGACAGCTCCGCATGCGCACGCCTACCACCACGACCCGGACGAGGAGGTCTACCACGACCACAAGCCAACCGCAAAACACAGAAACCAGCGCAAGAGAAAGGGCTCGGCAACTCCCACAAAACACAAGCCGAAAACAAACCCCTCGAACTCGCGCACCTATACATCCTAGGTCTCCTTATGGGTCAGCCTAACCAGTGGTTCAGTTACAAGTTGATGAATGAATGAGTGTTTGTACCCTTTACGCTCTGATACCATCTTAATCTGTCACGCCCCGGACTAGTTCTAGATGCGGAAAAACGTGCCAATTTTTTTTTTGAAAGCCTAGCCTGCGCCACGTACAGACCAGCCACAAATACAGGGTCCACTGTACACACGGACAGAACCTCCCCTATATTTGCACGGCGTCCACAACATACAACAGGATCACAACCACCATTCATTCATCACAACAACAACACAACAACTCAAGAGATTCATACAGCTAGCTGTCCTTAAATCTGTATGAATCTAAGCAAATCCTTAGGCGAAGGATGATGCGATGCACAAGCAACAGTCATTCTAGAAAACTGCTTCTTACCCAGAAGCTTTCTTTGAAACCCTAATTTCAAACATCCAAGAATTATTTGGAAACCATTCTCCACACGAGAACTCTCTTTGTAAATCACAAAAGCCGAACGATCGGAAATTCATTTGAAAACTGTTTCCCACACGAAAACCTTTATTTGAAAGCGCTACCACAAGGGGTAGAAAACTAAGGCATGCGATAAAAGCCACAATGATAGAATAAAAACATCAACATCCTCACATGGAAATTACACCAAAATCACAAGATCTAAGCATGCAAGACAATCACATATGAATACTAAATAAATCCACAAAACATAAGCATGCTAGATAACATCCAAAAGGTAACTGAACCACAATCACATCTAACAGATAAGGGTAGGGTGATAACAAAATCTGGGGAAGATAGCCTCACCGGTCGGGACCTCTAGTACCACTAACTAGGCGTGCCTCGCTGCGTCCCGACTCTCACCACCCTGCTCACCTGAAAACAACAACGAGGGCGGGGGGTGAGAACATGTAAACATGTCTCCCCTCCCAGTGGGTACCGCAAGCCGACGAAGGCGAGGTGTACACACCGGCACGAGGGTCAACAAAAGATAGATAAGGTATACATTAGCACAAGTAAGTATGAGCCTGACATACAACTGAAGGAACTATGCTACTGTAAGCAACTAGTATATGCATCAGAAGAGATAACCACAAAGTAAACCCAATCCATAACCACAGGGACGTATCCCTGGCACTGTCACAACCTACTCATCTCTCGGCACCTCAACCTTCTGCACGCAAACGCAAAAAGGCTCACGGGTCGGTCGAAATCCACGACCCTTTTCCGAAAAAGAACACCCCCAGGCGGTGGATCAGACCGCGGTGTACGTGATGTGCTAGAAGAGCTGTGACGATCGATGCGAATGCTCAATCCACAGAACGGCAACGAGCCGTGAAGCAACTGATAAACCACAACTAGGATCGCTCGGAACAACAGGCGATCACCACCGACCAACTGGGTCGTCTCAAGAACCATGCAAACCACAACTACTCTACTACCCAAGCACGCATATAAGTAGAGTCAACGGGAGTCAAGTGAACTAATAACTGAAATGCAAGAGAAGGGATAGAAAGGTATCACCGTAGTCCACTGAACCGACTCCGGATCGAAGTACCCACCTGTCGAAAGATCAAATCTAACACCGACGGCTCTCGGGGAACCGCGACAGGACCTACGAAAGACTCACAGGGTCAAGGTCCACCAAGTCGACGCTAAACACAAAGCTCTCACATCCCGAAACCGACGCATCGCCCGGGAAACCCACCGGGACGATTCCGAACCACACTAAGCCCCAGAGGGGTACCACACAGCCAAACAAGTCCCTCGCTGTCCCCGAACACACAAAACCAAGTGACGGGACAGCGAGCACAAGCTCGGGGTGCCACAACCACAAACGCACCCAAAAAGGCTTCCCGGGTTCCCAAAAAATGCCGAATTGGCACCGGAACCCCTCGTCACTCATCCGCTATCCTCGAAACTTTGGGACAGTGATGGGGAACAGCCAACAAGGCTAAACGATGAGGCCAAGTCACTTGCGAAAACAACGAGTGAGTCGCACCACTAAAAACACGCGTTTCGTTGATTAATTTATCGAAAACACGTCGGAAACGAATCCGGATCTCTGCGAAGGGCGAAAGGGTTGGACAACCAGTCCACAGGGTCTCAAGGGTCATGCCCTTGCTGCCCGCAGTGTCGCAACACTGCCACAATCCACAAACAAGCACAAAGTATAAACATACAAGCAATAAACTAGGCCGCTAGAGCAATCCGCCTTTGTGCTGTCGCGAGTTCTTCCTGGTTCTTGTTGGAGGTCTCACTGCGTTCGACGCTGGTTAGTCGACGCTGGTTTTGTTCTACCTCCGGGTTGGTTTGTGTGGTTGACGACCCTTTGTCGCCTGTAGCCGTCGGTTTGTTGTGAGGAGCCGAAGACTCCTAGGGAGTTGGCTCAGGGCAGACTTTGTTGTGTGGGTCGGTTTGTTTTTTCCCGTTAATTCGGTGATCGTCTGTGACTTTGGTCCAGCTTTTGAGTTAGTTGACCCGGTACCTTTGTGGTGTTGCCAATTGGTTGTTGGCCTTGACCTCGGGATGTTTCGCTTTTCTTTTGATAAGTACGTTGGCTGCAGACAACGTAGTGTCAAAAGTTAGGACGAAATACCCTATCCCTTTTGGGGACCTTCCGGATTGGGTCGGTGCTTTCTTTTGCAAGACAGTCCCTCTCTTTGTCGTCTTGTGGGGAAGCTATGTGGTGGTCGTCCCTGATCTAGTAGTGAACCTTGAGCTATCCTGGCGTGGTTTTGCAGTTGATTTGCCATCACTGCCGTTGGTTTGACTCCGGTTGAGTCAGGTTGCCTTTTAGCTCGGTTTCGGGATGACGGGAGCCTGGTTGTTGGCTCCGAGGTCTCTGTGCTTGTGTTTGCATACAGGGTTTTCGCCGCGACTTTCGTGCAGTCTTGGTTCGAAGCACGTGTCCGATCTTTTGGATCTGATGTTTGGCATCACTGGTGATTTTATCACTTGTTGCGATTGGCAACCCTGTGCACCAGAGTGATGGACTCGCAAGGTTTCGTTGCTTTAGTACCCTCTACCGCAGATCTTCGATCTCTTCGACCAGCTCCAGGGAGCCTCGGTTTTCTCGAAGTGTGTGTTCTGCAGCCAGGTTATCTTTAGTTGAAGATCAAGGCCGAGGACGTTGCGTTAGACGGCCCTCCGGACTCGTTACGGGCTTTACGAGGTCACGGTTTTGCCGTTCGGTTTGACGAATGTCCCGGCAGCTTTTTGGATTTGATGAACTGGTTTTCGGCAGTTCTTGGATCAATTTGTCATGGTCTCCTTTGACGACATACTGATCTATTCGAGGAGTTTCCTTCTTGGTTCGCATCGTGACGCGGGTTGGTTTTGCGGTGGAACCAAGGAAGGTGGACTTTGTAGTAGTTTGGCCTGTTCCGACTTCTGTGGTTGAGATTAGGAGTTTCCTCGGCTTGGCAAGTTGTTATCGGCGATTTGTTGAGGGTTTCTCAAGATCGCCGCCCCTTTGAGCAAGCTGTCGAGGAAGGGCGCGTTGTTTCTGTAGACTCCCGCTTGTTTGATGAGCTTCTAGGAGCCGATGGACTGTTTGACCCGTGCCCCTATCTTAGCATTGTCGCAGCCTGGTGAGGTGGTTATGGTCTTCTGCGATGCATCTTGGATGGGATTGGGGTGCGTGCTCATTCAGCATGAGAAGGTTATCGCTTATGCTCCGCGCTAGTTGATGGTCTATGAGAGGATCTATCTGGCGCTCCATCTCGAGTTAGCAGCAGTGGTGTTCGCTCTCAAGCTTTAGAGACACTACCTGAATGGAGCGCGTTGTGAGATCTTCACGGATCCCCAGAGTCTGTTGTATCTCTGCAAGGAGCCGTCTCTCTTGATCACCGACCGAGAGCGATTGGTGGTGGAGTTCCGTCGACCAGAGTTGGAGACCTTACCTTGTGGAGCTACCGCACAGTTGTTGTCTTTGGAGGTGCAACCCACCCTGGCGGATCAGATTTTCGGTGGGTAGCCGATGGATCCGCACTGGCAGAGAGTGCGAGCAGACGCCGAGCAGGGCAGAGATGGTGACTTCGTGCTACATGCTGTTGGTTTTCCTTCGAGGACGGAGGTGTGTGCCCAGTGTTCAGGATTTGAGGTGAGAGTTTTGGCTGAGGCACACCAGTCGCCGTACACCGTTCATCCTGGAGAGACGAAGATGTATCGCGACTTGAGGCAGAGTTTCTGGTTGTAACTCAGTATGTGGCACTGTGCCGGGTTTATCAGCAAGTGAAGGCTGTGCATCAGCGATCAGCAGAGAAGCTTTGACTGTTGCCTGTACCTGTAGGGAAGTGGGAGCCGATCACCGTGGTCTTCGTCACCGGGTTGCCTCGTTCTCAGCGAGGTCATGTTGCGATCTGGGTTTTTGTGGACTGATTGACGAAAACAGCTCATTTCCTACCGGTACATTCGTTTTAGTCTCGGGATCGACTGGCGCAGCTCTACTTGGATGAGTTCGTCGGGCTGTTTGGAGTGCCAGTGTTGATCGTTTTGGATTGGAGTTCTCACTTCGTTTCCCAGTTCTGGGGGTGCTTGCTGTAGGCACTGGGGACGAGGCTCGACTTCAGCTCAGTTTACCACCCTCAGAGTGTTGGGCAGTCGGAGCGAGTCTTCTAGACTCTCGAGGTTATGCTCCGGGCATGCGTTTTGGTTTTGGTGAGGATTGGTTCAGGTATTTTTCCTTGATGGAGCTTGCCTTCTTCTACAGCTTCCAAGCGAGCGTTGGATTGGCACCGTGCGAGGCGTTGTTTGGAAGTCGTCGTCGGTCACTGATCTGTTGGGTTGACGTGGGTGAGCGTCGTGTGATCGGCCCGACAACGGTTCAGCTGAGGGAGGATCTCAGCTGCGGTGAGGTGCCTGTGAGGTTTTTGGCTCGCAAGGTGAAGCAGTTGAGGAATCGGAGTTTTCTGTTTGTGTGAGTGTTGTGGATGAGTCGCGAGGAGCGCGAGACTTCTTGGGAGCTGGAGTCTGCTTCGTGTGAGAGGTATCCGCTGTTGTTCGCGGATGGTGTGTGAGTAAGTTTCGGGGACGAAACTTCTTGTTAGGTGGGAGTGATGTGAGAATTCGAATTTTGAAAATTTGGAATTCTGTGTTCCTCTCCCCTGATACTGTGTTTCGATCAGTATACGTATATATATACAGGTATATATATATGTATATGTATATAAGTGGTTTTTAGTGGTGTTTTGTGTTTTTGAGATTTTGTCGCGGAGAGAGAACGGCTTAACGGCACGATCCGGAGTCCGATCTTGATGATCCAATATGGTAGATTCGATGTCTCGGCAGTGCAGAACGCGATGGCGTGGTCCGTGTCGACATGCGACGGGCGGATTGAGAGTTTTTCCATCTTCTTCGCCGAGAGGTCGAATGTCACATTTGTTGTTTCGCGATCAGGACCCCGTTTTTCGCACCGTTTTGCGTGAGTTCGTTTGTGGAGGGGTGTCTGGGCTTTTGTACCTGCTGTGGGGGACCCAGGGGCGAATTGGGGAGTTTTGAGGGGCCTTGGTGCACTTTTGTGGGTGGTTGGGAGTGGTTGAGAGAGTGGTTGAACCACTCCCTCCCACTCCCTCACACTCTCTATCTCTCCCTCTCTCTCCCTCAGCCCCCAGATGGAAGCCCCCTCTCCCCCTGCCCCTTAGCTCTGTCTCCCGAGCTCCTCCGGCCGCCGCCGACCTCCGTTGGCCGGAGCTGCTCCGACCACCTCTCTCTCCCCCTTTTTCTCTTTTTCTTCTTCTTCTTCTTCTTCTTCTTCTTCTTCTTCTTCTTCTTCTTCTTCTTCTTCTTCTTCTTCTTCTTCTTCTTCTTCTTCCCTGAGGTGTGCACCTAGGGGAAACCCACGTCGGAGCTCCCCTGAGGTGGCACGACCCCCGCCGCCATCGCCCTGCCGCCGGGAGTCGCCGGCAGCCGCCGCCAAGCTGCTGCGGCCACTGCTGGAGCAGCAGCTGGCCGAGCTTGGTGAGCCGTTGCCGCTGCCGCCTCCCGCAGCCTTGGAGGGTGAGCATCCTCAACCTCGTGACCTCCGGCGCCGCCCCCTGCCTCCCTGGCCGTCGCCGTGCCGCCGGAGAGCCGCCGGAGCTGCCGCGGGCTCGACTTAGGCAGCTAGGGCAGCCGCGGCCTTGTTGGCTCCGCCGCCGCCACCCGCCGCCTTTTTTGTCACGGTCACCGGCAGGACGACATCTGGCGGGCCCCTCTTGCCGGTGCTTGCGTCGCCGCCGGCCGCCGCCGCCGTTCGTTGCCGGCGCCACCGTGCCCTAGCCTCGGGTAGCCAACCCGAGAGTGGGTCTTTTCCCCGCGCCGCCGTCGCTGCTCCCTGTTGCTGGCTGAGGTGAGCCCCATCTTCCTTGCCACCTTCTCTGCCGATGCTGGCCGCCGCTGGCCTTCCATGCCGGCCAGCAGCCGGCCGGAGCTGGTTGCTCCGGCCGGGGTCTCTTTTCGGGCTGTTTTGGCCGCGTTGAGTTGTTTGAGCTCCCTGTTGCTTCCCGAAGTCCGGGAAGGTGAGCACGATGATCGCGGCGATGCGCTGATCATCATGCTCACCTTAGATGTGGCTTTGGTTGAGCCGTTTCGCCTTTCGGCCCTTGTCGAGCTTTTTTCCCTTTTGTTAGCTCTGTTTTTATGGGTTTTCCCGGACTGCGACTGTTCCTGTCGCAGTGAGGCTGTGAGCACGGCCTCCGTTACGTCGTTACCTATCCGCTGGTGCTTGCGGAAGGTCGTGCGGACGAACGGAGCGCTCGAACGGCCTTAATTATGCTTGCTTTTTGCATGTGCTCACTGTTTTTATGGGTTTGCTGAGCTTGCGACTTGTCCTGTCGCAGTGGGGCTATGAGCACGGTCTCCGTGACATCGTTACCTATCCGCTGGTGCTTGCGGAAGGTCGTGCGGATGTACGGTTTGCTCGATTGGCTTTGTTTAGTGCTTGTATGTATGTATAAGTTGCTTGTTTATGGACTTTGGCTTTTGTGGCTGTGTTGCGACGCTGTGGGCAGCAAGGGCTTGGTCCTTAGGGCCCTGTGGACTGGTTGTCCAACCCCTTCGCCTTTCGTGGAGTTTCGGATTCGTTTCCGACGCGTTTTTCGATGAATTAATCGGCGAAAAGTGTGTTTCTAGTCGTGCGACTCACTCGCTGTTTTCGCGAGTGACTTGGCTTCGTCGTTTAGCCTCGTTGGCTGTTCCTCATCGCTGTCCTGAAGTTCCGAGGACAGCGGATGAGTGACGAGGGGTTCCGGTGTCAAATCGGCACTTTTCGGGAACCCGGGAAGCCTTTTCGGGTGCGTTTGGTGTTCGTGGCACCCCGAGCTTGTGCTCGCTGTCCCGTCGCTTGGTTTTGTGGGTTCGGGGACAGCGAGGGGCTCTGTTGGCTGTTTGGTACCCCTGTAGAGCTCAGTGTAGTTCGGGATCGTCCCGGTGGGTTTCCCGGGCGATCCGTCGGTTCCGAGATGTGTGTGAACTGTGTGTTTAGCGTCGACTTGGTGGACCGTGACCCTGTGAGTCTTTCGTAGGTCCTGTCGTAGTTCCCGAGAGCCGTCGGTGTTAGGCTTGATCTTTCGACAGGTGGGTACTTCGATCCGGAGTCGGTTCAGTGGACTACGGTGATACCTTTCTATCCCTCCTCTTGCTTTTCAGTTATTAGTTCACTTGACTCCCGTTGACTCTACTTATGCGTGCCTGGATAGTAGAGTAGTTGTGGTTTGCATGGTTCTTGAGACGACCCAGTTGGTCGGTAGTGATCGCCTGTTGTTCCGAGCGATCCTAGTTGTGGTTTGCATGGTTCTTGAGACGACCCAGTTGGTCGGTGGTGATCGCCTGTTGTTCCGAGCGATCCTAGTGGTGGTTTTGGTTGCTTCTCGGCTCGTTGCCGTTCTGTGGATTGAGCATTTGCATCGATCGTCACAGCTCCCTAGCACCTCACGTATGCCAACGGTCTGATCCACCGTTTGGGCTTCTTTTTCGAAAAAAGGTCGTTGAGTTTGTTCCGACCCGTGAGCCTCGACGCAGTGCGTCTGGTAGGTTTTGTGCCGTTGGTTGAGCAGGTTGTGACAGTGCCAGGGATACGTCCAGGTGGTTTCAGATTGGGTTTACTTTGTGGTTATCTCCTTTGATGCATATACCAGTTGCTTACAGTAGCATAGTTGTTTCAGTTGTATGTCAGCCTCATACTTACTTATGCTACTGTATACCATATCTAGCTTTTTGTTGACCCTCGTGCCGGTGTGTACACCTCGCCTTCGTCGGCTTGCGGTACCCACTGGGAGGGGAGACATGTTTACATGTTCTCACCCCCCGCCCTCGTTGTTGTTTTCAGGTGAGCAGGGTGGTGAGTGTCGGGACGCTGCGAGGCACGCCTAGATAGTAGCTCTAGAGGTTCCGACTCGTGAGGCTACTTCCCCAGATTTGGTTATCACCCTACCCTTATCTGTTAGATGTGATTTGTGGTTCAGTTACCCTTCTTTTGGATATATTCTAGCATGCTTATGTGTTGTGGATCCATTCTTTATCATTATGTGATGATTGCATGCTTGGGCTAGCTGGATGTATACATGTTTCTAGATCGTGTCATTCATCGTATGTCTTGGTTTTCTACCCCTCGTGGTAGCGCTTTCAAATAAAGGTTTCCGTGTAGGAAACAGTTTTCAAATGGATTTCTGATCGTTCGGCTTTTGTGATTTCAAAAGAGAGTTCTCGTGTGGAGAACAGTTTTCAAATGATTCTCGGATGATTGAAATTAGGGTTTCAAAGAAAGCTTCTGGGTAAGAAGCAGTTTTCTAGAATGACTGTTGCTTGTGCATCGCATCATCCTTCGCCTAAGGATTTGCTTAGATTCATATAGGTTTAAGGACGGCTAGCTGTATGAATCTCTTGTGTTGTTATGCTGTTGTGATGAATGAATGGTGGTTGTGATCCTGTTGTATGTTGTGGACGCCGTGCAAATACAGGGGAGGCTCTGTCCGTGTGTACAGTGGACCCTGTATTTGTGGCGGGTCTGTACGTGGCGCGGGCTAGGCTTTCGAAAAAAATTGGCACGTTTTTCTGCATCTAGAACTAGCCCGGGGCGTGACAACGTGTCAACCATAACATCATATTTTGACGCTGGGATAGATAATTTATGTATAATCTCCAATAGCAAGTGCTTAAGGAAATGTCGACAACTTCTATGTCTGCACTAATAATATTGAGAACCTAAAAAAAGAGAAAAAATTGGTAAAAGTATGTCGAAGACTGATTTGAGACAAATGAAAAGAGTTAGGGTATAAAAATAAGTTTAACTCAAGAAAGGAGGGAAGAAGAGGGTTAAAAAAAAGAGAGAGCAAACCAATGTAAGAGTGTAGGCTGGTGAAAAAAAAACATAGCGAGAAAAAAAAAAAAAACATCTAGAACAAAAGGGAGAGGTAAAAATATGCATAGAATATTTTGAGATTGAGAAGGTAACATGCAACAAAAACACTGGAAGGAAAAAATAAGAAAAAACAAAAAACAAAAGCGAATTTAGATAAAATTAGCCCAGATAGAAGTAGAGTAATGTAAAGATAGTCGATAAAAAAAAAAAAATCAGATTATACAGCATGTATGGCAAGACGAAAGGAAACAATCAAAGTGAATCTGAAATTTATAGAAAAATTAGGACAAACAAAACCAAAGTATAAACTAAAAAGTAGGAAGATAGCTGATATCATGTTAGACATCTAAAAGGTAGGATAAAAAATATCCTATTGCATACTAGGCATGGCAAACGAATGACAGACAGAGCCACCGTCAGTTTTCATCATTTTAAGCGAATAGATTAAGTTCATCCAAGCATTCAAGCATATATATAGGCCGGGGCAGTACCGTCGTTGAGCGACATGCTGTTCTGAGTAGATAACTAGGCGGCAACATTAATTATTTGCGGTAGAACTCTATGGCGGCATTAAATGGCCGGATCCATGGTAGATCGGGTTGTACAGTGCAGATCAGGAGCAAAAGAGAGCACCAATGTTAGGCAATGGTAGAGAGGCAACCATCTTTGAGGAAGCAGCGGTTCCTTGACAGCATTAAATGCCAGATCTGTGATAGATTGAGACATACAGTGCAAACCAGGAGCCAAGAGGGAGAGAGTACAAACCTAGGCGACCATAGGGTTCGGCCAGAAAGAGAGCGCGAGAGAGAGTAGAGACGTTGAGGGAGCAAGTACGCCCTTAGCAACACACAGGAGGAGTATGGAGAAGTTGAAGGGTCATCACAAAAAAGTGAGAGAGAAATAGAGAGGAGAAAAGGAGAGAGAGAGAGAGAGGGGGAACAAATACTAGTATGAGGGTCCCACACAGAAGATGATGGGGGAGAGGAAACGCTGCCTTGAGGAACCCATGCCTCCGAAATCATAAAGGAGAAGGAGAGGTGAGAGAGAGTAAGATAGGAGGTGAGGAGAGATAAGAGAGAGGGCAAATATATACAGGCATGAGGGACCCACACAAAAGAGAATGGGAGAGGGAAAATACTGCCCTGAGGGATCCACACCTCTTAAATCATGGAGAGGCATTCCAATCGATTCAGGGTTTGTCCTTTAATGAAATTGTATAGATAGCTCTGGCTTGTCAGGAAGCGCAGATTCTTAATTAGTTATATATAATGTGAACTTTAATACTTATACTAGGATCAACTTAAGGAGAGCAATCAATAAACTCGCTTTGCTTACTTGGTTTGGCTCGAATCTTTTGTTGACACCGCATTTGTCATATTTTGATTGGGTGAGTGCCTAGTCAAATGTCAAAAGAAAAGCATTCTAAGAAAAGCTTATTTGCTAATTTGGAACTTACCTATAATAAAAAAATTATATAGGTGACATAATTCGCGAAGTAAAGCAATTTATTTCAAATTGAAGAGAAAATTTGAAAGGTCTTATATATTAGTTTTATAACCATCATCACTATTAGCTCGGTCAAATTAACCCCTCAATCTCATCAAGTTAGGTTTCATCTCCGGAGAAGCTAAAGAGAGTATGGAGTCGTGGATGTTAAAAAGGCTCAAGCCTAACCCAAAAGATTTAAGCTGTTTGTTAGGATTTGATTAGATTTGTAGTTTATTCCTAATTGAATTAGGATAAATATTTTAGTACATTGGAGATAAATTAATTTAGATTTAGATATTAATTAAAGTATGATTCCTAATTATACTAGATTTGGGTATATATTTGGTTAAGCATTATATATAGCATTAAGGAGTTGAAGACTTAGGAGGAAGTACTTCCAAGTTGGAGGGAGAGAGTTCAAAGTGAGCAGTCTAGAGATTCAGAAAGAAAAGTTGGATTGAAACTACTCTATATAGAAGAAGAGTTAGGTTTAATTTTTTTTATTTAGTGAATCTTATTTTATCCGTATTTTCGGCTTAGTTCTCTCTTTTTTGTAATTGTATCAGCTGTTTGTTGAAAAGATAGAGTTATGGTAAAAATTCAATTTGACACTTCTATTACGAAATCCCAACAATGGTACCGAATTTAGAACAGTCGGTATCAGAACGGATTACGAATTCTCAAAATCTAGTATCAGGAAGAGTACTAGATTCGAAACACTATTAGATAAAGATGTTGTCTATGTCATATACAAGCTAATATCCAATTTTGGATATTCAAACTCCTAGAGATCTCTGCAATTACAAATTGAAGCTGGTTAAATCTATAGCTTAACTGCATTTTGATTTGTATTTAACCATTCGTATTGCAATTTATTATTCTTTAAATTTTAATGGTGCAATTTTTATCTGATCAGTAAGATATTAAATATCTATCTACTATATTAACTGAATCATGACTAATTTCCAAGAAATCCTACTATATCTATATTTATCTAGAGATAGGCTAAGTCTACAACAAAAAGGACTGCAATATCTATAATTTCTTATCCAAGTGTCTTGAGAATTTACTAATCTTTAATCTAATATCGGGGTATCAGAAAATTAATTACATATCCATACTCGAACTAGAAATTTTAAAAACAAGAATATTAGGGTTTAAACTTTGATCCTATATATATATATATATGAACTAGTCTCCTATACTATCTATTGTATCGGGGCTCCGGTACTATAGTCGCTTTTTCGATCTTAGGGTGTTCAAATCAACTATCCACACCGTTGAAACTGATTTAGGATATTTGAAGTTCTTAAAAATAAAATTTTATAATTTTTCGACGTAATTTACTTTGTAATCAAACCGTTTCAAAATTGTCAAATTTCAATGGTTATTATGGCGAGTTTGTAGTTTAACAGTGAAGAAGAATCTAAATTTATTCAAATTTTGATAGAAAATACTTTAAACTACGTAGATGAAGGTCAACATCCTTGATCTTGAATTCGAAACTTCTATACTCAAATTTTAAGAATTATACAATATCGAAAAAAAATAATCAAACCACAAGATACTAAAGTGATACGTTTTAAACTATAGGGCACTAAAGTGAGAAAGCACGAAACCACAGGAGTGGTATTTAAAGTTATCCCATATTTTTATACGTACTTTGAACGGCATAAAATATAGTTAACAAATTTAATTTTAATTTTGAGTTATTGTAATTGCATAGCTTTTGGCCCGAGGTGGACTGTTTTGGAGCGGCAATAATTTCTCCGTAGAACAGAGACTTGTACGAAAGCTCTTGCCTCATCTTCCGTCTCTCAAAGTCAGCAAGCCATTACAGCCGGCAGCTGCCCGTCAGTTTTCTCAGCATAAGAAAAAAAAGTCTAAAATACACCAGTTTTATTACCGATGTGTGTCGGCTTAAATAGGTCAGCATTCTGTCTTGTGGCGGAAGGGCGCGTTGGGCCGAGTCACGTTCGAAATGACACGAGGCTGAGTTGGGTCAAGTCATATTCAAAGTGGTATGAGACCAACTGGGCCGAGTCACAATCGAGACTCGTGGGCGCTGTGTCTGTATGTTTTTGAGTGAATTGGTTGTGTATTTCTAATAGCTCGAGCTTTTGGGATTAATGGTTAGCACCAACGATCTAATAATGTGACGTTTCCAACTAATCAGATTATTTCTTTCGATTCATCCAATAAGTGTATCACTTTAGTAAAATTCGGTAAGCCACAGGGTACTAAAATGAATATTCGATAAACTATAGGTAAGGTATCTGACGTTTTTTGTATATAATTTAACGGAGATGCTGACAGAAAGAGAAAAATGAAACCACATGATATTAAAATGATACATTTAAACTACAGAGTACTAAAGTAAGGCTCTGTTTGGATGCGCAGTAAAAAAATTTCATGGAGTTTAAATATCATGGTATTGGTCCAGATGAAATGTGGAACTCTGTAACTCTAAAAAAAATTTATGGGTTCATTTAAAAGCTGTTTGGATACAAATTATACAATTTCATAGAATTTTAACAATCTTAGTCGTTAGGAACTTTAAATTTAAATTATTAGCTATTTGGATTCACATTGCACGATTTCAAAAGATTTTTGCAAACTAAATATTTTAAAACTTAAAAATTAATTTTAGATTTTATAATTTTTAAATTAAAATTTTTTAAATAATAAAATCTAAATTAAAATTGAATTAAAATTTCGACATTTTAAAAAGAGGAAAAGTCCCACGGCAGGGAAAATTGGAATTTAAATTGAAATTTGAAATTTAAAATATAAATTTTCAAATTTCATATTTTCAAATATTAAATAGAAAATACAAGTTTAATTTTAAATTTCAAATTTTAAACTTTAAAAATTAAATATAAAATTTTAAATTTTAAAAATAAAGTTGAAATTTGAAATTCAAAATTTGAAAATTTAATTGTAAAATTTGAAATTTGAAATTTAAAATCTAAAATTTAAAATTTAAAATTTTGAAATTTGAAATTTCAAAATTTAAATTTTTAAAAATTTTAAATTTTAGATTTTAAATTTTAGATTTAAGATTTAAAATTTAAAATTTAAAATTTAAAATTTGAAATCTAAAATTTAAAATCTAAAATTTAAAATTTGAAATTTAAAATTTAAAATTTAAAATTTAAAATTTGAAATTTCAATGTTTGAAATTTGAAATTTGAAATTTAAAATTTGAAATTCAAAGTTTGAAATTTGAAATTTGAAATTTATAAGTTACAATTTTAAATTTTAAATATAAAATTTAAAATTTAATATATTAAATTTAAAATGGAATTTAAAATGGAAGCCTTTGACGGTTTGGCATCCCTAGTTTGAAGTCTTCGGCGCGCGCACAAGCGGTGTGACGCAAGTGCTTCCGTTAGTTGGGTCCCGGGTCCGCATACCACACAGCAACAACAATGCAACACTACGTACTACTACCACTATATATATCTATCTAGTCTAGATATTAACTATAAACAAATATATTTGGTTAGTTTTCCTCACCCTCTCCTACCAAGGGTATGTTGGTAATTTTCTAATGAAATGATGTTAATGATTAGTAAATATTTGTTGAAGAAATAGCATTAAATTAAACTATTTTTCACCTAAATTACACATAACAAATAATTATTTAATAATTTTTATTTATTCAAAGTCAACACTTCTCTATCCAACCTTTTCGTTTTTCAAACAAACCTTTTTATTTTTTGAACACATTAATTCATAGATATGTAATAATCTATCCAATCTCTTCGTTTTTCAAATAAACCTCTTTGTTTCTTGAACAAATTAATTCATAGATGTGTAATAATCTATCCAACCTCTTCTTTTTTCAAACAAACCTCTTTGTTTTTTGAACAAATTAATTTCTTGTTTACTTTGAATAAATATATTTATATTAATAATTTTCTATCCAACCTCTTCGATTTTCAAACAAACCTCTTTATTTTTTGAACACATTAACTCATAGATATGCAAAATCGTCGCATACCCCGTCTCAACACGGCCATCGCATGGCATGGGTAGCGAACTCGTCGCATACCCGGGATAGCAACCTCGTCGCACATCCCCCTCTCGACACCGCCAACTCAAGGCGAGGTAGCGAAATCGTCGCCTACCCGGGATTGCAAACTCGTCGCACATCCCATGTCGGTACGGCCAACTCATGGCATGGTAGCGAAATCGTCGCCTACCTGGGATAGCAAAATCGTCGCACATCCCGTCTCAATACGGCCAACTCATGGCATGGTAGCGAAATCGTCGCCTACCCGGGATAGCAAAATCGTCGCACATCCCGTCTCAATACGGCCAACTCATGGCATGGTAGCGAAATCGTCGCCTACCCGGGATAGCAAAATCGTCGCACATCCCGTCTCAATACGGCCAACTCATGGCATGGTAGCGAAATCGTCGCCTACCCGGGATAGCAAAATCGTCGCACATCCCATCGTTCACGTTTTTCACTTGCCAACCTAAGTCTCATGACCTTAGGTTCAAGTCACTAAGTCTCGCCTATGTTCAATAACACTAGGCTTACTTTCTCTTTATCAACCTAGGTTCCATAACTCTAGGTTCCAATCACATGTCCAACCTATGTTCAATGACACTAGGTTTCAATCTCACATGTTCCAACCTATGTTCAATAACACTAGGTTTCAATCTCACATGTTCAACCTATGTTCCATAACACTAGGTTCAATCATCATGTTCAACCTATGTTCAATGACACTAGGTTTAACCATACATGCAACCATGCAACAAGTATTAATAATTGAATTATACTTGATATGTACATCATGCAATAGGATCTCATTGTTCAACCTATTATGATTTTTACCTTTGCCAACATGCAAATTCTAGGGTTCACAACACATACCATTTTATCTTTAAATGGATATTTACCCTAGACATGGAAGTGACCTAATCACTTCGGTAAACACAAACCCACCTCAAGAGCTTTCAAATCTTTGTGTTCTTCAAGCTCCTAAGTGTCCAAGCCTTGAGTTCTTGCTTCAACCCAAACTTCTACAAGAAAACGGTTCGTTACTCATTACGAACCCTAAATTCAACTCAACATGTGAAATCAAGTGTTCTAACATGATTTTCTATGCCTCAATTGCAATTCCCGAAGGTCCAAATATTTTTAGAACCTCTCATTGCAAAAGCCCCAAATCTACCTAGGTTTCACATGCATGCATGTGAAACCACAAAATCTCTTGGCCAATCCCCACGTTTTGTGGTTTAGATTGCCTAGGGTCTCCAAAAACCTCATGCTAAAGGATTGAATCCAAGGTTTAAACCCCATATCACAAAAACTCACCTCAAAGCCCAAGCTCCCAAGCTTCTTCTTGCACCAAGAAGCTCCAAATCCACCTTAGAAGCTTTTTCCAAGGTCAAATCCTTCACTTCTCCAAGCTTTGGAGAGATCTCTAGAGAGAGAAAGTGAGGGAGAGGGAGAAGAGAAGTAGAGAGGAAAACAAATGAGAAGGGGAGAAGGTCTCAGCTATTCATACACCTCTAAATCATGTGAAAAGACTATTTTGCCCCTCTCCACAAACAACACAACAACCAGCCTAAATCTGGACATTGTATACCGGTATGCGCATGTGCATACCGGTATGCCTCAGAAATCCCGCAGAATCCCGAGAGCTGGATTTACTGTTTCGGCCATCGCGTACCGGTATCCTCTTTCACATACCGGTATACAGCGACATTCCGGTATTTCCCGGAGTATTCCGCAAAACCCGAGAACTGGGTTTTCTGTTCAACCACGGCATTCCGGTATTCCTTATGCACATACAGGTACAACTCACTCCAATTCCGGTATTGGAGTTCACATACCGGAATCCAGTGCAGACTTCCCAAGTTCAGCAGTTTTGACTTTTCGAAGTCCATTTTCGCGCCTCACTCGCGCCGAAAACACTTCGCACAGGTCCCGAACTTGGCCAAAGCCTCACATATAGCCTCTCATGCTATTTTTCCACCGGAACTCTACCATTTGTAGAAGTTCGGTACGGTGCACTGAAATTCAGTGTACTACATTCCACCCCCCTTAAAGAGAGTTTCGGCCGCGAAACTAAATCATACCTCAGCTGGACTCAGCGAAGAGGTAAGGAAACCGCTCCTTCATCGAGCTTTCCAATTCCCACGTAGCTTCGCGCTCACCGTGATTCGTCCATTGTACTTTTACATAAGGAATCTCACGGTTCCTCAAGCTTTTCACCTCGCGATCCATGATACACAAGGGAAATTCCTCATAAGTCATATCCTCATGAAGCTCCATGGGCACATACTCGAGGACGTGCGCCGGATCATATACGTACTTACGGAGTGTCGATACATGGAACACATTGTGTATCCCCGCAAGTTTTGGCGGCAAAGCTAGCCGGTACGCCACGGATCCCACACGCTCCAAAATCTCATAAGGTCCAATGTAACAGGGACTCAACTTACCCCGAACACCGAATCGCTTCACCCCTCTCATGGGTGATATTTTCAAGAAGACGCGGTCTCCTACCGCGAATTCCAAATCTCGTCGACGTCGATCCGCATAACTCTTTTGTCGAGATTGCGCCGTCGATAAGCGTTCGCGTGCCAAGCGGACCTTTTCCTCCGCTTCACGCAACACATCCGGTCCTAAGACCCTTTTCTCGCCGACTTCGCTCCAATGAATAGGAGAGCGGCATTTCCTTCCATACAAGGCCTCAAAAGGTGCCATTCCGATGCTAGATTGATAGCTATTATTATAAGCGAACTCAGCCATCGGCAAATGTGTAGGCCATGCACCCTTGAAGTCCAACACACACGCTCATAGCATATCCTCCAAAATCTGAATTGTCCTTTCCGATTGACCGTCGGTCTGAGGATGAAATGCTGAACTGAAATCGAGCCGTGTACCCAAAGCTTCTTGCAAGCTTTTCCAAAAATGGGATGTAAAACAGGGATCTCGATCTGAAACTATCGAGGTTGGGACCCCGTGCAACCGCACAATCTCGTCCAGGTAGACTTGCGCTAACTTGTCTCCTGACCAAGTGGTGTGGATTGGCAAAAAGTGTGCCGACTTTGACAAACGATCCACCACCACCCAAATCGCGTCGTGGCCACCTAATGATCGAGGTAAGCCCACAACATAATCCATCGCGATATTTTCCCACTTCCAAACCGGAATGGGCAATCCTTGCAATTTTCCTGCCGGAAAGCGACGCTCGGCCTTCACTTGTTGGCACACTAAGCATCGTGCCACAAAGTGTCCAACATCAAGTTTCATCCCCGGCCACCAATAATGCAATTTGAGATCCTTGTACATTTTGGTGCCGCCCGGGTGAATCGCATAGGAAGAAGTGTGAGCTTCTTTCAAAATCTCCCCACGAATATTCTAGACTTTTGGCACGCACAATCGATTTCGGAATCGAATTGCGCCCATCGAATCTACATGATAATCACCGGCGCGCCCGCTCTCGATAGCACCCCGCACCTTTTGGAGTTCCGGATCACCGGATTGCTTTTCTTTTATTCGCTCCAACAAGGTCGGCCACACCTCGAGACTCATAAGTCTAGCGGGGACGCCCGGGGCCACGATCTCCAAGTCAAATCGGCCCATTTCTTTGATCAACGGCATTTGTCCCGTCATCTCAATTGCGAAGTTCTCCACGGATTTTCTACTGAGCGCATCGGCCACCACATTGGCTCTACCGGGGTGGTACAAGATGGTCAAGTCGTAATCTTTTATCAACTCCAACCACCTCCGCTGCCTCAAGTTCAACTCCTTTTGAGTGAATAAGTACTTTAAACTTTTGTGATCCGTGTAAACCTCACAATGCTCCCCGTACAAGTAGTGTCTCCACAACTTGAGTGCGAAAACCACCGCCGCAAGCTCTAAGTTGTGGGTGGGATAATTCTGCTCATAGCTCTTCAGCTGTCGAGAGGCATATACTATTACTTGTCCTCTTTGCATAAGCACACACCCAAGACCACGATGTGATGCATCACTATACACCACAAAACCCTCCCCCGCAATCGGCAAGGTGAGTACCGGAGCCGAAGTCAACCTTTCCTTTAGCTCCTTAAAGCTTTAGTCGCATTCCTCGCTCCAAACATATTTGGCTCCCTTGCGGGTAAGACGCGTTAGTGGACCGGAGATTTTTGAAAATCCCTCCACGAACCGCCGATAGTATCCCGCAAGACCCAAAAACCTTCGTATTTCCGTGACATTGGTCGGGCGAGGCCAATCCTTGACTGCCTCTACTTTCATAGGGTCCACAGATACTCCTCCTGCGGAAATTACGTGACCCAAGAAAGCGACCTCACGGATCCAGAATTCGCACTTTTTCAATTTGGCGAATAACTTGTTCTCTCGAAGAACTTGAAGCACAATCCTTAGGTGCTCTTTATGTTCCTCTTCACTCCGAGAGTAGACAAGAATATCATCTATGAACACAACCACAAATTGATCCAATAGTGGTTTGAACACACGGTTCATTAAATCCATGAACGCTGTCGGGGCATTAGTAAGCCCGAAAGGCATAACCGTGAATTCATAATGTCCATACCGCGTTCTAAACGCGGTCTTATGCACGTCCTCCGGTTTGATCTTCAATTGGTGATAACCGGATTGCAAATCAATCTTTGAATACACCTGAGACCCTTGCAATTGATCGAATAAGTCATCAATTCGGGGTAACGGGTACTTATTCTTGACGGTCACTTTATTCAATTCGCGGTAATCTACACATAACCGCAGCGAACCGTCCTTTTTCCGCACAAATAGAACAGGGGCTCCCCAAGGTGACACACTTGGCTTCACGAAACCCTTGTCCATCAAATCTTGCAATTGTACTTTCAATTCCTTCAGTTCCGCGGGTGCAATCCTGTACGGGGCCTTAGAGATCGGCGCCGTACTCGGGAGCAAATCGACCACAAATTCTATTTCCCGGTCCGGTGGCATTCCGGGCAACTCCGTCGGAAACACATCCGGGAACTCTTGGACTATAGGAACGTCCTCAAGTCCCAGTCCTTCCTTCCGGTCATCCACTACCGTCGCCAAGTAGGCAATGCATCCTCTAGCAATAAGCTTCCTTGCTTGCGACGTGGACACCATCGACGCAAAGAGCGAACTCTTACACCCTCGGTACACAAATTCCTTGTGCCCGGGTTCTCTAAACCTCACTATCCGGCTCTCACAATCAATAGTGGCGTGATACTTCGAGAGCCAATCCATTCCTAGGATCAAATCATATTCATTCATTCGATTTAATACCAGCAAATCAGCTGGCATGATCCAATTTTCAACCCTCACGGGGCAATCTACACACGCGTGATGTACGCAAAAGGTGTGTTCAGGTACTTGCACAGTTCTTGCATGCGTGGCATCTATAATTTCTATTCCATGTGCAATAGCAAATGATCGAGCAATGAATGAATGTGATGCACCGGTATCAAACAAAGCTCTACATCGAATGCCTTTAATTAACACAATACCTGCCACGACGTCATCCTGGGCAGAAGGCTCCTCCACCTGAGAGGCGAATATCCGCCCACTGGGCGCTGGTCGCTGACCCTCCACTGGTCTCGGCGGCTGTGCACGGCCTGCCGACATCGCCGCGGGTGGAATGCCCGCAAGCTGCCTCGGCGATGCAAATGCCGATGCCGATGACGGTGCTCGGCCATCATCCATCGGGCAGTTGTACCGCATATGCCCTTGCTGTCCGCATTTGTAGCACCGGCCCTCACGATAGTCACACTGCTGAGGGTGGTGGGGGCCGCTACAAATCGGGCACTGGGTTGCGGGTCGATTCCGTCGGAACCCCCGCGATTGGCTTTGCGACTGCGAGTGCTTCGGGGGCCGCTTAGAGCTAGACTGCCCACTCAAGCCACCCGCCGGTCGCTTCTTTCCTTTCTCTTTATCTTTTTCTTTCTCCCAAGACTCGCGCTCCTCGCGCGCACATGCATTCCCGTGCTCCACCCAAAGAGCACGGTCCAAGACCTCCGCAAAGGTCTTTAGCTTGAGGGCGTGAACCGCCCGAAAGATCTCCGGTCGAAGCCCGCGCACGAAGCAATCGACCTTGTCCAACTCTCCGCGGACAACGTGCGGTACGCAATTTATAATGTACGAGAACTCCCTCTCGTACTCGCGCACCGTACGGTTCCCTTGTTTCAACTTGCGGAACCTTTCTTGAAGTTTTCTTTTCTCGCTATCGGGGAAATAGGTGGCGAACACCATACCCCGAAACTCTTCCCATGACGGTGGCGGAAGGCTAGAGAGTCTATCCCGTCGGACTCCCTTCCACCACACCTTCGCCGATCGCTCCAAGCAATGAACGGCGAGATGCACTTTGTCCCTCTCCAAGGTATAAAGGTCTTCGAAGAGCGTCTCCATCGCGTCGATCCAGGTTTCCACATCCCATGGATCCACGTTCTCCCCGCTGAAGATAGGAGGGTTGAACTTCTTAAACTTCATGAGAGCCGCAAGTGCGCGCTCTCGCTCCGCATCCTCCATGTCGGAGTCGGGCATAGGAGTACCTGACCCACCGGCTACCATCGGTGATGCCGGTGGCGCCACAGCCGGCGCCGGTGTCACCTCCTCGGCCGGTGCCGAAGCAGAGGCCGGAGGTACTCCCGTTCTCTCCTCCCTAACCGCAGCCGCTTGCTGCGCCATCTCGTCTTGGAGCTTTTTAATTTGCTCCTCCTGTCGTTGCATGGCTTCGGCATGTCGCCGAACCACGCCCATCAACTCGGTCATCTCTTCACGAAGACCCGAGTTCTCGCCCTCCCCGAACTGTTCGGGAGCCGCGCTCGCTCTCCCGAGCCCAGCCCTCAAAGGAGGCCGTCCACGCACCATTATCCTGAAAACACAATGACTTTGGTCATTTCGTGACATTCAAAGTCATTTGTAACATAACGTTTCACGAAAATAAACGTGAACCCAATCTAGGCGAAAGTCACACAAGGGTCCTTATTTCCCTCACTTGGTTTTCATGTTGTCGGCCGCCAACACGAACACACTTGGTGAAGAATAAGACACACCTCGAATCTACCTCTATTTTCAATTAGAGGCATAAGGACATAACCCAATCACTTATCTTTCGCCATATCAAAGATCTCGTCACTCACGAGCCTACACTCCTAGGGTCATTTCCATCCTAGGATTTCTTAGGTCAACCTAGACCGTTTCTATTCTCTGATACCACCTCAGTCTGTCACGCCCCGTCGGGTCCTTAAACACCAACTAGGTGGAAAGGATAACCGCACGAGCGCATGCACCAGACCCGCCGAACGGATAGAGTCTTTCCTATCCGCCCAAGGCGTCACAACACAAGCTTATCCACAATGTTCCAACTAGAAACGGAGTACAAGAGTTGCACAAGGAAAGCATCAACATAAAGAAGTTCTACTTCTATTACATCACATGGCACAATATACATGTCCCAAATTTTTTTCTTTTCCATTCCATACATTATGTTCCAAAACTATGGAATATACAACATTCACACAAGAATGTAAATCCCCTATACTATCATATTCCAAAAATAGGGGTACAACTCTACATACAACCAAAATGGAATGGCCGCTATCTAAAGAGCCAAACCCTTGCCTCGCTCCGCCGCCTCACTCGCGGAAGGACCTGGAAAATGTGGGGTGAGAACTATAAACATAGTTCCCAGTGGGTAAGGCCACCCAAGAGAGGAGCTCGACCCACCACGTCCAAAGAAACACCATATGCATAAGTTAGATTATATATAACTATGCAATAATTATTTACATGCTTGTAAATAAACATAAAGGATGCAACCAAATGAAATATAATTTATCATTCTCTCCTAGGTTCATCCTATGTCTCACAATGACTAAGTTCATTTACTTGTCATTTACTTATGGTTTCGGAATCGCCGTCTCACCATAATTATTCCAACCTTCGAGGAGTGAACTCGTCACCTCCTAGTTCGAGTAGCGAACTCGTCGCATACTCGGGATAGCAAAATCGTCGCATACCCCGTCTCAACACGGCCATCGCATGGCATGGGTAGCGAACTCGTCGCATACCCGGGATAGCAACCTCGTCGCACATCCCCCTCTCGACACCGCCAACTCAAGGCGAGGTAGCGAAATCGTCGCCTACCCGGGATTGCAAACTCGTCGCACATACCGTGTCGGTACGGCCAACTCATGGCATGGTAGCGAAATCGTCGCCTACCCGGGATAGCAAAATCGTCGCACATCCCGTCTCAATACGGCCAACTCATGGCATGGTAGCGAAATCGTTGCCTACCCGGGATAGCAAAATCGTCGCACATCCCGTCTCAATACGGCCAACTCATGGCATGGTAGCGAAATCGTCGCCTACCCGGGATAGCAAAATCGTCGCACATCCCATCGTTCACGTTTTTCACTTGCCAACCTAAGTCTCATGACCTTAGGTTCAAGTCACTAAGTCTCGCCTATGTTCAATAACACTAGGTTTACTTTCTCTTTATCAACCTAGGTTCCATAACTCTAGGTTCCAATCACATGTCCAACCTATGTTCAATGACACTAGGTTTCAATCTCACATGTTCCAACCTATGTTCAATAACACTAGGTTTCAATCTCACATGTTCAACCTATGTTCCATAACACTAGGTTCAATCATCATGTTCAACCTATGTTCAATGACACTAGGTTTAACCATACATGCAACCATGCAACAAGTATTAATAATTGAATTATACTTGATATGTACATCATGCAATAGGATCTCATTGTTCAGCCTATCATGATTTTTACCTTTGCCAACATGCAAATTCTAGGGTTCACAACACATACAATTTTATCTTTAAATGGATATTTACCCTAGACATGGAAGTGACCTAATCACTTCGGTAAACACAAACCCACCTCAAGAGCTTTCAAATCCTTGTGTTCTTCAAGCTCCTAAGTGTCCAAGCCTTGAGTTCTTGCTTCAACCCAAGCTTCTACAAGAAAACGGTTCGTTACTCATTACGAACCCTAAATTCAACTCAACATGTGAAATCAAGTGTTCTAACATGATTTCCTATGCCTCAATTGCAATTTCCGAAGGTCCAAATATTTTTAGAACCTCTCATTGCAAAAGCCCCAAATCTACCTAGGTTTCACATGCATGCATGTGAAACCACAAAATCTCTTGGCCAATCCCCACGATTTGTTGTTTAGATTGCGTAGGGTCTCCAAAAACCTCATGCTAAAGGATTGAATCCAAGGTTTAAACCCCATATCACAAGAACTCACCTCAAAGCCCAAGCTCCCAAGCTTCTTCTTGCACCAAGAAGCTCCAAATCCACCTTAGAAGCTTTTTCCAAGGTCAAATCCTTCACTTCTCCAAGCTTTGGAGAGATCTCTAGAGAGAGAAAGTGAGGGAGAGGGAGAGGAGAAGTAGAGAGGAAAACAAATAAGAAGGGGAGAAGGTCTCAGCCATTCATACACCCCTAAATCATGTGAAAAGACTATTTTGCCCCTCTCCACAAACAACACAACAACCAGCCTAAATCTGGATATTGTATACCGGTATGCGCATGTGCATACCGGTATGCCTCAGAAATCCCGCAGAATCCCGAGAGCTGGATTTACTGTTTCAGCCATCGAGTACCGGTATCCTCTTTCACATACCGGTACCGGTATTTTCCGGAGTATTCCGCAAAACCCGAGAGCTGGGTTTTCGGTTCAACCACGGCATTCCGGTATTCCTTATGCACATACCGGTACAACTCACTCCAATTCCGGTATTGGAGTTCACATACCGGAATCCAGTGCAGACTTCCCAAGTTCAGCAGTTTTGACTTTTCGAAGTCCATTTTCGCGCCTCACTCGCGCCGAAACCACTTCGCACAGGTCCCGAACTTGGCCAAAGCCTCACATATAGCCTCTCATGCTATTTTTCCACCGGAACTCTACCATTTGTAGAAGTTCGGTACGGTGCACTGAAATTCAGTGTACTACAATCTCTTTGTTTCTTGAACAACTTAAGTAATAATCTATCCAACCTCTTCGTTTTTGAAACAAACATCTTTGTTTCTTGAACAAATTAATTTCTTGTTTACTTTGAATAATTAATTTGTCCAAGAATCAAAGAGATTTATTGAAGAAATAAAAAGTTGGTGTAGAATGTCATTATATCAATAATTATTAAATATTTATTTATGCATTATTTATTTATTAATTTCTCATATTATTTTTCCTATATAAGATGGTACATTGTTGACATAGCCAATGGCATCAATTAGAACTTGAATTTAATGAGAAAAAGACTTATATTAGGAGATATTTTGGATCTTATGTCGATTTGAACTAATTTGGTGATTGGTGATAATTACTTAATTGGTCTTCGTATTAACGGTTAGTTCTATAAACTTTGTTTTTATATTCTTTTTTAATATGCATACTCTGGTAAATTTTTTTTAAAAAAAATAGTTGTTTACTCATAGTTGTGAGCTGTATATGATAAGATTGCATTTTTACTGTTCTTTTAAATTTGCTTTAATATTTTTTGATGATTTTATGAATTAGTTGTATAGTGATATGCTTTCATTTTGTAACTTAATTATCTTCTTTGTTTTGGTATGCTTCTATATTTAAATTTTTTTTTCTCTGATGGCTACAATTAGTTGTTCAAGTAACAAATGTACCTGAAAGTAGCATGAATATTTACTAAAATACATCATGGCTAGGGATGTCAAAGGGTCGGATTTGGGGCGGATTTTCAAAAACCCGAATCCGAACTCGAACCCGAACCCGACAATCAAACACGAAACCCGAATTCAAACCCGAACCCAAAGGATTTTGAAAATCAATATCCAAAATCGAACCCGACCAAAAACCCGAAACTCGAACCCGAAACAATCATTTTTAATAAGTATTTAATTTTTATGAATCAATTTGTCCAAGAATCAAAAAGGTTTGTTGAAGAAACGAAAAGTTTGTATAGAATGTAATTATAACAATAATTATTAAATATTTATTTATGCATTATTTACTTATTAATTTCACATATTATTGGCATAGGCAATGGCATCAATTAATAATTATTAAATATTTATGAATTAATTGGTTCAAAAAACAAAGAGGTTGAATAGAGAAGCTTTGAATAAATGTAATTATGTTAATATTAATAAGTATTCAATTTTTATGAATTAATTTGTCCAAGAATCAAAGAGGTTTGTTGAAGAAACAAAAAGTTTGTATAGAATGTAATTATATCAATAATTATTAAATATTTATTTATGCATTATTTATTTATTAATTTCTCATATTATTTTTCCTATATAATAAGGTATATTGTTGGCATAGGTAAATTTCTTGTTTATTTTAAATAAATACAATTATATTAATAATTATTAAATATTTATGAATTAATTAGTTCGAAAAACAAAAAGGTTGAATAGAGAAGCTTTGAATAAATGCAATTATGTTAATGTTAATAAGTATTCAATTTTTATGAATTAATTTGTCCAAGAATCAAAGAGGTTTGTTGAAAAAATGAAAAGTTTGTATAGAATGTAATTATGTCAATAATTATTAAATATTTATTTATACATTATTTATTTATTAATTTCTCATATTATTTTTTCTATATGAGAAGGTATATTGTTGGCATAGGCAATGGCATCAATTAGAACTTGAATTTAACGAGAAAAATACTTATACTAGAAAATATTCTGGATCTTATGTCGATTTGAACTAATTTGGTGATAGGTTAATTGGTCTTCGTATCCTTACTGAACGGTTAGTTTTATAAGCTTTGTTTTTAAATTTTTTTTTAATATGCGTACTCTCGTAATTGCTTTTTTTTTAATGGTTGTTTACTCATAGTTGTGAGCTATATATGATAAGATTGCATTTATATCGACCTTTTGAATTTGCTTTAATATTTTTTTGATGATTTTTTGAATTAGCTGTATAGTGATATGCTTTCACTTTGTAACTTAATTGTCTTCTTTCTTTTGGTATGCTTCTATTTTTAAAAAATTGTCTTCTTTCTATTTTTAATATATTTTGATATCTTTTTTATATTATTATTATTATAAGCAAATAAGTAAATATATTTGTTGGTTTCATATCATCCCTTTTTTTTTGTCGGTGCATGCATAATTACCAAATTACCCTTCACATCACTAATAATAGTAGTTATTCAATAATATTTGTTGTGAATTCAAATTTAAATTATTCAATGAAATTTAGTTTGAATTCAATAAATATATAAACTGTGATTATAATTGAAGGTTAAATTCAAGTACGAGTTTACTATTTAAATTTTAGTTTATTATTTAAATTTAGATTCTAATTTATGTTGTAAAATAAAGCTCTATATTCAAATGTGTACTAAAATTTAAATTATTTTTTGAATTCAAATATTAGTTTCGTTGAATAAACTACTGAAAATACTTTTAATTAAAAAAACTAAGCTCTTTAAATTTTAAGTTCAAAGTTACAAATTTATAATTTGAACATTAAAATTTAATTTATATTACAACATTTTTAAAATAACAAGCACCTCACAAATATTCTTATGAATAATTTTTTTTAATATTAAATAATTAAAATGTTTTTTAAAATCTTTAATTTTTTTTTTGAAATTTGGTTTCTAGATGCTTCAACTGGTTTAGATCATGTTCAACGGCACCGATCGTCGATTTAGAGGCTTCATCATCGAAAATAAATGGGTGGCAACGGAGCCCGTTTGCTACCGATAGTATTCTAGCTCAACTCTATATATATATATTATACTATAAAATATAAATGTCTAAAAATTATAATTGTTGATATATTTTTAGGGATAACTTCAAATATCACCCATGTGGTTTCGTGCTTTCTCACTTTAGTACCCTGTGGTTTAAAACGTATCACTTTAGTACCCTGTGGTTTGGTTATTCTCTTTTCGTTATCTTTTCGTTAATTTTTTTATTAAATTAATGAGAAAGTTAAAACTACAGAAAATTAAAGTGAATATTCGATAAACTATAGGTGAGATATTTGAAGTTTTTTCTGTATGATTTAACGAAAAAATTAACAAAAAGATAATAAAAAAAGAGAATAATCAAACCACAGGATACTAAAGTGATACCTTTTAAACCACAGGGCACTAAAGTACGAAAGCACGAAACTACATGAATGGTATTTGAAATTATCCCATATTTTTATACGTACTTCGAATGGCATAAAATATAGTTAACAAATTTAATTTTAATTTTGAGTTATTGTAATTGCATAGCTTTTGGCCCGAGGTGGACTGTTTTGGAGCATGGTGGGCGAAATGTAAGCCCAGCCGGAGCGGGCAATAATTTCTCCATAGAACAGAGACTTGTACGAAAGCTCTTGCCTCATCTTCCGTCTCTCAAAGTCAGCAAGCCATTACAGCCGGCAGATGCCCGTCAATTTTCTCAGCATAAGAAAAAAAGGTCTAAAATACACTAGTTTTATTACTGATCATGTGTGTCGGCTTAAATAGGTCAGCATTCTGTCTTGTGGCGGAAGGGCGCGTTGGGCTGAGTCACGTTCGAAATGGCACGAGTCTGAGTTGGGTCAAATCATATTCGAAGTGGTATGAGACCGATTGGGCCGAGTCACAGTCGAAACCCGTGGGCGCTGTATCTGTATGTTTTTGAGTAAATTGGTTGTGTATTTTTAATAGCTCGAGCTTTTGGGATTAATGGTTAGCACCAACGATCCAATAATGTGACGTTTCCAACTAATCAGATTATTTCTTTCGATTCATCCATTCCATCGTGGTTATTAAAAAAATATTTTTATTATACTTTTCTCACAAAAAAAAGATGCGATTGGCTGGTTATTGATGATGTGATATAAGTGTTACATAATCGACTTTCTCCTTACCGTGGGACTCTTGACAGACTGACAGTTGATACCCTTGAATATGCCTGGATTATCAGTTGGCTCAGAAATAAATAGATATAGATACAATATCGAAAATAAACAGAAACAAAATTAATTTTATGTCCGAATAAAAACTAAATTATTTTTATGAATAAAAAATAGTATTTAAATAGTTAGATTGAAATTATGGAAATAGAAATAATATAATTTTAAAATAAAAATATTTTTCTCATTAATTAATGTCAAAATATTATTAAATAGTAAGTTAATAAATTAATAAATTTATTAGCTACAAATATTGTATAAGATGATAAAAAAAAAATATTAATTAATTAATTATATAAAAAAATAAGATAACTTTTGATTAATTAGTAAATTATTTAGTTAGTTAGATAATTAATTAAGAAATTAGTTAGAACAATCAAAACATTAATTGGTCAATCGAAATAAATATTAGTTATTAAATAAACAAATTAAATAATTAATTTTTAGTTAGCTAATTAATTAAAAATAATAAATTAATTAATTACGTAACTACTTATGCAATAGAAAATGACTTAAATAAATTAACTGCATTAGTTAGTAAGTTAATATAATAATTAAAATTAGATTTAGATTTTAACCAAACTTGTTCCTACTTGGTAACAAACTTATTGTCACGGATCGAGTTCCGCCCGTTGGACTCGCTCGGGCTCGTGCAACTGACTCGCCGAATGGATAATATTTCTCTCACCCGCACAAAGCGAAAAATACACCAACTTGTACAACGCATATATGATATGAATATATAGAGCATTAGAGTATCCGGTCACTAAACTAGAAGCAGGGGCGGAGCTATGTGGAGACCCAAAGGGGCCATGGCCCCCCTCAACTTTTCAATATTTATATTATAGTCCTTTAATGACTTATAAATTTTTATAATATATGGGTCTATCTTATAAAATTTTTTTAGTACTAGTATAGACTTCTCTCTCTTCTTGTGTGTTTATAGGTAAAAATATACTAAGAACCTCTTAATTATAGTGTATTTTGAAATAAGTCCTTTCAACTTTAAATATTTTATTTTATACATTCTTAACTTTCTAATTATTTTGATGAGTTAATTTATTTAACTAAATAAAATAGTATGCTAAATTTAATAACTATGTTAGATATTAATCATTGGTTGTTACTATTTAACTAATAAAAATTTAAAAAAATTAAATTCTAAGTAAATTACTATTAGATTTAGTAAAATTAATTCTTAAGTCATTTAAATGGAATAATGCAAAAAAAATAATTAGAAGTCAAGCAAGCAAGTGTAAATTAAAGAAATAAATTTAATATTTTTTAACATTAATTATCTACTCACTAAATTTTTTTATTAAAAGTTTGAGTAGTTAAAATTTTATTTATCTGCTAAAATTTTTATTTGTATATATTTTGGCCCCCCTCGTGATTAAATCATGGCTTCGTCTCTGACCGGAAGTATTACAATTTGAAACTTTTTTAAAATTTACAACACTTTGGACACCCAAAATATTACATGGTTTGTACTTTTGCAAAATGATACTCTCTAAATCAATTCATACTGATCTAACTAATTCGCGACGCCCTTGCAGCATAAAACTATAATTTTCACTTCTTTACATATAATCAAAGAATCAAAACTACAAGATTATAATTTTTTATTTTCACTTTATAAACAAACCGAATAATCCACCTAAAAAAATCACTTTTTAAAAAATCACTTTTATAAAATATTTTGTTTTTAGTTTAAACACTTTTGAGTGACTAAATATGCTCTTACATCTGAACCAAATACCGTCATATGACTTCTGAGGACAGAAAGGTATAAGTTATATCCTATTTTTGAATGTGCAGGCAGTATTTTTGTTTGGGAAATTTCAAATACAACCCCAGTGGTATCGCACTTTTCACTTTAATACCATGTAGTTTAAAGTGTATTATTTTAGTATCATGTGATTTTATTTTTCTCTTTCCGTTATCCCCTCTATCAATTTTTTCGTTAAATCAATGACAAAGTCAAAACCATAGGGTACTAAAGTAAAAATTCGGTAAGCCACAGGGTACTAAAATGAATATTCGATAAACTATAAGTAAGGTATCTGAAGTTTTTTGTATATAATTTAACAGAGATGCCGACAAAAAGAGAAAAATAAAATCATAAAATACTAAAGTGATACACTTAAACTACAGAGTACTAAAGTGAGAAAATGCGAAACGTCAGGAATGGTATTTGAAGTTTATCTTTTTTTTTATTTTTTTTATTTTGAAGTAGACGTACGTCCCAATTATAACCGCCTTAATTTGACGGTTTGGCATCCCTAGTTTGAAGTCTTCGGCGCGCGCACAAGCGGTGTGACGCAAGTGCTTCCGTTAGTTGGGTCCTGGGTCCGCATACCACACAGCAACAACAATGCAACACTACGTACGCAACTACGTACTACTACTACCACTATATAAAGAAGAAGAGAGAATATATGCTTGCTCCTTCCACTACTCTCCCTCCATACTACACTATAATTTTAAGAGAGAGAGAGAGAGAGAGAGAGAGAGAGAGAGAGAGAGAGAGAGATCTAGTTACAGAGAGGAGGAGTAGAGACTGAGAAGTAGAGCAATGGCAAAGGCGGCGGTGCGGCGGATGCGGCTGGGGTCGCAGGGGCTGGAGGTGTCGGCGCAGGGGTTGGGTTGCATGGGCATGTCGGCGCACTACGGGCCGCCGAAGCCGGAGGCCGACATGATCAACCTCGTAGGCCACGCCGTGCGCTCCGGCGTCACCTTCCTCGACACCTCCGACATCTACGGCCCCTTCACCAACGAGATCCTCCTCGGCAAGGTCCACATATTTCTTCTTCTTCTTGAATCTTCTTCTTTATTTTTTTCACCATGTCTACTCCAGTTAGTTCCTTCTTGTTTGAAGTTCAAGAACGGTAGGACAGGCCCTTTTACTATAAGCCATTTCTAAATTTTTATTTTATTTTATTTTATTTTAGGGTATATTTCAAATGGGCCGCTTTGTGATTTAGCTCATTCCCACTTAGCCATCCCATATTTCAAAAAGTTTTACTTGCACTTTTTGTGATTTAATTTCTATTTTATCAAAGAAAATATTTCTATATTAAATAGGATCATAAAATAAAATTTTAGTTGAAAATTATAGAGTGGCAAAATAAAAAATACGCTGAACCACAGAAAGGTAAAAGTGTAATTTTTGAACCGCAAGATGGCCACAAGAGGACAAAAAGAAACTTTTGAACTACGAGATGATAAAAAAAAAAAAAAAGTAAATTGAGGGGATCTGTTTTATCGGTGATTTTATCAAATTTAATAGTTTTAATTTTTTTTTTGACAAATATAAAATTGAGATAATTAATAGTTGATAGCTGCTAGAACTATATATTGATTAAATTTAACAAGATAATATAAATTAATCAGCTTAACTTAAAGAGTGTCCATCAAATATTTGAGGGGGCCTATTTCAAAATAGCCTTTAGTTGTTGAGGGGGTCTCAGAACATTTTTACCTTCATCAAGAAAAGAATTGGAATTGGGTTTATTTTCTGATGCATGTCAAGTGTTTGATGCAATGCTTCACAGGCTCTGCAAGACGGAATGAGGCAGAAGGTGGAGCTGGCCACCAAGTTCGGCGCTCGACTCACTGGCGTTACGATGGATATCTGTGGCGACCCTGCGTACGTGCGCGCTGCATGTGAGGCGAGCCTGAAGCGGCTCGGCGTCGACTGCATCGACCTCTACTACCAGCATCGGATCGACACTCGCGTGCCCGTCGAGCTCACGGTGAGTTTACAAAAGATTAGAAATGTTACAAAGATGCATGTTAATTGGTACCATACATATTTTCTTCGTTTGGTGTATAACATTTGGTATCATTGCAAATCTATGCATCACGGACACTTCTATAAACCTCGCGTGTCCGTGTCGGACACGTGTCCGATATGGACACTCCTTGGACGTGCGTTTAATGCCGATCCATAGCGCAAACAATTAAAAAAATATATATACATATTTTTATTTTACTTTTTTTAATGCAAATATAATGTAAGATGATAAATATTTTAACATTTTAAGGAATGCATATAAATTTTTTTTGACAATATAAATAAATTATGTATGGTGGAGAATTTTTTTCTTAAAATATATTAACTATCAATAAAAATTTTACTAATTTTCATTCGTATGAGAAATATAACAATATTTTACCAAAATTAATATTTTATATATAATAAATATATATTATTATATTAATAATATTATATTTTATAGTGGGGTCCATGCCGTGTCCGTGTCCTAATTTTTTGAAAGCTGCCGAGTCGCCGTGTCCGAGTCATGTCGTGTCCCGTGTCTCGTGTCAGTGTCCGTGACGCCTAGTTGCAAATAGATGCTTTGTGTGCTTTGTATGCGTATATGTCATATATACAATTTTCTTGAGGTTGGTGGGGAGAATGAGACATCTAAAACTTTTTTGGGAAATTTCTATGTAGGTCTTTGACTTCTAAGCCAATTTAGCAAGTGTTTCAAACTTTTCATCTTTTTTATATTAATACTTTTTTAAGTTTTTCTTCCGAAAAAATTCCTACTCATGAACATTAATTTTTTTCAGTAGAATTTAAGGTTTTCTGCTAGTTTTTCTTATCTTTTAATCTTTTAGTATAGTTTTGCCTTTTGATTAATTCTTGATATGTATATGATGTTTACGAAGATAAATCTAGGTAAAGAGGGGTAAGGTTACGTAGAGGTGTTGATAATACATTCTTAGACTAAAAACAATATTTGGTAGGACTTTTATGAAAGAAGAACTAAAAACTTAGAAACTTATTCAGAAAGATGAAAAGTTAAGAACTTCTTCGAAATTATTTGAAAAGTGAACAATTAGTATATATATAAACTAAATATTTTATAGCTGAATTTGTGATGGGCTATTTCCATGTAATGGGCCACAACAGTAGAAGCTTTTTAATTAGGATATATCTTGCTAACGACGGTATCTGAAATTATCTTTACTAATGAAATTTTAAATTACCCTATTAATTCTTAAAACCCCCTATGCTATATATCAAGCTCATTATGAATGGTAATATTTTAGTGGAAACAAGATCTGAGCATGATATCAAAAACTCAGTTATGCAAACAAACACAAATCTCAACCATCACTCTCTACACACCTTATCTTAGTAGTGTTCTTCTATCTCTTTTAGGTCTAGTGATCATTTTTGTTTTGAAGTTCTTTGATGTAATGATGCTGGTTAAATATTTGGCCTTCCGCCTATTTCCTTAACTATGCCTATACTGAAAAACATCATATACTTTTTCCTACCACTAGATGGGGGCGCTCAAGAAGCTAGTTGAAGAAGGAAAAATAAAATACGTTGGACTCTCTGAGGCGTCTGCCTCAACTATCAGGAGGGCGCATGCAGTCCACCCAATAACTGCCGTCCAGTTGGAGTGGTCTCTATGGACGAGAGATGCGGAAGAAGATATAATTCCTACTTGCAGGTGAGCTTTATATTTGTACGTGAGCTTATTTCTCATAAATAACATTCGAGATATGCTAGTTTGGTGACTGTTACCGTATTCTCGAGATTTCCAGAGAGCTTGGAATTGGAATTGTTGCATACAGTCCACTTGGCAGGGGGTTCTTTGCCAGTGGGCCTAAGTTACTCGAAAGTATGCCAGAGCAGGATTTTCGTAAGGTATATATTTTCTCACGGAAGTTGGAGCATAGATGTTTCTGTTCTAAGTTTATTCATAGGCTAATTAACGTTGTATATTCCACAGATATGTGATGGACATGTACAATATTTATTCACAAGATTTTACTGATATTTGCTTTCTTAAATTTTTCCACTTCTGCTAACTTCCATCGGATAATTCGTTTTCTTGGATTCGACCCACAAATTGCGAATTAAATAATCTTGAAATGTCTTTAGGTTCTTGTTTCTCGAATGGTGCATTCTGTCATACTGTGTCCATCTGTTAGTTAAAAAGTTCAGAGTGCTTATTGCAGACTAATCCAAGATTTCAACCCGAGAATCTCGAAACCAACGCTCTCATATTCGAGCGTGTGAACGAGATGGCTGCAAGGAAAGGATGCACCCCGTCGCAGCTGGCACTCGCCTGGGTTCACCATCAGGGGAGCGACGTATGCCCTATACCGGGCACCACCAAGATCGAGAACTTCAACCAGAACATTGGAGCTCTATCAGTGAAACTTACGCCGCAGGAAATGGCCGAAGTTGAATCGTATGCCGCGGTTGTGAAGGGTGAGAGATATCTCAGCGGAATGAGTACATGGAGGAACTCCGAGACTCCTCCTCTATCTTCGTGGAAAGGCGAGTGATTATCTCTGCAGATTAGTAAGTTGCAGATTGTTTGGCTTTCCAGTTTGTGTGAACTGCTTGTTGCAACTGCACCTATGGTGCTATTAAGCATATCTTGAATACTGTGTATGAAATACTAATGTGTGATTGCTTGGTGAATCTTGTGGTTAGACCAAGTTTTCATCATTGAGAATAAGAATAAGAGAAGTTTTGTTGCATTTTGTGCTTGGAAAAAGTTAGAATAAAACAGATTCATATACTTGGCTTCTAAATTGCGTTAATCAAACCTAATTTTTTGCCCAGTTTTGGTTTCTTTTTTGCTGAGGCTATTCCAATTTTTTGTTATTTTCTTGATAGTTGTTGAATAGTTGCAGAAGATGAAAACTGTAACCATATGATAATTGTATATCTTTTGTAATACAATAGAGCTTTAAGTTCCCCACCCTTTAACCACTGTTGCTCCTTGAACTTTTTAGATCGGAACCTTTTAAAAGTGTTTCATTTTTGTTCTTATTCCTACATTTGTACACCATATCTATGTATTACCTAAAAGATATATCTAGTAGAAAATTAGCCTAAAAGTTATATCTTAACTGGAGGTGTCAACGAGCCAAACACGAGCGAGCTGGGGTCATAAACTAGCCGAACACGAGCTGGCTCACGAACAATAAATTAAAAAGATTAGAAAAGATATATATAGAAAATAAATTTATGAAATCTTACTCATTAGACTTTGATCTAATGGTTGAAATTTTTTTTTTACATATAAATGGATTTTTTTATAATTGAGTTTGGCTTTATACTTAGGTTGAGCTAAAAATCAAATAATAAAAATCTATATTATATATATATATATATAATTATTTATTTATATATATAAATTATATAAATATAAAATATATGTATTCGAGCTGTTATTGAGCCGAACATGAGTGAGCTGACCCCAGCTCTGTGAAACAACCGTTGTGCTGTTAGAGAACGGTGTTTAAACATTTTTATATTTAATACTCCCCATCACGTCTGGGCTCGAAACTTCTCGTAGGCGCATGACGTGGACTTTAATTAGATGGGGTGTTTAAATATTTTTATATTTAATACTCCCCCTCACGTCTGGGCTCGAGACTTCTCGTAGGCCCATGACGTGGACTTTAATTAGATGGGAAAAAATTAATAATGCTAGGAGCCTGGCATGAGTCGAACTCAGGACCTCCTGCTCTGGTACCATGTGAAACAACCGTTGTACTCTAAAAGCTTAAGCTATTAGAGAACGGTGTTTAAACATTTTTATATTTAATAAGCTCGTGGTCGGCTCGTTTATTAAACGAGCTGAAAATTTCAGCTCATATTCGACTTATTTACTAAACGAGCGATCCGATTTCGAGCTCATTTCGAGCAGAACCGAGCTGGCTCGTGACCAACGAGCTGGATTGCCACCCCTAATCTTAACACCTCACTCATGCGCATAATAAATAAGAAAGATATATAAAATTGACAGGTGAGATAAGATATAGAGATTTGACCTATTAATTATGAAAAAATTTAAACCATTAAATGTTGAATATGGGGATCGAACTCATGACCTCATAAAAAGGCTTATAAAATTAGCCCTAATATTTTGTTACCCAAAATATCGAAAACAAGTCAACGAATATATACAAACACCCACACTTACATTAACACTCACATTCACACATGTGGAATTGATAGGTGAGCTAGGCGATGGCGATTTAATCCATCAAATATAATAAGAAAATTTAATTCGTTAAGTATTGAAGGTGAAGAACAAACTCACGACCTTATAGAAAATTGACTCTCATACCATATTCGTTAAGTATTAACGCCATCATCGACCTTCTTTACAAAGAAAATAGACGATTGGTTTGAAAGTATATGCCAAATGGATGATTGATTGAGCTATTTCGGGCATGTTTGATTTGAAAGATTTGAGGCCTGATAATCAAAATGATCTATTTCTATTATTGGTGTTTGGTTTGAGAGATTAACATTCTAATTTCTATTCTAGAAGGAGTCGAATCCCTCCAAAATGATTCTCATCGCAGAGGTGGAAATCAACTTTGATTCCGGAAGTAATTGAGAAAAGAACTTTTTTTCAGTAACAATTATTTAAATTCAAATATTAGTCTATTTTTAGTTTTAGAATAAAGTATAATTTCAAGTTTGAATTTGAATTATAGATTGAAATTTTATTTTTCTAATTTCTTATGTTTAAATTTAAATTTCAATATAAGTTTGATATTTAAATTTAGTTAAGTTAATTTTTTGACTTTGAACTTGAATTTGAATTATAAATTCAAATTTGAAGTTCAAAGTGTGGGATCAATTTGGATTCAAGTTTTGATTACAAATTTGGAGAGTAAATCTAAATTTTAATTAGAATTTAAATTTTTAGAATTTCAATTTGAACAAGATTTCGATTCTGATTTCTCTTATAAACCAAACAAATTAGGAGTTCTCATTATCTTATTTTCAATTCTTATTTCTATTCCGATTTCGAATCCTATTTTGAACCAAACATGGCCTTAATGTTGGCAGTATTTTTTTTTTTTTCTGTAATGCTAGAAATACAATGGAGTAATCGACAAGTTTAAAATATCGGATTTCAATTTAAGAAGTTTGAGTAACAACTGCTCAGGGACTAGTACTGCAATTTACATAATTTGTAGTTTTGCATCTACCACTTCCATTTATGGCAAATTAAACATTTCATCAATGGCATCTACAAATAGATTTCCGATTATGCCGCAACCGGAAATAATATCATTTTATGACCGAAACATAGGGCCCATTTGGCCTAGACTCTGAAAAAATAATTTCTACATAATTGATTTTAATTTGGAAATTTGATTTTGGGTAAAAGCTGTAGAGTGTTTGGCTGAGTTTAGATGAAAAGTGATTTTTCGGAAGTGATTTTGTAAAATAATTTGACAAATTTTTTTTTAATGTTTGCATATAATAATCTTTTTACTAAATTTAATTTTGTAATAATTTAAATTAAAAATTTAAATTAACAATTTAAATTTGGGTTTAAATATAAAAAAATTAAATTAACAATTTTAAAGTTACACAAAAATTAAAATTTGATATTTTAATTTAAAATATAAATTTAAAATTTAAATTTTGAATTTTTAAATCTAGATTTAAATTTAAATTTCAAATTTAAAATCTAATTTTGAAATTTAAAATTTGAGATTTGAAATTTAAATTTGATTTAAAACTTGAAATTTAATATCTAAATTTAAATTTAGAATTTTAAATTTAGAAATTTAAAAGTTAAATTTTGAAATTTGTAAATTCAAATATAAATTTAAAATTTAAAATTTAAAATTGAATTTAAATTTAAAATTTGAATCTGAAATGAAAATAAAAATCGGAATGTTGAGTCCAAAATCATAATCAGATTTCAAGAAGCAAGTTTTAGCTGCTTCTGATTTTGGGCCTCGAAAATCTGAAAATTGATTCTAAAAATCAGAATCAGATTTTGAAAATGAAGTTGTCAAACGGTCTATTGAGCCGAAAATCACTTTTGGACCCAAAACCACTTTTCAAAAACTAGACCAAACACTCCCATAATCGAGAGAAAAATACTATGTATAATAAGTATAAATCTTACAATCCTTTCATCTTAGGATTCACAAAAATCCAAATTATATTTTTGTTTAAAAAGAAAATAAAAAAAAACTTGATAAGACAAATAGAAAGTGAGAGCTCTTAGAAGAGTGTAATGCAAGATGTACGCTTAGTCAAGGGTAATACACTATACCTAGACCATTGTACTGCTCTAATCAAAATATTCTATACAGAGAAAAGAGCTCGTGCTTACAAATTTTATTTTATTTTTAGGCTTTGTTTGGTTTATTACCAAAAGTGCTTATGAGTACAAAGAGGTCAATACTCATAAGAGTATAGTAGACAGACTCTATATATATATGTATGTGTGTATATATATATATATATGTATGTATATATATATATATGTATGTATATATATATATATATATATAGAATCCAGCTACTATCCTTTTAGGAGGATGGGAGCCTTCGTCCTCCTAAATTTTTTACCGTTCGGATGAAAAAATGTGCGGCTAGGATGAGAGTGGTTACGGTTAGGTTGATAGTGGGCCCCCTAGGATTGAGTGGGTGGTTGGTTGAATAGTATAATTTAACGGTTGAAAATGATTAAAAGTTAGATCTAACGGTCACAAATTTGATAGGACAAAAGCTTCTATCCTCTTAAGAGGATAGTAGCCGGACTATATATATATATATATATATATATATATATGTGTGTGTGTGTGTGTGTGTGTGCCAAATTTTTTTTTGATGCGGAAAATACGTGCCAAATTTTTTTTTGAAAGCCTAGCCCGCGCCACGTACAGACCCGCCACAAATACAGGGTCCACTGTACACACGGACAGAACCTCCCCTGTATTTGCACGGCGTCCACAACTTACAACAGGATCACAACCACCATTCATTCATCACAACAACATAATAACACAAGAGATTCATACAGCTAGCAGTCCTTAAACCTGTATGAATCTAAGCAAATCCTTAGGCGAAGGATGATGCGATGCACAAGCAACAGTCATTCTAGAAAACTGCTCCTTACCCAGAAGCTTTCTTTGAAACCCTAGATCCAATCATTTAAGAATCATTTAAAAACTGTTCTCCACACGAGAACTCTCTTTGAAATCACAAAAGCCGAACGATCAGAAATCCATTTGAAAATCGTTTCTCATACGGAAACCTTTATTTTACAACGCTACCACGAGGGTAGAAAGCCAAAATACTCGATAAATGAAACCATCTAAAATAGTTATACAACCAACTGGCCCAAGCATGCAGTCATCGCATAAGTATAAAGAATGAATCCACAACACAAGCATGCTAGAATATATCCAAAAGAAGGGTAACTGAACCACAAATCACATCTAACAGATAAGGGTAGGGTGATAACCAAATCTGGGGAAGTAGCCTCACGAGTCGGAACCTCTAGAGCTACTATCTAGGCGTGCCTCGCAGCGTCCCGACACTCACCACCCTGCTCACCTGAAAACTGCAACGAGGGCGGGGGGTGAGAACATGTACACATGTCTCCCCTCCCAGTGGGTACCGCAAGCCGACGAAGGCGAGGTGTACACACCGGCACGAGGGTCAACAAAGATAGATATGGTATACAGTAGCACAAGTAAGTATGAGGCTGACATACAACTGAAACAACTATGCTACTGTAAGCAACTAGTATATGCATCAAAGGAGATAACCACAAGGTAAACCCAATCCATAGCCACCGGGACGTATCCCTGGCACTGTCACCTGCTCAATACTTGGCACATAAACCTTCTGGACGCACTGCGTCAAGGCTCACGGGTCGGCACACACTCAACGACCCTTTTCCGGAAAAGAACACCCCTAGACGGTGGATCAGACCGCTGGTGTACGTGAAGTGCTAGAAGAGCTGTGACGATCGATGCTAATGCTCAATCCACAGAACGGCAACGAGCCGTGAAGCAACTGGTAAACCACAACTAGGATCGCTCGGAACAACAGGCGATCACCACCGACCAACTGGGTCGTCTCAAGAACCATGCAAACCACAACTACTCTACTATCCAAGCACGCATATAAGTAGAGTCAATGGGAGTCAAGTGAACTAATAACTGAAATACAAGAGAAGGGATAGAAAGGTATCACCGTAGTCCACTGAACCGACTCCGGATCGAAGTACCCACCTGCAGGAAGCTAGAGCCTAACACTGACGGCTCTCGGGAACCGCGACAGGACCTACGAAAGACTCACAGGGTCAAGGTCCACCAAGTCGACGCTAAACACAAAGCTCTCACATCCCGAAACCGACGGATCGCCCGGGAAATCCACCGGGACGATCCCAAACCACACTAGGCTCTACAGGGGTACCAAACAGCCAACCTAGTCCCTCGCTGTCCCCGAACACACAAAACCAAGTGACGGGACAGCGAGCACAAGCTCGGGGTGCCACGAACACCAAACGCACCCGAAAAGGCTTCCCGGGTTCCCGAAAATGCCGAATTGGCACCGGAACCCCACATCACTCATCCGCTGTCCTCGGAACTTCAGGACAACGATGAGGAACAGCCAACGAGGCTACACGACGAAGCCAAGTCGCTCGCGAAAACAGCGAGTGAGTCGCGCGACTAGAAACACACGTTTCGTCGATTAATTCATCGAAAAACGCGTCGAAAACGAATCCGAAACTCCACGAAGGGCGAGGAGGTTGGACAACCAGTCCACAGGGTCCCGAGGACCAAACCCTTGCTGCCCACAGCGTCGCAACGCTGCCACAAACGCCAAAGTCCCAAAACAAGCACAATTCCATACATACAAGCAATAAACGGAGCCGCTAGAGCAAACCGTACATCCGCACGACCTTCCGCAAGCACCAGCGGATAGGTAACGATGTCACGGAGACCGTGCTCATAGCCCCACTGCGACAGGACAAGTCGCAAGCTCAGCAAACCCATAAAAACAGTGAGCACATGCAAAAAAACAAGCATGACTAAGGCCGTGTGAGCAAACCGTACATCCGCACGACCTTCCGCAAGCACCAGCGGATAGGTAACGATGTCACGGAGACCGTGCTCACAGCCTCGCTGCGACAGGAACAGTCGCTGGCCCAGCAATTGCATAAAAACAGGGCCACAAACACAAATGAAGCTCGACAAAGGCCGAACGGCAAGACGGCTCACCCAAAACAGAGATTAAGGTGAGCATGATGATCAGCGCATCGCCGCGATCATCGTGCTCACCTTCCCGGACTCTGGGAGGCAACGGGGAGCTCAAACACCAAGATACGGCTAAAAACCACTAAGCAAGACCCCGGCCGGAGCAACCAGCTCCGGCCGGCTGCCGGCCGGCATGCAAGGCCAGCGGCGGCCAGCATCGGCAGAGGAGGTGTCAAGGAAGAGGGGGCTCACCTCAGCCGGCGGCGAGAAGCGGCGGCGGCGGCGCGGGGAAGAGCCCTAGCTCCGGGAAGGCTCGGCGACACCTACTCCGGCAAGGGACGGCGGCGGCGGCCGGCGGCGACGCGAGCACCGGCAAGAGGGGCCCACCGGACGTCGGGGAAGGGACGACCGCGACAACTCCGGGCAACGGCGGCGGCGGCCGGAAGCTCACAGCCCCGGGTGCCTTAGGAGCCCAGGCGGCAACCGCGGCGGCTGCGGCGGCGCTCCGGCAGCACGGCGACGGCCGGGAAGGAGAAGACCGGCGGCGGAGGTCCCGAGGGTGGCGGCGCGCACCCTCCGAGGCGGCGGGAGGTGGCGGGGCGCGGCCTCCAGCTGCTCCTGCCTGCAGCTTGCCTGCAAGAGCCGCAGGCGGCGCGGCGGCGCACCGGCGGCACGGGGGCGGCCGGGGAAGGAGACGACGGCGCCGGAGAACATGAGGGTGAGGGTGCTCACCCTCCCAGGCGACGGGAACTGGCGGCGGCTCGGGCCACCAACACCCTGCCCGCAGCTGCCCTAGCAGCAGCTACGGCAGCTCGGCGGCCCATGGCGGCTGTCCCCGGCGGCGGCGAGGGACTCCGACAGGCATGCCACCTCAGGGGGAGCTCAAGCAAGGGTTCCCCCTGGGTGCACACCTCAGAGAAGGAGAAGAAACAGAGGGAGAAGAAGAAGGAGGAAAAAGGGAGAGAGGGAGATGGTCGGAGCAGTTCCGGCCAGAGGGTGGTCGGCGGCGGCCGGAGAGGCTCTGGAGGCAGAGCCAAGGGGTAGGGGGAGAGAGGGCTCTCGGTTGGGGCTGAGGAGAAGAGAGGGAAAGTGAGGGAGAGGTTGAGTGTGAGAGGGGAAAAGAGAGGGGGTGGGTGAGGTTCATTAAACACCCTCACCTACCCTCTCACCTACCCTCTCAGCCATGGTCCCTTCTCCCACAGCAGGTAACAAAACCCCTTACACCCCTCCAAAATCGAATTCGCGCGAAACGGTGCGAAAAACGGGGTCCAGATCGCGAAACATTAAACGCACACTTCGCGCACTCAGCGAAAAAGATGCAATAACTTTCAATCCGTCCGTCGCACGTCGACACGGATTGCACCATCGCGTTCAGCACTGCCGAGACATTGAATCTACCATTTTGGATCGTCAGGATCGGACTCCGGATCGCGCCGTTAAGCCGCTCACTCTCCGCGACAAAAATCCAAAAACACTAAAACACGATAAAAAACCACTTATATACATATATATACATATATATATGTATATATATACGTATACAGATCGAAAATACAGAATCAGGGGAGAGGAACACAGAGAATTTCAAATTTCCAAAATTCGAATTCTCACATCACTCCCACCTAACAAGAAGTTTCGTCCCCGAAACTTACTCACACACCATCCGCGAACAACAGCGGATACCTCACACACGAAGCAGACTCCAGCTCCCAAGAAGTCTCGCGCTCCTCGTGACTCGTCCACCGCAGTCTCACAAACAAAAAGCTCCGGTTCCTCAACTGCTCCACCTAGCGAGCCAAAAACCCCACAGGCACCTCACCGCAGCTGAGATTCTCTCTCAGCTGAACCGTTGTCGGGCCGATCACACGACGCTCACCCACGTCAACCAAACAGAACAGTGATCGACAACGACTTCCACAGTACGCCTCGCACGGTGCCAATCCAACGCTCGCTTGGAAGCTGTAGAAGGAAGCAAGCTCCATCAAGGAAGGATACCTGAACCAATCCTCACCAAAATCCAAACGCATGCCCGGAGCATAACCTCGAGAGTCTAGAAGACTCGCTCCGACTGCCCAACACTCTGAGGGTGGTAAACCGAGCTGAAGTCGAGCCTCGTCCCCAATGCCTACTGCAAGCTCCTCCAGAACTGGGAAACGAAGCGAGAATTCCGATCCAAAACGATCGACACTGGCACTCCAAACAGCCCGACGAACTCATCCAAGTAGAGCTGCGCCAGTCGATCCCAAGACTAATACGGATGTACCGATAGGGAGTGAGCTGTTTTCGTCAGACAATCCACCAAACCCAGATCGCAACATGACCTCGCGGAGAACGAGGCAACCCGGTGACGAAAACCATGCTGATCTGCTCCCACTTCCTTACAGGTACAGGCAACGGTCAAAGCTTCACTGCTGACAAACCCGGCACAGTGCCACATGCTGAGCTACAACCAGAGACTCTGCCTCAAGTCGCAGTACATCTTCGTCTCTCCAGGATGAACGATGTACGGCGACCGGTGTGCCTCAGCCAAAACTCTCACCTCAAATCCTGAACACTGGGCACACACCTCCGTCCTCGAAGGAAAACCAACAGCATGTAGCACGAAGTCACCATCTCTGCCCTGCTCGGCGTCTGCCCGTACTCTCTGCCAGTGTGGATCCATCGGCTGCCCACCGAAAATCTGATCCGCCAAGGTGGATTGCACCTCCAAAGACAACAACTGTGCGGTAGCTCCACAAGGTAAGGTCTCCAACTCTGGTCGACGGAACTCCACCACCAATCGCTCCTGGTCGGTGATCAAAAGAGACGGCTCCTTGAAGAGATACAACAAACTCTGGGGATCCGTGAAGATCTCACGACGCGCTCCATTCAGGTAGTGTCTCCAAAGCTTGAGAGCGAACACCACTGCTGCTAACTCGAGATCGAGCGCCAGATAGATCTTCTCATAGTCCATCAACTAGCGCGAAGCATAAGCAATAACCTTATCATGCTGAATGAGCACGCACTCCAATCCCATCCAAGATGCATCGCAGAAGACCATAACAACCTCACCAGGCTGCGACAATGCTAAGATAGGGGCACGGGTCAAACAGTCCATCGGCTCCTAGAAGCTCATCAGACAAGCGGGAGTCTATAGACACAACGCGCCCCTTCCTCGACAGCTTGATCAAAAGGGCGGCAATCTTGAGAAGAACCCTCAACAAATCGCCGGCAATAACGCCCAAGCCGAGGAAGCTCCTAAACTCAGCCACAGAAGTCGGAACAGGCCAACTACTACAAGGTCCACCTTCCTTGGTTCCTCCACAAAACCAACCCGCGTCACGATGCGAACCAAGAAGGAAACTCCTCGAATAGATCAGTATGTCGTCAAAGGAGACCACGACAAGTTGATCCAAGAACTGCCGAAAACCCAGTTCAACAAACCCAAAAAGCTGCCGGGACGTTCGTCAAACCGAACGGCAAAACCGTGACCTCGTATAGCCCATAACGAGTCCGGAGGGCCGTCTAACGCAACGTCCGCGGCCTTGATCCTCAACTAAGGATAACCTGGCTGCAGAACACACTTCGAGAAAATCGAGGCTCCCTGGAGCCGGTCGAAGAGATCGAAGGTCTGCGGTAGAGGGTACTAAAACAACACCGACCAACTGAAAGCTCGACTCACAATCCAACCAACGAAAACCTTGCGAGTCCACCACTCACGTGCAGAGGATTGCCAATCGCAACAAGCGGTAAAAACACCAACGATGTCGAACATCAGATCCCAAAAGATCGGGCACGCGCTCCAAAGCACGGCTACACGAAAGACGCGGCGAAAACCCTGCACGCAAACACAAGCACAGAGACCTCGGAGCCAACAACCAGGCTCCAGTCATCCCAAAACCGAGCTAAAAGGCAACCTGACTCAACCGGAGTCAAACCAACAGCAGTGATGGCAAATCAACTGCGCAAAACCACGCCAGGATTAGCTCAAGGTTCACCACTAGAACAGGGATGACCAACACACAGCTTTCCGCAAGACGGCCAAGGGCGAGAAATGTCTTGCAAGAGAAAGCACCGACCCAATCCAGAAAGTCCCCCAAAAAGAGATAGGGTATCTCGTCCTAACTTTTGACACTACGTTGTCTGCAGCCAACGTACTTATCAAAAAAAAACGAAATATCCCAAGGTCAAGGCCAACAACCAGTTGGCAACACCACAAAGGTACCAGGTCAACCAACTCAAAAGCTGGACCAAAGACACAGACGAGTCACCGAATTAACGGGAAAAGCAAACCGACCCACCCAACAAGGTCTGCCCTGAGCCAACTCCCTAGGAGTCATCGGCTTCCAACAACGAACCGACGGCTACGGCGACAAAGGGTCGTCAACCACACAAACCAAAACGGAGGAGGTATCAAACCAGCGTCGACTAACCAGCGTCGAACGCGGTGAGACCTCCAACAAGAACCTGGAAGATCTCGCGGCAACACGAAAACCTACAAATACCACCAGGAATCCCATAACACACCAATTTAGTCGTTAGGATAGCCGCAAACCACGTAGGCACCAACAAAAACCCGACACTAAACAGTGTCCACTCAATCTAGTACACGTTAGTTCGACGCCAGAACTAGCCAATGGTCAAAAGACCAACACTGACGATGCCACCAGCAAGACGTCAGAGGGGTAGGCTTCACTGCCCTACCCAACAAAACAGAGGGGAAAACACCCAAACTGCGGTCAAAACCGCCCAAAGCACCGTCTCCGTAGAGACGCTCGCAGAGGCCCTCGTGCTCAACACGGAAAGTGGGGACAGGGCAAGAACAGCCCAACAACAATATAGATCCACCAAGTGACGTCACCCCGCCCACCAGGGCCACCACCTGCCAATGAGTGGTAACACAAAAGGGAAAACACCCTGCCACTTGGGATCTGTAAGGTACTCCATCACCACTACCAGAAGAAGCACGAGCCTACGAACCAGGGCAGATCAAGACTCAGGAGGTCCGCCCAAACACGCTCGGATGTGGCCACCACCCCCAAACACGGGGTCGGCATCCACGCGCGAAACAGCCGACAAAGTCGCTGTCATCGTCACGGTCGTCGCACAACGGTGTGGGTGCCACAGGAGGGTCTGCAGTCGTCGGGGCACTCGGCGGAAGAGGAGGAGGGGCTGGAGCGGCAGTCGCTGTAGCCTGCTGCTGCAAAAACTACCGGAACATGCCGGAGAGGGTCGCCTGCTGACTCCTCGCCTCGGCCTCAAGCACACAGGGTACGGTCCACACCAGGCTGTCCGCCTCCTGCCAGCTCCTCACTCGAACCAGCCACCACAGCCCGAAACAGAACACCAGCAGACAGCTCCGCAGGCGCACGCCCACCACCACGACCCGGACGAGGAGGTCTAGCAAGACCACAAGCCAACTTCAAAATGCAGAAACCAGCGCAAGAGAAAAGGGGTCGGCAACTCCCACAAAACACAAGCCGAAAACAAACCCCTCGAACTCGCGCGCCTATACATCGTAGGTCCTCCTATGGGTCAGCCTAACCAGTGGTTCAGTTACAAGTTGATGAATGAATGAGTGTTTGTTCCCTTTACGCTCTGATACCATCTTAATTTGTCACGCCCCGGGCTAGTTCTAGATGCGGAAAATACGTGCCAATTTTTTTTTTGAAAGCCTAGCCCGCGCCATGTACAGACCCGCCACAAATACAGGGTCCACTGTACACACGGACAGAACCTCCCCTGTATTTGCACGGCGTCCACAACTTACAACAGGATCACAACCACCATTCATTCATCACAACAACATAACAACACAAGAGATTCATACAGCTAGCAGTCCTTAAACTTGTATGAATCTAAGCAAATCCTTAGGCGAAGGATGATGCGATGCACAAGCAATAGTCATTCTAGAAAACTGCTCCTTACCCAGAAGCTTTCTTTGAAACCCTAGATCCAATCATTTAAGAATCATTTAAAAACTGTTCTCCACACGAGAACTCTCTTTGAAATCACAAAAGCCGAACGATCAGAAATCCAATTGAAAATCGTTTCCCATACGGAAACCTTTATTTTACAACACTACCACGAGGGGTAGAAAGCCAAAATACTCGATAAATGAAACCATCTAAAATAGTTATACAACCAACTGGCCCAAGCATGCAGTCATCGCATAAGTATAAAGAATGAATCCACAACACAAGCATGCTAGAATATATCCAAAAGAAGGGTAACTGAACCACAAATCACATCTAACAGATAAGGGTAGGGTGATAACCAAATCTGGGGAAGTAGCCTCACGAGTCGGAACCTCTAGAGCTACTATCTAGGCGTGCCTCGCAGCGTCCCGACACTCACCACCCTGCTCACCTGAAAACTGCAACGAGGGCGGGGGGTGAGAACATGTACACATGTCTCCCCTCCCAGTGGGTACCGCAAGCCGACGAAGGCGAGGTGTACACACCGGCACGAGGGTCAACAAAGATAGATATGGTATACAGTAGCACAAGTAAGTATGAGGCTGACATACAACTGAAATAACTATGCTACTGTAAGCAACTAGTATATGCATCAAAGGAGATAACCACAAGGTAAACCCAATCCATAGCCACCGGGACGTATCCCTGGCACTGTCACCTGCTCAATACTTGGCACATAAACCTTCTGGACGCACTGCGTCAAGGCTCACGGGTCGGCACACACTCAACGACCCTTTTTCGGAAAAGAACACCCCTAGACGGTGGATCAGACCGCTGATGTACGTGAAGTGCTAGAAGAGCTGTGACGATCGATGCTAATGCTCAATCCACAGAACGGCAACGAGCCGTGAAGCAACTGGTAAACCACAACTAGGATCGCTCGGAACAACAGGCGATCACCACCGACCAACTGGGTCGTCTCAAGAACCATGCAAACCACAACTACTCTACTATCCAAGCACGCATATAAGTAGAGTCAATGGGAGTCAAGTGAACTAATAACTGAAATACAAGAGAAGGGATAGAAAGGTATCACCGTAGTCCACTGAACCGACTCCGGATCGAAGTACCCACCTGCAGGAAGCTAGAGCCTAACACTGACGGCTCTCGGGAACCGCGACAGGACCTACGAAAGACTCACAGGGTCAAGGTCCACCAAGTCGACGCTAAACACAAAGCTCTCACATCCCGAAACCGACGGATCGCCCGGGAAACCCACCGGGACGATCCCAAACCACACTAGGCTCTACAGGGGTACCAAACAGCCAACCTAGTCCCTCGCTGTCCCCGAACACACAAAACCAAGTGACGGGACAGCGAGCACAAGCTCGGGGTGCCACGAACACCAAACGCACCCGAAAAGGCTTCCCGGGTTCCCGAAAATGCCGAATTGGCACCGGAACCCCACATCACTCATCCGCTGTCCTCGGAAATTCAGGACAACGATGAGGAACAGCCAACGAGGCTACACGACGAAGCCAAGTCGCTCGCGAAAACAGCGAGTGAGTCGCGCGACTAGAAACACACGTTTCGTCGATTAATTCATCGAAAAACGCGTCGAAAACGAATCCGAAACTCCACGAAGGGCGAGGGGGTTGGACAACCAGTCCACAGGGTCCCGAGGACCAAACCCTTGCTGCCCACAGCGTCGCAACGCTGCCACAAACGCCAAAGTCCCAAAACAAGCACAATTCCATACATACAAGCAATAAACGGAGCCGCTAGAGCAAACCGTACATCCGCACGACCTTCCGCAAGCACCAGCGGATAGGTAACGATGTCACGGAGACCGTGCTCATAGCCCCACTGCGACAGGACAAGTCGCAAGCTCAGCAAACCCATAAAAACAGTGAGCACATGCAAAAAAACAAGCATGACTAAGGCCGTGTGAGCAAACCGTACATCCGCACGATCTTCCGCAAGCACCAGCGGATAGGTAACGATGTCACGGAGACCGTGCTCACAGCCTCGCTGCGACAGGAACAGTCGCTGGCCCAGCAATTGCATAAAAACAGGGCCACAAACACAAATGAAGCTCGACAAAGGCCGAACGGCAAGACGGCTCACCCAAAACAGAGATTAAGGTGAGCATGATGATCAGCGCATCGCTGCGATCATCGTGCTCACCTTCCCGGACTCTGGGAGGCAACGGGGAGCTCAAACACCAAGATACGGCCAAAAACCACTAAGCAAGACCCCGGCCGGAGCAACCAGCTCCGGCCGGCTGCCGGCCGGCATGCAAGGCCAGCGGCGGCCAGCATCGGCAGAGGAGGTGTCAATGAAGAGGGGGCTCACCTCAGCCGGCGGCGAGAAGCGGCGGCGGCGGCGCGGGGAAGAGCCCTAGCTTCGGGAAGGCTCGGCCACACCTACTCCGGCAAGGGACGGCGGCGGCGGCCGGCGGCGACGCGAGCACCGGCAAGAGGGGCCCGTCGGACGTCGGGGAAGGGACGACTGCGACAACTCCGGGCAACGGCGGCGGCGGCCGAAAGCTCACAGCCCCGGGTGCCTTAGGAGCCCAGGCGGCAACCGCGCGGCGGCTGCTGCGGCGGCGCTCCGGCAGCACGGCGACGGCCGGGAAGGAGAAGACCGGCGGCGGAGGTCCCGAGGGTGGCGGCGCGCACCCTCCGAGGCGGCGGGAGGCGGCGGGGCGCGGCCTCCAGCTGCTCCTGCCTGCAGCTTGCCTGCAGAAGCCGCAGGCGGCGCGGCGGCGCGGCGCCGGCGGCACGGGGGCGACCGGGGAAGGAGACGACGGCGCCGGAGAACATGAGGGTGAGGGTGCTCACCCTCCCAGGCGGCGGGAACCGGCGGCGGCTTGGGCCACCAACACCCTGCCCGCAGCTGCCCTAGCAGCAGCTGCGGCAGCTCGGCGGCCCATGGCGGCGGTCCCCGGCGGCGGCGAGGGACTCCGACAGGCATGCCACCTCAGGGGGAGCTCAAGCAAGGGTTCCCCCTGGGTGCACACCTCAGAGAAGGAGAAGAAACAGAGGGAGAAGAAGAAGGAGGAAAAATGGGGAGAGGGAGATGGTCGGAGCAGTTCCGGCCAGAGGGTGGTCGGCGGCGGCCGGAGAGGCTCTGGAGGCAGAGCCAAGGGGCAGGGGGAGAGAGGGCTCTCGGTTGGGGCTGAGGAAGAGAGAGGGAAAGTGAGGGAGAGGTTGAGTGTGAGAGGGGAAAAGAGAGAGGGTGGGTGAGGTTCATTAAACACCCTCACCTACCCTCTCACCTACCCTCTCAGCCATGGTCCCCTCTCCCACAGCAGGTAACAAAACCCCTTACACCCCTCCAAAATCGAATTCGCGCGAAACGGTGCGAAAAACGGGGTCCAGATCGCGAAACATTAAACGCACACTTCGAGCACTCAGCGAAAAAGATGCAATAACTTTCAATCCGTCCGTCGCACGCCAACACGGATCGCACCATCGCGTTCAGCACTGCCGAGACATCGAATCTACCATTTTGGATCGTCAGGATCAGACTCCGGATCGCGCCGTTAAGCCGCTCACTCTCCGCGACAAAAATCCAAAAACACTAAAACACGATAAAAAACCACTTATATACATATATATACATATATATATGTATATATATACGTATACAGATCGAAAATACAGAATCAGGGGAGAGGAACACAGAGAATTTCAAATTTCCAAAATTCGAATTCTCACAATTAATTTGGGGGCTTAGGTGTAATTGTTACACCCTTATATAACCGACAACCTCAGCCAAAACCCCAAAATCCCTATTCCACCCTCTCTCTCACTGTCCCTCTCTTCTTTCTCTCTCTAGAAGCAAAAAGGAAACCCTAGATTTCTTTGAGAAGGCTTGGGACTGATTTCTTTGGGAGCTTGAAAACGGTAGAGAACTTTAAGAGGAAGCCCTAAGAGGAAGAAATAGTCTTTCTCGTCTATGTTTTGGGTGCTAGAGGAGAAGAAGTAAGAGAGTATTTTAAGATTATGATTCTAGGATTTTCCAAATGGAATGTTTTTGGGTAACTTTGTTAGAGCTATTTTCTAGGATTTCTTGGTGATTTCAAGAGATCAAGATCATCATTTTGTGTGAAATCTAGCAAAGGTGGAGAATACTTTCGAAATGATTTGATCTCTCCTTTGTCCTTAATTTTCTTGGAATAATAGCATGTATAATGGGTATAGTTAAACTAAACTTGATTTAGTTGCATGCTAGAGAAATTAGAGTTTATACCATTTTGTGTGTAAAGGACATATGGATATATGCATGTAATGTAAGTTATGGACTAAAAGTATTTTAGTTATATGTTAATAGGTTTTGATGGTCAGGTTAACTAATGAGCACTCAGCCTAACGAAATAGGGTTTTAACCCTCTAATGTGTTAAAGAGAGAAATGTTTATGGTGTGCATGTAGTACTATGAGAACTTTGTTGTGTAGGTTAAATATGTGTGGCATCTAAACTTAGGTCAAAAACTAATATGGAACTTAGTGATATGTGACCTCCTGGTTGAATATAAGTTAGAGGATAATTGTATATGTGTTGGGCATGGTGAAACCCTAGAAGTCATGAGAACATAGGGTGTGAGATTGACATAGGTCGCGGCATTCCGGAATGGTCAAGTGGGAGATGTCGATTATGTTTCGACTCCCAATGTGGTGGTGGGAGATGTCGATCCCTTTCGACTAGTTATGCAGTGCCAAGAGATGCCGATTATTGTCGACTCTCTATGTAGTGCTTCGAGATGTCGATCCCCTTCGTCTCCAAGTAATTGTTGGGCTTGGCGATGTTGATCGCCCTTGACGTCAAGCGCCTACCAATTGGAGAATTAGTGCTATTTCTCTTGGCTCTCCATGAGGTGGTGAGGCTAGTTGGGGAGAAAGTTGACACACTTTTGCAGTACCAAGAACCATTGACGAGTTCCAGCAGTAGCGCGCGATGAGGACGCCTGCGCAATAGGTGTGGGAGAGCGTCAGGGACCTAGAAAAATTTCGGCCCAAGTTCCTGACCAACTTAGAATTGGGCAGCCCAAGAGGCATTGTCCAGCAGTCTTATAGGAGATAAAGCATCACGTAACTGCAGGAATTGAAGCCTCAAAACTGTCCATCGGATGCCCAACTATCATGGGCAACTCAAGCTCTTTACCTTTATTGTGGCAGTTTAGTGGGTGTGTTTAATGTACCATTAAGGCTTATAAATAGTGAGATTGGCTGAGGCCAAAGCAATGAGAGATGTACTTGTTGTTCTCTAAGTAACAAAAGTACTTAGCTTTGTTTTCCTACAGAGCCTCTATCTTTTTTGTTTCTCTCTTTTGCACTTAGTCGTAGAGCGTGAAGGTCCGGCCTAGCAAACAGAGAGTAAGGCTTGCCCATATTCGTTGAGGAAGGTAGGCGCCGCACGGACTTTGCGAGAAAAATCACTTAATTCGTGACAACATGCAACAGCTTCTTCTGCACGAAACCTAAACCACTATAGATAAAGATTAAAATTTGCCACATCATACTTTACAATAAGATGGCGTTAGTTTAGCTATAAACATCAAGGACTATAATGATGTTGATGTTAAACATATATTTGTTCTCTTATGAAACCGATATTAGTTCTCTTATGAAATGTTCACGTATGAACCAGAATTTTATTAAAAATTGCTAATTTATATATATATATATATATATATATATATATATATATATATATATATATATATATATATATATATATATATATATATATATATATATATTATAATGTTCAGTTATTAGTTTTGTACATAATTATTTGAAATTTTGATATGAAATAATTGATGACTAGTTAAGAACCCACGCTTCGCAGCGGATGGACAGGTTTACAATAAGCATACATTAGTAATTATTAAGTGATAATAAAAGTAATATTTGCGAAATGAAAATATTTTATGTATTAGAGATTACTTTTAGTTGAAAGCCACACCAAAATAGTTGTTCTTATGTTAATCGCATTGTATCAACAAAGTTCATACTATAAGAAATTCAAAAAAATGCATGATTAACTTATAGAATAGTTTTATTATATTGTCAGTGTTTATTGTTACTATTGCTTTGTCCATCACCCATTTGTCTGGACAATTTAGTTTCATTATATTATTATCATATCAGTCCTTCGATAATTTGTAATCCCACTTAAGGGTATTATACTTTGCCATCATAGTATTATACTAGTGTAGTGACCCGCGCGATGCAGCGGGCCAATTTTTTTTCATATTTATTAATTATTATAGTCAATTTCATGTTTACTAATTTTTCTCCTTCTATATTTTTGGGGTAATATATTTTTTCCATCTTTCAAAATACTAAATTTTTTTTTTTTTTCAACTTCTTTTTTGTAATACCCAATATATAACTTTGATTTTTCTGCTATAAAGTTTGCTACTTTTTCTCTTCTATAAATTATATTGTTTGATTTTCTTCTTTACTGTGATTCTAATTTTAAATTTTTTTCTTATTTTTCATTTTTGCATGATCATCATGACTCAAAGATAGATAATCATATAGAATATGAAAAATATCTAATAGAATTGTAAAGAAAATGAGTGCCCTAACATTATATGTATTGAAAAAATATGAATGTAGGGAATAAAGCTAACTAAAGGGTAAGATAAAAAGAAAAGAAAAGAAGACATATTAGTCTATTGGGCACAATGCGCGGATAGTCCTTATGGGAACCTAATATTGCACGACTTGGTCCCTGTACTTTTCAAACCAATGCTCTAATTTTGCAAGTTGAATACTTTTCACACCCATAAACAAAGAAGATGATTAGAATAGGGATCAAATGCATAAGAAGATGAATCTTTTTAAATAAAGCTTCAGAGATGCAAGTTCAAGTATATAAGGTGATATTCATGTAGAAATTTCTTATGTCACATCTCAGAAGCTTCAATATTTAACTAAGAAAAACAAAAAGAATGGTGATTGGCTCGTTTTATATATAGAATAAAGGTAAAATTATAGTTACTTAAAAAGTATATGCGCAACTTAAGATGTGGAAGAACTAAACTAATTTGGTGAGATGCTAATGCTGCCCTGATGAATTATGAATAGTCAATATTTGAACTGTACATATAAAGCATATTATAGTTTTTTTCTAGATACTTTTTGCATTTTAAATCCTGCTTAGTTGAAGAATACAATCAACTTGGAAATTTTTTAAAAACAACCTTGTTTCAGTTTAATTTTAGATATTTCATAGTTCTGCATTGCGCTACAAATAAAAAAAACTAAAGAATAGGACAAATAAAAGTAGACATATTACTCCAATTGGGTAAAAATTTGGGATAGTTCCTGTAGAAATCTAATATTGCACCACTTGGTCCTTGTACTTTTCACACCAAAGCTCTAATTTTGCTTATAAAGTGATCATTTTACCTTTCTACCCTAGATAATTCACTTAGTTTAAATCAAACACAATTAAAAGCCCAATTATTTTTAGTGCAAGGACTAAAAGTGCGATATATGTAAAATTCAAGGACTAAGGACTTTAAAATGAAAGTATAGGGACCGTCCTACAAACTTACATATTAGAAAAGAAAAGAAACATGATATATGGTGAGTGAAGAAAAAAGGTCATTATATCAAGTGTGAAAAGGGAAGTCCAGAAAGAACACCCAGAAGCACATAGTTTAAAAACTTAAAGAGTTTTTAACATTATGGACCCACGTACCCTTGATAGAACCAAGATGCTGCTCTATTCAAAATTATAATTAATTCCTCCATATAGAAGGCACATTCTGTAGTAGTCAATTGTTGAGTTCCATTTTGATTCAATTGTTGAGTTCCATTTTGATTCTTCATGCTCACATGGTAAGCCCAATCTCCATTCATTCTAACTTACCGAGAAGCAGGATCATCAATTACCCTACATAGAAAGATGTATAGAAAATAAGCACACAGACATAAATGGACAAAAGAATGATTTCAATGCCAAGAAAAAGGAAAGGAAATGTTTCACAATGTTACAAATCAAAAATAAATATAATGTTGTAATGTAAAAATCCAACAGCATATTCACCTTAAAAAAAAAAAAATTACCTAAGAATTAGGAGCTGATAACTTACATTCCATTATAGAATAAAAAAGCTAAATAATAATTGGGGAACACATGATACCTTAATCAAAACTGTCCTATGATTGGATATCTCAATCTGAAGTATCCAAATGATATACAAACACCTCCAATCCATGCTCAAATTAATAGCTGACTCCCATGCACTCTCTCTCTCTCTCTCTTCTTGATCATATAAAAATTAGAAATAATATCAAATATACCCTTCAAAACTTTAAAAATATCTATTATACCCCTAATTGGCCAAATGCCCTTAAATTGACATTTATCGAACAAATACCAAACATATGAAGGGTAAGATTACCTTGCGTAAATTTGGGAGCACCGTGAGACCACCTTGCACATATTTGGAAGGTTTAGTGAAGCTTGATAAAAAGCAAGACAAATAAAAGTTGAATAATGAGTTGCAAAATACAAAGCAAACCGAAGATGTTAAGTGAAAACCATGAAAAGAAAGGCTCAGCTAGTAATATACTTATTCATTATTATTTGGTTATATAAAAGAGGCTCCTACTTTCTTCTCTCAAGCAAATCAAATTTTAGAAAGATTAAGGGTGGCGGCAGTTGCCATGAGAACATTCTTACTGCCATCATGTTTAAACTATTAGGCAAAAAATAAAAAGAACATTTCTTGAGAAATATCTTATCATCATCGATCGCTTTCCCCCAAAAGAGAAAAGAAGGTATGAATCATCATCATCCAAACCATACTCAATCATCGTACAAATATTTCCTCAGAAAAAGTGCAAACAAATCTGAATTGGCAGTTCACCCAATATATGAAGAGCAATATAATACTCGTAGAATCCGACAAAAATTTAAGGCACATACCTAAAGTGACCATACATCAAACACATAAAGAGCAAATACAAAAATTTAATAACAATATATCTGAATTGGCATTTCATTGAACATGTAAGGAGTAAGATTGCCTTTTATAGATATGGGAGCACAATGCTTGAACAGATTTGGAAGCGCAAATTTGTAAGTAAAATCAGCCTTCGAAAAAAAGAAAGGAAAACTAAATGCAAATAAGCTGCTCCCAATGAAAAAGTTTTAATTATGTCACAACTATCAAATCAAATTGCGTCATCTAGATTTAATACCTCAAATTGAGGGTCTAAAGAGGTAGATGTAGCCACCTTTAATTAGTCAACTTAATAAGCCAATGATGCATAGCTCGGTATTAGAGCCATTGGAAAGTTTAAGAAACCAAGAAAAGAAAATAAATGTATCATGTCATATGCACGATTGGCCATCAATCATTCCTTTAAGTTCAAAGTAATGAGGATGCATCAAATAAAGACAACGCTTCATTCAATCTTGCCATCCCGTATATAATAGACACTAAAGTAGATATGCAGCATGTAAGAAAGTATTGAAAAACTATCTATGAAGCTGACAACACCATTAACCAAAATTCTACTGTGCTCACAAACATAAAAGCATTGAGTATGTAAACCAGCTATGAAGCTGATAATTGCTGCCAATTGTCAATCTCAGCATGTTAGATCTGGGAGGTAAAGCAAAAAATAGTAAATACATGTCCGAAATAGATATAGAAGGTTTTACGTATATATCCCTACAAAATCATCTATTAACCTATATAATAATGTAGAGTTTCAATTTTTCATATATCTTCCTCAAAACTGTAGTTTCCTATATAGACACCCTTACGTTTCGAGTAATCTAAATATGGAGAGTAATTGATTTTGTATTAGAAAAAGTTTTTTTTGTTTCACTAAAAAAGAAAGTTTATTTAAAGAGTGATATATAGTAGTTGATTAAGAAAAAGTAAACTAATTAACTTACAATGATTTTGCAAATAGCACCGAGCAAGATTCAACAGCACCAGAAACAATGACGTAGGAAAATGGCAGCAATGTGCACCAATAGGCACTGAATCAGACCCAGAAGTTGAGAGAATATATTCTCCTTCCTGTTAATTTCATATATATATATATATATATATATATATATATATATATACAACTTAAGGATCAGATTGCAAGCTTAAAATGCAAATAGTTGAACAATGACAGCGCTGCGAGGAAGAGGGCAAGGAATTAGAGGAAGAGACGCTAATTAACATTTCATCAAACATTTGATAGGCACAATCGAAAGCACTACAACTTTGGATCTTGCATTGCTATATCTGTTAGAGAGAAAGAAAAAGAAAGAGAGAAAAGGAGATTAAGGAGAGAGAGCGAAAGAGACCTCGAAGGTGGCAAAAATAGATGCCGGCTACGGTCGCAACGTTCACCCGTTGGAGAAGTTATCACAGCCATCAGGAGGCAGTGGCTGCCAAAATGCAGCTGAGTGCCGAGATGAAGGTAGTGATCAGCATTGAGTCCAAAATGGCCACCAAACGATAAGTGGTTTGAACTAACTTCTTCCTACCAATTAATATGAACATGCAAAACAAAGGAAAAAAAAATCAATAACAATGTTGTATATAAAAGTTAATTGGAAAACCCCCCATTTGTCCTAACGTGAGTGCCACGATGTGAACCAATTGAAGAAGAATAAAGAATCCCATTTTGATTTTAATTTGATAAGTTTGAGAGAAAGATTGGACCAATTACCCAAATTTTGACGAAAAAGCGAGATGTGGCAACTGTAGAAGCAGCGAGGGCCGCAGCATTAATTGGAAGGGGCGCCGGCTTCATTGCCGCACAACTCCAGCAGCTCTGCCTTATCCATCTCTTCATCTGCACTCTCAACCAAGCGAGGGCCCTGTTAGGGAAGACGGAAAAAAAAAAAGCGAGGAAGAAGGCTGCTGCCGTGGAAGAAAGAGGGAAAAAAAAAGCAAGGAAATAGGAAGTAATTGAGGAAGCAATAGATGGTACCGAAGCGGCGGGGAGATGGATCGAAGCGGCGGGAAGACGGGATCGAAGCGGTGGGGAGAGCAACCGGATCGAAGCGGCGCAATTAAAAATTCCGAAAGGGAACCGACTGGTTCAACGATGGAAAAAAAAAAAAAACCAGTCCAAGAATGAAATAAGGGAGAAAATACTGACAGCTGGGTCCCACTACTTAAGCCTAAATTTAAGGTAAACATGACGCGTGGCTAGATAATACGGGGATTAATATAGGTTTATGATTGTTGAGACAAATGGATATACAAATTCTTGTAGAATTTAATGTCTTCAAAATTTGTGTCCCCGGTATTGAAGCTGAGGTTGTCACGCAAAGTTTTGATACTATTACGGGCTGCATCCTCTTCAGATCAACCAACAACATAGGCTGGTGAACCCTAGGAACGAATGGTTTCGATCATGGAGTCGCCCCGCCGAACCTCGACATCGACGTAAGCACTAAGTTGGCCGGACGTGTCAATCGTAACATCATATTTTGACGCTGGGATAGATAATTTCTGTATAATCTCCAACAGCAAGTGCTTAAGGAAACATCGACAACTTCTATGTCTGCATTAATAATATTAAGAATCTAAAAAAAAGAGAAAAAATTGGTAAAAGTATGTCGAAGACTGATTTAGAGACAAATGAAAAGAGTTAGGGTATAAAAATAAGTTTAACTCGAGAAAAGAGGGAAGAAGAGGGGTTAAAAAAAGAGGGAGGGAGGAACCAATGCAAGAGCGCGGGCAGGTAAAAAAAAAATATATATAGCGAGGAAAAAAAAGAGAAAACAGCTAGAACAAAAGGGAGAGGTAAAAATATGCATGGAATATTTTGAGATTGAGAAGGTAACATGCAACAAAAAACACTAAAAGATAAAAATAAGAAAAAAAACAACAAAAGCGAATTTAGATATCCAGATAAAATTAGCCCAAATAGAAGTAATGTAAAGATAGCCGATAAAAAAAAAATCAGATTATACAGCAGGTATGGCAAGACGAAAGGAAACAACCAAAGTGAATCTAAAATTTATAGAAAAATTAGGACAAACAAAACCAAAGTATAAACTGAAAGTGGGAAGATAGCTGATAGCATGTTAGACATCTAAAAGGTAGGATAAAAAAATATCTTATTACACAGTAGGCATGGCAAAACGAATGACAGACAGAGCCACCATCAGTTTTCATCACTTTAAACGAACATATTAAGTTCATCCAAGCATCCAAGCATATATATAGACTACCGTCGTCGAGCGACGTGCCGTTCTGAGTAGATAGCTAGGCGGCGCCGGAGAGAGTGAAAAAAGATGTGGATAGAGACGGGGCCAACAATACCGGAGGTGACTGCTCTGTGGCGACATTAATTGCTTATGACAGAATTCTACGGCGGCATTAAATGGCCGAATCCATAGTAGATCGGAATGTACAGTGCAGATAAGGAGCAAAGAGGGAGAGAGCACCAATCTTAGGCAACGGTAGAGAGGCAACATTCTTCGAGGAAGCAGCAGTTCCACGGCAGCATTAAATGCCCATATCCATGATAGATAGAGACGTACAGTGAAGACCAGGAGCCAAGAGGGAGAGAGTACAAACCCTAGGCGACCGTAGGGTTCGGGCAGAGAGAGAGAGAACGCGAAAGAGAGTAGAGGCGTTGAGGGAGCAAGTACGCCCTTAGCCACACATAGGAGGAGTATGGAGAAGTTGATGGGTCATCACAAAAAGGTGAGAAAGAAAGAGAGAGAAGAGAAGGAGAGAGAGAGGGAACATATACTAGCATGAGGGTCCCACACAAAAGAGGATGGGGGAGGGGAAACGCTGCCCTGAGGGACCCATGCCTCCAAAATCACAAAGGAAAGGAGAGGTGAGAGAGAGTAAGATAGAAGAGGAAGAGAGATAAGAGAGAGGGCAAATATATACAGGCATGAGGGACCCACACAAAAGAGGATGGGAGAGGGAGAATAATGCCCTGAGGGATCCACGCCTCTGAAATCATGGAGAGGCATTCCAATTGGTTCAAGGTTCGTCCTTTAATGAAATTGTATAGATAGCTCTGGCTTGTCAGGAAGCACGGATTCTTAATTAGTTTTATATAATGTGAACTTTAATACCTATAATAGGATCAACTTACGCTTTGCTTACTTGGTTTGGCTCGAATCTTTTGTTGACACTGCATTTGTCATATTTTGATTGGGTGAGTGCCTAGTCAAATGTCAAAAGAAAAGCATTCTAAAAAAAAGCTTATTTGCTAATTTGGAATTTACCTATAATAAAAATTATATAGATGACATAATTCGCGAAGTAAAGCAATTTATTTAAAATTGAAGAGGAAATTTTAAAGGTCTTATATATTAGTATTGTAACCATCATCACTATTAGCTCGGTCAAATTAACCCCTCAATCTCATCAAGTTAGGTTTCATCTCCGGAGAAGCTAAAGAGAGCATGGAGTCGTGGTTAAAAGGCTCAGGCCTAACCCAAAAAAATTTAAGCTATTTGTTAGGATTTGATTAGATTTGTAGTTTATCCCTAATTGAATTAGGATAAATATTTTAATACATTGGAGATAAATTAATTTAGATTTAGATATTAATTAAAGTATGATTCCTACGTATACTAGATTTGGGTGTATATTTGGTTAAGCATTATATATAGCATTAAGGAGTTGAAGCCGCCTTAGGAGGAAGTACCGCCAAGCCTAAGGTGAGTACGGCTCAAGTGCTAACGCTTGAAGAGAGCCCCTAAGTATCCGTACCAAGTTAGAGAGAGAGAGTTCAAAGAGAGCAATCTAGAGATCCTGAAAGAAAATTCGGATTGAAACTACTCTATATAGAAGAAGAGTCAGGTTTAAATCTTTATTTATTTAGTGAATCTTATTTTATCCGTATTTTCTGTTTAGTTTTTCTCTTTTGTGATTGTATCAGCTATTTGCTGAAAAGATATATTTATGGTAAAAATTCAATTTGATACTTCTATTGCGAAATCCCAACACTGGTACCGAATTTAGAGCAGTCAGTATCAGAGCGGATTGCGAATTCTCAAAATCTAGTTTCAAGAAGAGTACTAGATTCCAAACAATGTTAGATAGAGATGTTGTCTATGTCATATAGAAGCTAATATCCAATTTTGGATATTCAAACTCCTAGAGATCTCTGCAATTACATATTGAAGCTGGTTAAATCTATAGCTTAACTACATTTTGATTTGTATTTAATCATTTGTTATTTAATCATTTGTATTGCAATTTATTATCTTTAAATTTTAATGGTGTAGTTTTTATCTGATCAGTAAGATATTAAATATCTATCTACTATATTAACTGAACCATGACTAATTTCCAAGAAATTCTATACTATATCTATATTTATCTAGAGATAGGCTAAGTCTACAACAAAAAGGATTGCAATATCTATAATTTCTTATCCAAGTGTCTTGAGAATTTACTAATCTTTAATTTAATATCGGAGTATCAGAAAATTAATTACATATCCATACTCGAATTAAAAACATATCCATACTCGAATTAGAAATTTTAAAAACTTAGGGTTTAAACCTTGATCCTATATATATATATATATATAGAGTGAGAACAAGTTACTCTCCGTTGCTCCAACAAGCTAGGGAAGGAAGATGGACGCAAGCAACATATCGGACGTGGTGGGCGCAATCTTTCTATTTTTAGACACCTTTGTTATGGATGTATTGTCCTTTGTTATGGATATATTGTGCAGCAATGCTTTCGGCGTCGTCCTCACTGTTGTCGTTGCTGGGATTTTGGTGTTGCACTGCTGCGCTTGGGTGTCCAAAATAAGCGCGTCGGCAAACTATAGAGGTGCGCCGCAACCGTATCATCGACGCATCAGTAGTTTGCTGAACCGTGTGCTCTATCCTTTTGTGCGAGAAGCAGTTCATGCGTTTGCATTACGACAAGATGGCGGTGGCCGCAGAGGCGGTGACGGTCGGACGGTTTGCGCTGTCTGCTTGGATTCATTGATGGCGGGGGATGTGGAGAGGTTACTACCGGTGTGCACGCACATGTTTCATGCGGACTGCGTCAACCCTTGGCTAAGCCTGCACTAAACGTGCCCGCTTTGTCGGTTGGATGCATTTTTGTAGAACTGTCGGGGATCTACTGATTACTAAAGAAAGGGGTGAAGATGCGATTTCAGTTTCTGGCTCCTTCAGTTTCAGAATTCTAGTTTTTTAGTTAGTGAGGTTAATTGTACTTCAGGCAATATTTATGCGTTAGCAATACTTTATTGTTTTATGTTATTAACATAGCTATTCATATCTTTCCACAATTTTCATAAATATTTATGTGCTAGTAATGGACCCACGCTTCGCGGCGGCTAATTTTTTTTCTTATAAATATAGTATTATTGACAATAAATTTTTAGAGATAAAGGAGTAAAAATTTATGAGGTAAATTTTACTATATATTGGAACAATCTTGTAAACATAAAATTATGAAGTTTTTGTGAATAAAGGAAGAGACTGACATATTTTGTAGGTAACAAATTATCCCAAGGAACAGTTCTAAATAACTTATATAAACAAAATGCGTATCATCAGATATTACATATTGTATTATTGTAGATTGGAGCTGAGATATCAAACTGCAAATAGAATAAAATAGTTTAGTATAAATATTTTTTGTTATATACTGCAATTTATATTAAATGACTAACATTATAATATCCAAATTTAATTAATTATATTTGATCTATAAAGTCTAAAGATTTAAATTATATTTAATGAATTATATTTTAAAATCTATATTAATTGATTTTAATTATGTGGTGTATGTCCACATATACACCCTATCCAGAGAATGCTTCACAGGATGCATTCATAATTCAAAGAGGAATTTTTTTTTATAAATGATCCTACCGATTTTTAAAATTGTAAAAATAGTCTTGTAAAAAAAGTAATTATAAAAATAGACCTCTAATATGTCAGATTGAATTTTTTTAAAAATAAATAATATAAGCGGTGAATGAATCACCGCATTTAAATGCGGCGAATCATTCACCGCTTTCATAACCACTTCTAAAATCAACAAAGTTATTTTTAAAGATGGTGAACCGTTCACCGTCTTTATTATTTTCCTCTTTCTGATTCTCTCTCTCATTCTTTCATCGTTCCCTCTTCTCTTTATCTCGCTCTCTCTCACACCCCATCTGTGGCCGCTGCCATCGCCGTCTCTCTCTCTCATTCGATCTTTCATTCTCTCTCTTCCTCTCTCTATTTGCCACAGTGTCGTTGTCGATGTACCCGCTGTCGCCGACGAACCCGCCGTTGCGGAGACGTAGGAGAGGGTATGGAAGAAAACGGGAAGAAAGCGGTGAATGGTTTACCGTTTTTAAAAGCGGTGAACCATTCATCGCTTTCATAAGACCGTAGAAAATTTGACGAATGCGGTGAACCATTCATCGCTTTCATGCATTTTTTTCTCTCCCCGCCATGCTGGCATCCACATGGCAAAACAGAGACTATTTTTACAAATAAAATTTTGACGGATTTAATTTTAGAATAAAATTTTCAAAGAAGCCTAGTACACTAAAATCTGCAAAGAAAAAATATTCGTTGCAGTTAGTGTATACAAATGCTCCATATACCGTACAGTATATTCAATGATTTTGGAACATCTGATGATCAGTACTGCAAAATATTATATGATATAATATACGTAATATAAAATATTTCAATAATTTATTATACTATAGAAATTTATTTTTAATACATATTTTAGAGTTGGTTTACAGTGCACCAGACGCATCTAAAGTTCCTTGCGAATATTTTGCATGCTCTCATTGGCTCAATCCTCAAATACCAATGCGACTCAATGTGGAGCCACTTCCTTGATGTGATGATATTGCCAATTTATATATCTATATATATATTTATATTTATATATATAGAGAGAGAATTTTGCTGGGCTACTATCGGTAGTAAACGGCTCAGTTTACTACCGATTTGTTTTCGATGATAAGGCTTCCAAATCGACGTTCGGCACCGTTGAACATGATCTAAATCATTTAAACTATCCGGAAATCAAATTTCACGCTTTTTCGATATTGTTCTCTTGTTCATCAAGTGAACAAAAAATGAATGGCTAAAAATAAATATCCTTCAAAAAGTGATGATACAATTTTTATGTTTAAGATCTACAGTCTAGATCTTATTTTAAATTTTATAAAGAATTTTCTAACAAAAATTTAGTTGATTTGAACTCTTCTATACAGCTAAACGTCTAGATAGTTTAAATGGTCTACATCATATTCAATGGTGCCGATCGTCGATTTGAAAGCTCTATCATCGAAAATAAATTGATAGTAAATTGAGCCGTTTACTATCGATAGTAGCCCAGCCAAACTCTCTCTCTCTATATATATATAGAATTAGGCTACTATACTATTAATAACACCAAGTCATTGGTGCTATTAGGTTTTCGGCCCTTGGATGAAGGGATGTGCGGTTAAGATGATAGTGGTCCCCTAGAGTTGAGTGGGTGGTTGGTTGAATAGTATGATTTAACGGATAGAAATGGTCAAAGGGATAGATCTAACGACGAAAAATTCGATAGCATCAAATGCTTGGTGCTATCGATAGTATAGTAGCCGGACTCTCTCTGTATATATAAATATAGATAAAGTGCAGTGAAAAAGAAAAAGAAAAAGAGAGGGATCAGTCCAACTCATAAACCCCTGTGGCCTAAAAACGCTCAGCTTCACAGTGCAGGTCTACACTCTCCACATTCCTCCTCCTCTCTCTCTCTCTCTCTCTCTCTCTCTCTCCATGCTGCTACGCAACCTTCTCCTCCTCCGCCGCTCCGACGCACTACGCCACCACCCGGGCCGGCGCTCCGCCTCCTCGTCCTCGTCCTCCTCCTCCCCCCCACCGCGGAGCCACCGCCACCGCCGCGGCGGCGGCGGCGGCGGCGGCGGCGCCGCGATGGGGGGTTTCTCCTCGCCACGGCCGCCGCTGGGGTCGCCGTCGTCGTCGTCGTCGTCGGAGTGGTGGGCGGTGGACGGGGAGATGGAAGAGGTCGGCGAGGGCGTGCCCCACCGCGAGCGCTTCGCCATCCCGCGCGACAACCTCCCCAACCGCCGCCGCAAGCAGATGCGCGACCAGTTCATGCGCCGCACCCGCCTCGTCCTCAAGGACTCCGTAACCTCTAAACCCTAACCCTAACCCTAACCGTAACCCTAACCCTAACCATTACGCTTTCTCGTCGTTGCCGCATCGAATGCCCCCTTTTTCTTAACTTCCATGTTGATCTTATATGCTTCAATTTCGATTTGTGAGAATCACATGTTGCTGTTCTTTGGGGTTTAGCTTCATCAGTGGGTTCTCTGGTGTTGTTCTACCCAAGATGTCATTTTATGTCGATGTTGTGTGCTTCAATTGTTGTTTCATATTGTGTCAAATTTCTATTCTTCTATAGTTTTGATTTGCAAGAATCGCAAGTTGCAATTTTTAGGGTTTAGGCTAATTACTGGGTACCCTTGTATTTGTTATGGGCTTCAATTATTTCATGTTGTATCAAAGCTTTGTTCTTTTGTAGTTTAATTGCAAAGGCTTGTTCGGCCCTGCAGTACGGAGTAGTGCTGTGTGGGAATTGCTACTGGACAAGCTCAGTTATGCAATTTTCCCAATAGCTTCTTTCTGCGGCAGATTCAAAAGCTCCAAATTGGGGCTTTTACTTATGGCTTCAAAATCATATTTTGGTTTTTCGCTACAGCAAAAGCTTCAAGCTTTTTTTCTTTTTTTCCTTCTTTTGGCCTGCAAATGCTCTGTTATAGAAAACTGCAGACGAAACGAGAAGCCAAAGAAGAACAGGCAGGACCCTAGCCACCAAAGAAAAAGCTCCGTTTGGTGCTTTTTATGATTCTTTAGAAAGTTGTTTTTGCAGGTGTTTATTGCTTTTTATAATAGCACTACTTAAACAACACTTAATCAGAAAGCACTGCACCTACAGCAGGCCCAACAGGCCTTAATAAAACAGAAATTCAAGCATTTCTCATGAATTTCTGTGCTCTTAGATAAATAAGTATGCATGCGAATTTGCTTTGTAGTTGACATCTTAGGCTTGTTGCTTTAGCATGAGTTTCCCTACAAGAGCATACTTTTTTTACTTTATAGTTACAGGAGATTTTGGAAGGAGTTCATATGCTCTACTTCTTTTTTGCCCTGTGGTTTTTGTCCTCCAAAAATTCGGTAGGAATATGAAGACTTTTGGTTACGTGCATATCTAACAACGCTTATTTTTGATAATATATTGACAGTGGAAATGGCTGGCCTATTTTAGAAAGAGAGAAGTTCCTTAAAATAATTTAATGAAGTGTCATGCTGTGAAAATCCAAACATTAAATACTTTTGGAAAGAAATGTTATTTGCATCCTTCTTCTGTCATATCTCAGGCTATATATTCTTGCACATGTATGCTTGCTTCAAACAAGTTAGTGCCGTAAAATTCTTTTATTCTTTCTTTTAAAGGTAGTTTCTCATATTTTATTCAGGCATGCTAATAATCGTCTACATGGATTAACTTGGAGTCGAACCTTTGGATGTGTCGTATTGTATGTGTTAATGCTCAACAGAAGTCTCATGATAAGTGATAACATAGCCTAGCAAGATTGTCCTGTTCCTAGATGGCCTGCATCTAGCATTTTTGTCAGACTGATCTCTTTCTGAATTTTTATTCTTGTGTGGTGACAAGAACTTTAGAAAGTTTCTTTGCTCCTATTGTACTGCAGAATGTTAGCACCTAGTTTTAGACTAAATTTATCAATGTATGCAAATTAATTTTGTTTTTACTGGAATCATTGAGAGTCAAATAAATTAGGAAAAATTTTTAGGATCATTCTCGGTTAGTATGAAGCTATGTCCACATGGTGTCTCACTGTATTGTACATAAAAAAGAACTTCGTAATTTAAAAATAGGCTTGAAGAATCAGCTTCACCAAAACGAAGAGAGGAACTCCCTATCGATCTAATTTGTTATAATTCTGGTGATGCTAGAGCAAGGAACACAGTGCTAGGACAGAGGAAACAACACTGAGAAAAAGCATAAAAAAAAAGTTGTAAACAATGAGGAATAAAAGAGGATGGTAAATAAGTCTGATGATAGGAAAATTGTGTTCTGCTCTCTGAGATTTTCAGTAGATTTGAATGCATTTAGCTGTCTTCCTGGCTTCGACAGTTTAACTACCACAAGAAGATTTTAATGCCTCTGTTTACCCTCAGATGATGAAAGACGAGATCATGAGAGGTTTGAAGTAGTTCGTAGCATGCCAGTGGCTGGATGCTATGAAAAGTGTCCTAATTATGAATTTAATTTTACTTAGCTATCTGAGGATGTGGCCCAACTCTTCTTATACACCGTAACTCTTCTTGTACACTGTAAACTTATGTCCTAACGAAAGGTGCGGTCTGTTCTTACATGATCCAACTTTTCTTTTGGAAAAGGCTAGAGAGTCCCAGTATTTGAAGGGCTCTTAAAATATGTGTTCTCATACGGTTAAGAGAGGAGAACTGTTTAGGTTAGTTAAGTGATTGAGCATATAAATCTTTTGTTTCTTTCTTATGGTAAACGGGGTTCTTTGTGAGTTGCTTTGTATCTCTTTGAAAATTCAGGCTATCTTCCTGACTCTCTTGGTATTTGGTAATATTAGTGAAATATAAATAACATCTTGAAAATTCTTTTTTACATCGCTTTGCTAGGCTTTTCACTATGGTTTGTAGTTTCGGGAGAAACTCCCAAATTTGATAGGTGCCGCATTGAATCTAGGGGTCCTAAGTTGCGACATTTTGGTTTTAGTTAGAGTACATACAAAGAAAGCTTAACACTAGGACATCAATTCAAATAGGCTTATAGTTTATGTTATACAAGACGACCTGATTCTTGGTATATTTATAGACGCAACTATGAAATTTCCTCTTTGCTCTTCCGAACAAACGATTTACGAGATGAACAATTATCAGAACGAGCGGTTATAGGAATTGAACTCCTTATGGAGCTCTTAATTTTACTGTTTGATTCATTTTATTTTGTGATGTCATGTGATTTCTTTAAAATTGCTCACTGAATAGTATATTAGGGCCATTCAATATGTGGACATCATGCTTTTCTTGTTTAATTTGAACATAACCATTTTGGGATCTGGTAAATGTAATATACATGAAACTATCATTATTTTCTTTCCTTTTTAATTCTTTTTTTTGTTATGCTTCTGCAGTTACAATAACTGTTTGCCCGAAACCAGCTAATTAGTTCTTATCTTGTTTGAGGCTGAAATCATAATTTGACAGGAGCAAGAGTCTTGGTGTAAAAGGTACACGGAGTTGTATCAAGAGATGAGGGAGAACTGGGAACGATTGTACTGGGACGAAGGGTACTCGAAAAAGATTGCCCAAGATCATGCCAATTACGAATCTGCTGAAGATGATGACTTCGATTTTTCACCATACAGGTAACAAGTCATTGAATTGGCTAGGAGATGCTCTCCTCTGCACTAGTCTATCATATTTCACAAATAATTTAATTTGAGCTGAAGTTGTTTTATCAAATTATAATATTTTGTAATTTTGGTCTTCTCGAGTGGGCAAGTCAGGATCTTTTCTCCTTGTGCATTTAAGTATGAGAAGGATTGTGGTAAATGTACCTACATTAAACTTTGTCCTCTCTGTGGGTCTCCGGAAAAGGAAGAGGGAGCATGTGCTTTTCTGCATCATCGTTTCTTGCTTTTTCTCAATGAATTTCTATCAACTTTTTGAATAAATTGTTGGAACTCCAAGTCCTTTTGATGCAGTTATTCTCTGATTCCTTCTCTTTTACTGCAGGAGGAGTCAATCTCATACAAAGCTAAATAAGGTACTTCTCTTGGTTTATGATTTTGTGCTGTATGTAACTAATGTCGGATAACAATTTAAAAGAAGGAAACCTAGTTGAAGTAATATATACTGTAAAGTGACCACTCCATAAACTAAATGACCATAAATGTTTTTAGAGAAAGGCATCTTATTGCTGATGCATGATGTATCTGTAGATTGCTCTGATTTATCTTGGCTAACCGGTAATTTGAGCGTATTAGTTTATGTTACTTGTATTGATTTCACCAAACTGCCGCTTTAAATTTATTTCATTAGAATAATATGAGAATGTTAATGCAGGAACAAGGTTATGGGGGAAACAAACAGGATGATCGGTGGGAAAGGGTTAACCAAATTCGCGACAAGTTTGAGTATGATCGAGAGAGAAGGATGAGAGAGAAAGGTTAGCCGACTCCTTTTTTTCCATCTTTTTTTTCGTTTAACTTGTTATCTAGATATATATCATATAAATGCAGTAGAGAAGAATATAACTTGATCGGCCACGTAACTATGCATGGTTTGGTGAATGTCTTTATTTGCCTTTCTTTGATAAATATAACGACAAACCAACATGAATTATCTAACATGATAGTAGTTTATTGGCAAATTGATGTAAAGCTTGTTATTCGAGAATATAGTGGAAAGTTCTCTCTATATAGTGAATTGGTATTAGAGGATGTATCTAATCATTTATAGAAGTTTCTCCTTATGGGTAGGTTAAACTGGTGCCAATATTCGCAATTTTATATATTATACCATAAATCTCTTACTTTTATTTGCTTTCTATCTCACATCTTTCTGTTGCTTGCAGCATTTGCTCCCATGAACATGGCAAATAATTTCAACTCTAAGGATCCAAGTCCCAGAAACCAGCCGTTTGACGCCGAGAAGTTCTTCCCACAATCTTACAGAGATTAAAAAGGTCAGCTACTTAAATACCTTCCTTATATATTTATAAATGAAGTGCATGCAGAAAAGACAGCTTCGCGCTGCTAGTAAAGAAAGAAAGCGTCCGAAGTTTGCTTATTAATGACCCATCTAATTTCATATTTACAATAATAGTTGCCAGTATTTTTTGTTCTCAGTTTGTGATAAATGTAATTCCATAAATAGGAAATTCTGTTTCTCAGGACCAAATCTCGTTTATAAATTGGTGCAAGGAAATTATCACTGTTCTGTTGTTTCTTTTCTCGAGTCGATACACATTGAGAACTCTCTATCTCATCTGTTAAACTCGTTTATGTGTGCACTGTTCTCAGTTGTAATGAATTGAATTTAGAGTAGGGAAGGCGTAAGTTGTAACGCCCCAATAGTCCCACATCGGATAGAAGATGAGTTCTGATTGGGAATATAAAAGGAAAGGGGTTCTGATTGAAAATATAAGAGGAAAGGGGTTCTGATTGAAAATATAAAGGTCATGAAAATATAAATTCTACAGCTTAATAGTTAGATTTCAATCTTAAAATTATAAATTATAAATTATACTTATCTCTTCATGATTTACACTTCGTTACCAATTAAACACCGTCACTTATACTAGTTTGTATAGTGTTAATTTTTTTTTTTTTTTTTTTTTTTTTTTTTTTGTTTTTTTTTTTTTTTTTTTTTTTTTTTTTTTTTTTTTTTTTTTTTTTTTGAGTATAGCATTAGTCGTTATGATAAATGCTATGTCTCTCAGATCACACGTGTACGTAAAATTAAAAGCTTTCTGTTGGCTAAATTAAATATGGGACCCACGTTATTTATTTTTGTCTGTGTTAATCTTTTAGTCATAGCGGCCCCTTGAATAGCACAAATAGTATAGAATTTTATAGATACGCAAATGTGTATGGGAATAAAATTTAGCCCCAAAAATAGTATTCTGGCTGGAAAATTATTTTCTATCTGTTTGATTCTCAGAAACAGCAGTTCTTTTAGAGAAGTTTTTTCTTTTTTTTTTCTTTTCCAGATTTTGTGAAAAACTATTATTTTCATTTTTCAAATTTTTTTATCAGAAAACGAAAACTATATATATATAATTAGACTATTATATTATTAATAGTACCAAGCGTTTGGTGCTATTAGGTTTTCGGCCATTGGATGAAGGGATGTGTGGGTAGAATGATAGTGGTCCTCTAGGATTGAATAGGTGGTTGGTTGAATAGTATGATCTAACGGATAAAAATGGTCAAACGGGTAGATTAAATAGCGAAAAACTCGATAGCACCAAGTACTTATCGATAGTATAGTAGTCGAACTATATATATATGAAAAATAGTTTTTCAAAAAAATAGTTTTTAAAGCGTTTTTGAGACAACTAAATATAGAAAAACCTCAATAATATCTTAAGTTGAAAATGCTAATAAATAATAATTCTAATCTAATTAACGTGGAAAATAATCCCCCATATAATTAGGACTCCTGCATTTATTCATTCGAAAACAACAAATATTAGGATTCCTGCAATTTAAATGCGAAATGCCACTTCTCATTCTACGTACTGCGATCTTAAGTGACCCAAACTTATCTCCTCACAAGAAGAGCTCTTCTCCAAACGAAAGGGACTAAACACACACCACCTCACAAAGGGCCCCCCTCCCCCTTTTTGTGTTTAAGGGCGGCTACCTAGCTCTCATGGGCCGACATAAGTCGGGGGAGAAAGTCTGCAGAGATATGTTTTTCCTGAGAAAAGTATTTATACATTTCTGTAAAGCTTTCTATCAGTGAACTGTTAGAAACAACTGTTATCTCTATGAAATTACTATTTTGCTCTTTCAAATATACTCCTCTACTGTCACCAACTTTTCTTATTTGCCCTTAGGTTGCGAGCAAAGGAGGTATTTTGTAAAAGTTTAATCCGGGTTTAACCCGAGATCACTTAACGGGTATTAACAGCAGGGTTGTTTTTGAATAACGGAGAAATATACGAGGGGTAGATTTGAACAAAAAAAAAAAAGGCTATATAAGATATTTCAGAAGTTTTGAAGGGTATGTTAGATATTATCCTTATTTTTTTTTCGTTTTGTAGTGAGACCGCGGGAATCATATCTTAACTGAATTTATGCGATCTACGAAACGTGCACGTAGGCTCTGCTCGGATGCAAGAACATTTTGTTGATCAGCATATTTCGTTGATTTATTCAAAAAGCTCGTAATACTCGGTAGATTAGGATTGTGATCGAATCTGTAACCTGGCATATTATATTCGTCCTTCAAATTATTTTTAAGAAATAAGATAAATGATTAAGTAGGTAAAATATGTTATTATATCAAATAATGCATGTCGAGACATATCAACTACCGAGAACCGAAAATCGAACTCCGAAAAAGTCATCACTGAATAATTTATTACGACATCCAGATAATACCGTAAATGCGCACTCTCTGGGATTCCAAACATAGGATGCATAGTCTCAATATTGTTTGATCTAATTTGTGACTAGGATTGATGTATGCCTAGTCCTAAAACCTTACATCACTTGCCACAATCATTATAAGAGACCAAAGGAAAATAAAAATAAAAAAAAGATAGCTAAGACCAAAAAGATTGTTTCCCCTCTCTTTCTAAGAAGGTTGGCATAGATGGTGCCTCCCACTTTGTGAAAGCTCCAACAATATGATGGGATCCACTCTCCCTCTTCTTCTTATTTCACTACAAAGTTGGTACCAAACTATTAGAGGTGGTGTTCCCCTCATAAATTTGCTACACTTCATCTTTAGGAGAGAAACTCAAATAAGATAGTGGTACCTTCTCCATACAACTTTCAATAATTTGATGTTAAGGGGATCATTGAGCTCACCAATGGATGGTTTCGTCTTTTTCGAGGGCCCAAAACTTTCGGCAAGTGTCGAGTGATTATAGGAAGTCGGTCCATCACCTAGAAATTGAGTTGTCGTGCTATTAATAAAGCTGTTTTAAGTGTGATATTGACATATAGATTCATTACATCTGGTCTATTGACCGACTGAATTTGATCTAGTTTAATGCATCCTACTCGCTCCTAGTAAAGATGCCTTCATTATGTCGCTTTCGGAAAGTGAGGATATGCTGAAACTAATGGAGAGAGATTGAAATGGAATTGGAAAATTTTTACTTTTAGAAGGGTAGCTCTAAGTTGGTATATTATAATGCTTAAATAAGGAAGGATTGTTAACATTAGCACCAATTGTAACTATAGCAGAGAAATTTCACTAACATGTTAACCAGATTAGGATGAAAATTACGATTCTGCTTGATTGGCTTAAAGTGTAGAGTAGTGCTTCTATACTTGCAATTTTTCAACACCGTTCATTCATTTCTATTCAACGGTTAGGATTTAATTTTTCTAAAATTGTGACCTACAATAACATGTCACTTTGAGAGAGATACCGATTACCAGGTATCCCAAAAAAAAATATTTTGGTCTTTTAATAGAAGGATAATTTAGTAACTTTATCTCTACTATATTATCAAATTTTTTTCTCTCTTTGTTTCCTTTCTCTTTCTTTATCTTTCTTGTTCATAGAGATGTAAATGGGTTAAATTCGGAGCGGATTTTTAAAAATCCAAACCCGAACTCGACTATCAAAATCGAAATTGAACCTAAACACAAATCCAACGAATTTTAAAAAATCATATCCACACCCGTACCCAACTAAAAATCTGAAACTCAAATAGTAGTCCAAAACCGAAAAATTATTTTTCTTTACAATATTTCAAAATATATTAAATTAAATCTAAATTTTTAAAATACATATTCAAATATAACATCAAACATTTATATAGATTATATATAACGTAAAATAAATTCAGATTCTAGTTAGTTTCGGGTTCGGATTGGATACAATCAAATAATCTTAATCTTTTTAATCTTTACATTTAAAATTTTGTATAAAATTTTTATTATCTCGAACGGTTAAAATTTTTAAAACGTCTATTATATCTAATGGTTCTAAAGTATTCTTATTATTCAGTTCAGTGGGTTGAACTGAGAAGTTTGATAGAATAGATTATGGTTTGATCAGTCGAATCAATTATTTCAATTTGATTTTTAAATTATTGATACTAATTTAATTAAAATAAATAATAAAAATTAGTAAGCTAATTGCAAATCAAAAGGTACGGAACTAAAATTTTAAAAATCGACTAAAAGTTGAAAAATTTTAAGGGTGAAAATAGTCAAAATCACCTTAATAAATTAAATAAATTAGACTGACTAATTTTATAAAATATACAAATAGTGTAGATTTATTTCATATAAAAATTTGTTTAATTTATCTACATTTCAAATTTTGTTTACCATAATAAAACTTTATGGTGGAGATTTAGTATAAGCTTGAAATTTAAATTATATAATCTAAATTTATTTATTAGGAAGTTCACATTCTACATACTTTTTAGATTTATAGGAGGTTTTATATATTTTTTAGGTTCTAAACTTCAAATTTAATTTCAGCTTATATTTTAAATTATAATAAATGATTTAAGTATTTTAAGAGATTAATTTGAAATTAGAATTAATTTAACCCATCTAATTCTATTCTAAGATAAATTTGAATTATACCCTATATTCTTAATCAATTACCCCGATTCAATTTTTTTAAATAGTGAAACAAAGTTAATGTATAAACTAGAAAAATTCTAATTTTTTTAAACATATTAAATATTCCGAATTTAAATATTTACCCACATTCAAATTTTTTTTAAATTAGTGATACAAAAATAATGCCTAAACTAGAGGAATTCAAAATTTTCTTAAACATATTAAATATGTTGAATTTAAATATTTAGCAATATTACAATTTTTTTTAAATAATGATACAAAATTAATGTCTAAAGTAGACAAATTATAATTTTTTTAAAAAAATGACAAATACATTAAATTTAAATGTTTAGCCTCTACAATTCTATTCTAAGAATAAATTGAATTATACCCAATATTCCTAATCAATTACCATATTCAAAAAAATTTAAATAGTAATACAAAATTAATGTTTAAATTAAAAAAAAATCTAATTTTTTTTAAACATATTAAATATGTTGAATTTAAATATTTACCCACATTCAAATATATTTAAATTAGTGATACAGAATTAATGTCTAAATTAGTTGAATTAAATATTTACCAACATTACAAGTTTTTTTAAATAGTGATACAAATTTAATATCTAAAATAAAAAATTCTAAAATTAAAACATTAAATGCGCTGAATTTAAATAGTGATACAAAACGTTACAACATATTAAATATGTTGAATTTAAATTTTTTAACCTAAATTTAAATTTTTTTACGTTTGTAATACAAAATTAATGGCTAAAGTAGAGGAATTTGATATGTTAAATTCGTTATTATCAACATTAAATTTGTTAAAATGGTAATACAAAGTTCTTCTTATTTAAATTTAATTTTAAATTTAAATATTAAATATTTCAATTCAATATATTTAGAAACATTACTATTTCTAAAATTCCTAAAATTTGAATTAAAGTCTAAATTAGAATAATTCTAAGTTTCCTAAAATTAATGCCTAAATTAGTGCGCAATTAAAGTCTAAATTTGCGTTATCAATCAATTGGGATATTAATCAAAACTTTTTTTAAATTTTGCTTAGCCTAATTACAAAAATACCCTCACATGAGGTAAACGGTTAACCTGCTATATAATAAAAAGACATTTTTAACTTTCATTAATCAACGGTTAAGATCTTTTCTATTTTTAATAAAAGAAAGTACCGAATCATTTCTCTAAAGTGTATATAACACATCTTGTTTCATCCTAATTGATAAATTTCAAAAATAATGGTAAAGTTTTGGCCAAATATAACTTCAATAGGTTACATTTCAAACTATCATGGTTAAGTTATATCTTGTTATTTGCTTCAACCTATAGGAGTTTTTTTTTTTTTTTGAGAGAAAGATAGCACGCTACCCGCTTCGTTTATTTCTTTTAGAAATAAACTTGGCTGGAAATGTGAATCAACTAGGATTCGAACTCAGGACCTCGGGTACCAACCAACAAGCCTTTTGCCAATTGCGCTAGGGACGGTCGGTCAACCTATAGGAGTTGATAGAATGTTGACATGGCACTAGAGTCACTTAGAAACTATTACGACTACTTTCAAATTATTTTCTATTAGATCAATCTTTTGAGTTATATGATATCAGAGTGTGTGATAAGTCTCTATAGTTACCGCTCATGTCAGTAGATGTGTCATCGCTCTTTTGATCTAGCCGAAGATTTTAAAATTATTCTTGAATTATTTTTTATGAGATCAATCTTTTAAATGGTAGAAATAAGGTCATGCAACATCTTAGTCAACATTAAAATGATCATAATATAGGAGAAAAGTTGTGGATGCACTTAAGTCACACAGTGTTTAAGTACTCAACAATGAAGCCCATGAGGGCTATGTACAAACTTTTTGACAAATAGCTTGTAGGCATTATGAGTGCTAATTGGGATTTTGTGTAAACTAGTGTTTGTGAATTGTAATGACATGTCATCCTTTTTTATCCCTCACTTGATAATGTTTTGACCCACTATTTGAAAGGGATTTTTTAAGTGAATTGCAAACTAGGTTTTAATATGGACTCTTAAGTGAATCATTTAGGCTATGTTTGAGATTGTATAGAAATTGTGTTATGTACGGGGAGAAAATACAGTAGAAATATATTCCATTTGTTTCTGTAAAACAATGCCACGTTTTATAGATCGTTATGATTTGGTTATGATATAATTTATGCAATCCCAGTGAATAATGTAAAAACTTGTTATTACTGATTTTTTCTCTATAACTTAGCCCGCAATACCAAACAGACTCTTAAACTTTGTCCGATTTATGATTTACCATCAATGATTCAATTGCAATCCATCAGAATTCAGACCCCTATTTTTATTAAATTAGCTAAACGTCCATTAAGAAAATTAATTACCTAGCTGAACAAATGAATTGGTAATTAAGCTAGTCCCATCTCACATGACAAATGAACATATGATCAAATTAATGAAACAAGGGTTTTAACAGTGAATTACCATCATATGGTGAATTTTAAAAAATTTTAAAAGTTCAAATGGCTTATATTATAAATCATGCGAAAGTTCAGAAGGTTCTAGAATTCTTCCTAGAATATTTACTAAACCATGCATTAACATGTAGTTGATTTCTCCTTGTGTATGGCACTATGCTTTAGAAACATAAAGCATCTACATAGGACACACATTCTCTCCAAGGACCCTAATAATGAGTTCCAAACACCTTAGACTACTCTTGTTCCCAATATTATTATGGAAAATGATCAATTATATACATATACATATATACATATACATATACACATATACATATACACATACACATATACATATACACATACACATATACATATATGACGTAATTGGTTAAGAGTTTAATAGTTGATATTCAATGGTCACAAGTTTGAAGTTTAGTAGCTCGACCCCCGCCAAAAAAAAGATAATTTACATTCACTCGTTCTAGGATATAGAAAATCTTTTAGATTTTTAGTACAATTTTTATTTTTTTCTGACAAGGTAATGATTTAATACGATTGGATCTTTGAAAATTGAAAATGCTTTCTGTACACTCAAAAAAAGGTATTTTATATTTGCTCATTCTAGGGGTTTAGAAATATTTTTAGATTTTTAATATAATCTTTTTATTTTTTCTGCCAAGATGAGGACTCAATATGATTAGATCTTTGAAAATTGAAAATGCTCCTTGTACACTACAAAAAAAAAAAAAAAAGGTAATTTATATCCGCTCATCCTAGGATTTAGAAAATCTTTTAGATTTTTAGTACCATATTTATTTTTTCTGACAAGATAAGAACTCAATATAATTGGATCTTTGAAAAATTAAAAATGCTTCTTATACACCAAAAAAAAAGAAGATAATTTATATTTTCTCATCCTAGGGTTTAGAAAACATTTTAGATTTTTAGTATAATTTTTATTTTTCCTGGCGAGATAAGGACTCAATATGATTGGACCTTTAAAAAATTAAAAATGTTCGCTATACAACTCCAAAAGAGATAATTTACATTCCCTGGTTCTAGAGTTTAATTTTTTTAAAAAAAATTTAGTATCATTTTTATATTTTCTGAGAAGATTTTGATTGGATCTTTGAATAATTGAAAATGCTTACTGTGCACCAAAAAAAAAAAGAAAATTTACATCCACTCATTCTAGAATTTAGAAAATATTTTAGATTTTTTTTTCCCTAACAATATAAGGACTCAATATGATTGGATCTTTGAAGGAGAGAGTATAAAAAGTTTATACCTATATTTTGTACGTATAATTAGTAGAATTGTTTGTGCTCTTTTTTCTTTTCTTTTTTCTTTTTTTAATAACTAATAATGGATTGGTCCCATAACATTTATGTTTCATCTTGTGGACCAATAATATACCTTGTGGTTATGGACCAACCAACACCTGAATATATATATATATATATATATATATATTTATTTATTTATTTAATTTTAAAAAAGTACAGTTTATTTTATCCCTCTTTCTGTTTGCCAGCTTGGCAAGCACCGAAAGTTCTGGACACTCCAACTCCTTCACTTCCACTCCCATCCCATGCCAGCTATTTTTGCACCACCCTTTTTCATATTTTACACAAAATATATATATATATATATATATATATATATATATATATATATATATATATATATATATATATATATAGAGTTTGACTGGCTACTATCGGTAGTAAATCGTTCCGTTTACTACCAATTTATTTTCGATGCTGGAGCTTCCAAATTGACGATCGGCACCGTTGAACATGATCTAGACCATTTAAACTATCTAGAAATCAAATTTCATGCTTTTTTGATATCATTAACCGAACGATCAAAGGGTTACAAAATTTGTAATTTTAATGGCCGATATGGTGTGTTTGCTCGTTTAACGGTATAGAAGAATCCAAATCAACTAAATTTTTGTTAGAAAATTCTTTGAACTATTTAAAATAAGATCTGTACTCTTGATCTTGATTACAAGACTTCTATCATCACTTTTTATAGGATATTCATTTTCAGCCATTCATTTTCTGTTCACTTGATGGACAAGAGAACAATATCGAAAAAGCGTGAAATTTGATTTCCAGATAGTTTGAATGGTCTAGATCATGTTCAACGGTGCCGATCGTCGATTTGGAAGCTCCAGCATCGAAAACAAATCGGTAGTAAACCGCTCGGTTTATACTACCGATAGTATTCTAGCAAAACTCTATATATATATATATATATATAGAGAGAGAGAGAGAGAGAGTAGGGCTACTATACTTTTATGAGTATAGAACCCTTCGTACTCATAAGTTGTTTTCAATGATAGAGCTTTCAAATCGACGATCCATACCGTTAAATATGATTCAAAGTATCTGAAACTTCTAAAAAATGAATTTCGTAATTTTTCGAAATTATAATAAAGTCCATCAAGCGGGTATAAAATGAACGGTCAAAATCGAACAACGTCCTAAAAATGAATAATCGGATACTTCAATTTAAGATGGAGTTATTGATCTTTATCTAGACAGTGAATAGACTTTTCTATTAAAAATTCAACCGATTTCGATTCTTTTACACCGTTAAACAAGCAAGTATTTTGTACCGGCCATTAATAATTGTCAATTTTGAGATTTTTTGATCATAAGTAAATGATGTCAAAAAATTATAAAATTTGATTTTTAGAAGTTTTAAATGCTCTAAATAATATTTACCGGTATGGATAGTCGATTTAGAAGCTCCATCATTGAAAATGACTTATGAATACGAAGACGATCGTACTTATAAGACTATAGTAGTTAGACTCTATATATGTATATAGAAAAAAAAATTTGTAAAAATTTATTTTTAAATTTTTTTCATCTTGGCTTTAAAATTTTAAAATTAAATTTTCTTAAAATTTTAATTTTATGCATTTAGTTCCCTTCCGTCCGAGTTCTGTTGTCACCATCCACCTATCCCTTATAATTTATATTAGAAATACTCTTAAAAATAAAAAAAATTTATTAAAATTTATTATTTTATATAATAAATAAGAATAATTTGATTATTTTTTCTCTCCATTAATACTGTGATTTTATGAAAATATTTTTAAAATTTTAAGAGAGTAAATATAAGTTTTTAAAAATCAGAGTAGAAAAGTAAAAAAAATACGGAAACCCAAAATACAGGGAAAAACTTCAACTGGCCCCTCTTAGTTTAGCATATTTTCAGTTTGATACTCTATACTTTGAAGTATTTTTGCTCCGTTAAATAAATTTTTTTTAAAAAAAAAAATAGTAGATATATGGGAGATTTACACGGTGCTCAAAGCATAGCACAGTGACGTGTCACAGGCTCCACAGTGGCGCAAATTGGTGGGCTCCACAATTCCATTATTTTTTCCCCCGACAAGTGGGCCCCACGTCAGGGTGGGGCCCGCCCTGGTGCATATAGCGGGCCCCACGAGCATGCATTCGTAGTTGTTCTCTTCCCCCCCTTGGTGGGCCCCACGGCCACGGGATTGGTCGGTGCCACTCGTCGCGGCGCGATTCCAACGTGCTGGTCACGTGATCGTGAATCATCACCCCTGCCACGTCCTCCCCTCCGTACCAACTCCTCTGCTGCACCGGGTCTACTGCACCAACCTCGAATAACGATCCGCCGCCACTACCGAAGAGCCCTTTATCTCGCAGGCCTTCTGCTGACGTGGTGAACCCGGTTTACGGAAGTAAACTCGGTCGCAATAAATCCGATGGCATATAAAAGAGTCGTCAGCGTACGGCCCGGATGACCCCACTGGGGCGTGTACCGACGAGATCTCGGCCGTCCGATCAGATTCCGCGGTGGTGGTCCCACGTCCCATCATCACCCTACCATATCAGATCACGAGCATCTCCAGTGCATCCCTCGGGAACCGCATCCCACGTGGCAGTGGGCCCCCTACGCTATTTGCTGACCCGTTGAAATTTTATTAGGATCCGATTCCTAACGGAGCGGGTCTATTTAATAGTAAACGAATATAATTTTAAATATAAATATAAAAAAATAAAAACTCAACAGATTTTAATTTAGATATAAATTTTATCTTAATCCGATTCGAATTCAAATGAATTTTTATAATATATACAAATATTTTACATTATATTTGAATTTATTATTTTAAAAATTTAGATTTTAATATAATATATTTTGTGGAGATAAATAATTGTTTTGGATTTAAGTTTTGAATATTTGGTCCGATTTGGTTTTGAATACCGATTTTTAAAATCTGTCAAGTTCGGATACGAATTTGAATTTCAGATTTAGTTATCGGGTTTGAATTTTTAAAAATTCATGCCAAATTCGACATGTTTACTGGATCGAACGCATTATTTAGCAACATTAACCAATCACCAATTAAAACTATTAAATGTAATAAAATTATAAGTAAAACTAATGAAATTATGTATTTATTTGGTAAAATATTTTAATCCTAAATATAATAAAAACTTCAAAACTTGTCAATCATAAATAATAATAATACTAATAATAATTTGGGAAACAGTTTCAAAATATAATAATAATATATATAATTTTTGAGAAATATTTTATTTGGGTTCGCCAAATCAGCAAAAACACTCAAAATAAGTGGGGCCCACAAGTTCGGCGAATAGGCTCGTCATAGTACAAATCATTAATTTTTTATGTAAAAAATAACTGAGACAACAAGTGAAGTGGACGAGGCTTTTTGGGGGCGTAAACTTTGTTTAAATTTTTAATTGTATAATTTAAAAAATTATATTGAACTATTTTGTAATTTATTTTTATTTCTTTAACAAAAATTTATGATTTAAAAAATTTTATTTTACCATATTATTTAACGACAAATTGTTTTTCACACATGATAGTTAAAAATAACTTTTTTGAATTATAAAAACAGCGAAGTGAAAATACGTTAAACCGCCGCGGGGAGGACAAATTAAAGTTGGTAAAAACGTACAAAACTTAAGTAAAATTAAATTTTAATTTTTTTAATTTTATTAATTAATCTTTCGATTTGTTTGATTTAAATCAGTCAAAGACACGTTGAATTTAAAATTTAAGCTAATTTCTTACTTTAATGAATTTATTGTTGCGGGAACTATATGTATTTATAGTTGCGAGAATAACATATTAAAATATTAAAGTTAAAATAATGTTGACTGACTCAAATTAAATAAATTAAAAAAATTAAAAAGTAAAATTAAAATTTTAAAATGTTGGATAATTAAAGTTTATTTCTTTTAACCTTAATTTCACCCAATGCTATTTTTTGAGTACTAGGGCGGTCTACGGGTGAACCGGTACACCGGGTCCAGGAAGTCTTCTCGGCTAAGGAATCCACATGATGGATTGCTTGGTCGATGCCACGTCATCTCCCGCGTCGCCTTTACTTTTGTGGGGGCCCACCACCGCACCGCCACCACCCTGGACCGGGCCCACCGCCGGGTGGGCCCCGGACGCGTGTTGGCTCTTTCCAGGCGAGAGTGGGCCCCAGGGGTACACTCACTCAGTAAAGCTAACCAATAAGTGCCCGCCACGTGGACGGCAAAGGTACCTCGAGAGACGTAAAGGCTTTTAGCGTGATGGACGCAGGGCGCCCAACTTTGATGGTGGGGATGATTTTTTCTGATATTAATACCCCCGATTTTTACAAAATCACGCCCATTAAGCAAATACTTAGTATATATGTATAGTTATTTAATACGCATTGGACAAAGTCAAAAAAAAATATTTAAAAAATGCAAATAAAATTAAGTAACTAAGCATAAATGAAAATTTCAATTGCACATTTTTAAAATTATTCAAATAATAATAAGAATGTTTATCACTCTTTCTGTTGGATTCTCCACTCAAACACATTATATAATTCTTATATCATCTCCGTAAAAAATTGGCGTGCATTTAGTAAGTTATTTAAGTTTCATAATTTTTTTAAAATTAATAATAACCAAAAAGGTGCATGCATGCATTATTTGTATATTTAAAGAGCAAATAATAATAATAATAATATATTTGTTATAAATTAAAAAATGTTGTATATATATATATATATATATATATATATATATATATATATATATATATAAATACTCTTCTACATGGGTGACCTGTATAAATTAATGTAAAAAAGATTCTACATAGCGTTGCCCACTCTTATGCTCCAATATAAATACCCCCCACACCCCAACCCCTTATTCCCATCCCACACAATATAATTGTGATCACTACCCCCCCCCCCCCCCCCCCCCCTCCTCTCCTGCTTATTTCTCTCCTCTTCTGTATCGCCGCCGCGCGCCTCTCCGTCCCCCCTATCGCCGGCGATCTCCATGGCTTCTGCCGAGGTGAGCCGCCGTTCGATCGGCCGCATGCAGCTTCGGCGATTGCGTACTCATCTTGCATGCGTGTCGTGCAGTGCAGCGAATAGCAGTAGTTGGATGATGATCTGATCGTGTAGCGATCGATCTAACTAGCCCACTAGTATTAGCAACTTGTTAAAGTTAAGAGTAATCAAAATATTATATAGTTAAGCCATCAGTTGAGCTTCTGTGCTTTTAAAAGTATAGAAACATGTATGCTTGTGACTTTTAGCTGCCAGATCGTCTCAAGATCCGTACAATAGTATAAATAAATATACTATTTATAGTACTGCACGGATCTTAAAGCGATCGGACGGTTAAAAAATTATAAACACGTTGAGCTTCTGTTCGTTTAAAAGCACAGCAGCTCAACTTCTTAAGTCACATATATATAATGACTAGTATATCAGTACTAACAGCTTTAGGTTTCAGTATTTTGAATCGGTGGTTTAAGATTAGACCGATCGCTAAACCGATGTGAGAGGTCTAGAAAAATCACAATATCTCCACATCTAGGTTGTAGTTATTTAGCTATCTAACAAGATGATGGTGGAGATATATAAATACACATGCATGCATGTTGATGTTGCAAAGTTTTATTTCTTTTTCTTCGTTACTTAGACGCTATAAATAATAGCTGAGACTTATTTTCTAATAGATCGATTTGATTATTACCATAAATATATGTTTTTGTAATGGCTTATATACGCAACCCTAGTTTCGAAAGGTCGTGTTTTCGATTCGTGACCTCCATTATTTGTCGTTTCATATCAGATCGATATTTTAATAAGCTAGATCAAGTAGCCTAAACTAAGTTTAATTAGACTTTAAAAAGAAAAAGTTTTTTTTTTTTGTTGTGAGTTTGTATGTAGGCTTCCTTGTCGATCTCCAGAGGAGCATATTTATATTTTTTATATCCAAAAAGTCTAGAGAAAGATACTATTTTAACACGTAAAAAGCCGATGATCGAACCCCGAGAGCTTAAGAATGACGATCAGAATAACAACCACTGTCGTTAATTTAGTGATCCATGATCTTTCATTTTTGGTAAATTAGATCATTTGTTCCCACCATTTATCAAATTTTTCACTTTATTTTTTTTATTGTTTTTCACTTTTCATAATTAGGTTATTTTTTTTTTCCAATAGTTAATGGTCATTAATTCGGAGAAAAATTGTCACCTTAGTGCCAAATAATTAATATTTGCCAATATCAATGCGAACCTTATGTCAAAAATCTCATTAACTTTGGCATAAATACAGTGAGCTTTTTGATAAGTAATAAGTTATATGGATTTGATAAAATTTAAGAGAAGTGAAAAATTAGCGACAGAAATAAAAAATAGGTAGAGGTTCAGGACCAATGTTGCAATTAGAATTTATGTAGCTCCTTACTGAGATGCCTTACCATAGGTCAATAATCTGTAATAAGTTTTTTATTCTTTTTTTTTAGGATGACAATTACAATTATATATATATATATATATAAGTGTTTATGTGAATGGCCTCTATGATTTTATGAGTGTGAAGATTACAAATTTGACTCTTAATTTCTTACTTGTTGTGGATCAAAACCATATTGTTAAAGAAATGTGCTTAATAAATGTATTCATTTCATATAAATCTTATTATGTAATCATTTAATTTTGTAAATGAGTGAGTATGCATTGAACTAGTGTCTCAATACTAGTAATTTTATTTTGACTTGATCATATTTGTATATCACTAAGTCCACAACAAAATTGGTTAACATAAAGTGGTAATTAAATACTGTGTTATGTAACCAGGTTGATATAATTGTGTTCTGATATATCCAACACAGTGCAATTTTCTCTTCTGAGGATATACATTTTGTATTTTAGATAAAAATATATGAAATTTATCTGAATTACGGACTATTTGAATTTTGGTTACTAAACTTTTTAAAACATTGATTTTACTATTCAAACTTTCAATTTGCTTGATTTGAATCAGTCAACAATATTTCGATTCTAAAAATTTAAGCTGATTACTTAATTACGTGATGAATTGTATGAAATACACTAAGAATTAAACTTGTAAAGATGAACGGCGTATTTGAATTTTGAAGTCATTATTTGTTGCAGGTTGAATCAGTCCCCGCCGTCGAGGCTCCGGTCGAAACCCCGGCGGACGCCACACCAGCTGTCGAGGCCAAGGCCCCCGCACCGGCAGTCGAAGAACCCAAAGAGGAACCCCCGGCCGCCACCGAACCCGAGGCGGAGGCACCGCCGGCAGCTGAAGCCGTCGAGGATAAGCCCGCGGAAGAGCCGGCGGCTGAGGCGGACGCCGCCGCCGCACCCGCTGAGGCAGAGCCAGTGGCCGCCGAGCCTGCAGAAGAAGCTAAGCCTGTCGAGACAGAGGCCGCCGAGCCGACAGCCGAGAAGACTGCCGCAGAGCCGGAGGCCCCGGTCGAAGAGCCGCCGGCCTCCGAAGAGGCCAAGCCTGAAGAGCCAGCTCCGGCACCCGCCGTAGAGGAGGAGGCCAAACCGGCGGAGGTAGCAGAAGAGACAGCAGCAGCATCAGAGTAGACAAAAGAGTTATGCAGATCAGCGCAGACAGGCAGGAAACAGTTATTTATATGATATGGCTTGTGGCTTTTGCTTGCATTGGTTATTGAGGGTTCTAGCTAGAGTAATTAAGTACTTGAGGTATTAAAATTACATATATATTTATGCTAGTAATTAAGTATTTATTTTTAGTAATAAGTCCTATGAGTATGATTAGCTAGAGGGGAGTTATTATCTATAAAAAAAAAAAAAAAAAGTTGGTTATTATGAGAGAGAGTATGCGTTGAGTGAGTATGGGGAGAGAGTTGTGGGTGTATGGTTGTAATCTTTATTATGAGTTTACTTTGTGGTGGTTGTGTTGATTTGCTCTATTTATTTTGTGCTTTTTCACTCTTATATATACATATATGTGCATGTGCATATAATATGGTAACACTATTTTTTGTTCTTACTTTTCTGTCTGACACAGCACTGAGAATTTGAAATTAAATTCTGCTTCAAATTCTATTTCAGTAGGCAAAAAACATCATACAATTCAAACTGTTTGAAATTCAGTTTTAGCACCACATAATTTCAAAAATTTGTGTCAGCTGTTCTGTTTCAGCATCAGTTCAGAATTTTATTTTTCAGAAACCAGATCATAGATTTGACTTTATTGGTGTATCAATCCTGTAAGAGAACTAATAAAATATGATTTTACATATAAATCTATATTGGCATGTAAAAATAATAAAAACTAATACATATCAATATTCAGAATCATAAACAGAATAAAATATAACTCACAGAGCGCCATAAAGAAGAAATTTTTAATCAATCTGCAGAAGCGAGAAGTCTGGCTGCAATATGAACGTCACCGCATGAACTTGGCTAATCTGATTTTTTCTCCTTTCTTAGGCATTTTTTCCTCCTTTCTCAGTTACTCTCCTGTATAGTATGGAATAGATAATAATTTTTTACCAGAATTCACGTAAGAAGGTGACGGGACTAATACCTCTTTACAGAAAGTCCTGATCTACTTTCCATCAAAATCTGCTTAATATTTTATTAAATTAATTAGATAAAAAAAAATAAAATATAACATATTTGTTAGGATTAAGCTTTATTTATAATAAATCTAGACTTGAATATGATTAATTGGGCCATATTTATGAAAATCTTAACTTTTGCTTCCTCTCTTTTACCGGAAGAGAGTGAAGTTTCATTTTCTCTAAACTACTACTTTGTGGTATCAGAGTACTCTAGATCCTGTATCTCTATCATACTTTTTTTTTCCCCTATCAATCTAAGATTCTCTTCTATTTTTAATGACTTCATCATTGTTATTTAACTCTTTTTCTCAAAATCAATATCTCTTGTTCTCCAAATTCTATCAATCAAAACTTAGTCTTGATTACTAGAAAAGAATTCAAAAGTTGTAAAGGGATTTCCTCAAGTTGGACATATATCAAAACCAATCCCTATCAAACAGAATTTCAAATTCTTAATGATGTGCCTTCTCTTAGAAATAAGTCTATTCTTTTAATAAAAAATAGGTTTTGTAAATATTCTGATTAAGAAGCATTTAAACAACTCTTCTGAAAAATTGTATGCAAGAAACAACGTAAAAAAATTATAGAGATAAAGAGTTCAGATGAGGTCTATGGGTCGAGACATGTTGGGCACTGTCCTAAAAGCAAGATTTGTCCCTCCACGTGCAAGGCTCCGGCGATAACTTCTAGCGATACAACGACCACGAATTATTCTATCGGCACGTCTTCAAAGTAGCGTAATGTGAATCTGAAAGACTCTCAGAGATTCAGCAAATAGAATAAAGATTAGAAGGAAAAGTAAAGCTCAGTGAGGGGAGAATGAAACCTGTATCTTAATCTTATGGGAAAATAAGGGGTGATACCTATGCTATTCCATTTGCCCTTTCGGACAGGTTAATTTAAGTGGTCAGCTCTTAGAATGTTGAAGCTGAGAGAAATATGCCGTGGGAGAAGGTGTCCAATCCTTAGGTTAAGGTTAAGTTAAAATGTAATAAATTCAAGCAAAAAAATAAAAAGTAAAGTTTAAGTGTAGGTGAACCGAACCTGGAAGCCAAAATAGCCCAGCCCAGCCTGACTTGGCTTACGCCGAGCGCATGTCCATGTGATTAGCGGATGGCACTACTCTCTTTATCATCTACGCAAGTGACTTAGAGATGGTAGAATATATAAACCTCACTACATTGTGGATCATAAGCGCTAACCAACTATTCCAAAAGTACGTGCTGATAGGAAGGGCGCACCCATCGCACTTAAGGACTCAGCCACAGCGTTCGCGGGCTTCGACCTGACTCAACCCACCTGGACGTTGGGTTTATTATTGGGCCTCTTGCCGTTGGGTCTCTTGTGGATCACACCCCGACTCAACTTATTAGGCTGACCCAACTCAACTTATTTATCTCCTAGGCCTATTGTTACAGGACAGGAAGTTGGACATATTTTAGCCCAATAATAAATAGCCAACATACATTTCATGAGTTTTTTTATTTAGGACTAAACTTACATGTAGTAAATGATGCACAAACTCTTACGCAAAGCCCATTTGATATTGGGCCGTCCAAAAAGCCCATAGGCCAAAATGAAGTTTTAATCAAATTCAAATCAAATAAGCACTAACATCTTCTACAATCTTTTGCAATTGAATTTCTTTTTTAAATTGTTGGTGCTAAAACTGTATTTCTTTTTTGCACTGTGTGATGTTTAGCCCACTTAAATAGAAATTGAAACAAAATTTCAAATTCTTAATATGCCTACTACAATTTCTAGGCTATTTTGTCTTAAGAAAGAGTTTGATACCCAAAAAAAAAAAAAACTACAAATTGATAATAAGGGATATAGAAACAATGTAGGGGAGGTATCAAAGTTTGTGAGCTTCTTTTATTTATTTATTTATTTATTTATTTTTCCTTTTTTTTTTGTCATTTTGTATGTGCTGTAGAATTAGTGGTTCTCTTATAATCTGGTTAGTTATAATTATTTGCTTGATAGTAATTTTTCTTCTTTGAGATTAGGCTGATTTGGATAAACTGCTATCCTTTTGGATTAGGGATGTAAATAGGAACGGACTCCCAAAATTTTATCCAAATCCGAATCCGATTAGAGCGAATTTATTCGATAATAAACGGATACAGTTTTGAATATGAATACCAAAAATAAAAATCCGACGGATTTGGATTCGGGTATGAATTTTGATTGTACCTGACCCGGCTTGACTCGAACCCGAACCAGACCCGAACTCAAATTAATTTTATATTATATAAAATATATATAAATGTTTGATATTATATTTGAATTTATATTTTAAAAAGTTAGATTTAATGTAATATATTCTGAAATATTGCAAAGAGAAATAATTATTTTGGATTCAGGTTATCGGGTTCGGGTTCCGGTTCGATTTTCGGATTTTATAGTTGGATTTAGGTTCGGATTTTTGAAAATCCGCTCCGAATTCGACACATTGACATCCCTACTTTGGATAGTGGTTTTTGTGTGCTGGCCTTAGTGGCTGTAAATTATCGCTCTATATTTTTGATAATAATAATAAATAATTGTGATTTAGTTCTTACATATATTTCATTTGAAATTGATTGTAATAGTTATTATATATATCCCAATATCTATATTTTATTCCCTGCAAATTTTAAGTTGATGCATTTAGGCTCTCTCTGTCACGATTCCATCACTGTTGTGTCTATTTCTTATAATTTATAATAAAATATTATTTTTTTTCCAAAACAAGTAAGGAGAGTTTGGTCATTTCATCCTCTTCTTTAATGTCATAATCCATTGAAAATATTTTTGGAATTTTGAAGGGGCCAAATATGGGTTTTCGAATAGAAAAATTTTCTGTATTTTAGCCAAAAATAGGTAAAAATGTATAAAAGTAACCTCAAGTATTACCCATTTGGATATGACTATCTAACATTTATAAATTTTGATTTTACTATCCGACCTTTTAATATTTTTGATTTGAGCGATTAGTAACTTTTTAACTTCAAATTTTAAATCTGTCGTTTATCTATATAGATTTTTTTTTTTAGCAATTTACATAACTTAAACTCATTGAAGTAAGCAATTAATTTATATTTTATATTCAAAGAGTCATCAAATCACATAAATCAAACAAATTGGAAGATTGGGTACTGAAATTAAAATTTTAAAAGATTAGATCGTCGACTCAAAATGGTCTACGGTTCAAATAAATTTTATACATTTTTATCAAAAATAAAATAAAATCTCTTTATTCAACAAGTACGAGCATGAAATCTCACTCACTCTATAGTAGGGGTGAAAAAGGATGAATAGCGTTAGATATTTAACAAAATTATATTTGCATCCATATTTAATGTACGGATATGAATATTAAATAGATATCAAATTTTATAATTATATTTGATCAAAAAAGATTCGAATACAATCTGAATTTAGGATGAAAACGGGTAAGAATTGAATTTTCAAGTTCTAAAATACCTACAATAAGAAGTTGTTAGGCATTAGTTTAAAAAAACTATTTTTTGGATTTTAAATTAGTTTTATTTAATAAGTTCTATACATGATTACATTTCTTGATTAAATGATGCGGCTAATTTAGAGTTAGAGTTTCTGAAAGAAAAAAAAATGATTCAACGAAGCTGGCCCGAAAATTCTGTTGGGTTCGATAATTTTTTCATTCGGCGCAGAAAAACTTTAAATTACCGCAACTTTTCGCTGAAGTATCCATTTCAGCGTTCAATCCAAATTTAGAAAATACTTTTTAAGATCTAGGCATTTAATGCCAAAACTATATCAACTAGATTTGCGACCCAAATTTAATTGTTTAGGCCTCCTGTTTTACATTTTAAATTATTGTCGAAAAGTTTTGTATTTTACTTAACTCGAGTCCAGTTATTCTATTGTTCTTGATCGGTTTAGGTTTAGAAATATATTATAATTTATTATTTTCAATTATAGTAGGAAATTCAATTAGTTTTTAGAGTTGATTAATAATATTTTTGGTTTTGTCGAAGAATTGTGTTCTTCGTGTTTCTCTCTTTTCGTCCTTATACTTTTTTCCTCTCAGTGCGGTTTAGACCAGCGTCATTAAACCTCTTAGACTGGCCTTACAATATATTTACTATTTTGTGAGCTCTTAACCTATAAATTAAAAATGAAGCAGATATCCAAATCCGTATCCAAATCAAATTCGTATTTAAAGAAAATCGAATTTGAATTCGAACCCGAAAATTTCCTTATTGTTGTTACCAAATTCGAATCCACATAGCCAATTTTGGCTCCAACCGAATTTGGTTTCAAATTCAATGGAATAATATGTTTTCACTCCTACTCCATACACTGATAATTGTAATTTTAATTTTTTTTAAAAAAAGCTTCAATGATTTCCATAATAATTGTACTATTCACAGTAATCTATTCTGAAATTAAAATAAAAAAAAAACTATTGCATGCACCCGATGCACGGCGAATTGGTCTATGCACCGCATGCTATTCCAATTTATCCTTTTAATTAAGTTTAAACATCAAACTAAAATCAATTCAAATACAAATTAATTGAACGACATGCCCCGGTGCACAGAACGTACGTGGTGCGTGCACAAGGTGCACACACTAATTTTTCAATTTGCCAAATATCAAACCATCTTTTTAATTTTTGGCTAAAATAAAAAAGAAAATTCTGTAGATACTTTTGTTAATTTTTTTTTTCTGACTTTCAAAAATATATATTTTGCTCTCTAAAAGTTTTATAATATTTTCAGAAGGTTACGATGTTAACTGAGGGAGCGAATTTATCAAATTGCCATTAATAGTTATGCGAGGAGAAAAAAATATTTTTTTTAATATATTGCAGCTATTTTTAAGGATATTTTTTGTATATTTAATCATAAATTTGAAGAAATAGGCGAAACAATGACGGTGGCGGCCTAAATGCATTCATTATTTTTAAATTTTTAGATGACAAAATATAATTTTCAAAAGTAAGAAAGAAAAACTAATATATATATATATATATATATATATATATATATATATATATATATATATATATGAGCTAGTCTCCTATACTATCTATAGTACCGGGGCTCCGGTACTATAGTCGTTTTTTCGATCTTAGGGTGTTCAAATCAACGATCCACACCGTTGAAACTGATCTAGAATATTTGAAGTTCTTAGGAATAAAATTTTATAATTTTTTGACGTAGTTTACTTTGTGATCAAACCGTTTCAAAATTGTCAAATTTCAATGGTTATTATGACGAATTTGTAGTTTAACGGTGAAGAAGAATCTAAATTTATTCAAATTTTGATAGAAAATACTTTAAACTATATAGATGAAGGTCAACATCCTTAATCTTGAATTCGAAACTCCTATACTCAAATTTTAAGAATTATTCAATTTTCACCGTTCATTTTGACATGATTTATTTACTAAGTAAACGATATCGAAAAAAACTAATAAGAACTTCACATACCCTAGATCAGTTTCAACGGTGTGGATCGTTGATTTGAACACCCTAAGATCGAAAAAAGCAACTATAGTACCGGAGCCCTGGTACTATAGATAGTATAGTAGCCTCATTCTATATATATATATATATTTTATTTATAGAAAAAAATTTGTACTTCAGATTTATTATTATTTTTTATCTCATTTAGGACAAGTTAGAGATTTGTCCAATAATTACATGCTCACATAGGTAGTACTACGTACTCAAACAAAACAATATAATTTATACATAACTTACTATTAATTAACTTAGCAAGTCCAGTTCCATCGCTGCTTTAAGATTCGAGCACTGCAGGTGATGGACAGTAAATTTGACAGTCTGACCGCGAGGAGAGGAGATACAAATACTAGTCCCTACAAAATACATATAATTAATCAGCAGCCGGAGGGCGCGGTGAGGTTGCACTTGGCGGGGAGCTGCAGGGCGAGGTCGGGGTCGATGCCGAGGGACGGCAGCAGGAAGGAGTGGCGGTACGAGCAGAGGCACGGCAGGTCGGCCCCCGCCATCGCCGCGCAGCACTCCTTCGACGGGTCGACCGTCGGGGTCGACCCGCCGCTGCGCACGGCCGGCTTGCAGGCCTCCAGGCCCCCGCGAGTCATGTTGCACAGAAGTACAGCTTCGTCGTCGGCGGCGGCGACGCGCACCGCACGGTTTTTAAAGTTTGGAGATGAGTGTACCAGTACCAGCACCACGGCCACAAGAAGCAGCACCTTCATTGTGCTCCGAATTGGATGTGTAAATGTTCCCCTAGCTCCTTAAGTTTATGACTGGTGAGTGTTGTAGTACATATCTATTTTATAGAGCCACAAAGAAAGAGAGAGAGAGAGAGAGAGAAATATACAGTATAATTTGATTGGATATAATTATAAATACAGTATAGTTTTGAAATATATATAGTTAAAATATGGCAGTTGTAATTATGAGTCCGGATATGGTGCTTTTAAAAGCATAAAGTACTTGGTGCTTGTAAATTTTTCGCTTTTAGATCTACCATTTTGACCAATTCTACATGTTAGATCATACTATTCAATCAACTACTCATTCAATCGCAGAGGATCGCTATCATCCTAACCGCACATCCCTTACTCTAAGACCCGAAAACCTACAACCACCAATGACTTAGTACTTTTAAAAGTATAGGAGCTCAATTCTTGTAATTATATGCATTTTGTTTGGTTGGATATAACATAAGGTGTAATAAGTATAAATACTTTATTTGGTTATATATGGTTGACAAGTGTATTTTCAGGAGCTTATTATTTTATATATGAGATGGTGAAACTATCCTCTATATATAAAAAAAAAGAGTATTTTCTGTTTGGAAGATTATTAGGAAGGTAAGTTTATTTTCGTTAAACGTCACTCTCTCCAACAGCTATAATTGGAACTATGGCTAATTTGGATGTAGTTCCAACTGCTATATCTAAACCTCCTCGTGCAATTTCAACTGCAACAGTTGGATTGAAGTGAATGAAACGAAACGACATACTTGAATTTGCATACAGTTACAACTGCAGTGTAATTGTAACTACGTGCAATCAAACAGTCACTTAGTAATTTGTGTTATCCATGCCCGTTTCTATTCCAAAATGGGATTAGAATCGAAATGGACTAGAGTTTTCATCTGATTCTAGATGGTGTTTGGTTAACTACTATATATGCTACTAAATGCAAATTTTAAGTAAAAGTGTAAAATTGAATTTATAATTGGAATTTAAACTTATAATTTATCTTAACTTGTTCGATCATTGCGAAATTAAAAGAGCTTTTTTTTTTTTTTTGGTAGTTTTTGATTTTGGACTTAAAAAGTTGATTCTCATCTACACAAGAACTCATACTTTTAAAAGATTGTTTATCCCTCTCTCGTTCCTGTGCTCCTTCATTTTAGTCATGTTGCTTTCAGGGCTACGTCACAAGTTAGTTTTGATGACGAGACTTTTAAATTGACGATCGGCTCTGTTAGACTTCATCTATAATATTTAAAATATTTAAAAAATAAAATTTATGATTTTTCGGTATCATATACTTAGTGATCGAAAAGTCTCAAAATCAACTGATGAGAATAAAAATCTCACAAAAGTAATAATACAACACTAAAATTCTAAATAAAAGATATTTTTCTTGTTCTAGATAGTATAAACAATTTTCTATCAAAGTTTTATCTTATTTTTTTAGTTACTTCAAACTTTTCAAATCAAAGTCTAACAGAATCGATTGTCAATTTAATTATTATTAAAAATAATTTAGAAGCATGAAAGTAGCAGTACTTCTAAAAGCTATAATATACATATATATATATATATATATATATATATATATATATATATATATATATATATAGAGTTAGGCTAGAATACTTGTGGAAGTACCGGGGCTCCGGTACTTCCACGTCGTTTTCGATGTTGGGACTTCCGAATCGACGATCGGCTCCGTTAAACTTGATCTAGAGTATTTGAAGTATCTAGAAAATAAATTTCGCGATTTTTCGATATCATTTACCTAGTGATCGAAAGGGCTCAAAATCAATGGCTGAAAATAAAAATCTCACAAAATGTGATAATATGACTCTAAAATTTTAGATCAAAGATATTGATCTTGTTTTATATATAGTATAAAGAATTTTCTATCAAAATTTTACGTGATTTGGATATTTCTACACCGTTAAACTTGCAAACGGCTCACACGACACGACCATTGAAATTGCTGATTTTGAGCCCTTTCGATCACCAGGCAAATGATATCAAAAAATCGCGAAATTTATTTTCTAGATACTTCAAATACTCTAGATCAAGTTTAAACGGAGCCGATCGTCGATTCGGAAGTCCCAACATCGAAAACGACGTGGAAGTACCGGAGCCCCGGTACTTCCACAAGTATTCTAGCCTAACTCTATATATATATATATATATATATATATATATATATATATATATATATATATATATATATATATATATATATATATATATAGAGAGAGAGAGAGAGAGAGAGAGAGAATTAGTCTACTATACTACTAATAGCACCAAATCATTAGTGCTATTAGATTTTTGGCCCTTGGATGAAGAGATGTACGGTTAGGATGATAGTGATCTTCTGTTAGAATGATAGTGGTTCTCTAGGATTGAGCGGGTGGTTGGTTAAATAGTATGATCTAATGGGTAGAAATAGTTAAAGGGGTAGATCTAACGGCGGAAAACTCGATAGTACCAAGCGCTTGGGACTATCGATAGTATTATAGGCGGACTATATATATATATAGAGTTGAGCTAGAATACTTTTGGAAGCACCAACCCCTTGGTGCTTCCACATTTCTAGCCTTTGGATCTACTTCTTGATTACTTATAACCTTTAGATCAAACACTATTCCACCTACCACCACCTACCACCACCTACCACCATCATCTCAACCCTCCAAATCTCCATCCAATGGCTATAAATCCACAAGCACCACCCCCCATGATACTTCCAAAAGTATTCTAGCTCAACTCTATATATATATATATATATATATATATATATATATAGAGTTAGGCTAGAATACTTGTGGAAGTACCGGGGCTCCGGTACTTCCACGTCGTTTTCGATGTTGGGACTTCCGAATCGACGATCGGCTCCGTTAAACTTGATCTAGAGTATTTGAAGTATCTAGAAAATAAATTTCGCGATTTTTCGATATCATTTGCCTGGTGATCGAAATGGCTCAAAATCAGCAATTTCAATGGTCGTGGTGAGCCGTTTGCAAGTTTAACGGTGTAGAAATATCCAAATCACGTAAAATTTTGATAGAAAATTCTTTATACTATATAAAACAAGATCAATATCTTTGATCTAAAATTTTAGAGTCATATTATCACATTTTGTGAGATTTTTATTTTCAGCCATTGATTTTGAGCCCTTTCGATCACTAGGTAAATGATATCGAAAAATCGCGAAATTTATTTTCTAGATACTTCGAATACTCTAGATCAAGTTTAACGGAGCCGATCGTCGATTCGGAAGTCCCAACATCGAAAACGACGTGGAAGTACCGGAGCCCCGGTACTTCCACAAGTATTCTAGCCTAACTCTATATATATATATATATATATATATATATATATATAAGAGTCCGGCTGGTATACTATCGGTAGCACGGAGGCTTCCGTGCTACCAAGTTGTTTTTAATGATGCGGCTTCCAAATCGACGATCAGCTCCGTTAAACTTGATCTACACTATTAAAAGTATTTGGAAACTAAACTTCATAATTTTTCGACATCATTTATCTATCAAACGAGTAGTCAAAAAATGAACGGCTGAAAATAAAAATCTCATAAAAATTGATGATAAAAGACTTGAATTTAAAATCAGAGATACTGATCTTACTCTAAATAGTTTAAAGAATTTTTTATTAAAATTTCATCAGATTTGGATTGTTTTACACCGTTAAATTCACAATCGCATCACATCGACCGTTAAAATTGTCAATTTTGAGACCTTTTGATCAGTAGCCAAATAATGTCGAAAAATTATAAAATTTAATTTTCAAATATTTTCAATAGTGTAGATCAAGTCTAACGGAGCCGATCGTCAATTTGGAAGCCGCATCATTGAAAACAACTCGGTAGCACGGAGGCCGCCGTACTACCGATAGTATACCAGCCTAGCGCTCTATATATATATATATATATATATATATATATATATATATATATATATATATATATATATATATATATATATATATATATATATATATATATAGAGTTAGGCTAGAATACTTGTGGAAGTACCGGGGCTCCAGTACTTCCACGTCGTTTTCGATGTTGGGACTTCCGAATCGACGATCGGCTCCGTTAAACTTGATCTAGAGTATTTGAAGTATCTAGAAAATAAATTTCGCGATTTTTCGATATCATTTACCTAGTGATCGAAAGGGCTCAAAATCAATGGCTGAAAATAAAAATCTCACAAAATGTGATAATATGACTCTAAAAATTTAGATCAAAGATATTGATCTTGTTTTATATAGTATAAAGAATTTTCTATCAAAATTTTACGTGATTTGGATATTTCTACACCGTTAAACTTGCAAACGGCTCACCACGACCATTGAAATTGCTGATTTTGAGCCCTTTCGATCACCAGGCAAATGATATCGAAAAATCGCGAAATTTATTTTCTAAATACTTCAAATACTCTAGATCAAGTTTAACGGAGCCGATCGTCGATTCGGAAGTCCCAACATCGAAAACGACGTGGAAGTACCGGAGCCCCGGTACTTCCACAAGTATTCTAGCCTAACTCTATATATATATATATATATATATATATAGAGAGAGAGAGAGAGAGAGAGAGAGAGAGAGAGAGAGAGAGAGAGAGAGAGAGAGAGAGAGAGAAATATGATGGGTCCAATGGCAAGAAGAGGCAGAGGTAAAAAATGGCCCGTGAACTATGATTTGGCTTCATTGTATGTTGGACAAGTCACGGGTACTTTGGTGGCTTCTTTAAGATTTTGTACGTTGGTGGTTGCATTGTGACAATATGATGAGGATGACATGGTGCATGCAATGAGACAAAACCATAAATATCAAGTTGTCTTTTTTCAACATTACTAATCCAACCATGGTCACAAAATTTATAATTTATAATTTTAATGACTGATATAATATGTTTGTTTGTTTAACGATATAAAAAAAATTCAAATCAACTGAATTTTTATTAGAAAATTATTTAAACTATTTAAAATAAGATCTAGAATCAAGATCTCTGAATGCGAAAATTGCGTCATCACTTTAGAGAATATTTATTTTTAATCATTCATTTTTTGTTCACGTGATGGGCGAGAGAACAATATTGAAAACGTATAAATTAAATTTCTAGATTGTTTAAATGGTTTAGATCGATCATGTTCAACGGTGTTGATCGTTGATTTAGAAGCTCTATCATCGAAAGCAAATCGGTAGTAGAATGAGCCGTTTACTACTAATAGTATTCTAATAAAACTCTCTCTCTCTCTCTCTCTCTCTCTCTCTCTCTCTCTCTCTCTCTCCATATATATATATTTTAAATCTTTTATTACTGTTTTTTATGAGATTTTTATTTTTAATCGTTCATTTTGAGGCTACTCATTCACTACGCTAATAAAGTCAAATATTATGAAATTTAGTTTCTAAATAGATCTAACACTGTGGATCATGTTTAACGGAGCCGATTGCCAAATCGGATGTCCCATCATCGAAAATAATTTGAGTCCAGCTGGTATACTATCGGTAGCACGAAGGCCTCCGTGCTACCAAGTTGTTTTCAATGATGCGGCTTCCAAATCGACGATCGGCTTCGTTAGACTTGATCTACACTATTGAAAGTATTTGAAAACTAAATGTCATAATTTTTCGATATCATTTACCTATCAAACGAGTAGTCGAAAAATGAATGGCTAAAAATAAAAATCTCATAAAAAATGATGATAAAAGACTAAATTTACGATCAGAGGTACTGATCTTACTCTAAATAGTTTAAAAAAATTTCTATAAACATTTCATCAGATTTGAATTGTTTTATACCGTTAAATTCACAAACGCATCACTTCGACCATTAAAATTATTAATTTTGAGACCTTTTGATCACTAGCAAAATAATGTCGAAAAATTATGAAATTTAATTTTTCAAATACTTTCAATAGTGTAGATCAAGTCTAGCGGAGCCGATCGTCGATTTGGAAGCCGCATCATTGAAAACAACTTGGTAGCACAGAGGCCTCCGTACTACCGATAGTATACCAGCCTAGCTCTTATATATATATATACTACCAAAAAAAAACCCAACAAGTTTTATACATTTTTATTACTAAAGAAATCGAATCAATAATCATCTAAGATTTTTTATCCTTTTTAAGCCAATGGTAAAATGAAGAATTCAAATTAGTTCAATTTTATACGCAAGAAACTGTTAAGAAATGGACTAAAGAGTAGTAATATTTTATAATTTAGCCTTCTTTTTTGTATTTAATATAAAATAGTTAATTTCTTATTTTTTGATAGCTCTTACCTTTGTTTTCATGGATCTGGGATGCTGAACTCGTGGCTTTGAAAAAGTCATAACCGTCAGCATTTGTTTTGATCCCGAAGTCGCGAGATCGTCCAAACTTCTACTCACAATTATAAAAAAATCGACTGTGCGACTCCGATGGGATGTAGTGCGAAGTCGAGTTTGCGAAATTCATAGATTCCTCACTCTCCGACTTTCCGCTTCCAAACAGTCCTTAATCTTTTAGAGGAGAATTGTTATTTCACATGGTCTCAGAGCGTGAGGTTCGGAACTCGAATTTCGTCTGTTTAGTTTATATTAAAAATACTATTCTCTAACAGCTTATTACGATTTTAGAAACATACCATATTTTACATCATCTTTACTCTATCTTTTCTCACTTGCACTTTTCTCACTTTTTCTTCAGCAACTCAATCTAAATAATTAGTTAATATAATGCTAATTTTCGCAATTATTGACAAGAGTTGGGAAACCAAATTTGAACCTAACTTACTTTAATTAGGTTAAATGGGATTGTACTGTTACGACCTAATGCCACTTATAGAGAGAGATAGAGAGAAAAATAAGCGAGAAAGAGAGATATTATATATTAGTTTAAAAACAAGCATCAAATATTAAAACATTACCCTAAAGAAGCATTTATATAGTACTTAATTAAGAGGTGAGATGGTGAGATTGTTTTAAAGTTTTTAAGTACTTAATTAAGAAGTGAGATGGTTGGTAAAAGTACTCTTGCATGGAATTATTTTTTCCAACTGCTGCATTTTTAACTACGTTCAGTTTAAAGGTGCTTTTACTTACAGAGTCAACTACAGCATGTAGATGCAACCACAGAAGGTAAAATAAAATTTTTGAGCTCATCAGAAGCCGCATTAGAATAAAGATTTAAATGCAAGACAACCCCTAAAATTGACAACTTTGAAATCACTTCGTAACATAGGTGCGCAAAGAACTCAAAACACTTTTTAAGTTTTAATTTCTAAATGTTTTAAATAGTTTAGATAACATTAGTGATCAATAATGATTTTATGTTTTTATTAGCTTCATCATAACGTCATTTGTTGCCCAACTATCAGTAGTCTGGCGATAAGACGCCTGATAGCCTATCACAGAGGTTGGAGGATTAAGCCTCCATGTACGTGCTTAAATTTTGGGGTTGCCGAAAATAATTTACTGAATTTGAAGTTGCAGGCTAAAATCCAACTTTTTATGATTTCTCAAATGCTTTGCTTCAAACAAAAAAAGAAAGAAAAAGAAAAAGAAAATAGAACTCCTCCACAACCAATCTAATCCATCAAAATAATGTATGCATGTTTTTCCAACCCTAAATGAACTAATTTTGAACCACTTTGGGCCCAACCCAAAGCAATCAAACCCAACCCAACCCAAACCAAGTAACCCAATAATTCATCAGCATTCCTTTTTGAGAGAGATTGCACTTGTGAGGGAGTTGTCGGACCGTTGGCGCTCATCATTAATCTCAAAAGCCTGAGCTGTTAGAATAACTAATTCATTTAAAGTATACAGACACAGCATTCAGGGGTCTCGATTGTGACTTACTCCAATCAAGTCTTCCGCCACAGGACAGTATGCTGGCCCCTTTAAGCTAATAGCTTCATTGTAGCTCTAGAGTTAATTCCATAGACAATGGAAGAGCCACCATTTCTTGTAAGGCTTGTAAGACTTACAACTGAAATCGGTGAGGGCGAGAACCGCAGAGCACTACATCGATGGTATGTCGAACGAAAACAAGCCGACAGCCGATGGCTTTGTAATGACCCGATCCGCTAGCAATAATAATTCATTGTGTCCAAACCACCGGCCGAAAATGCTTAAGCCTAGTTATTAGTACTAGGGTGCGTGGTTTCTTATATTTCCAATCAAATTTTTTTTCTCATCCGATGTGGGACTTCAAACCCAATCATACGTATAGATTAGAAATACCAAGTGACGTGTTCAGACCCTAACATCCTCGTCAGGTTCAAATCCAATCACACGTATAGATTAGAATTACCATACGACGTAAAATTCTAAAGGTTGCTCCTGGGGGTTAAGAGATGACTCTCATTAAACTCGTAGTGTAGCACTTTGCCCTATATAGCACTTAGCTCTTACAGTTTCAACTGGTATTCGTCTCTGATACCAAATCTAACGACCTGATCTGCTGCCAATAATAACTCGTTGGGTCCAAAACATCGGCCCAAAATATTTTATTTCAGATATTATTACTAGGGTGTGTGATCTCTAATATTTTAATAATGTTAGGTTTTGTAGTTACCCAAAGCAATAGACTCATGGCATAGTAACATGCGACGAAACTCATGATAAAATGTGTATGTAGTGTAACGCACAGCTACACTCCGTTTGGTTCGGGGTTAAAGGGGGGGGGGGGGGTAAGGGCGTTAACCCCCCTTTAACCCCAAACAAGAAAAAGTGGGGGTGGAGTTTGTTAACCCTACCCCTTGGGGTTATCCCAGGATAACCCCATTAGGGGTGGGGTTAACAAACCCCACCCCCCCCCCCCCCCCCCCCCCCCCCCCCCCCCCCCCCCCCCCCCCCCCCAAGAATTGGGGTGGGATTAAAGTTAATCCCACCCCAATTTAATTTTTAATATAAATTTAAAATATAAATTTAAATTTTTAAATTTTTAAAATTTAAAATTTGTAATCTTAAAAGTAATATTTTAAAATTAATATTTAAAAAATTAATATTTTAAAATTAACATTTTAAAATTTAAATTTTAAATTTTAAATTATTATTTTTAATTATTTAATTTTAAATTTAACATTTTATATTTGAAATTTCAAAATTTATAATTTGTAATCTTAGAATATATATTTATATTTTTAAATTTTAAATATTAAATTTTAAATTGTTATTTTTTAATAATTTAAATTTTAAATTTTATATTTAAAATTTTATACTTGAATTTTTTAATTTTATAAAAGTTAACTATTTAAATTTGAAATTTTAAATATAAAATAAAAAATTTAATTTCAAATATAATAATTAGGGTCAAATCATTATTTTCTATTTATAATTACCCACTATTCTTCTTATTTCATCTAATCTATCCAAACGCTATTTTTTTTAATCCCGGGAACAACTTAATTTTCATCCAAACGCAAAATTGGTCTATTCCAGGCTTAATCCTGAACTTAACCCTGTCACTAGAATAACCAATTCTTACTTAATCCCGAACCAAACGAAGCCCTAGTGATTAATTTGAGTGCGAGAATGATTGCATTAGGAGTTATTTTTACAAACTTACATCTAATGCACCACTTTCAATATTTGATGAATTTTTTTTTTTTTAATTAAAGACAAAGTTCACAGAATTAAACTCTGATTTTGATGCATTTCCATTTTTATTAGAAGGATTTCAGTGGTCATTGTGGTGGTGCGCAACAGGTGCACTCAAATTTAGATATTTTAGATTACATCTACTTAATTAATTAATTAGAATTTAATTTTAAGGTATAAATTGTTATGTGCAAAAGGTGCAGTGGTTATAAACTTAGGAAATAATCTGCATATTGCACAAAACTATAACAATATATTTTAAAAAATATTCTTATATTATATTTTCTATATTGTAATTTATGTATAATTAATATTTTTTTATGAATATTAATAAATAAAACTGTATTATTCCTCAAGTTGATTAAACTATAAAACATTATGGTTCTTGACATTGTTTACACCATATTAAAATGATTTCTCTCTTGACTTAATTATTTAATTGCCTACCATTTGGAAAGGAAGATGCACAAAATAATTTAAACACAAAACTTTGAGATAAAGTAATAGTGAAAATTGGAATATAAAAATTTAATTAAATATTGTAGTAGCTTAAATTATTGATAGAATAATCATTTTTATACATGAAATGTCTAAGATTCTTCAAAAAAAAATTATGTATGCTAAAAGATTAGTAAGCATATTTGAGACTTTAAGCTGCATACATAAACCAATCAAAAGCCTTGTTATTATATATATTAATACCTCAAAGTATATAAATATAGATATATAGCATATACAATGTAGATATATAGCATTTTGAAGGATAAGATGCATATAGTTAGAAACAGCAGTTATAATTACATGCATCTTATTTAATTAGATTTGTACGCAAAAAAACATTACAACTATAAATAATTTATTTGGTTATATGTGGTTGAGAAGTATATTTGTAAAATTTTATCACTTTATGTATAAGATAGTGATTTTACTATTTAATCAACAAATGTAATAAATTTAAAACAGAAAGAATCGCATACATCAGAGTAAAATCACATGTGTAGGAACTTAGATCATGCTATTTCACAGCATTTTAGGGTTTAGAGTTTAGGATTGTAGGGTTAGAGTTCTGGGTTTTAGGGTTTTAAGTTTTTAGAATTGTAAGGTTTTTAGGACTTAGGGTTTTCAGTGTTTAGGGTTTAGGATTTTAGGTTTTTAAGGTTTTTAGGGTTTTAGGATTTTTTTTATAGGGTTTTAGGGTTTAGGGTTTAGGATTTAGAAGCATGGGCATTAGAATCCAATTAGTGAATTTGCGCAAAATAATTTCATTAATCTTTCACAATAGCGCGCCAAATATGCACTATAATTAGCTAAAAATTGGCAAATTAATCATTTTATGTTTTAACTCAAATAATATTTATTATTAACCTGTGTTAATTAAATGCTTTCTAAGAGACATTGGTGGAGAGTGTTCATGATACAATTTATGGATTTTGTAGGGTAACACTATTATTGATAACTTTGACGGACATTTGTGATATTTTTGAAGTTTTTGGGGACACGTTTGAAATTGCCTCTATCTTTAATATAATTATTTATAATTACTTAATTAAAAAATATTAAAATTAAGGTGAAAAAAATGGCGCATTATGAAATATGCCCTCGACTTCTTCTTTTTCATTTGTACCCATTTAACTTTCAAATTTTTTTATTTCAATTTTTCTACTTATTTAGCTCTTTAAAAAAAAAAATTACTCACTGCAATAGCTATTAGTTGTTAATAGTTGTAACTTTATTTGTTAAAAGATGCTTAAAAAATTATACGCAACAAAAACACTCGTAAATTTGATAAAATTTTAAATTTACTTGATAAAAATGACTCGAGTACAAAAAATATAATTAAAAGTTGAAGGATGCGCCAATTTAAAAAAAAAGAAAGAAAAGAGTAAAGTTGAGGGCCCTATTTCACAATTTAAATAACATGCATATATAGTTAAGATCAAAATTGTCATTCTATAGTTTAACTCATATTAAACTAGCCTTGAACAAAGGGTTATCGTCAAATCCAATAGCGGATGCATGGTAACGGTTGGGTATTCATGATATAGTTAGAGAGGTATTTGTGATATATATTTTGAAGATTTTGATGGGCATATGCATGAAATTGTCCCAAAAACAAAATAACTAAAAGATTATAAAAGTAGAAGGAAATTTTCTTGCATGCAATTATACATATCCATTCATACTCGATATCTTAAGCATCTAAGCACATGCATTTGAGGCAATTTACATACACTATATATATACATATATATATAGAGAGAGAGAGAGTGTGTGTGTGTGCGCGCGCGCGCTTGACTAGGATACTATCAGTAGCAAACGGGTTTTATTGTTATAGATGTCTTTTCCGATCCAAATCGACAATCGATATCATTGTTGGCTTAAAGAGGGCCAGCATCCTGCTCTGTGTCGGGAGGCCAGATTGGGTCGAGTCACGTTCAAAATGGCCGAAGTCAGGTTGGACCAAGTCATGTTCGAAATAACGAGAGACTGGTTGGGCCGAGTCACAATTGAGACCCGTAGGCGTTGTGTCTGTACGCTTTAAATGAATTGGTTGTATATTTCCGACAACTTGAGCTTTTGGGATTAATGGTTAGCACCAACGATCCGACAATCTTGATCATTTCAGTATCTAGAAATTAAATTTCATATTTCTCCAACATCATTAACCTAATGATCGAGGATCGCAAGATTTATAGAGTTAATAATCCATACGAGGTGTGAGACCCCAGATAGTCTTAGATATGAGATATAATAGGACTAAACTCTTAACCCGGCTTAAATATTTTGGGCGGTGGCTAGGCCCAAGAGATTAAGAGAGTTAAGCGTGCTAGGACGGGAGTAGTCCTAGGATGAGTGACCTCCTGGGAAGTTGGGGCGTCACAGTTGGTATCAGAGCCAATTACCAGCCGGAAGTATGAGATGAGTCTCGGCTGAACCAAGAATTATACAGCGGAGAGAGCGAGACTCTCATACTGTTGACTGTTGTGGGTGGAGCGTGGCTCACCACAAGGTCAGTTTAGGTTAGCGAGACGAGTTTCACATCGCCTGGTATGAATTTAAATAATATAAAATATGATATAAATGAGTTTTACAAGTATGGTATTAATTCAAAGGCTTTTTACAAATGTGGAATGAATTCAAAAGATTTTCTATTTGTAGTATTAATTTAAAAGGATTTTACAAATCTAGTATAATTTCAAATGAGCTTTTCAAATGTAGTAATATTTCAAATGTGTTTGCAAATGTGGTATGAATTCAAAATTATTTTGGAATTAATTCAAATGCATTTGCAAATATAGTTAAAATCCAAATTAAAATCAAATTACTTTAATCATGCCTTTGTTCCATTTTTGAAATGATGGCTAGTGTATTTAAAGGAGGGCTTGGATGTTGTTTGAGATACAACTTGAGAAAATTTCTCTAAGTCCTAAGTGTTATTTTATTTTTGAGCTTTGTTGAGAGAATTGTAAGAGAAGTGCTGTAAAGTGTGATTGTAAGCGGCTTTGGTCTTGCCCTGTTGAAAAGGCCAAGTGTTATCGTTGGCGCTAACCATTAATCCCAAAAGCTCGAGCTTTTTAGAAATACGCAACCAATTCACTTAAAGCGTACAGATACAGCGCCCACGGATCTCGATTGTGACTCGGCCCCACCAGCTTCATGCCACTTCGAACATGACTCGGCCCACCCAGCCTCACGCCATTTCGAACATGACTCGGCCCAACATGGCCTCCCGCCACAGGGCAGGATGCTGGCCCATTTAAGCCAACAATCCCCCCTCCAGCACCTGCACACATTCGCAGCATGCGGGAATCGAACCCGTGACCACTGGCTCTGATACCACTTGTAGGATCGTAAGCGCTAACCAACTATCCCAAAAGCACGTGCTGATAGGAAGGGCGCACTCATCGCACTTAAGGGCTCAGCCATAGCGCTCGCGGGCTTCGACCTGACTCAACCCACCTGGACGTTGGGTCTATTGTTGGGCCTCTTGCCGTTGGGTCTCTTGTGGATCACACCCCCACTCAACTTATTAGGCTCACCCAACTCAACTTATTTGTCTCCTGGGCCTATTGTCACGGGGCAGGAAGTTGGACCTATTTTAGCCCAATAATAAATAGCCAACACTTGTGAGTCTGAGTCTAACGAGGACGTCAGGGCTTAAAAGGGGGAAGATTGTGAGACCCCAGATAGTCCTATATATGAGATATAATATGACTAAACTTTTAACCCCGCTTAAACATTTTGGTTGGTGGCTAGGCTCAAGAGGTATATGAGATATAATATGACTAAACTTTTAACCCCGCTTAAACATTTTGGGTGGTGGCTAGGCTCAAGAGGTTAAGAGAGTTAAGCGTGCTAGAATGGGAGTAGTCCTAGGATGGGTGACCTCCTGAGAAGTTGGGGCGTCGCACGAGGCATTTGCTCATTTAACGGTGTAAAATCGGTTGAGTTTTTTTAAAAATTTAAACTATTTAAAAGAAGATCTAAAGCCTTGATCTTAATTATGAGAATCCTATCATTAATTTTTTAAGGATATCTATTTTCAGCCATTTATTTTTGCATCTACGTGATGCACAAAAGAAGTTGCTGATCTAATGTATTTAACCGTTATAATAATATAGTATTTATTTTTCAAAATAAGATAAATCATATTCATTACCTCATGATAAGATAAATAATCTCTTAGTTCAAATGTATTTTCTCAAAAAATTAAGTTTATTAAAAATCTTGTAATAAACTTAAAACAAACTCTTTTATTGCAATTAATCTATTCTAAATATCCAAAAGGGTTTAAATATTAAGAACATCGTTCTCTAACAACTTAAATTTTTCCATAAAAATAATTATATTACCTTTTTAAAAAATAGTTATTTCACGTTCTTTAACATAATTGACGGACTTAGATAATAAAATCTAATAATTAAGTTCAGTAACAAAAACCAATATTTCTCTGCAAGTGTCTAGGATCAAAAATCATTTGTTACTTATATATATATATATATATATATATATGTATATATATATATATACATATATATATATATATATATATATATATATATATATATATGTATATATATATATATACATATATATATATATATATATATATGTATATATATATATATATATATATATATATACATATATATATATATATATATGTATGTATATATATGTATGTATGTATATGTATGTATGTATATATATGTATGTATATATATGTATGTATGTATATGTATGTATATGTATGTATATGTATATATGTATATGTATGTATATGTATGTATATGTATATATATGTATATATATATATATATATATGTATGTATATGTATGTATATGTATATATATGTATATATATATATATATATATATATATGTATATATATGTATATGTATATATATATATGTATGTATATGTATATATATGTATATATATATATGTATGTATATGTATATATATGTATATATATATATGTATATATATATGTATGTATATATATGTATGTCACGCCCCGCCGGGCCTTTAACACCAACTAGGTGGAAAGGATAATCGCACGGGCGCATGCCCCAAACCCGCCGAACGGATAGAGCCTCTTCTACCCGCCCAAGGCGTCACAACACAAGCTTATCCAAGAGGTTCCAACTAGGAACGGAGTACAAGAGTTGCACAAGGAAAGTATCAACATAAAGAAGTTCTACTTCTATTACATCACATTGCACATTTATACATGCCCAAATTTTTTCTTTTCATTCCATACACCATGTTCCAAAACTATGGAATACATAAGTTTCATACATGTAATGAAAATTCCCTATACTATCAAAGTCCAAGACTAGGGGTACAACTCTATGTATCACCAAAATGGAAGGGCCGCTATCTAGAGAGCCAAACCCTTGCCTCGCTCCGCCGCCTCACTCGCGGAAGGACCTGGAAAACGTGGGGTGAGAACTATAAACATAGTTCCCAGTGGGTAAGGCCACCCAAGAGAGAAGCTCGACCCACCAGGTCCAAAGAAACACCATATGCATAAGTTAGATCACAAATAACTATGCAACAATTATTTACATGCTTGTAAATAAACATAAAGGATGCAACCAAATGAAATGTAAATTATCATTCTCTCCTAGGTTCATCCTATATTTCACATTGACTAAGTTCAATTACTTGTCATTTACTTATGGTTTCGGAATCGCCGTCTCACCATAAGGGTTCCAACATTCAAGGAGTGAACTCGTCACCTCCTAGTTCGAGTAGCGAACTCGTCGCATACTCGGGATAGCAAAATCGTCGCATACCCCATCTCAACACCGCTATCACATGGCATGGGTAGCGAACTCGTCGCATACCCGGGATAGCAACCTCGTCGCACATCCCATCTCGACACCGCCAACTCATGGCGTGGTAGCGAAATCGTCGCATACCCGGGATAGCAAAATCGTCGCACATCCCGTGTCAACATCGCCAACTCATGGCATGGTAGCGAAATCGTCGCCTACCCGGGATAGCAAAATCGTCGCACATCCCGTTTCAACACCGCCAACTCGTGGCATGGTAGCGAAATCGTCGCCTACCCGGGATAGCAAAATCGTCGCACATCCCGTTTCAACACCGCCAACTCGTGGCATGGTAGCGAAATCGTCGCCTACCCGGGATAGCAAAATCATCGCACATCCCGTTGTTCACATTTTTCACTTGCCAACCTAAGTCTCATGACCTTAGGTTCAAGTCACTAAGTCTCACCTATGTTCAATAACACTAGGTTTACTTTCTCATTCTCAACCTAGGTTCAATGACACTAGGTTTCATTCTCACATGTTCCAACCTATGTTCAATAACACTAGGTTCTATTCTCACATGTTCCAACCTATGTTCAATGACACTAGGTTCTATTCTCACATGTTCCAACCTATGTTCAATAACACTTGGTTCAATCATACATACAACCATGCAACAAGTATAGATAATTGAATTATACTTGAATTCTATATCATGCAATATGAGCTCATTGCTCTACCTATCATGATTTTACCTTTGCCAACATGCAAGTTCTAGGGTTCACAACACATACCATTTTATTTTTAAATGGATATTTACCCTAGACATGGAAGTGACCTAATCACTTCGGTAAACACAAACCCACCTCAAGAGCTTTCAAATTTTTGTATTCTTCAAGCCCCTAAGTGTCCAAGCCTTGAGTTCTTACTTCAACCCAAGCTTCTACAAGAAAATGGTTCGTTACTCATTACGAACCCTTAAATCAACTCAATACTTGAAATCAAGTGTTCTAACATGATTTCCTATGCCTCAATTGCAATTCCCGAAGGTCCAAATATTTTTAGAACCTCCCATGACAAAAGCCCCAAATCTACCTAGGGTTTGCATGCATGCAAGCCAAACCCTAGATTTCATGGCCAATCTTCCACCTTTTGTGGTTAAGATTGCCTAGGGTTTCCAAAAATCTCATCTTGAAGGATTAAATCCAAGGTTTAAACCCTAAATCACAAGAACTCACCTCAAAGCCCTAGCTCCCAAGCTTCTTCTTGCACCAAGAAGCTTCTTTGCATATTGGAAGTCCTTTTCCAAGCTCCAATCCACCACTTCTCCAAGCTTTGGAGAGATCTCTAAAGAGAGAAAGCGAGGGAGAGGGGAGAGGGAATGAGAGGAAAGTGAAGAAGGAATGAGGGGAGAGACCTCAGCCCCCCTACATAACCTATTCGATTTTTGGGTTTTCACTCGTACCCATAATATTCCGAAACCTTCGGAACCCGATTCCACACCAGCCATTATCGGCTTCCATCGAACTTTATCAAATTTAGTAAAGTTCGATACAACGCACCGAAATTCAAGGTACAACATTCCACCCCCCTTAAAGAGAGTTTCGGCCGCGAAACTAAATCATACCTCAGCTGGACTCAGCGAAGAGGTAAGGAAACCGCTCCTTCATTGAGCTTTCCAATTCCCACGTAGCTTCGCGCTCACCGTGATTTGTCCATTGTACTTTTACATAAGGAATTTCATGATTCCTCAAATTTTTCACCTCGCGATCCATGATACACAAGGGAAATTTCTCGTAAGTCATATCCTCATGAAGCTCTATAGGCACATACTCGAGGACGTGCGCCGGATCATACATATACTTGTGGAGCGTCGATACATGGAACACATTGTGTATCTCCGCAAGTTTCGGCGGCAAAGCTAGCCGATATGCCACGGATCCTACAGCTCCAAAACCTCATAAGGTCCAATGTAACGGGGACTCAACTTACCTCGAACACCAAATCGTTTCACCCCTCTCATGGGTGACACTTTCAAGAAGACGCGGTCTCCTACCGCGAATTCTAAATCTCGTCGACGTCGATCCGCATAACTCTTTTGTCTAGATTGAGCCGTCGATAAGCGTTCGCGTGCCAAGCGAACCTTTTCCTCCGCTTCATGCAACACATCCGGTCCTAAGACCCTTCTCTCGCCGACTTCGCTCCAATGAATAGGAGAGCGGCATTTTCTTCCATACAAGGCTTCAAACGGTGTCATACCGATGCTAGATTGATAGCTATTATTATAAGCGAACTCAGCCATCGGCAAATGTGTAGGCCATGCACCCTTGAAGTCCAACACGCACGCTCGCAGCATATCCTCCAAAATCTGAATTGTCCTTTCCGATTGACCGTCAGTTTGAGGATGAAATGCTAAACTGAAATCGAGCCGTGTACCCAAAGTTTCTTGCAAGCTTTTCCAAAAATGCAATATAAAATGGGGATCTAGATCTGAGACTATCGAAGTCGGGACCCCGTGTAACCGCATAATCTCGTCCAGGTAGACTTGTGCTAACTTGTCTCCCGACCAAGTGGTGTGGATTGGCAAAAAGTGTGCCGACTTTGACAAACGATCCACCACCACCCAAATCGCGTCGTGGCCACCTTGTGATCGAGGTAAACCCACAACGAAGTCCATTGCTATGTTCTCCCACTTTCAAACTGGAATGGGCAACCCTTGCAATTTTCCCGCCGGAAAGCGACGCTCGACCTTCACCTGTTGGCATACTAAGCATTGTGCCACAAAGCGTCCAACATCAAGTTTCATCCCCGGCCACCAATAATGTAATTTGAGATCCTTGTACATTTTGGTGCCGCCCGGGTGAATCGCATAAGGAGAAGTGTGAGCTTCTTTCAAGATCTCCCCACGAATATCCTCGACTTTTGGCACGCACAATCGATTTCGGAATCGAATTGCGTCCTTTGAGTCTACATGAAAATCACCGGCGCGCCCGCTCTCGATAGCACTCCGCACCTTTTGGAGTTCCAGATCACCGGATTGCTTTTCTTTTATTTGCTCCAACAAAGTTGGCCAAATCTCGAGATTCATAAGTCTAGCGGGGACGCCCGGGGCCACGACTTCCAAGTCAAACCGGTCCATTTCCTTAATCAACGGCATTTGTCCCGTCATCTCAATTGCGAAGTTCTCCACGAATTTTCTACTGAGCGCATCGGCCACCACATTGGCTCTACCGGGGTGGTACAAGATGGTTAAGTCGTAATCCTTTATCAACTCCAACCATCTCCGCTGCCTCAAATTCAACTCCTTTTGAGTGAATAAGTACTTTAAGCTTTTATGATCCGTGTAAACCTCACAATGTTCCTCGTATAAATAGTGTCTCCACAATTTAAGCGCGAAGATCACCGCTGCAAGCTCTAGGTCGTGGGTGGGGTAATTCTGCTCATAGCTCTTCAGCTGTCGAGAGGCATATGCTATTACTTGTCCTCTTTGCATAAGCACACACCCAAGACCACGCCGTGATGCATCGCTATACACCACAAAGCCCTCCCCCGCAATCGACAAGGCGAGAACTGGAGCCGAAGTCAACCTTTCCTTTAGCTCCTTAAAGCTTTGGTCGCATTCCTCGCTCCAAACATATTTGGCTCCCTTGCGGGTAAGACGCGTTAGTGGACCGGAGATTTTTGAAAATCCCTCCACGAACCGCCGATAGTATCCCGCAAGATCCAAAAAGCTTCATATTTCCGTGACATTGGTCGGGCGAGGCCAATCCTTGATTGCCTCAACTTTCATAGAGTCCACTGATACTCCTTCCGCGGAGATCACATGACCCAAGAAAGCAACCTCACGAATCCAAAATTCGCACTTCTTTAACTTGGCGAACAACTTGTTCTCTCGAAGAACCTGAAGCACAATCCTTAGGTGCTCTTTATGTTCCTCTTCACTCCGAGAGTAGACAAGAATATCATCTATGAACACAACCACAAATTGATCCAATAGTGGTTTGAACACACGGTTCATTAAATCCATGAACGCTGCCGGGGCATTGGTAAGCCCGAAAGGCATAACCGTGAATTCATAGTGTCCATACCGCGTCCTAAATGCGGTCTTATGCATATCCTCCAGTTTGATCTTCAATTGGTGATAACCGGATTGCAAATCAATCTTTGAATACACCCGAGACCCTTGCAACTGATCGAACAAGTCATCAATTCGGGGTAACGGGTACTTATTCTTGACGGTCACTTTATTCAACTCGCGGTAATCTACACATAACCGCAGCGAACCGTCCTTTTTCCGCACAAATAGAACAGGGGCTCCCCAAGGTGACACACTTGGCTTTACGAAATCCTTGTCCATCAAATCTTGCAATTGTGCTTTCAGTTCCTTTAGTTCCGCGGGTGCCATCCTGTACGGGGCCTTAGAGATCGGCGCCGTACCCGGGAGCAAATCGATCACGAATTCTATTTCCCGGTCCGGTGGCATTCCGGGCAACTCCGTCGGAAATACATCCGGGAACTCTTGGACTATAGGAATGTCCTCGAGCCCCAACACTTCTTTTCGGTCATCCACTACCGTCGCCAAGTAGGCAATGCAACCACTAGCAATAAGCTTCCTTGCTTGCGACGTGGACACCATTGACGCAAAGAGCGAACTCTTGCAACCACGGTACACAAACTCTTTGTGCCCGGGTTCTCTAAACCTCACTATCCGACTCTCACAATCAATAGTAGCGTGATATTTCGAGAGCCAATCCATTCCTAGGATTAAGTCATACTCATTCATTCGACTTAACACCAGCAAATCAGCTGGCATGTTCCAGTTTTCAACCCTCACTGGACAACCTACACACGCGTGATGTACACAAAAGGTGTGTTCAGGTACTTGCACAGTTCTTGCATGTGTGGCATCTATAATTTCTATTTCGTGTGCAATAGCAAATGATCGAGCAATGAATGAATACGATGCACCAGTATCAAACAAAGCTCTACATCGAATGCCTTTAATTAACACAATACCTGCCACGACATCATCCTGGGCAGAAGGCTCCTCCACCTGTGAGGCGAATACCCGTCCACTGGGCGCTGGCCGCTGGCCCTCCACTGGTCTCGGCGGCTGAGTACGGCCTACCGACATCGCCGCGGGTGGGATGCCCGCAAGCTGCCTCGGTGGTGCAAACGTCGATGCCGATGACGGTGCTCGGCCATCATCCATCGGGCAGTTGTACCGCATGTGACCCGGCTGTTCTCACTTGTAGCACCGGCCCTCACGATAATCACATTGCTGAGGGCCGTGGGGGCCGCTACAAATCGGGCACTGGGTTGAGGGTCGGTTCCGCCGGAACCCTCGCGATTGGTTTTGCGACTGCAAGTGCTTCGGGGGCCGCTTAGAGCTAGATTGCCCACCCGAGCCACTCGCCGGTCGTTTCTTTCCTTTTTCCTTATCTTTCTCCTTCTCTCTTTCCCAAGATTCGCGCTCCTCGCGCGCGCAAGCATTCCCGTGCTCTACCCAAAGAGCACGGTCCAAGACCTCCGCAAAGGTCTTTAGCTTGAGGGCGTGCACCGCCCGAAAGATCTCCGGTCGAAGTCCGCGCACGAAACAGTCGACCTTGTCCAACTCTCCGCGGACAACGTGCGGTACGCAATTAATAATGTACGAGAACTCCCTCTCGTACTCGCGCACGGTGCGGTTCCCTTGCTTCAACTTCCGGAACCTTTCTTGAAGTTTCCTTTTCTCGCTATCGGGGAAGTAGGCGGCAAATACCATACCCTGAAACTCCTCCCACGTCGGTGGCGGAAGGCTAGGGAGTCGATCACGCCGGACTCCCTTCCACCACACCTTCGCCGATCGCTCTAAACAATGAGCGGCGAGATACACTTTGTCCCTCTCCAAGGTATACAGATCCTCGAAGAGTGTCTCCATGGCATCGATCCATGTCTCTACATCCCATGGATCCACGTTCTCCCCGTTGAAGATAGGCGGGTTGAACTTTTTAAACCTCATGAGAGCCGCAAGTGCGCGCTCTCGCTCCGCATCCTCCATCTCGGAGTCAGCATAGGAGTACCCGACCCACCGGCTACAATCGGTGATGCCGGTGGCGCCACAGCCGGCGCCGGTGTCACCTCCTCGGCCAGTGCCGAAGCAGAGGCCGGAGGTACTCCCGTTCTCTCCTCCCTAACCGCAGCCGCTTGCTGCGCCATCTCGTCTTGGAGCTTTTTAATTTGCTCCTCCTATCGCTGCATGGCTTCGGCCTGTCGCCGAACCACGCCCATCAACTCGGTCAACTCATTACGAAGACCCGAGTTCTCGCCCTCCCCGAGTTGTTCGGGAGCCGCGCTCGCTCTTCCGAGCCCAGCCCTTGTAGGAGGCCGTCCACGTACCATTATCTCCTAAAAACACAACGACTTTGGTCATTTCATGACATTCAAAGTCATTCGCAACACTATATTTCACGAAAATAAACGTGAACCCAATCTAGGCGAAAGTCACACAAGGGTCCTTATTCCCCTCACTTAGTTTCATATTGTCGGCCGCCAACACGAACACACTTGGCGAAGAATAAGACACACCTCGAATCTACCTCTATTTCCAACTAGAGGCATAAGGACATAACCCAATCACTTATATTTCGCCACATCAAAGATCTCGTCACTCACGAGCCTACACTCCTAGGGTCTTTTCCATCCTAGGGTTTTTCTTAGGTCCACCTAGACCGTTTCTATGCTCTGATACCACCTCAGTCTGTCACGCCCCGCCGGGCCTTTAACACCAACTAGGTGGAAATGATAACCGCACGGGCGCATGCTCCAAACCCGCCGAACGGATAGAACCTCTTCTACCCGCCCAAGGCGTCACAACACAAGCTTATCCACGAGGTTCCAACTAGGAACGGAGTACAAGAGTTGCACAAGGAAAGCATCAACATAAAGAAGTTCTACTTCTATTACATCACATTGCACATTTATACATGCCCAAATTTTTTTTCTTTTCATTCTATACACCATGTTCCAAAACTATGGAATACATAAGTTTCATACATGTAATGGAAATCCCCTATACTATCAAAGTCCAAGACTAGGGGTACAACTCTATGTATCACCAAAATGGAAGGGCCGCTATCTAGAGAGCCAAACCCTTGCCTCGCGCCGCCGCCTCACACGCGGAAGGACCTGGAAAACGTGGGGTGAGAACTATAAACATAGTTCCCAGTGGGTAAGGCCACCCAAGAGAGAAGCTCGACCCACCAGGTCCAAAGAAACACCATATGCATAAGTTAGATCACAAATAACTATGCAACAATTATTTACATGCTTGTAAATAAACATAAAGGATGCAACCAAATAAAATGTAAATAATCATTCTCTCCTAGGTTCATCCTATATTTCATATTGACTAAGTTCAATTACTTGCCATTTACTTATGGTTTCGGAATCGCCGTCTCACCATAAGGGTTCCAACATTCAATGAGTGAACTCGTCACCTCCTAGTTCGAGTAGCGAACTCGTCGCATACTCGGGATAGCAAAATCGTCGCATACCCCATCTCAACACCACCATCACATGGCATGGGTAGCGAACTCGTCGCATACCCGGGATAGCAACCTCGTCGCACATCCCATCTTGACACCGCCAACTCATGGCGTGGTAGCGAAATCGTCGCATACCCGGGATAGCAAAATCGTCGCACATCCCGTGTCAACATCGCCAACTCATGGCATGGTAGCGAAATCGTCGCCTACCCGGGATAGCAAAATCGTCGCACATCCCGTTTCAACACCGCCAACTCGTGGCATGGTAGTGAAATCGTCGCCTACCCGGGATAGCAAAATCGTCACACATCCCGTTTCAACACCGCCAACTCGTGGCATGGTAGCGAAATCGTCGCCTACCCGGGATAGCAAAATCGTCGCACATCCCGTTTCAACACCGCCAACTCGTGGCATTGTAGCGAAATCGTCGCCTATCCGGGATAGCAAAATCGTCGCACATCCCGTTGTTCACATTTTTCACTTGCCAACCTAAGTCTCATGACCTTAGGTTCAAGTCACTAAGTCTCACCTGTGTTCAATAACACTAGGTTTACTTTCTCATTCTCAACCTAGGTTCAATGACACTAGGTTTCATTCTCACATGTTCCAACCTATGTTCAATAACACTAGGTTCTATTCTCACATGTTCCAACCTATGTTCAATGACACTAGGTTCTATTCTCACATGTTCCAACCTATGTTCAATAACACTAGGTTCAATCATACATGCAACCATGCAACAAGTATAGATAATTGAATTATACTTGAATTCTATATCATGCAATAGGAGCTCATTGCTCTACCTATCATGATTTTACCTTTGCCAACATGCAAGTTCTAGGGTTCACAACACATACCATTTTATTTTTAAATGTATATTTACCCTAGACATGGAAGTGACCTAATCACTTCGGTAAACACAAACCCACCTCAAGAGCTTTCAAATTCTTGTATTCTTCAAGCCCCTAAGTGTCCAAGCCTTGAGTTCTTACTTCAACCCAAGCTTCTATAAGAAAATGGTTCGTTACTCATTACGAACCCTTAAATCAACTCAATACTTGAAATCAAGTGTTCTAACATGATTTCCTATGCCTCAATTGTAATTCCCGAAGGTCCAAACATTTTTAGAACCTCCCATGACAAAAGCCCCAAATCTACCTAGGGTTTGCATGCATGCAAGCCAAACCCTAGATTTCATGGCCAATCTTCCACCTTTTGTGGTTAAGATTGCCTAGGGTTTCCAAGAACCTCATCTTGAAGGATTAAATCCAAGGTTTAAACCCTAAATCACAAGAACTCACCTCAAAGCCCTAGCTCCCAAGCTTCTTCTTGCACCAAGAAGCTTCTTTGCATCTTGGAAGTCCTTTTCCAAGCTCCAATCCACCACTTCTCCAAGCTTTGGAGAGATCTCTAGAGAGAGAAAGTGAGGGAGAGGGGAAAGGGAATGAGAGGAAAGTGAAGAAGGAATGAGGGGAGAGACCTCAGCCCCCCCTACATAACCTATTCACTGCGAAATTACCAAAATACCCCTCACTGGGCATTCTGCCTCAGCCGGGTCCAGACCTTGCAAGTGGGGTCCGGACCCCGCACTGATAACTGACCAGCGCGCAGGCCGGGTCCGGACCTTGGTGTCCGGGTCCGGAACCCGTACGCACCCCAACTCGGAAACCAGCTCGAGTCCGGTCCGTAACATCCGGGTCCGGACCGTGGCTGCCCGCGGACTTCATTGTCCGGACCCCAGCTTCCAGGGTCCGGACCCCGTGAGCAGTTTTTCTCCAGTTGGTCCCTTTTTCAAAATTTTTCAATTTTCGGGTTTCCACTCGTGCCCATAATGTTCCGAAACCTTCGGAACCCGATTCCACACCAGCCATTATCGGCTTCCATCGAACTTTATCAAATTTAGTAAAGTTCGATACAACGCACCGAAATTCAAGGTACAACAATATATATATGTATATATGTATATATGCATATATATATGTATGTATATATGTATATATGTATGTATGTATGTATTATGTATGTATGCATGTATGCATATATGTATATATGCATGTATGTATGTATGTATATATGCATGTATGTATGTATGTATGTATATATGCATGTATGTATGTATGTATATATGCATGTATGTATGTATGTATATATGCATATATGTATGTATGTATATATGCATATATGTATGTATGTATATATGCATATATGTATGTATGTATATATGCATATATGTATGTATGTATATATGCATATATATATGTATGTATATATGTATATATGTATATATGCATATATATATATGTATGTATATATATATATATATGCATATATACATATAATACATATATACATACATACATACATATTGCTCAAATTAGGCTCAAAAAGCTCGAATATATATATATATATATATATATATATATATATATATATATATATATATATATATATATATATATATATATATATATATATATATATATATATATATATATATATATATATATATATATATATATATATATATATATATATACATGTATACATACAGATATATATACATACATGTATACATACAGATATATATACATACATGTATACATACAGATATATATACATACATGTATACATACAGATATATATATACATACATGTATACATACATATATATATATACATACATATATATATACATACATATATATATATACATACATATATATATAGAGAGAGTCCGGCTACTATGCTATCAATAGCACCAAGCACTTGGTGCTACCAAGTTTTCTGCCGTTAGATTAACCCATTGACTATTTTCACCCGTTAGATCATACTATTCAACCAACCACCCACTCAACCCTAGGGGACCACTATCATCCTAACCGCACATTTCTCAATCCAAGAGCTGAAAAACTAATAGCACCAATAGCTTGTCACGCCCCGGGCTAGTTTTAGTTGCGAAAAAATATCAGGAAAATCCCGAGCCACCAGAATATCCTCCAGAGCCGGTACAGCTCGATGAATGACGTCTACCGAAGCCAGGTAAGCCGTATATCCACCGATTAACAAACTCCTAGCTCTGGCAGACGAGATAGTCAAGGCGAAGAAAGAACTCTTACACACACGATAGATGAATTCCTTCTCGCCCGGCTCCGTGAACGTCACCGTCCTCTGCTCACAGTCGATGGTGGCGTGATGCTTGGTGAGCCAGTCCATCCCATGCACCACATCGAACTCCTTCAGCGGCAACACGACTAGGTTCGCCGAGAACGGCTGGTCGCCAAGCAGCATCGGACAAGCCCTGATCCATCTCTCTGCTCCAAGGTCCTTTCCGGGGGTCTAGATCCGAAGGGGTACAGGAAGCGGACTCGACTCCAAACCGTGCTCGCGTGCGAAAGAACGAGCAATGAAAGAATGCGATGCTCCGGTATCAAACAACGTCCTAACACGAGAGCCGAAGAGGGAAGTTATACTTGCAACCACGATGTCTCCACCGGCGTCTCCCTCGGGGTGGGACATGTTGTAGACACGTCCACCCGATGCCTGGGGTGTCCCCTCCTACTGGCGAGAAGTGGAGGGACGCCCAGACGAAGCTGCAGCTGCTGGTGGCGGGTTCCTCCGGTTCTGTCTCTGAGTGGTTGGAGAGGAAACAGTACTCTGCGCTGGTCCCATCGTGCAATGCTGTCGCATATGTCCCTTCTGGCCGCATCGAAAACAGTGATCTCGGCGCTGGGGGCAGGCGTACGGCCGATGACCCTGCCCACAGATAACACACGTCAGGGTCTCCTGCCACTGGCTCCCAGATGTAGCGCTCATCGCTGACTGGCTCCGCTGATGCTTCGGCGGCCTCTTCTTAGAGAAAAAGCCACCGTTGGAACTGGGGTAGGAACACTTCCGGTCAGCGTTCCTCTTGGACTGATCTCGGTCGGCGCGCATCTCCTCCGTCTCGTACTGGACCATCTGAGCGCGCTTGAAGTACTCATCAAAAGTCATTGCCCCGTGGGAGGCGATCAGGATCCGGATGTTCGGCCTCAAACCCTTGGCGAAAAGTCGCGCCTTGTGGTACTCATCCCGCGCGGTGAAAGGAATCAGGCTGATGATGCGGGAGAAGTCCCGCTCGTACTCCTCTACTGTGCGATTTCCCTGCTTGAGGCGCTCCAGCTCGCGCTCCAAGCTCTGCTTCGTGCTCTCCCGGAAGTAGTGGCTGAAGTGAAGCTCCCGGAACTCGCTCCACGACGGATAGGCCGCTACGAATTGGGTCCTCAGCAGACACAACCACCAGTCGTAGGCCTCATCCTCAAGACAGTGAGCGGCCAAAGGGACCTTGTCCTGCTTGTCGATGCGAAGGTCGCGGAAGAGCTTTTCCATCTGAGCGACCCAACGCTCGACCGTCCGTCCATCGTCTTTCTTGCCCGCGAACTTAGGCGGATCAAACTTTCGAAACTCCGCCAGTCGCGCCCGAATGTGGCTACCATCCCCAGTCACTAGGTCGGCGTCCTCACTCGGAACCATCGACGTAGTCGCAGCCGTCGTCGTAGTCGCGGTCGTGACCGCGATCAGCATAGGTGCCACATGAGGGTCTACAGTCACCGGGGCACTCGGCGGGGGAGGAGGAGGGGCTGGAGTGGCAGTCGTCATAGCCTGCAAGAACTGCTGGAACATGCCGGAGAGGGCCGTCAGATGACCCCTCACCTCAGCCATCTCAGCCTCTCGCTGTAGGGTACGATCCACACCAGGCTACCCAGCTCCTGCTGCGTCCTCGCTCGAACCGACCGCAGTGGCCCAGGCCTGGACACCGGCGGACCGCTCCGTAGGCGCACGCCCACCACCACGACCAGGACTGGGAGGTCTACCACGAGCCATCTCTGCAACAAAGAAACATCGTAAGAGAAAGGGGGTCGGCAACACCCACGAGACACAAGCCGAAAACAAACCCTCGTACTCGCGTACCTATACATCTTAGATCTTCTTAAGGGTCAATCTAACCAATGGTTCAGTTACAGACTTATGAATGAATGAATGAATGTTTGTAACATTTACGCTCTGATACCATCTTAATCTGTCATGCCCCGGGCTAGTTTTAGTTGCGAAAAAATGTGTCAATTTTTTTTTAAGCCCTAGTCCGCACGACGTACAGACCCGCCACAAATACAGGTCCCTCTGTCCACGCGGACAGAGTCTCCCCTGTATTTGCACGACGTACCACTATACATAACAGGATCACAAATACCATTCATTCATCACACACACAACAACCATCTCATACAGCTAACCATCCTTATCACCTGCATAAATCTAAGCACTCCTTAGGCGAAGGATGATGCAATGCACAGTACACTAGAACATTCTATTAAGAGTGCTCCCCACTCGGAAGCTTTGTTTTGAAACCCTAACTTCAATCATTTCAAATATCCTTTTAAAACTATTTTCCACACGAGAACTCTCTTTTGAAAACCAAAAGCCGATCAACCGAAAAGCCATTTGAAACTTGTTTCCCACACGAAAACTTTATTTTAAAAACCAGCTACCACGAGGGGTAGAAATCCACGATAGACAGATAACTCGCAGGTATATCCCAAAAATCCACATGACATAATAAAATATGGTCGTCCACAATATCCAAGCATGCAGATAAGTAAACAAGCAATCATAATGTAACTGAACCATCACATAAGTCTATTAAGTAAAGAGAGAGAGTCAGGGTGATAACCAAATCTGCGGTAACACAGGTCAGGACCTCTAATGCAGCTAACTAGTCGCATCTCACCACGTCCCGACTCCCACTACACGGCTCATCTGAAAAAAATAATGGCGGGGGGTGAGAACATGGTAAACATGTCTCCCCTCCCAGTGGGTACCGCAAGCCGACGAAGGCGAGGCGTACACATCAGCAAGAGGGTCAACAGATAGATAGGTAGGTAAAACAGTAGCATAAGTAAGCATGAGTATGACAATAAACGAACGACTACGCTACTGCAAGTAAATAGCATATGTATCAACTATAGATAAATAATGAAACCCAATCACCACCAGGCCACAGGGATGGATCCCTGGCACTGTCACAATACGCTCACTCACTGGCACATAACCTCCGCAGATGCACATGACAAAAGGCTCACGGGTCGAAAACCACGACCCTTTTCCGGAAAAGAACACCCTAAGCGGTGGATCAGACCGCGGGTGTACGTGAAGTACTAGAAGAGCTGTGACGATCGATGCAATATGCTCAATCCACAGAATGGCAACAAGCCGAGTATAGCAACTGATAAACGAATATTGGAGATCGCTCGGAGCAACAGGCGATCACCACCGACCAACCAGGTCGTCTCAATAAACCATGCAATCACACTACTCTACTAATGGCAAGCTCACACAAGTAGAGATAAGAGGAGTCAAGTGAACTATATCCAAACATGCAAGAGAAAGGGATAGAAGGGTATCACCGCTAGTCCACTGTACCGACTCCGGATCGAAATATCCACCTGAAGGAACGAAAGAGCCTAACACCGACGGCTCTCAGGGACGTCGACAGGACCTACGAAAGACTCACAGGGTCAAGGTCCACTGAGTCGACACTAAACATAAAGCTCAATATCCGAAACTGTCGGAATGTCCGGAAAACCCGCCGGAACAATTCCGAACCCAAACCAAGTCCAGAGGGGTACCAACAAACCCCCTAAGTCATCCGCTTTTCGCAAACACACCATATAAGGTGATTGGATAGCGAACACAAGTCCAGGGTGCCACAACACAAACGCACCCAACCTCGGCTTTCCGGGTTTTCGAAAGATGTTGATTTGGCACCGAAACCCTCTGTCACTCATCCGCTGCCTTTGGAACTTCGCGACAGCGATGAATAACAGCCAGCAAGGCTTAGCGACGAATCCGGGTCGCTCACAGAACCAACAAGTGGGTCCCACGACCAAAACGTGCGTTCCGCCGACTATTTCGTCGAAAAACGCACTTGAAATCAAACCGAATTTCTGCGAAGGCGTCACGAGCCTGGACAACCAGTCCACAGGGCCTCAAGGGTCAAGCCCTTGCTGCCCGCAGCGTCTCCACGCTGTGACAAAAGTACATAAGCCCTAAACATGCGAATATAATACAATAATAAGCATTAAATAAGCTGTTGGAGCATTCCGCTCGTCCGCACAACCCTCCGCGAACACCTGCGGAAAGGTTTCGACGCAGCGGAGACCATGCTCGCAGCCCGGAGCGACGAAAACAGTCGCGGGGCTCAAACGACCCAAGAAGACGGCAATCGTAAGAAATATTAGGGCTCGACTTTGCCAAAACCACGCAATGGGGCAGTCCCGACGCAAACGAAGGTGAGCACGATGACCAGAGAGCCATTGCGGTCATCGTGCTCTCCTCCTTGACAATCGAGCGATAGCCGGGGCTACGGTGCTGCCCGCACAGCCCCAAACAAGCACAAAACCGAGCTCAGCCGGAGCAACCAGCTCCGGCCGGCGGCACGGCGGCGCGCGCGGCGGCTAAGAAGGGACGCGGGGGACGAGGGGCACTGAGTGCTTACCTCGGTTGGCTACGGGAAGCGGGGGCAGCGGCGCGGGAGAAAAACCTAGCTCCGGGAAGGCTCGGGCACGGCTAGGGCTCGGCCACACAGCAACGGACGGCGGCGGCGGCGGCTGGAGAGGTGAGCACCGGTAAGAGGAGGTCGCCAGACGCCGGAAGGGGGGCGACCGCGATTGAAAAGGGCGGCGGTGGTGGCAGCTCGAAGCCCTCGACCGCGGCGGCGGCTGTGGCGGCGCACCGACGGCACGGGGGTGGCCAGGGAAGGAGACGACGGCGGTGGAGGCCCACAGGATGCCGGCGGGGAACCACCTCGACGGTGGGAGGTGATGGCGGCACAGATCAAAGATCTGCTGCCCGCAGCCGCATCAAGGAGATCCACGGCGGCGCTGGTGGCGTGCGGTGACCGCGGTGGAGGCCGGGGAGGTCGCCGGACGTCAGGGCGCGGCCGCAGAAGAGATCTTAGGGCACGGGGTCCCCTAGGGTGGTCCTTGGCCAAGAAGGAAGAAGAAGAAGGAGAGAAAAGAAGAAGAAAAGGAAGAGGGAGAGGCTCCGGTCGGCCAGGGATAGGCCGGCGGCGGGGGCGGCGCACGAGGAGGGGCTGGAGGAAGAGGAGGAGAAGAAGAAGTTGGCTAGGGGCTAGGGCACAACGAAACTAGGGTTAGGGTTAGGTTTCCACAACACACCATTTATACACAATTGAGCAATTGCGTATAAGTCCCTGAAAATAAGGAATTCCATCCCGAGTCCCTTAAAGCGCGTGTAAAACGGGTCGACACCCCTCCACGTCCGAACTCACGCGAAACGATACACAAAATATGGACCTTTTTGCGAAAACATAAAAATATAATCTTCGACCCCTCGACGATGATCTCGCGGTATCTCACGATCCGACGGTCGGATTCACGAACGGATTGCCCCATCGCGATCAGCACTGCCGAGACATCGAACCTACAATTTTAGATCTCCAGAAACGATCGCCGATTCACGACACAAGCCCTCCCCTTCGCCTCCACACACAAAACACAACAATTACACACACATATATATATATATATACATATATACTTATATATATACATATATCTATATGTAGAGAGAGAGAGAGAGAACAACTCAAATTCAAAAATTCAAAAATCTTACATCACTCCCACCTTACAAGAAGTTTCATCCCCAAAACTTACTCACACATCGTCTGCAAACAACTGCGGATACCGCTCTCGCATAGAAGACTCCAGCTCCCAAGTAGCCTCACGCTCCTCGTGATTCGCCCACTAAACCTTTACATACGGAATGCTCCGATTCCTCAACTGCTTCACCTCGCTATCCAGAATCCTCAAAGGCGCCTCATCGTAGCTAAGATCCTCCTTTAGCTGAACTGTCGTCGGGCTGATCACATGAGACGGGTCAGGGATGTACTTCCGAAGCATGGACACGTGGAAGACGTTGTGCACTCGAGCCAGACTTGGAGGAAGAGCCAACCGATAAGCCACCGGACCCAAACACTCAAGAATCTCAAATGGTCCTACGAATCGCGGATTAAGCTTGTTCCACAATTCGAACCGCTTGATCCCCCGAGACGGCGACACCTTGAGCAACACATGCTCACCGACCTGAAACTCAAGGTCACGTCGTCGCTAGTCCGCGTAGCTTTTCTGTCGACTCTGCGCAGTCAGTAGCCGCTGCCTCGCACTGCGAATCCTGGCCTCTGCATCCTCCAACAGGTCTGGCCCGATCACTCGACACTCACCCACGTCATCCCAACAGATCGGAGATCGACATCGACGTCCATATAGAGCCTCGTACGGTGCCATCCCAATGCTCGCTTGGAAGCTGTTGTTGTAGGCGAACTCCACCAAAAAAAGGTACTTGTACCACCCCTCTCCGTAATCCAAAACACATGCTCGGAGCATATCCTCGAGAGTCTAAATGACTCGCTCCGACTACCCATCACTCTAAGGGTGGAAAGCTGTGCTGAAGTTAAGCTTCGTTCCCAAGGCCTGCTGCAAGCTCCTCAAAAACTTGGATACGAAGTGAGTATCCCGATCTGAAACGATCGACACTGGCACCCCATGCAGCCTGACGATCTCATCCAAGTAGAGCTGTGCCAGTCGATCTCGAGACCAAGTCGTGTGTACCGGCAGAAAGTGAGCTGCTTTCGTCAGTCTATCCACAACAACCCAGATCGCATCATGACCTCGCTGAGAACGTGGCAACCTGGTGACGAAATTCACAGTGATCTGCTCCCACTTCCATACAGGTACAGGTAACGATTGAAGTTTTTCTGCTGGTCGCTGATACTCGGCCTTCACCTGCTGACAAATTAGATATTGTGCCACATGCTGGGCTACGTCTATCTTCATGCCAGGCCACCAAAAACTCTGCTTCAGGTCGTGGTACATCTTAGTCCCTCCAGGATGAACGGTGTACGGCGACCGATGTGCCTCAGTCAAGATCTCTCGCCTCAAATTCGGATAACTGGGCACACACCTCCGTCCTCGAAAACGGAGAGAACCATCAGCGTGGATCGTGAAGTCTCCATCTTTACCCTGCTCGACCTCTGCTCGCACTTTCTGCAAGTGCGGTTCCGTCAGCTGTCCACTAAAAATTCGATCTGCCAAGGTGGGCTGCACCACCAAGGTCAACAGCTGTGTGGTAGCTCCAGTAGGTAGGATCTCCAACTCCAGTCAACGAAACTCTTCCACCAAGCGCTCCTGGTCGGTGATCATGAGAGACAGCTCTGCCGAAGGCTGCTTCCGGCTCAAGACGTCCGCCACAACGTTCGCCTTGCCCGGATGGTACTGGATAGAGAGGTCGTAATCCTTAAAAAGCTCAAGCCACCGTCTCTGTCTGAGGTTCAGCTCATTCTGACACTCGGGGGTCCACAAAAACTTCTCGTCCTTTCTCGTCAGCTTGTGCAAAGAGCCGGCAATCTTAAAGAAACCCTCGACGAAACGCCGATAATATCCTGCCAAGCCGAGAAAGCTCCTGATCTCGGTCACAATAGTCGGTACGGGCCAATCCACAACCGAATCCACCTTCTTCGGGTCCACCGCAATGCCAGACTGCGTCACGATGTGACCCAAGAAGGAAATCTCCCGAAGCCAGAACTCGCACTTCTTGAGCTTAGCATAGAGCTTATTCTCTCGAAGTGTCCGGAGAACTCGTCGAAGATGATCCTCGTGCTCCACGTCGCTCCTCGAATAGATCAGTATGTCGTCAATGAAGACCACGACAAATTGATCTAAGAACTGCCGGAAGACTCTATTCATCATATCCATAAAAGCTGCCGGGGCGTTAGTCAGTCCGAACGGCATCACCGTGAACTCGTAATGACCATAACGAGTCCGGAAGGCTGTCTTCGCAACGTCCTCGGTTTTGATCTTGAGCTGATGATTACCTGACTGCAGATCAATTTTTGAGAATACCGATGCTCCCTAAAGCTGGTCGAAGGGGTTGTCGATCCGAGGTAGAGGATACTTATTCTTCACCGTCACCTTGTTGAGCTCCCGGTAGTCGATGCAAAAGCGCATACTACCATCCTTCTTTTTGACGAAGAGGATCGGCACTCCCCAAGGTGAAACACTGGGTCGAATAAAACCTTTATCCAGAAGATCCTCCAGCTAAGCCTTCAGCTCCTTCAGTTCGGCGAAAGCCATGCGATAGGGGGCCTTCGAAATCGAAGTAGTGCCCGGAGGCAAAACAATAAAGAAATCAATCTCACGGTCCGGAGGCATCCCGGGTAGCTCTGCCGGAAAGATGTCAGGAAAATCCCGAGCCACCAGAATATCCTCCAGAACCGGTACAGCTCGATGAATGACGTCTACCGAAGCCAGGTAAGCCGTATATCCACCGATTAACAAACTCCTAGCTTTGGCAGACGAGATAGTCAAGGCGAAGAAAGAACTCTTACATACACGGTAGATGAATTCCTTCTCGCCCGGCTCCGCGAACGTCACCGTCCTCTGCTCAAAGTCGATGGTGGCGTGATGCTTGGTAAGCCAGTCCATCCCAAGCACCACATCGAACACCTTCAGCGGCAACACGACCAGGTTCGCCGAGAACGCCTGGTCGCCAAGCAGCATCGGACAAGCCCTGATCCATCTCTCTGCTCCAAAGTCCTTTTCGGGGGTCTGGATCCGAAGGGGTACAGGAAGCGGACTCGACTCCAAACCGTGCTCGCGTGTGAAAGAACGAGCAATGAAAGAATGCGATGGTCCGGTATAAAACAACGTCCTAACACGAGAGCCGAAGAGGGAGATTATACTTGCAACCACGATGTCTCCACCGGCGTCTCCCTCAGGGTGGGACATGTTGTAGACACGTCCACAATTCCAACACCTATAGCGCACGAATCTCGATGCAATCGGATGGCTACAAAATGGGTGGCAAAACTAGGCTGGTGCTATCAATAGCATTCCAGCCCAACTCTATATAATAATATATAATATATAATATATCTGTATAATAGCAAACTTTCTTGGGATCCAAGGAAGAAGGAAACAATAGAGGATACCTTGAAATAGATAGGAATTTATAGAGTCTGTTTAGCACAAGACCTCAGAAGGAAGAAATGTAGCTTAGTATAAACATTAATAGGTGTTAATAATGGCAGACAAGGGTATATGATCACAGCTAATTGGCACAACCGGCGGCGAAAGAGAGAGCAGATCTAGCACTAAATATTTCAGCCATCTTAGTTATTAATAACCGGAGATTCTCATCAGATTCGTCAGCCGACAGAGATCCTGCCAGATCGGGGAGAGAAAGAGGGCAACCGGCCGAGCCTGCACCACGAAAGTACAAAAAAAAGGCAAAACAAGGTGGAGAAAGGTATCAAACAGTAACCACAGTGCTGGAAGAGTCGACAACTCACCTTCAAGGCATTAATTCAGCGAAAATCGCGTTCACCGGCGAAGATTGCGCCCATAGCGCGAAACACGGGGAGAGGGACATCTAGCTTCTAGAGAGGATTGGAGAGAGAGACCGGAGAGAGAGAGAGAGGGCAACCGATCACGTTAGATCAGAGAGAGAGAGATTGCATAAGGGAAGTGTAGCCGACGAAAACGGGATGGGATCGCGTAAGATCGGAGTGAGAAAGGAGAAGGGGAGGGCAACCGGCGGAAACGGTAAGGGGCACCAAGAGTTAGCGAGAATTCGACACATCACACACAGGAGATCCAGCATTCATGTATTTGGTAGATACTGTACCATTACATAGAGAAAAAGAGAAATCCAAATCAATTTAGAAAAAAAAAATATCATCCTATTGGAGTAATAACATGGAAAGATTAGAAATTTGGGATCCAAGAGAGATGGCTAAAAGAAGAGATCGAACTTTTATAGTATAGCTGGGGTTTCTCAAATAGTCTCTTTATGACAAATTGCTCATGTCTCGCCGCCGTGCCGCTACGTCGTGCCACCCTACGGCGTCGCCGCATTACGTTCGCGGCATCGTTAGGGTTAGGGATAGGGTTTATGAGAGAGTAGAGTTTTTTTATTATATGATGAGAAAGGAGAGGGTAGAGGTCGTGAATGGAGAGAGGATGTGCGAGATAAAAGAGATGGGCTTGGGTTGGGGGAGAGGTTGTGCGGGCAATTCCAATTTAGGCTTTGAGGCCAGAATCAAGTTGAAAGTATTGGCCCATTCCCATTTTGGTCTGAAATAGCAATTCGAAATCGATTCCTGCGAACCAAACAGAATTAGCCGGATTTGATCAAAATCGATCGACGAACCAAACATGCCCTTATAGTTTAGATGGTTATCTACAATGATAAAAATTTGATGCGGTCGTAGTGCAAAAGTTCATATATTTTTCTTGGATTAGATACATACTATAGGCTGTTTTGTTCTTCAGAAAAGTGTGAAAAAAAATATCTTTCAAGAAAAAATTTTATTTTTATTCAGTTTTTCGTCTGTTTGACTTCAAAGAAAATTACTTTTTAATTTTTTTAAAAAAATTCTATAAAAAACTAGTATTTTTATTTTCTAAAAAAATTGTAAAATGAAAACACTATTTTTATAAAAATTTTAAAAAACTTTCTAAAAAAGCTAGATTTTTTAGGATCAAACCGACAGAAAACTTAAAAAAAACTATTTTTCATAAATTTTTTTTTTGAAAAATGTTTTTTCTAAGGACTTTTTTATAAAATGACCCTGAAAAATTTTATATTTTGCAAAATGACCCTGTGAAAATTTTATTTGTAAAACTAACCCTCTTCTCGCCACGCAGGCGCCAGGGTGGAAATTTGGCATAAAGACGGTGAATCGTTCACCGTCTTTAGTAAGGCGGTGAACGATTCACCGCCTTTATCGTATACAAACTGAAGGCGGGTGAATGGTTAACCGCCTTCATTAAGACGGTGAACCATTCACCGTCTTCAGTGTTAATCGCTATGACGGTGAATCGTTCACCGTCTTCGCTAAGACGGTGAATCATTCACCGTCTTATCAGTGTTCCACCCCCAGGACTTAGAGAAAATTTGGACTTGGAGAAAATCTGGTTGGAGTGGGGATTTACACTAAACGCGGTGGATGGTTCACCGTCTTAGTGTAAATCATTAAAGGCGGTGAATCATTCACCGCCTTCACCTCAACTATTTATACATTAAAGGCGGTGAATGATTCACCGCCTTTAGTGCAAACAGCACAACCCTCGGTTTCTTAAGTAGATTTTAGCAACAATTTGAAGCAAGAAATTTCACGAGAACAAATTTTTCAACAAGACAAATAGAACAACAAGATACAACCAATAACATAGGAATATAAAAAAAAACACAGAAAGATATACAAATGTGAACTAATTAAAGAGGTAGTAATATTATACAATGTGTTCGATCTAAATCATATAAATATCAGTCTCTCGATCTTCCTCTCCCTCGACGTCCTCGGCCACGTCCGCGTGCACGTCCACGTCCACGTCTACGGCCACGATCAACATCGAGCTCAGCAGGAGGTACGTCATCAAGTGGCTCGATACCGGCTATCTGATCGAGATCCGCAATAATAATGCCCTCAGGATCCTCCGGAATCGCCTGAGTCTCCTCTGGCTCCGGTCGATCACCATCGACAGTCGCCGGTGTAGATGTTGGGCGGTGCTGTGATGATGACGCGCCGTGACGACGAGAATATATAAATCTAAAGTAGTCTCGCGAGACTGGTGGCGGAAGCGAGTCGAAGTCAATAGTCGAGAAATGAAATGTCGAAGGGGCGGCGGGCATAACTCCGACGTCGGTATGAGATGGAGACAGTGAAGGGGCGGCGGGTATAACTCCAACGTCGGTATGAGATGGAGACGGTGAAGGGGCGGCGGGCATAACTCCAACGTCGGTATGAGATGGAGACGGTGACTGTCGCATATGATGACCCGATGTCGAGGCATGACCAAAATCTCGACCCCCGATATCTGTGACTATAGGTATGGCAGGAGCATGCTCCAGTACCGACTCAATATGGGCACAGATGCCCGTCAGAGACTCCAGCATCGTATGGATCACAGGGGGATCATCAACTAGCTGTCTGATGCTGTGGTGAGTCTGTCGTAATGCGTCCACCTGCATTATAGATAAAAAATCACTTTTTAGGGTTTATATTAATATAAGATTAAAATAATAATTAATATATAAGTGATTGTACCAAAGCTCTCTCGGTCTGCCCACGAGGCTGGTAAGACAATAATGGACGCTGTACTGGACGAGAAATCCATCTTCTCGTTATCTGCCAATACCACTGCATATAAATGGAGGCCGCCTGTATCGGGTCATCACCGGCAATCGGCAGCTGGTCAAAAATGTGCTCTAATCTCTGTCCCCATCTCTCGATGTGTGCAGCATGAAAGATTGCCCAATCCTCATCTGGCCGCCCCCGAGAAGTGACACGACGGATGGTCTCCACGTTAATGGGTATATGCTGGAGAAGACCAAACTGTCGTAGGACTCGATCGGGTACATGCAACTCTACAATATGAAAGCAAATCAGCGTCGTCCTCGATCGCCAGACCTCACTGCCCTGTACACAAATGCCAGAAGCGCGGCTATAATAGTATCCGTGTACGGCCTCCATATGATCTGTAAACAAGCCAATTGTCAGCTAAATGCATTAATACGTTTTTATAATATTGAAAAAGATGATTGCATTAATACGTACCTGGGACTCTCTCTGCTGATCTAACTCATCTCGATAGAACTCAATATCGGTGGTCCTAACATTAGCTCCAAATCGTAACCCACCAGCGTTCGCCCACCTAAAATTTGAAAAATATACGTGTTAGTTGCAAATGTATATAGAAATGCAATATGCATCAAATTTATATGTCATACCGGCAACCCAAAGGGCAATCTGCTATATCGGGAATAGCTCCAACGCTAGTAGGTCGGCCGATATGAATATGGTCCCACGCCCAAATCTATAAATAAATTACAATAAATTAAAGAGGACAAGCTTCATATAACAATTATAATATGCTTTATGGTAGAATCTAACGCTAACAATTATAATATACCTGTAATAGTGTCGCGAAGCAACAACATTCGGCCTTTCCTTTCAATGAAGCCGCTCCCAACGCTCGATAAATATACGCCAGAGCTGCTGCTCCCCATCCTAACCCGCCACACTCATCAAAATCCTCTAAAAGTGGCAGCCACTTAAGGTGAACTCTATATCCAGTGGGGTTTGGAAACAAGCTACATCCAATCTGATATAAAATATAGGCGCGTGCTGTAGCTGCAACTAATCCAGCAGGGGCATCCAAATGTATATGGTGGAAGTGCTGGAATAACCAATCTAGTCTGATCTGACCCCCTCTGATGTCATCTGGCACAACTCCTAAAAGCCCCTGACAAATGTCCGACCATGGGTGCAATGCAGTCCCGGTCACAGGCTCTCCATCGACACGAAGACCAGAAATAACCGCCACATCCTGAAGTGTAATCGTCATCTCACCGTGGCGGAAGTGAAAAGTCTGTGTCTCACGTCTCCATCTCTCGACCATAGCTCCTAATAGAGACTGATCCAGCTGCACGCGCCTAAGTCGTGAAATATAGTAGAATCCAGCCTGTCGTAGAAGATCGAGCACCGCTGGATGATCAAGTTCCCACTGGTTTAACTTACGGCCATGCTCTGTGAACTCAACAGCACGATACCTCTACAGTAAAAAAAAATTAGTTAGATCAACATTTCTATTTATTAATACTATAATAACTGACACTTCCATTTTATGCCTCTCACCTCAGTCCTGATAAATCCAGACCTATGGAGATGCTGCTCCGTCAGGACGGACGTATCAACCGGTCCCGCGTCCTCTAGATCTGCCATCTGCAATTTTAAAGCACTGATAATTAGTAACATATTAGCATAAAGCGCGTTAAATATGAAAAGATTTACAATTATTATTAAGTTAGGTAACTAGTCGTACGTCGACGTCCTTGTTGTGCTCTCTCTGTATTTTGTGGACAAGTGTTTCTATAATGGCCATCCTGTTTACAAATGCTACATTTTGTTCGTCGCCCAGCGGTTTCGTCCATTATATTGCGAATACGAGTTGATCGTGGCCGACCTTTCTTCCTTCTCACGGGAGGTGGTACAATTGGTGGGCCCTGTGGTCGTGGCCAGTGTCGCCTATCTGGAACAGGATGGAAATATGGTGCGTATGTCTCGCGATAACATTCAATGGTATACCAACGGGAACAAAAATTATGAAAATCTTTATTTCTTTGCGAAGTACTGCAAACTGCTAACAGATGCGAGCAAGGTATTCCAGTTAGCGCGAATTCGCCGCAATCACAATCTGCATCCGGTCCATTAAGGAAAACCTTGAAATCGCAACCTCCAGTTCGGATCTCAAACTCAGCAGCCGCATATCGAAGGACAACGTGTGCCCGCGCTGTCTCCATATTCATTGTAATCCGACTTTGTATTCTCGGTGCTAACGTGCCCGTCATACTTTCAACATTTTCACGACGCTCCAAGAAATAACTATTAAGTTTGTAAAATGTCCCCGCGACAAATGCCGTGATAGGCAAAGCGCGAATTCCCTTAAGGACCCCATTTAAACTTTCTGACATATTAGTGGTCATCAACCCGAAACGTCGAGCTCCATCAAATGCCCACGCCCAATACTCTTTGTATACTTCGAGATCATCCACCCACTTCCAAGCATCCTGATCCAACGCAAGTAACTCTTCTTTACGTTTATAATATTCTACCGCTGTAGGAGCACAACCAATGGCATAGAATTTGTCCAATAACGATTCATTCTTAAAACGCTTATTCATATTTGCTTTCATATGTCGAAGACACCACCGGTGTGCATGCCCCTGTCGCGTAGGATATATTTCAGCGACTATTTCCTTTAAGCCACTAAATCGATCAGATATAAAACAAATCTGTCATTGCGTGTAACATAATGATGCAAGTTCTGTAAAAACCAACGCCAACTTCCCCCATTTTCTCCTTCGCAAATTGCAAATGCTAAAGAAAAAATGCCATCATTTCCATCTACAGCCGTCGCTATCAATGCATGGCCCTCGTATTTGCCATACAAGTGAGTGCCATCAATGCTCACTACCGGCCGACAATGTGCGAATCCACGAATAGAAGGACCAAATGACCAAAAAACACGACCAAACCTAGATATTCCGTCTGATGGCCATCTATGTTCAAGGCGCCATAGCGTACCAGGATTACTACTCTGGACCATAGTAAGATACCGAGGCAAGTCTGTGTATGACTGCTCCCAGCTCCCATAAATAATCTGTAATGCTTTGCTCCTTGCTAGCCATGCCTTCCAATAGTTTATGTCAACATGCAAAGTGGATCGCACTGTTTCCTGTATTTCTTTTGGCGTCATATTAAGTCTTGCCTTCATTAACGGGAGAATCACATGACAAATGAGATTTGAAGTACAATTACGGTTCGCCGCATTTAGCATTGGAATAACACAAGTGTGTTTACCTGCATATGTCTTAACTAAAAAATAAGTTGCATCTTTAGGCACCGAAGCGTGCAATCTCCAAGGACATCCCGCAACCGTGCATTTGACTGTATATGTCGTTTTGGTGGATTTCAAAACCTTCATCTGAACATTGTGATCAATGTGCCATCGATCTAGAGCGTCCACTAAAGATGACTTATCATAAAATATTCGACGAAGCCAAGTCCCGTCAATGCTAGGTAGACCGGTATTGGTCTGTCTAAGATCGAACTCAGTCGAATTGACAACATACTGATTTATCCAATTGTTATCTGTAGGAAATTGATCCGGATGGTCAATAAAATCAAGTTCCTCGTCAGGATTGTCAACATATTCATTGTTTACATGCGGGTCGTCGTTCACACTGTAAATGGCATTCGCAAGGCAATTTAAGCCACCATCGTGATCATCTTCAACGTCAGCAGCTACATCGTCGTCCTCACTGGTATAATGATCATCATTATGAATGGGTGCATCCTCTTGATCATCATTACTGTCATTATCATCTCCTTCATCGACAATATTAGGAACTTCATTCCAATCATCAGACGTATATAGCCTGCAATCTTTATTATATTAGATATATTTTCATATTATTAATTTAAAAAAATAATATTTGTCTTTACCCCCAATCATAAGGTTCCAATTGTATATTAGATATGTTAGGTTCTGCACCGGAGTTCGTCGGTAGTGCATGAAATATTGTGGGTTCCTCACGTGAGGTGGAGGGTTGCGCACGTGAGGTGGAGGGTTGCGCACGTGAGGTGGAGGGTTGCGCACGTGAGGTGGAGGGTTGCGCACGTGAGGTGGAGGGTTGCGCACGTGAGGTCGAGGGTGGCGCACGTGACGTCGAGGGTTGTGCACGTGAGGTCGAGGGTGGCGCACGTGACGTCGAGGGTTGTGCACGTGAGGTCGAGGGTGGCATTCCACCAGACAGACTCTGTCTGCAGTATTTATACTTTAAATTTATCAAAATATTTAATAATTACATAAAATATTCAACGACATGTAGAGATTTCACTTACTGTGTTATCCCGACGCGTGGTTCGTTACCAACTTCGCGGTCACCAATTGGATTATCCGAAAAACCCACATTGATCTCGTTATGAAGCAGTCTTGTGTAATAGCCTTGCGACTGATATTGTGTCTCCGACGGATATTGTGTCTCCGACGGATATAAATCTTTCTCGATATATACCGACACACATCCATAATGTTCAAACAATCCAAGTAATCCCTCCAATGATTCATCATCTACTATTTCGTGAGCTATATAATCATTCGCTCCCGTAGGGCATCGAATTGTAAATTTGAGATGACATTCTTCTCTACTACAATTTGCTAAACGATACATTCTCGTCTCAAAATTAGCATATGCCGTATCTGAACGAATCGCGATCAATTTCTTTCGACCGCCGACATATTGGGGACCATTTCCATCCGTAACTAACTGTCCATCCCAATGAACACTTAAAGACATCCGACGACTAGCCATTTTAACTACACAGAAAAAAACTTTCAAATCTCCTCTAAAATTTTTTAGTGAATATAATAGAAAAAATTAATAAAGATCGCCACAATACAAGTCTAACCTATTGCCACAATACAAAAAATGCCAACATTAGCTACAATACTAGAATGCCATGGAGTAATAAAATTAAATTATAAACCTAACTTAATTAGCTAAAAATTGCAAAAAAATGAAGCTACCTGCAATGTGGGTTCCTGAGGGAGGTTGGCAGGGGCGGCGGATGCGGGGGCGACGGCCACCAGCTGGGGCGATGGCGGCAGGGCCGGCGGCGACCGACGAGGGCTACTGGAGAGGGAGGGGCAGAGAGAAGAGGGAGGTTGGCAGGGGGCCCGGATGCAGGGGGGACTGCGACCGGCGGGGGGAGGTTGGCAGGGGGCGACGGCGGCAGGGAGAAGAGAGAGAGGGAGGGAGGGCCGGCGGCGACGGCGGCAGGGAGAAGAGAGAGAGGGAGGGAGGGGCAGAGAGAGAAAGAGAGAGACCGAAAGCGCGAGAGAGAAGGAAAGAGGTGTCGGTGGCGGATATACCTAATGAAGGCGGTGAACCGTTCACCGTGTTTACAAAGCGGTGAACGGTTCACCGCCTTAGTGAAGACGGTGAACGGTTCACCGTCTTCATAAAACGGTGAACGGTTCACCGTTTTCTCTAGGTCACCCCACTCCGCAAGCACTTGGCAAGGCGGGAACACTTGGCAAGGCTAAGTCCTGGAGGTGGAACACTGATAAGACGGTGAATGATTCACCGTCTTATGAAGACGGTGAATGATTCACCGTCTTCTTGGTGTTTGTTGGATTAACACTGAAGGCGGTGAATGGTTCACCGCCTTATGAAGACGGTGAACCATTCACCGCCTTCACTCTGTTGTGTGATAAAGGCGGTGAATCGTTCACCGCCTTCATGAAGACGGTGAACGATTCACCGTCTTTATGTCAAAAATCCTACCTGGCGCCCGCGTGGCGAGAGGAGGGTTAGTTTTACAAATTAAATTTTTACAGGGTCATTTTGCAAAATAACAAATTGTTTAGGGTCATTTTATAAAAAAAGTCCTTTTTCTAACTGTTCCGAGAAACCGAACAGCCTGAGCGAGCAGGTCGGTCACTATCAAATGTGGGACCGTCGCGTGCACCCGGTGCAGGCGACATTTATTAATTTATCGTTTCTCGGTCCTCAAATGTGGGACCGTCGCGTCCACGTCGCCTGTTTCTCTCTCTCTCTCTCTCTCTCTCCCCCCCGCCTCTGCGGTATCCCTCTTCGTCTTCTTCGCCCTCCTCCCCTTCCTCGAGCCCCTCCCATGGCGATCGGGTTCCGCCCCACTTCGAACCCCCTCGGCTCTCCTTAAACCGATCGATCGTATCGCCCCTCGCTCGGATCGGCGCCACCGCGGAGGCGAAGCTTCGAGCCGGATTCAGATCGTTTTCCGTCCGATCCTACTCGGCGTCGCGATGTTCGAGGCTCATGTACGATTCGTCTCCCTTGTTCTCATGTTTATGGATGCAGGGATAAGATGTGGGATGGTTTTCGCTTCTTTGATCAGCCGCTTTTTCTGCTTATTTTTGTGCCTTTTCATGTTGTATAAGCTGCATAGAAGTAGGGTTTAATGCTAATAGTTGTTGGATTGAGCTACGTGATATCTGGTGGGTGATGAAATGTATTTGTCGTCCTTATCAGGAGATGTAGGAAGGTTTTTGCTTCTTGATTAGGAGTAGGTTCGAGGGCCAAGCTTTGTTGGATTGAGCTACCTAATTTTCGCATAGCGATAAGAATTATCTCTCTGGTGTAAATAGATGTTTCAACTGAATGTTGGGAGTTTTGAGGATCATATTAGTTGTTACAGAGTGTAGTGATGCTTTAATACATAATTGCTGTCGTAAACAATGATCGTCGGATACTGTAACTGGTGCCTTGCGAGTAGACTACTGATTCTATCATGCTAATAATATCATGTCATACAGGTATTTCATGTTAGGATCAACAAAGTTCCATGCTTGTGAGTTGTGAGTTGCTCTTCTATGTGTATTATGCTATGATGCATGGGTACTTCATTTCACTTGGTGTGTCTGTGTTGACTGCATTAGATAATGATACTCACTCAAATGCATGCCCGATATGTTTCAGGTACTTTGTATGGGCATCTGGAATTTAAATATTTGAAAAACTCTTCTGATACTTACTCGATACACTGCCGATACTTCACACGAACATCGTATGTTTTAAATATTTGGAAAATGTCCGAATACGAATAAAGTCAAATGTGTTCGATTATAAATTGTACAATTTTTGAGGAATAACTAAGTAAGTATTTAGTTGGTTTGCTGGAATAGTGCAAATAACAGTCAAGTTTTCTACTGAAATACCATAGTTTCCTGCTTATGCGGCCCAAACACAATATGCATATATGAGGATTAAGGCTAGGTTACCATTGATAGTATTTTAATGCTATTGTTATTGAGCCAAAATCAATGCTAAAGCATTTTTATTAGAAATCTGTTTCACTAGATGTGATCTAGAACATTTGAAATGTCTATAAATAAAAGTTCACAATTCTCGGAGTTCTTTACTTATGAATCAAGTGGGGGTAAAAGTAAATACTGTAAATTGAATGAGGTTCTGATTAGTAGTATAGGATTCCTTGGATGAGAATTGGAGACATTTGTCAAATCCGTCTAACAAAGGTATCAACTAATTTGTGTTGGTTGAAAGTCATGTATTTTAGTTTCTAGCTATTTCAAGTAGTCTAAATCATCTATGAAACCATGATCTTCAACATAAATTTATTAACATTGCTTTTGAATTGATAGTTGATAGTATCACCATATATATAAATATTTCATGGGTGCAAGTTTAGAACCGCTATCTAGTGATAAACTGCACATTATTTCCACTTCTATGTTCTTCTTAAGTCAATGGAACTCAATGAATGAGGGAGTAGGTCAATACCATATGTGATTCGTGGAATAAAATTTGTTAGTATCTTAAGGTGTTTTAGAGGATTAATATACTGCTTCCACGGTGATTTTGTTTGTGAAGATTTTTTTTGAACTTGCTAATAGAAAACTAGTTATATTTATATTAAAAGTTTTCGAAGCCATTTGTTCAGACCTAGTTGTTCTCGAGCAAGCTCTACATATTGTTCATAGTAATTCAATGCTGTTGGCAAGATCCTATTTATGGGTTGACTTATCATGGTGTGACTGTGTTATTAGCTAGGAACGTAGTGATGAAGTCCATAAACGAAAATAAAATAAAATAAAATATATTTATTTTAATTATTATTTGAGGAAATTATAAATTCCATATTTAGTGGGATTAGTTTTTACTAGCTGAATAATAGTTGGTTAAGAATAAGAGAAAATCTCTTTTCTTTTAAGTGAATTGTTTATTATCTAAATTTGAAATGATGGTTGTTTAAGGATTAAATAGAATCCCTTATTTTAAGGGTTTATTTAGATTTTTGATCTTATTTATGAGCCCACCATAGATAACATATTCAGATCTCGAATGAAATAAATTTTTGGTAATAAGGTTTTACCTTTGTCTTCTCTCCCTCTCCTCTCTTGGCCTGGATTGACTAGTGGTCTATGTCTTCCTCTCCTCTCTTTGGCCTGGATTGACTAGTGGTCTATGTCTTCCTCTCCTCTCTTTGGCCTGGATTGGCTAGTACTCTCCCTCTCTCTTCTCCCCCATCTTTTTAGAGCTGGATTGGCCAAGCTCTTTATTTCTCTCCTCTTTTATCATTTATTATTTTTAAATTAATTTAAGGTTCTTTTCAAACATTGAGCTTCATTACATTATTCGTCGTACATGCCCCCCATGTGGGACCTGGTATTAAGCATTAATTTGTTGGTATGGCACGTGTAGTCTCTAGCCCGATGCTTTGATTATGTTTCACTTTTACATAAATTTGGCTTTGTGTAAGGGCAATTCTAGGTAGGCTGTGTCTACATGGCATTTATGTGTCTGCATCAGTGGTCAATAGACATGAGGGTTACTTATAGCAAGCAGCAACTTAGTCGGTTAGTAAAAGTAAATGCCCTGTTTGAGAAAAAGTTCATGTTGAAATGCTAATATATTGGGCTATAAGGGTGAGAAGCAGGGTACTCCCCTGACTAGGTGCTAGTAAGTTAGTGTTGTGCTGAGTGTTGACTAGGCAGCTTAGCACACTTGACACAAGTTTGACTTCCAATAGTATAATCAAACCCATGAGTTTTGAAAAGAAAAATTTTCATGGTTTATTATTATTATTATTTTTGGAATAAAATTATGAATCATCAAAATGTTCTTAAGTAGGAAGTAACTTGAAAATAGTCTTATCGAAATTTTCTTGGCTTCATAGGCTTTTAAGAGATGAAGAATATGTTAGTTGGTAGATTAGCGTGTTGGATGCCATTAAGGGTGTAGACTTCTTTAACCCGATTATCCAATTTGAAGATGATCAAATGATCCTGTTTAAGGAAACAGATTTAATAGCTTATTTAGAGTTGGTTTTATAAAATCCATTTACAGGGAATCTATTGCATGTCTAAGGTTATATTATTTTCAGATAAAACAGCATTCCTTGGCAGCTTAGATTTGGAATCAATTTCTTCAGAACCTATTTTGACCTATTAACACTTTGTAGGTACCATATAACCAACTAAGCAGTTGGCTAGCTTTTTTTTGTCTTTTTGTCTCTTTTGACTTCTTGGTTTTGTGTCGATAATGATAACGTTTATCATGAAGTAAAATAAATGAATGAAATATTAATGAAAATATTACATTAGGAAATGAAAATAAAAAATAAGTACGAACACTTTAATCTATAAAGTGAGCACCTACAATATTTTGATTTAGCATGGAAATAGATATTCCTATTGGTTATCGACATGAATAGATGTATAAAAAAAAAAAAGAAAAAAGAAAAATATTTATTACTCTTTCCTTGAGAGAACATATTGATAATAAACTGAAATCATTCATGTACATTTTGTACATATATATAGGGTTCTAACTTGCGTGTATCGAAGATTAGGTAGTTGAAAATCATCAACGGGGCCTTTAAGCTATGATATTCATTTCTTATACTTCCCAACACTCTCTAGAATTATTTTAAAGAATGCATTATTGGCCTCTTCCTTGCACATGAATTTGTCACATGAAAGAGAAATTTTCTAAGTTAGATGTTTAATGTCGTTTTGTGATTCATAGACTGCAATTGAAAGAAGCAGTTTGAATTGAGTTGCAATGTCCTTGAAGAAAACTTAGTTGGAAATTTATCTTGGTTCTGAATTTATATGCCCTAGTTATACTTTCTATTTCTGAATGCTTAAGCTACTTTATATGGTGCATCTTTATATGCTGATCTTTTGTTTTGAAATCATGATGGATTTCTCTCTCTTATGATAGGTTTTATATTTGCTTCGGAAATATTTGGGTGAATATGTTGAGGGGCTTTCAGTTGAAGCTCTTAGAATAAGCGTTTGGAAAGGTTTGTTATCTTTTGAAGAATATATAAACATGTTAATTTTATGCTCTCTATTTATGTGTATGTTTAACTACCTGTATACATTAGCTGTAAGTTTAGTGATTTATAATGAATTTTATATAACGGTTTATAAATTAGATGCATTGATGCATCAAATTATTTCTTTATGTAATATTTGATATTTTGTACGTAATGTATGTTTATATCGAGTCTGCATTGAATGTTTATTTAGTTTGGTACTATTTTCGTGCCAAAATTGTATCATAGTATTTTTCCCTTTTAATTTCTACATGTTAATGTTTTGTATTCATGACATTCATTCCATGGTTGATGACAATGGACCTTTAGTGATTCAGGATGATTTGCTCTCTCGTGATTGACTTGTAGTCTTAACATCGACATCTTTGTTGAGATATTCTAGAATGATAGGAAAGTTAACTTGTAAATATTTGAGTCTTGATCCACAATTTTGATTCTCTTGGTGTGACTACACATAGCAAATCACTTATTTGATGTTATATTTGATTCATTTAACTGTATATTCTTTAAACCAAGGTTTAAAGTGCCGCCCTGTGCCGTATGGCATGGGGCGTGCTGTATCGTGGCCCTAATTTGGGGCACATTACCAAGGGCTTGCCGGGGTTGCCCCCGGTGTCGCAGCATGCATCTGTTTTTTTTTTTTTTTTTTCACTTGGGCACGCAGCAGAGCCTTTTTTCTTTTCTTTCCTTTTTCTTTTGCAGTAGAATCTTTTTTCTTTTTTTTTTGGTTTTGGTTCTTTTTTCCCCCTCTAGCAGATGCTTTTATTTTTTTCTTCTTTTCTACTTTCCTCTTTTTTCTCTTCTCATATTTCTTTTCTTTCTTCTCATTTTTTCCCCCTTTATTTTCTTCTTTCTACCGCTTCTCTTGCCTCTTTAATAACTTCAATTTTAAAAGGAAAGGCGAAGAAATACCATAATCTTAGTTCTACTTATTAGGTAAGTCAAAAATATTATATAAAAACTTTTTATATAGATTTTAAATACTTGTAACTTATAGAGCTCTTTTTGAAGAAATATGATTTTTTGTAAATTTCTATTTATAGTTTACAAAAAATTTGAAAATAGATCCACTTGATCTAGTCATTATATGGTCCGCTTTTTAATTTTAGTGGATAGATGTATCATTCTACTAATGTTGTCATCGTGCAGTTTTTAACTCAATTTTTGTAGATGAAACTAGCATTTTTTTCATAAAAAATTGACATAATAATAATTTTTTAATTTATAATTTTAAAATTTTAAAAATAAAAGAATATGTAATTTGCATCCTATTTCACGTGATCAAGTCATCATAATACCTTAAACTTTTATGGATTGATCTTGTCATCTTGGACTTTTTCATGAAAATTTCAAGAACAATTTCACCTAATGTTAGATTTTTTACAATTTTTAAAATCTAATAAATAAAAAAATCGAAGTGATTGGTGTTTAATTTGCCTAATTTATTCGTCATATGGTTACTGTGAAATTTTCATGGATAGATCTCACAATTTTTCATAAAGATTAAAAAATAGTTTTTTAATTTTTTAATAAATATTTAAAAAACTTGAAAATAAAAGAAATTATTGGAGCAATTGGTATCCTATTCTAGTTAATCTGGTCATCATATGGTCCCTCTTTGAATTAATATGGATGGATCTTGCAAACATGAAATTTTTAAGAAAAAGATAATTTTCACTAATTTTGTAGTTTATAACTTTTAAAATTTGGAAAATATAAAGAATCTTGACAAAATGTAATAGATGAGAGAAGTAGAATATGAACCAAGGATTAAAGTGCCGTGGCACGGGGATGTGCCGGAAACTTGCCGGCACGGTACGACACGGTGTGTGCCGGGCCGTGCCGATGCGTGCCGGTCACAAAAAATATATGTGTGCCGACACGTAATGGCATGAAATATTTATTTTCCTTAGCAACAAAATATGCCAGTTATGTATTATGTATTTTATCAAATCTTTTGAACTTTATTGAGAAAATTACTTACTAATTTAAAGAATAGAGGGTTTTGAGTTGTGCCATCGGCACGGGGGCTGTATCGTGCCGATATCTTGCTGGCACGATACGGCACGGTGGATACGGCCCGTGCCGATGGGCATTTAAATCCTTGATATGAACAAGGTCGAAGAGTATAACGAAAAAAAAAGATTATAGCAGATTGCTACAGTGTCAGAAAAAAATAAATAAGCAAATCGTGCAAGTGCAAAAGTCGTGAGAAGAGTGAAAAATATAAATTTATGATCAGTCACTTGGTGATGCTATCGTTTTCAATTATGCAACACACTGCAACTAAAAGGAATATGTGGTATATCAAAATTCTATAGACTAATGAATCATAAAATAGATAAAGCCATAAAGGTAGTATATAGATAAAAATATATAGCCAAAATTCATAATTATTACCCTAAAACTTTCAAATAACATGATAAGACCTTATTGGAACCAAAAAAATTAAAATAAGACCGTGCCAAAGTGTGCCATTAGGAGGCCTTGTATGTCCATCGGCACGCTTGTGTCGGCATGGAGGTGTACCTGTGCCGTACCGTGCTAGCCTCCTACTGGTACGCCGCCATGCCACGACAATGTAATCCTCTTTCTTTAAACAGTTGACTGGTGTAGCTATCCACAATTTTTTTTTTAGTGTGATCTAAATTTATGTAAAGTTTCTATAGTCGGTACATCACTTGGTTAGGAATGCATGTACTTTGCTGAAAGTGATGTTCAGATTTGTACTCATTGCCTTGCATTAACATATACTTGTTGTGTATGAATTCTCTTTCTTCATTTGAAGAGACGAACTAATACTGGTAGGAATCTCAGTCTACTAAAACTTTCATGTCTTGCTTCAAGGGTTACTAGATGTTATGTTATTAGATGTACATAAATGTAAACCACATTCAATAGTTGTTGATGCTCTTAAATTTTGGTTCAGTGAAATTTTTTTGTAACTTAATGCAAATTATTGAGCACAATCTATTTTTTTATGGTTGACGTTTGCTTTGGTCTGTTAAAGGTGATGTTGTTCTCAAAGATTTGAAGTTGAAGGCTGAAGCACTTAATTCTCTCAGGCTTCCTGTCACAGTCAAAGCTGGGTTTGTTGGTACCATAACTCTAAAGGTACTTTAATTACTGCTATGAGGCCTAAATCATTTTAACTATGTAAGAACTATTATTAGATTAGTTGCCTCTTGATATTGGCTGCGCCATCTTTCAATAGGAAGGACTATTTCTTTTTAGTTGGTGCTAGTAGCAGCAATACACTAACAATTTGGGCTCTTTTCATGCTTTCCTAATTTTTGGCTTCTATTATTATTATCTTTGGTCCTTTCATCACTCTTCTAATCCTTAATGTAGATATGAACACCTTTAGACATACATACACTTATATGGTTCCTTAAAGGTCTATGCTCATTGTCCTCCCGCATTGGCATGCCAGCTCCATACCAAGTCACACGCTATTCTATTCTTTGTGTATGATGGCATGTGATGGTCTTCTATGACATGCACATAAACATTTATAATTTTATTGTCTTTTGGGGGTTCAAAGATAAAATGAAACTGTCAATAAAATTATATGACGAACAAAAGTAAGATGAAACAGTAGAATGTGATTTCATACATTATATATGTTGTAGAGTTGCTTGTGGCGTCACTTGATATCATTTACTATTGATATACAGCGAAAGCAAATAGACTAGGGTCAAAGACCCGTTACTAGAAATGCTCAGCACTACCAAAGCTGATTGGTTGGCAGAGGTGGCCAGGAACAAGTGTGACAAAACTTGTGGATAACCTTTAGGGCGCGTTTGGTTCGAGTTATGTAGCATTACAGGTTATTTCGACAAAACCAGGTATCTGAGATTTCTGAATCAGATTACTACTGATACTGCATTATTGCGTTTGGTTTAATGCAGTAATGTAATGCTGGATTACAGTGTATATAGAATTACTATGTTTGGTTCAGTTTATAAAATTCAGTAATCCCGATTGTAAAGTGTAGTCTATTCCAAAATTGCCCTTGTGGTCATATTTAATAATTTTTTTACTAAACTATAATTTGATATAATTTACACTTGAATTAATTCTATTAATAACCAATATAAATAAAATGAACACAAGAAAAAAAAAATTTATAAAGCCAAAAATTAATTTCAACCTATATAAAAAATAAATAAAAAAATTGAAATATCGGCGACAGAGAGGGTGACGTCGGCGGCAACTTTGGTGACGGTGTCAGCGACGGAGAGGTGGCGGAGAGGGTGGCTGCGGCGACTTTGGCGGCGATGTCGGCGGCAGAGAGGCGGCAGCTATCTCGACGGCGATGTCGGCGGCTGAGGTGGTGGCAGCCAGCACTTAGCCGAGATTGGTAGTGGGGAAGGTTCGTGTGAATAGAAATAGAGGAAGAGGGGGGAGAGACAGAGAGATAAATGACGTATTGAAAAGATTTGAAAGGTTAGAGGGGTAAAATTGTAATTTTACATAGCATGCAAGATTACCTACCATCAGTAATATGAGATACCCATCCCCCCGCTTAGTAATATTTTCGGTGTAATCTTGCACCATTTGTAATGCTACATTACCAACCAGATCACGGATTGGATGAACCAAACGCTATAATACTGGCAGGATTGCCTATAATCCTGGCAGGATAACCCGAACCAAACGCGCCTTTAGTTCAATTATTTGATCAGCCAATTTACTATCTGGTCCATAGTTAACATTAGAGACATACTTATGTGAACAATTTAAAGGATCAATAGTCTTTTAATTGGTTTGGGTACAGGGAGTTTGTATATGAAAATACTGTTCTTAATTATTTGTTATCGTGTAATTTTAGTATGTGAAGGAGTCTTAGATACCAAATAGGCATAGGCGGTGGGAACTGGACCTTGGCATGGGATAACTTGTAACGACCCAACCCACTAGCATTAATAATTTGTTGGGCTTAAACCACTAGCTGAAAATGCTTAAGCTTTGTTATCAATAGTAATGTGCTAGCCACATATAAGACGCTCATACTCTCTCACATTATCCGATACCGGACTATTGGGGTGTCATATAGCCTAACATTGCGCAATTGTCAACTTGTTGGTACAACAAACATGCTGCTGAAAAGCAGCAGTTTTGATTGTGTTGATGTGGCAATTTTTGAAGTTAGTGATTTTCAATGATAGCCAATTGTGATTTGATATTGTTAGTGATGGTGAAGAGGAAGAAGAGGCAATGGCCTTCGAACAAGGGGGATAGCGAAGAGGAAGAAGAAGGGACAGCTATTTCAGTTTAGGATATGAAAAGGGTTAAATAAACAGTTGCAATTTTATTTTGGTCATTACCATTTAATTTAACGTGTTGGCCGGCTTGCCACTTCACATACTTGATACCTGCCATCATCTATACAACTTATTTGACCTGCATTAATGACTTGAATATGGAATTCTTTAATGTGTTATATTATGAGTTTGTTACTCGCTTTGATACTAGATGTTGCAAATCTGCAACCCGCTCTAATACCCACTGCTGTAAATTCGATACTCGCTCCGGTACCGGTTGTTGGGATTCCCAACGGAAGCGTCAAATCGGATTTTTACCATAAATCCGTCTCCTTAGCAAAATATGGCACAACCGTAAAAGAGAGGAAAAAACCAAACAAGAAATACGGGTGAAAAAAGATTCATCAACCAAAAGAAGAATCACACTTAGCTCCTCTTCTATACAGAGTTGCTTCAACCCGAGCCCTCTTTCTGAATCTCTCTCAACCCTCTCTCTTCTTCTATAACATGAGAAGACTTCTCTCGTTGAAATTGGAGCTATCCTCAAAACACCCAACTTCAACTATTCCTACACACCTATACTCCAGGTGCACCAAAACACACGGCCAACTCTCTCTCTCCCCTTGGTACGGAAACCCAGGATTGGCCGTAGTATGCACCATAGAGCTCTCTAAAATTTGGCCGTTCTACTACGAAACAATAGCACTAATGCTATATATATATATAGCTTACATAAAATAACTAACCCAATCCTAGTCTAATTTGATTTCGACTCTAATTAATATTTAAATCCTAGTCAATTTAACTTCAACAGATTTCAATATTCATTTTAATCCAACTAAGTTTCAACTACAAATTTAACCAAATCCTAGCAATCTCCACCTTAGTTTGATTGTAGTTTTCAATTGCTATGTCGAGCTCACCATGCAAGCTCCACCTTGAGCTTGTCTCCTTCACTCGATGTCACCGCATCCGTCGCTCCATCTCGAGCGACTGCACCTTTGCGAACTTTTGGAACCCAAACTGTCTTTGCTCTCGTTCTGACTATGCTTCTGTTCAGAACGTACAAGTTTCCGCTTTTGTTCGCCCCTCACGACCCAATCTCATTTCAGACTCTCATAGCTCCACCCTAAGATGAAAAATCACAACCCTTGAGTCCAACACGCCTAACGAGATCAAATTTTGCTTCAAACTAGGAACATACCGTACACATGTCAGAGTCCTCACGTCTGCATCGTGTATCCGAATCTTTATTATGCAGATTCCTAAAACTTTGCATGTCGTTCCGTTCCCTATGAGAGCTTTGCCACCTCTGATTGCCTTATAGGTAGCAAAAGACTCTTTTCTCCGGGACAGACGTGAAAGAAACAGGCCGAATTGAGCACCCACGCATCATCCGAAACTTTCGCACTGCCAGTCGCCGTGTATAGCATATCAGAATCAATCACCTTCGATTCTGCCGCCCGTGCTATCGCTAATGTCTCCTTGTGCTGGTCTACGACAATTTTTTCTTTCTGCCGCTTCATCTCCTTCAGATTATTCTGAAATTTTTGGTAATTGCGCTTATAGTGACCTTTCCTGTGACAGTAGAAGCACTCCACCTCGGGTAGCGGCTTCTTCTGTTTATCTCCGATCGTCAATATTTTCGTCTCCTTCGCTCTTACCACCAGAGCTGTACCCCGGCTCTGCGTGCCAGAGTCTTGAGCCATCTTTCGCATCTTGTTCGAGAGAAGCGCCGCCGTGACTGTCTCCACGTTTATGGTGTCCTTGCCATAAAGCAACTTAGTCACCAGATGTTCATATGCTGCCAATAACTAAGATAGTAAAACCGGCGCCTTATCCTCGTCATCCAGATTGACTTCAATACTGGTCAACTGGGCCACCATCTTGTTGAACTCGTTTAGATGCTCATGTAGGCTTGCCGCTTCCTGCATGCGCAGCATAAACAGTCGTACTTCAGATACAGCCTGTTTGTGAGGGACTTGGTAATGTATAGATCTTCCAATTTCTTCCACAGTTTCGTCGGTGTTGATTCCCTGGCTATGCTGTAAAGAATCTCATTTGCTAACAATAGATGAAGCGTACTTAGCGCCTTCCACTCCATGTTTTCCTATGCTGTATCCTTGACCTCTGTCGGCTTCGCCTTTTTTCCATTCAACGTCTCGTCCAACTCTTATTGTATGAGGATTGCTCGTACTTTAATCTTCCACAAGCCGAAATTGTTTTTGTCGTTGAACTTCTTGATTTCAAACTTCCTGGCCATCGTCGTCGATCTTTTTCGAGAATCGGTAACCTTAAGCTCCGATACCAATTGTTGGGAATCTGGTACTCGCTCTGATACCAGATGTTGAGAATCCGTAACCCGCTCGGTATCGGTACTCGCTCCGGTATCGGTTGTTGGGATCAACGAAAGCGTCAAATCGGATTTTTACCACAAATCCGTCTCTTCAGCAAAAGATGGCACAACCATAAAAGAGAGAAAAAACTAAACAGAAAATACGGGTGAAATAAGATTCATTAGCCAAAAAAAGAATTACACCTGACTCATACAGAGTTGTTTCAACCCGAGCCCTCTTTCTGAATCTCTCTCTCCTCCCTCTCGTCTTCTATAACATGAGAAGACTTCTCTCGTTGAAATTAGAGCTATCCCCAAAACACCCAACTTCAACTATTCCAACGCACCTATACACTACGTGCACCAAAACACATGATCAACACTCTCTCTCCCTTGGTATGGACACCTAGTGTTGGTCGTACTATGTACCAGAGAGCTCTCTAAAATCTGACCGTACTACCCCTTCAAAACAATAGCACCTATGCTATACATATAGCTTACATAAAAAAACTAGCCCAATCCTAATCTAATTAAATTTCTACTCTAATTAATATTTAAATCCTAATCAATTTAACTTCAACAGATTTAAATATTTATTTTAATCCAATTAGGATTCAGCTACAAATTTAACCAAATCCTTACACGCTCTTTTAATGGAGAGACATATTGATGTAGGACGGGATATAGGGTCCTACGTTATAGAGGGTTTCAAAATATGATTTATAATATTGAAAGTTTTTTTTTATAAAAATTTTAAAACATATTTGAAATATTTTTAGAAATTTTCGTAATTAAAAAAATATGAAAATTAAAGAAAATAGAAAATAAAAAAAAATAGAAAAAATAAAAAAAACAAAAAAGATAATCAGGACTCACTCCTGAACCGAACTCACTTCGGGACTGAACTCGCTCCAGGGCGACGCATTCGCGAAGGAAGAAAGATTGCTCGTGCACCAAAGTTTCGAATCATCTTTTACTAATTTATTAATATCATCCTCCTCTTATACAATGACGATCTATACCTTATTTATAATATTCTTAGACTTAGATACACATAACCAACTTCAGATTTGATCTTATCCTAAATAACTAACTAAAACAACCTTATCTAAATATTAACTAAACAATATAAATTTAAAAACAAATAGAGATAAAACCAAATAAGAGGATAGTTAAAAATCCTCATAACTAACTAAAAGATATGCCCAACTAATATAATCTAAGCTAAAAAAATGATGATCTAATCGGTTTAATCCGATCAACATTGGCTCAAGCCTGTTCTGCATCATTCGCTTCCGCTGCGCAGGATCTCGTCCTCGAGATTAGTTGGATTTGTAAGGTGATAGAAAACAGCCAAACATGCAGGTGTAATCCAATGCCTGCATGTCGAACAACCTGTATCATCAGAGTTTCCTGCTTGGTATCGATGTAGGAAGAACGACTGATAAGTTCATGAGACTTCATAAGATTTGATATCAATGAGAAAGCTGGTTTCGTTGCAATCTGAAGCTTTGGTATGGAAGATTCAAACTGCTGGAGCAATGAGGGTAACTCCATCTGTAACCTTTCGTCTTCAACACGTTCATCTACCTTGGTTTCATGCTTTAACTCGAGATTTTCCAAATCTAGCTCGGGCTCAGCCACGTCTGCAACTTCTTTACAATCGGATGGTGTTGATGGAATTGGATCAGATTTGTTGACTACCAGCTGCGCTATAGGTGGCGTACTTTGTTGAGCGATTAGGGTCTCCAATTGAACTTTTAGTTGGATCCATTGATACTCATCTCTGACCTTACCCATCCTTCGAAAATTATTTTCAGCAATTTTAGAACCATCTTCAATATCTTTTAACCTCCTTTTTTCTTCCTCCAAAAATATTATCTTAAAATGAAGATAAGATATTTGCCTTTCTCTATACCACCATCTCAAATCATCTAGTACTTCCATCCGGATATTGTTTCTTTTTCTCTCAAAATATGACCTCTGATCATGCAGCCACTCATCAAACTCGACTCTTGTCATCTCACATATTTCTTTCAATGACTCAATATGAATTCCTTTTCTTCTACCATGCTTTTGAAAAAAAAATTTTAAGACATTCTTTTGCATCCATAATTTTTTTTTTTTACTCTTTCTTCATTTTTTTTTTCTCCACACTTTTTTTCACTTTTTTTTCACTCAACTCTTTTTTTTATAATACTTTTTCTCACTTTTTTTTTTCTTTCAATTCTCACCTTATTTTCTTCCACAAGCCCAAAACTTTTGACGAAATAGAACCGTCAAATAGCCTAGGCTCTGATACCAAATCTGATGTAGGATGGGATATAGGGTCCTACGTTATAGAGGGTTTTAAAATATGATTTATAATATTGAAAGTTTTTTTTTTTAAAATTTTTAAAACATATTTGAAATATTTTTAGAAATTTTCGTAATTAAAAAATATGAAAATTAAAGAAAATAGAAAATTCAAAAAAATAGAAAAAAGAAAAAAAACAAAAAAGATAATCAGGACTCACTCCTGAACCGAACTCACTTCGGGACTGGACTCACTCCAGGGCGACGCATTCGCGAAGGAAAAAAGATTGCTCGTGCACCAAAGCTCCAAATCATCTTTTACTAATTTATTAATATCATCCTTCTCTTATACAATAAAGATCTATACCTTATTCATAATATCCTTAGACTTAGATACACATAACCAACTTCAGATTTGATCTTATCCTAAATACCTAACTAAAACAACCTTATCTAGATATTAACTAAACAATATAAATTTAAAAACAAATAGAGATAAAACCAAATAAGAGGATAGTTAAAAATCCTCATAACTAACTAAAAGATATGCCCAACTAATATAATCTAAGCTAAAAAATGATGATCTAATCGGTTTAATCCGATCAACATTGGCTCAAGCCTGTTCTGCATCACATATCTTTGTGGATGTGGGTGCCTAGGGGATGATGATGGGCATCGACTGAATGATGACCGGCTCCAAGGGGCTAATGTGGTCCTCACTGGCACAGCTCTATATCATGTAGCAAATAGTGTCCAAGTGCTATGTATCACAGCTAATTGCTACACTTAGAGGCCTTAGTGGTACTGTAGTAGGCACCCGCTTGTTGGTGGTATGGCCAGCACAACACGGTACTTAAATGCTTGTTGGAGACAAGCCAATGCAACCCACGCAATTTTTGCACCAGACAATAAATTGAGTATATTTTTCTGGAGAAAGTAAATTGAGTATATTTTTGTAGAGAAAATTCTAGTGTTCTCAGGGAGGGTTTCTTTTCAATTTTAAGGTGTGTCAAGAGAGCAAGAGCAATTGTGAGCATGAGGCTAAATCAAACTTTTCAGGTGCATTAGATCTAGCTCTTCTTTGCTGAAGAGATTGTTCAAGGCAATATTCGTAGTGAAGCCTATGAACTTTGGTTTCTCCTTCTGATCCTATACTGTGCTGTGCAACTCTTTGTCCATGGTCCCAAGATTCACTATCTAACTCACCGTGGCATTGCTTTCCTAGGTTTCTATTTTATGATGTTTAGGTCTGTTGGCATTATTTATTTTCATATGCAGATATAATTTACTAAGGTATATGTTTTGTTTTTTCCTTCTTTTTTGTTTTGATTCTGTTTACTTCCATATGCTTTAACCGGTTCAACTTATAAATCTACAAATTTGCAATTAGGTTCCTTGGAAAAGCCTCGGGAAAGAGCCAGTGGTTGTTCTTATTGATCGTGTGTTTATACTTGCACAACCTTCTCCAAATGGGCAAGCTCTCAAGGTAATGCGTCGCAATTGTTTAGGCATTAAGAGGATGGTTATGATAACTAATTAATATAACTTATACATTGATTTTCACTTGTACCTTTTCAGGAGGAAGATAGAGAAAAACTTTTTGAAGCTAAACTTCAGCAGATTGAGGTATAAATATTCGCTGACTCACTAATTAAACAACTGTTTACTTAAATTTTATCAGTTGTACATGGCAAATTAAAAACTAACCATGTTATTTGTTATATTTATGTTGTGTTTAGACCTTTGTTTTCAATTGTATTGACTTAGTGATCGCCCTGAGCATCATTGGTTTTCACTATAACATCTATGTAGCTTTATGAGACTATTTATTTCCTTGTTTCTTATTTCCAACTAAGTAATGTTTGAACCAAGGTAACCTCTTCTTTTTATGATATCAAATTAAGAGCCAGGCTTTACAAATCCTATCCCTTGTAGTATGATAAACCATTAACTTGTTCTGTGGTGTTAGACTGAATGCGATTGTGACTGATCAAGACCTCAGTTTTTGGGTAATATTAAGCAGTAGCAATAGGCGTAATCTGGTAGGCTTTGCGATCCTTGCCTCAATCAAACACATTGTACTTTCTGCTTGGATTTGTCTGACCAATTTTTTACGGGTGCAACATAGCAAATGGAAAAGCCAGACGGACAAACATCAAGTAGTTCTCTAGGTCCTCAAAATTGGATATGATTGTCGCTTGCTCTTTGAATAGTGCTTTCCTCTGGTCAAACTGAATGCAGTGATTTTTTCTGGCACAACATTTCAACTAGCAGAAGTATTTTCATGATAATGTTGGTATTTCTATTTGCTTTCAAGCTTTGGGAGTGTTTGTGCTCTTCTGGCCTATTGCATATTGATACTTAATATTTGGCTCCTTCCTCTGCATTGTTTAAATGGCTATTCTTTAAACTATTTACAGTTTATGTACATCAAATTTTGCAAACTCTAATATGTTATTGTTGATCATGCTTACAGGAGGCTGAGGCAGCAACCCTTGAAGCAACAACTAGAAACTTAAAAGCTGGAGTATGTTTTTCCCTTTTTAACTAGTTAATCATTTCTTTCCTGTATAGTTTCTTGCTTTTTGAGATCTTTGCAAAATGTATATTTGATCTGTTTGATTCTACTTTCTCAGAATTCCACGTGTAATGATGAGTACGGTTCATTTTTCAAGGAACTTGTACTTTCTGAAAACAGGACACATGCTGGCTAATAAAGCTTTTGTAATACAGAGATTTGATAAATGTTTATTGTGACATGCGTAATATAATAAAGCTTTTCTCTTAAATGTTTTCCGTTAGTTTTTCTCAACAACCATATATTTATCAGGAGTAATGACGCAGCCAGCACACCAGCATACTAGTATGAAATAAAATAAATATGGCAAGATCATGGGGAATTTGACTTGTATTACCATTCTATGAATGAGTGTGACAATTACTAAGCTTTATAGTAGATGCCTTGTGGATCTTTCTGTCATGCATTTGACATCTTTTATTTAGGTGTTCTTCCTAATCATTATAACTAGAGATACGTGTGTGAATTTTTTGACGAGAATATTCTCATGGTAGGTGCCTGGCGGAACTACCTGGTTGGGCTCTCTGATTGCCACAATAATTGGAAACTTGAAGGTCACTATCAGTAACGTACATATAAGATATGAGGATTCTGTTAGGTGTGTTGGTTACTGCTCTTGAATGTCTAATCTTTGTATATTGATATAACATGCGTTTATGCTGCACTTCTTGCTTTTTGAAACTCTTTTACATGACCTATCACTTTTCAGTAATCCTGGACATCCATTTTGCTCGGGTGTCACTTTGTCAAAGCTTGCTGCTGTTACGATGGATGAGGATGGGAATGAAACATTTGATACGAGCGTAGCCCTAGATAGGCTGCGTAAGGTTAGAATCAGCTCAATTTATCTTACTCTCTAGTTAATAAGATCTTTGGCATTTTTTTTGTTTATGTCCGTTGAGTTGTGTAAGGTAGAAATTTCTTAATTATTATGTGTACATGTTTCCTGCCATGTGGGAGTCAAGAAGCAGAGCACATTCCTTTGTTACATTTTAGTCTGCATCATTCCTTTCTTCTCAAGTTCTCATTTCTATTTTATCTTCATTTTCTAGCTTTCATTTCTTTTTTTTTCCCGTGCCAGAGATGAATGGCTTTTTTGTAATATAGGACATTTGCATATTTTACAGTTTTATAGAGGTAAGTTGATGGATAGCAAAGATTAGTAATATTATGTCCTTAAAGGGTGGATTATGTTCTTGATAACTGTCTTTGACGCCCTGTTGTATTTGCCAAAATTCAAAGGCTGTACTTTATGGTGTCACTTACCCTTCATGCATACGCCACCTTGACCAAAGTGCATTTTCAACTAAAACCTTTGCCATGTATACTATGCAAGCAGGTCTGCCTCATTTTTGAACTCAGCGAACCTTTGATTTGGATTTAGGTTGTTTCGAGTGGCCTTTATTTCGATTGCTGTTTGTGACCATTTGAATTGGTTGAAATGGTAAACTGAGAACTCTGTTTTTACCTTAAATCATATCAGAGTCAAAAGATGTCGGGCTGGCTCCAGACATTTAGTTTGCATGTTTTTAATTTCCTACCATATTATTCCAGAATGGATACTCCTCTTAGCTGATCCAAAACCCCACAGAAAATCGGAGACGTTGCGCCACTCTTCGAAAATATACTAATTTGGATGTTTCGGGACTGGAGTCTTGGAGTATTCTTGTATCGAATAGTCAATAACTTTCTTATCTCTCTCAATACTTTCTCTTCTTCCTTTCTTATTCTCTCTTGTTTTTGAACCCTGTAGGTCCTTGAAGAGTTCAGAAATTTTAGACATCAGAAAAGTACTTAAATTTTTAATCTTCTCACAAAAAAAAAGTTTGATGCCGTAGCTTTCTCTAAGGTGTTCTTGAGGGAATATTTTTAGTTATTTTTGACCTTATTGATTTTGAATTTGGCTAAGCCAAGTATTTTGTGGTTGATAAGATGAATGCACAAGTGCCTAAGTATAGGCATTTAAAATTGCTTTAAGTCAATCTATGTGCCGTGGACATGATAGAATTCCTCTAGTGACTCAAATTACCAGAATTTAGCTAGAAATAAAAAGTGTTTTAAATAGCAGCCGCTATAGCAGTTTTCATGGGTAAACGTTACTGTTACGATATATTTAGTATCTTATGGTATATTAGGATACTGTATATTATTATCATATATAGAGTAGGATTATATGGTATGTAATCCTAGTTGTAGTATTACTATAGTAGGCAATGTTACTATAGTAGACCTATCTCTTGTACTATATATTTTCATCAATTCAACCCAAGAGGGTATGCTCTTTTGCCCTTCTTTCATGGTATCAGAGCGGGAACCCTAATTTAGGGATATTGATCCACAGCTATCATCCACAACAAGTCTCACCTTCTTCCATAGGTGTTCTTTTCCTTTTGGTGTTCTATCTCCTCTTATCATTGGACTTCTATCTCTCCGCTACAGTACTGCTACAGTATCTGCGCTACAGTATTACTACAGTACTCGCGCTACAGTCGCGCGCTACAGTACTGCTACAGTACGCGCGCTACAGTACGCGCGCTACAGTCGGTGCTACAGTAATTTCAGCCTCTTTGTGATTCCTCTTTGCTCTTCGGGTGCCGCTCGGACTATCCTCGTACCGCTCGCTGGTTGCTCGTGTCGCTCGGTCCTTTCCCTGGTGCGGCCGTTCTTATTTGGTGCTAAGTGGTTCCTCTCTTGTGCGCTGGGTACAACTAGTTTGGTAGAAACCAGGTTCTTCCTTTTTCTCATCCGCTACATTCCGATTTATCTTTCTTTCATATCTAGTGGTGGATCCTTCTCTTTTGGTAGCAAATATGTCTTCTTCTACCTCAAATTTTACCAGTGCTTGGATAAAGACAGCGAAAACCTTTATGTTTGTCAGAAAGTCCCAAAAAGACACAAGGAAGAGAACGGGGAGAGAGCTTGTGAGCTGCAATGTCCTGAACATCGGGATAACACAAACATCCAAAAACTCTAACAAGTTGCAAGTCAGGGGAAACACAACCATGCAGAATTTCATATGGCGATTGTCCTTTCAAAACAGTAAGAGAAGGAATTCGATTCACAAGAAAGACGGCAGTTTGAATGGCCTCAGCCCAGAATCGAGGAGGTAAGCAAGCTTGAAACAGCAGGCTCCTAACAATGTTAGATAAATGCCTATGCTTCCTCTCAGCAAGGCCATTTTGTTGAGGCGTATAAGGACAAGAGAATCTATGAATAATTCCATTTTGTGAACAAAGAGTAGAAAATTTGTCATTTACAAATTCAGTACCATTGTCAGATTGAAAAATTTTGATTGAACTATGAAATATGTTTTCAACCATTGTCTTAAACTCGAAAAATTTGTCAAAAACTTCATGTTTAAATTTTAAAAGGTAAAGCCAAGAAAACCGAGAGTAATCATCATCAATAAAAATAACATAATATTTGTAGCCAGAAACAGAGGGAACAGGTGATTGCCAAACATCAGAATGAACAATATGAAAAGGAAAAGCAGATTGAGATTCTGAATCATGAAACGAGAGTTTAACATGTTTTCCCATATTACAAGCATTGCAAACAGATAATTTCAAAGCAGAATCAGAAACAATTTTATTGTTTTTAATAAATGTAGAAAGAACAGGAAAACTTGGATGACCTAACCGTCTATGCCATATATCTCCGTTAAACCTAGATGCAACTAGAGCTAGCGGTTTCTTAGTTCCTACACTTGCAACTTTAGAGGAAAGTGGATAGAGTGATGTTCCCGAACTAGGGCATCGAAGAAGCTCCGCCCTGGTTTCCTTGTGTCTTTTTGGGACTTTCTGACAAACATAAAGGTTTTCGCTGTCTTTATCCAAGCACTGGTAAAATTTTTATTTCTCGCCATGTTACTTTTGTTGAACATGTTTTTCCTTACTCTTGTCTTTCTAAATTCTCTTCTTCTCCTTCCTCTTCTATTTCAAACTTTCAAATGTTTCAAAATTTTCTTTCTAATCCTCCCCTACTGGGTGAGAGTCCATCCACTATTGATGCAATCTCTGGCCTCTCCTTCACACGCCCCTCTACTGACGTTGGTTCACATACGCTTGTTTCATCGTCTGAGCAATTATCAGTTTTTCCTTCCACTGTGAATCATGATGCCCCACAGGTTAGTAATGAGAATGCTGCCGCTCCTGCTGGCCAAACTGAACTCCGGGTCTATACCAGACGACACACCAGCCGGCCTGCTGCTGCTTCACCTTCACCTATTGATTTGGCACCTTCCACCTCTGATCATCCACCTTCCCCTCCGCCTGCTGCAGTCTCCCCTCCTTCTCATTCTCCTTCTGAGCCTCCGTTGCCTGCCAGAACACACTCTATGCTCACTCGATCCATGGCTAAGGGTTCCGCTGCGTCTTCCTCCTTCCTCGCTTCTGCACGTTCTATTCTTCCTGCTGAGCCTACCTCTTTTCATGAAGCTTCTCAGGATGCATGTTGGCGTGCTGCCATGGCTGAAGAATTTGATGCATTACTGACCAATGCTACTTGGGATCTTGTTCCTCCTCCCTCTTCTGTTAATCTTATTGGCTGCAAGTGGGTATATAAAGTGAAGCAGAAGGCGGATGGTTCCCTTGAGCGTCTCAAGGCTCGGCTTGTGGCTCAGGGTTACAAACAACAACAAGGTATTGATTTTGATGAGACCTTTTCTCCGGTTGTCAAGTCGACCACTATTCGAACTGTTATTTCAGTGGCTTTCTCCTCTGGGTGGTCTCTTCGACAACTTGATGTAAAGAACGCCTTTCTTCATGGTACTCTCTCTGAAGAAGTTTATATGAAGCAACCGCCTGGTTTTGTGCATCCTTCTCTTCCTCATCACGTTTGCCGTCTCCGAAAAGCGATCTATGGTCTCAAACAGGCACCTCGGGCTTGGTTTCAGCGGTTTACTTCTTTTCTTTTTGAACTTGGTTTTGTTGGCAGTACTGCTGATCCCTCGATGTTTGTTTGTCATTCCTCTTCTGGCACTCTTGTTCTTCTATTATATGTTGATGATATTATTGTCACCGGAAGCTCCTCATCTCTTTTAGAGGCTCTTATTGTCACCTTACAACGAGAATTTGCTATGAAAGATCTCGGGCCGCTACATTATTTCTTGGGCATTGAGGTTAATCGTTCGTCTTCTGGTCTTCATTTGACTCAGCAGAAATATGCGCATCAACTACTTCAGCGCCATGGCTTTCTTGATAGTAAGCCCGTCTCTAGTCCTCTCTCTCCGACTTCTCGTCTCTCTTCTCATGAGGGGCGCCTTCTTGAGGATCCCTACATTTATCGTCAGATCGTTGGTGCTCTCCAGTATCTCACCTTCACAAGACCAGATATCTCGTATGCCGTCAACTCTGTTGCCCAGTATTTACATGCACCTCGTGAACCCCACATGCAAGCGGTCAAGCGCATTCTGCGTTATATTCGCGGGACGCTGTCTTATGGCATTCCTATCTCCCGCTGTATCAATCCTTCTCTCGTGGCATTCGCAGATGCTGATTGGGCTGGTTGTCCCGATACCCGTCGCTCTACTTCAGGATATTGTATATTTCTAGGGCCCAATCTTATCTCCTGGTCCGCTAAGAAACAGCCCACTATTTCTCGTTCCAGTTCTGAAGCCGAGTATCGTGCTGTGGCTTACGCGCTTGCTGAGACAGTATGGATCCGACGTTTACTTCGTGACCTTGGTGTGTTCTTATGGCGCTCCATCAGCATCTATTGTGATAATCTCAGCACGACTTATCTTGCGGCCAATCCTGTTCTCCATGCTCGAACGAAGCACATTGAGCTTGACCATCAGTTCTTGCGCGAAAAAGTCCAGTCTGGTGATTTAGAATTGGTTCACATCTCTTCTGATAAGCAACTTGCTGATATTTTCACAAAGCCTTTGTCACCTTCTCGATTTTCGGCTTTGCGGCTCAATCTTCGCATCCGGCCAGTGGATGCTTAGCTTGCGGGGGGATGTTACGATATATTTAGTATATGTTACGATATATTTAGTATCTTATGGTATATTAGGATACTGTATATTATTATCATATATAGAGTAGGATTATATGGTATGTAATCCTAGTTGTAGTATTACTATAGTAGGCAATGTTACTATAGTAGACCTATCTCTTGTACTATATATTTTCATCAATTCAACCCAAGAGGGTATGCTCTTTTGCCCTTCTTTCAGTTACGCTATACTATAAAAAATAGAATATAGCGGACTGGGATCATAGCGGCCGCTATGGCGGCCGCTATAGCCGGATTAAAAACAGATCCACTTTAAATCTCAAATTTTTAAAGATTCAATTGGTCGGTTAAGTCCTAAAATCACTAAAATTTTAAAAAATTATCCTAATGGAAGAAATAAAGTACTCAGTCGGTACCGGAGGAACTATTCAATTATATTTCTTATAAGAAACGAATGTGAAAATTATGATTTTGTTTGTGTGGCAAGAAATGCAATATGACAACAATACAAGTTTACCGGTGGCCATTAAGGATCACCGCGGCTATGAAGGATCACTATACCAAGTAGAAACACTACTTGAAATATAAATGTAGAGAAATTAAGAGTGTTATACTTTTATATTTGGAACTAATAGGTTATTGATGTCATTCTAAATACAAATGTAGTCAAGAATATAAGCATTTAAATAATTCATTATGAATCCCGCTATGGGTTCATAGCGGCAAGGATTTAAGTGCCCATCGGCACGGGCCGTATCCATCGTGTCGTATCGTGCCGACAAGATATCGGCATGATACAGCCCCCGTGCCGATGGCACAACTCAAAATCCTCTATTCTTTAGATTAGTAAGTAATTTTCTCAACAAAGTTCAAAAGATTTGATAAAAATATATAATAAATAATTGACATATTTTGTTGCTAAAGAAAATAAATATTTCATGCCATTATGTGTCGGCACACATATATTTTTTGTGACCGGCACGCATCGGCACGGCCCGGCACGCACTGTGCCGGCAAGTTTCTGGCACGTCCCCGTGCCACGGCACTTAAATCCTTGCATAGCGGCCGCTATGTTGCCCCTTATCCTCTATCAGCTTTGATACTCTCTAAACGCTATGTACCCGCCATTCGCTATTTACAACCTTAATAAAAACCGCTTATTTAGCTGAGTCAGTTAATTGTGATCACTTGCTTATTAAGATGTGTGCATGTTAGAACTTGGTTGAAATGGAGAGGAGCTTAAAATAAACTCTTTAAGCCCGCTCTGAAGCTTCATCTGCTGTGCATTTGTAGATAAGTACTTCCCACTTGAGTACCAAAAAGGCCCTTATTCCCAATAAACAGAGTATTGTAGCTTGACTACCTACTGTAAACATTTGCTTTTCACTTTATTTTATGACATTTAAGGCTTGAACTTCATAAAGAAGGGAGGATTATGTTGGAGCAAACTATCTAATTCCCCCTACTTCGGTTTAGTATATTTGTATTAGCTAGGATGCTCTGCTTAGGATACATGTTTTTCAATTTCCCAGCTACTGAAAAAATGAGCCTGTCGTGCTTCTCGTTTTTGTAGTTGTGTTGTTTGGTTGCTACTGACATAATGATAATGATATTGAGAGTGTGTTTCACTTCTCATCTAATGAGTTGTGCATCATATGTTTCAATTACTTCCAAGGTTATAAATAGATAGCTGACACATAGCGTTTGGGGGTTCTCATAGCGGAAAGCAGATAGCAGGTGCCGTAGGCGTTACATTACACAAAAAACTACTTAATATATCTATATATCTATATTCTTTATAAAAATTATATGTGATTTTGAAGAAAAGACAACTAACCATTACCTTTTTCTGGTGTTACAAGCCTATACATATTTAGCGTCATTATCTATAAGATTAACTACAAAATATTATGACTTAACAAAACAAAAAGACAAAAAACTTGAAAAACTGTAATCTATTTACAGAGTTTTGATCATTTTATTTAACTTCAAAATCTGACCCAATAAGAACTTTTGACCTATTTCAATTTCCAAGCTTTTGGGCCTATAGTGCCTGCTTTGACCCCGCTTTATAGCGGCCGCTTTAGCGGGGCCAGTGCCACTAAAGCGGCCTGTCACGGCCTTAGCGTTTTTGCTCGCAAAGCCCGTGCGGCGCCCACCTTTCTCCGCAAAGATGGACAAGCCTTTGTCCCTGTTGCTAGCCCGGACCTTCGCGTCCTACGACTAAGTATTTTCAAAGGGAATAAAAGAGAGAGATAGAGGTTAACCCAAAAAAACTAAGTACTCTCAATTACTTACAAAAAAAGGTTATAACACATACACACTCTCTTGTGTACATTGCCCTTAGCCACACACCCACTACTTATAGGCATAGAGATACAATGAACCTAGCCACCACAACTCTCCCAATAACTCACCCGTTAACTACACTTAATGAGCCCTCATAAAAGCTAAGCTCAAGGGTCTCTCCCATGACTCTTGGCAGTTTTTTCTAAGGGATAATGGGGCATAATGGCAGCAGTTTTGCAACCCTTTACTCTCCCAAAGTGGGCTGGATTTGGGTCTCATTGACAACCCGTTTGCAACCCGCTTCAGCTTGCGGAGTTGGGCCAGGGACCGAGCTGCGCAGAATTTTTCTAAGTCCTTGACAGGCCGCTATGAACCCACTTTGCTAAATCGCTCCTTAAACGTTATAGTGTAGTGGTAACATAATAAATCCGTTGTGGCAGGCATGGCGGCCGCTATTTAAAACAATTTTCTTTGTTGATTAACATATTGATATTGTCAAACATATTTTCATTAAGCAAATCTATTTTTATAGTAACTGTGCAAATATCGGAAAAAGAAAGTTTAACTTAGTTTTTAAGCTTTTGTTATGGTTATTACACTAGTGTGTAATCTATGTTCTTGTTCTTTTTTGAGTCTTATACTTACCTAACATAGATCATATCACTTCCCAACAATTAAGTCAGTCAGTCAGTAATTCGGATCTAGATTATATCATTTCCCAAAAATCCTCTCATTATTGTGATTAATTTAGTAATTCTACTCAATAAATTGGTCGGAATTATCTTTTTTGTTAAGGTGATGTCGGTGATGCCCTACCACATTGACCCAATTCTTGCATCGTACAGCCTTTGGAACCTTTCCTGCATTTCTTGGTCCAATTTACATTTGAATTAAATTAATTTTAATTGTTGACTTTACTGAATCAATGAGACGCCAAGTGGCAAAGACTGTTGTCCTATCTTTTAAACTAGCTTGCTTTCATTCCATAGATTTCAGTCAGTTGGCTCTATCCACTTCTGTCACGCCCCGGTGCCCCTAGCGGAAGCTCCACGGGAATGTGCCCGGACCTGCTGCACGGACGGAGTTTCTCCTGTGCACACGAAATGTTCACAAAGCCATACATTTCATCCACATAGGAATAATACATATACAAGACTTGCGACAAATGGTAGGCATCACAAGAGCTTTGCATCACAAGAGCTTAAAAGCAAAGCTAATTATTACATTGAATGTTTATAACCTTACTTTGTACATCATTTTCCAAAATGATTACATGTTTTTTATCAATATACATCATGTGCATTTAATCTCTCAAAATGAAACCTTTACATTACATTTTGTCCCTTTTACCAAAATGAACTACATATTCATTTGTTCTCCAAAATACAACTATCGGCTTCTTTCTTTACAAGGCTACAATAGCCATATGAGGGTAGTCGACTATCTAGTAAGCGACACCCTTGCCTTGGTCCTGTACCATTCTGGTTGTGGTTGGATCTATAAAACATGAGGTGAAAACTATAAATATTTCCTAGTGAATACGACCGCTGAATATGGCGACTTTCTCACTAGGTCTAAAGAAGGCAGATATAGTAAACAAAACGATAAAGAAACTGTAAATGACAACAGGTAAGACATGAACAATAATAAGAAGAACTACTATTATGCCTCTTAAGGAAATTATAATTGATCCAAACCCAGTATGTTCAACCTATCTCCTATATGTATTGAGTACCTAGTTTGTCTCATTGGTCCTTGACCCAATCATAAGTGGCCAATCTTACGATTCGGCCCTACTCGTGCTTTCATGCCTTGTATGGAGTCGTGCGCCCTATCCCCCACTACAGCCGTCTGTTGGGGAGTCGCTTTCACGCGCTATCACCCAAGAGGAGTTGCTATTGCACCCTACCACCCTTTTATCGTGACACCTTCAGAGGACATGGCTTGCAGAGTTGCGCTCTCCATAAGCTTTGACAGACTTTCGTGAGCTTTATCACATTCTCTTACACAAGAGAACTCACTACCATACCAGAGTGATAATCAAAAGGATCTACCAATCCCTAGCATGCTTGTCTCGAGGAGAAATGCAACTACAACAATATATATGGTATGCTACATATACTACTGTCCCGATGTGCATGGTTGTCATTATCATCATTTTCTAGTCATACTAGACGTACAAGTTATAAGTCCACATATTGTCCGTGGGTGATAACTATGTCAGTCTATCATCTCGTGACAAATCAAGTTTGTCCATAAGAAGTAGTTTCTGCTACTAGTCATTGAAGTTCTAGGGTTACCAAGTAACAATAGTGTTATTGTCCACTTATGCATGCAACTCATGAGTTCTCAAAAATAAGTTGTCCAACTAGTAACTTGTGACACTCCTAAGATTTGGAATCGTCCTACATATAAGATATAATAGGATTAAAGCTCTTAACTTGGCGATCACATTTTGGTCGTTGGCTAAGCCCAAGAGGTTAAGAGGGTTAAGCGTGCTAAGGCTAGAGTAGTTCTAGGATCGGTGACCCCCTTGGGAAGCGGGGTGTCACAGTTGGTATCGGAGCCAATTACCAGCTGAAAGTGTGAGATGAATCTCGGCTGAGCTAGGGTCATACAGCGAAAAGAACGTGATGCTCCGGCTGACAACTGTTGTGGGCAGAGCGCGACTCCCCACAAGGTCGGCTAAAGCTAGCGAGACCAATCTCACATCGCTTGGTGCTTGTGAGTATGCATGAGGTTTAGAAGCTTGAACCTTCCTCAAGAAGCTCTTTCCAAGCTTGATTTTGCTCAAGATCCCTTTGTTGGAGTGAGTTAATGCTAGAGAGAGAGAGCGGGAGATTATAGTTGGAGAGAGAGTGTGTTTCTTAGTGGAGAAGAAAGTGGAGGAGGTAGTGGGGCTGTAGGGTCTTCTTATGGATCTACACAATTTTAAGAAGACTCCTCTACCAAATGAAATCACAACACTATGCAATTTCAGCCCGACACAGAGAAGTTTCAGTACTTCATTTGGAGTACTGGTACTTCACTGCGGTACCGAGACTTCCTGTAAGTTCCTCAAAATTCGAGAGTTCTAGGCACTGTTCTCACCCCTGGAGTTTCGGTACTCCACACGAGTATCGGTGTCCCAGTCCGAGTTCCTCAAAACCTGAAGGTTTTGAACTCTATCTGCTGTGTCAAGTTTCGATTCTCCTCTAAATTTTTTAAAATATCATCTTATACTTTTTTAAAATTGTAATTGCCTATTTTGGCCTAATTTTAGTACTTTATACTGAAATTCAGTATATTACAACTTTTCATTTGTTTTTTGTTTTTAGAAAACCATCGATATCTACTTATTTCTAATAACCATTTTTTGCAGGATATCGCATGATAAGATTTCAATGGCTTGCGCTAATCACTTTTTAAGTTTATGAGATGATCATCATCATTATAGTTGTGGATATATTACTTGGCTATGAGTAACTTATGTTAGTCATCAAAATTAGTTGATGAGATAATTATTATTGGTTTAAACCTTCATTTCATGTCTTATAAATAGTTTATGCTAGTTTTATTAGTTGTGTCACGCCTTGAGACCGTCAGTTGGGCCCGCTTGGGCACGTGCAACAGACCCACCGAACGGGCAAGGTTTCTCCTATCCGCACGTAGCGGAAACATAATCCAAACCTGTACAAATATGCATGAAAGGGATACATAAAGTCAAGGATTTAAGTGCCGTGGCACGGGATCGTGTCGGAAACTTGCCGGCACGGTACGGCACGGTGCGTGCCGGGCCGTGCCGATGCGTGTCGGTCACAAAAAATATGTGTGCCGACACGTAATGGCATGAAATATTTATTTTCTTTAGCAACAAAATATGCCAATTATTTATTATGTATTTTATCAAATCTTTTGAACTTTATTGAGAAAATTACTTACTAATTTCAAGAATAGAGGGTTTTGAGTTGTCCCCCCATCGGCACAGGGGCTGTATCGTGCCGATATCTTGCTGGCACGATACGGCACGGTGGATACGGCTCGTGCCGATGGGCACTTTAATCCTTGCATAAAGTATCATAATTATACTACTAGCATCTAATCCATTTTAACTTAAAACTTTAAGCATAAGGTTTTACATCCTTCAACTATTCCAAAATATTACAAAATTTTCTTTTCTCATACAGAAGGTTACATCTAGACCACTTGCTTGGTCTAACTACTGCGCGACATCTTTGCCACGATCTCGCCTCATCGGCGATGATAGGATCTGAAAAGTGGTAAACAATAACGGGGTGAGAACTTTAAATAAGTTCTCAATGGGTGCAACCGTCGAACGTGGCACTCTACCCTCACTCGGTCCAAAGGAGACAGTAGTAGATAATTTTGATAAACAACCGATATTTCTACTATAGAAATGCAATAATTCAAATGCAACTACAATGCCTCGATGTAAACAAAGATGCTACTATTGCAAAGTTTATTTGTTTACCCAATTTGCCACTATGCTACCATGTCATAGTTTTACTCTATTATTTCTCCTCATTCCCTACTTTAACCAACTTATTAGTTTGGGTTCACTTCCTTAATCACAACTTATGTGTATGTTCCTTATGCCATACATCACTAACCATCTATTTGATTGGTTCCATTTCACTAATGCACCTCATGGAGAGTCGAGGGTGATCGACATCCCTCCAATCGGTAGGCACTTGGCGTCGAGGGTGATCAAGTACAATAGTCACTTGGAGTCGAAGGAGATCGACATCTCTAAGCACTACATAGGGAGTCGAAGATGATCGACATCTCCTGGCACCGCCCAACTAGTCGAAAGTGATCGACATCTCCCACCACTACCTTGGGAGTCGAAACATGATTGTCGTCTCCCACTTGACCATTCCAGAATGTCGCTACCTATGCCAATGTCACACCCTAAGTTCTCATAACTTCTAGGTTTCCACCATGTTCAACACGCATATAATCACTCTCTAGCTTATGTTTAGTCTAGAATTCTCATGTCACTAAGTTCCACCGTAGGTTTCTACCCAAGTTAAATGCCACTTGTTCTAACTATACAATAAAGTTCTCACCATTTTACATGCATGCTATATGGATTTCACTCTTTAACATATTAGAGGGTTAACACCCTATTTCTCTAGGTTAAGTTCTTATTAGCTAACTTGACCATCAAAATTCGTTAGCATGCAACTAAAATGCTCATGGTCCACTTCATACTCTTATTCGTGCTTATGCCCTTTTGATACAAAAGGTTAAAAGCCCTAATTCCTCTAGCATGCAACTAAAACTATGTTTAGTTTAATTACTAGTCATAATACATACTATCATTCAAAGAAAATTAAGGACAAAGGAGAGATCAAACCATTTCGGAGATATTCCCCACAATTACTTTAATCCTTGTTGGAGATGAGTATTGATCTCTAAGGAATCCCAAGAAAATCCCTAAAAATGGTTCTAGCACAATTAGAACCCAAAAAATCCCTATTTGGAAAAACCCTAAAATCTAAGTCTCTAATTACCAACTCACTTCTTCTCGTTTTATAAGCCAAATGTGGGAGAGAGGAGTCTTCTCCTTCCTCCTAGGGCTTTCTCTTGAAGCTCTCCACCTTTTCCAAGCTTTGAAGAAGATGGATCCAAGCTCCGAGCTCCAACAATGGCGGATCGATCGTTTCCTCTTCTAGAGAGAGAAAGAGAAGAGAGAGAGAGAGGAAGGGGGTGAAATGTGGCTGGGGTGTTAGGGTTACTGTGGAAACCCTTTTATTGAGTTGCTACAATAGCAACTAATCCTCTCAAAGTTTTCTATTTGGAACAGACCAAAAACAGCCAGTGCGACGAGTTTTAGGCGCCTGCTCGACAATTCGGGCGTCTGAATAGAAGTTGCTCAGCGTCTGATTTTATGTAGCTGTGCCCGGTCAAGGGACCCGGTGCCCGTTGTCTCCGCCTGCTTCACAATTCAGACTCCCGAAACAGGAATCAGGCATCCGATTGTTTAATTGGTCGCGCGATGGGTGCTTTCGGGTTGAGCGTCCAATTATGGTATCAGGCGCCCACCGGGACCGCCCGAAAGTTGTTTCGGGCACCTGCAGGGGATTTCGGGCGTCCGAAACTCCTGTCCAGTAGCACCCACTCTCGGATTGGGGGTCTAAAGATCATCCAGGCGCCGACAGGTAGGGTCTTAATCCACATCCGGGCACCCACAGGACAATCCGGGCATCCGAATTGGTCTGGAACTCAATTTTTTTGAGTTTCGGAACACTGTTTCGAGCCGAATTGACTTCAATTTGACCCAAACTCAGTCTGCACCTTTCTAAATCCATTTTAGTCATGTCTAGCATGATCAAATCTGCACTTCGTCAATTTAGCCAAAGTTCGGTACATTACAACTTAAAAGTTGGTAATTATCTTTTAATTTATATTAATCGAATTGTTGTTTCTATAACTCATCTACCGTTTGTTTCTCTGCTTATGTCAAAAAAGAGTTTGCTAAATGTTTCTGTTTCTTTATTTCTGCTTACGTCAACTCATTTACAACTCATCTACCCTTTCCTTCCAAGTTTCTACTTTGACAGCATGTTTCTGTTCCAAAGTGATGTATTCTAATTCATGTTCTTTTTCCCTGTGTTTTAGTTCTTGCAACTACAGAGATTAGCTATCTATCATGATTCTGACAACAATCCCTGGAAACTTGATAAGAAGTGGGAAGATTTGAGTCCTACAGAGTGGAGTGAGGTTAGCTCATTTATTGAATTCCCATATGAGAATTTTCTGTTATTGTTTATATCCATGTTATTAGGTGACGAACTGTTGTTTTTAGATATTTGAAGATGGGATTGGTGAAAACTCAGTGCATGGACCTTCAATTTGGGCAAAAGATCGCAAATACTTGGTTTCACCTATAAATGGAATTCTTAAGTACCATCGTCTTGGAAGGCAAGAAAGAGAGGACCCTGAAATTCCTTTTGAGAAAGCTTCGCTCATTCTTAGTGATGTTTCTTTAACTGTCACAGAGGTCCTTAACATTTTAATATTTAAATTCTTCCAGGTTTATCAGACTTGTCCTGTTTATTAATTATTGCAGCAGGAAACTTATGTTCGCTCTTGCTTATACCAGGCTCAGTACTATGATGGTATAAAGCTCTTAGAAGAATTTTCGAAATACAAGACACGTGTCGATGTATCTCACTTAAGACCTGTGGTACCTGCTTTAGAAAATCCTCGTGCATGGTGGCGGTATGCCATGCTGGCTGGTTTGCAGCAAAAGAAATTGTGGTATGGGTCCGCATAAGTGGTAACTATTAAGGACAGTTTGCTACCATTTGTTTGGAGATAAAGATTTTTCCCTTTTGCTTTGCAAATCAGATTTAGATGTTGCTTTGGTTAAAGAAGTGTAATTTTGCCTTCTTTTTGCGTCAGTTTTTTCTTGATATTGTTTCAGCTTCCCAGTATTGTCAGATTGTTTCGTTGAGTTATTGGGGTATATGAAGTATTCAACTTATTTGGAGTTTCTTTTTTCTGTTCAGCTACTTTTTCTCATGGGAAAGAATTAAGAATCTTTGTCAGCTCCGCCGTCGTTATGTTCAACTATACGCGAATTCACTGCAACAGCCATCGTGTGCAGATGTTTCCGAGATCAGGCAGATTGAGAGAAATCTTGATTCAAAAGTTATATTGCTTTGGAGGTGGACATCGTTAATATCTCACTATTATTATATAAAAACAGTGTAAACTTGGAAATAAAATGCCTTGTTGTTTTTGACTTCTTAACTGCCCTTTGACTTCTTAACTGCCCTTTGGGCCATGATTTGTATTATGCAGGTTGCTAGCACATGCAAAGGTTGAGTTCGTAAAATCAAAGGAAGCATCACAGAGGAAGAGTACCTCAAAGAGAAGCTGGTGGTCTTTTGGATGGTCCGTAGGATAACTATCTAGTTTACTGTTTATGCGTTTCTCATGTTTTACGTTAGTGCTTTTTGTATAAGTTCTATAATTTAGATTTTATATTCATCAGAATGAGGAAGCAGTTCTCTTGTATTTATACCTTTTCCTTGGTATCTATAGGAGCACCTCTGGAGAGGCCTCTGTGCAAAGTAATTCAACAGAAGTGCAGTTGGCTGAGGAGGAAAAACTGACTAAGGAAGAATGGCAAGCAATCAATAAATTGTTAAGCTACCAAACAGATGACGATGTGACTTATCTAGGAAAGGATGCACAAAATGTGATTCATTTCCTGGTGGATGTATCAATTGGCCAAGCTGCTGCTCGGTTGATCAATATAAATCAGATAGAGGTTATGTGCGGCAGGTTTGAACAACTTCATGTCTCCACCAAACTATATCCCAAAAGCATCCACTGTGACGTGTCATTAAAATACTGTGGTGTATCTTCCCCTGAGGGTTCTCTTGCTGAGGTTATATTTTTGTGCTTTTTAATGAACATATTTTCTGCTTCCTGGCTTATATTTGTAATGCTTTCTCTTCTGATTCTTACGTGGTTACAAGAAAATGGATTTTTCTTGCAGAGTGTCATCAGTGAGAGAAAGATTAATGCTTTAGAAGCTAGTTTTGTTCATTCACCTATTGGGGAGGACTTGGATTGGCGGCTTGCAGCAAAAATAGCTCCATGTCATGCTACGGTATTTTTATAAGCCCACGTTAATATAGAGTTGTCTTTTGGTAAATTGTGGGACGATTAATCTCTCTTATCATTCTATATTGAACTAGATTATGGAATGGTGCCATAAGTAATGTCTACGTATTTATGGTTGTGTACAAACAAGGTATATACCATATATATACTAAGCCTCTTAAAAGATAAAGAAGGAAGCAGTTTTAATTACAAGAAATGAGGAGTCTATTCACAGGCAACAGCTAAGATGCTCATCTGAAATTCCTATTAGTTAAGACAACATGTAGGTATTTACCTACTTCCGTGCTTTATTACTCTTCTCTTGAAAAATAGCTAGTCGTTCACAGAAATTTAGTAACTGTTGGGTAAAACGCGTTGCTTCTTCTGGCTTTTTAATCTATCAGTTAGTAGTTTTGTTCTTTTTAAGGGACTTCCTCACTGATAGCTAGTGATTTCATACAACTTATTCAGTCCAGTTCTCTCTTCAATATTTTTAATGTGTTCTTTAAACTAGCGAACCAATTATATATGTACCTTCTATACCCTTTCAGCAGCAATATATGTATTTAAGAACAGAGTGCAAGAAGTTTTGTCTCTTATCAAAGTTTTTAATGCAGTTTGAACTTTGAAGTAATCTTTTTAGTGTGATTAGCTTGGCATCATGGAAGTGTCCACAACAACTATTAGTTGTGAAAGCATCATCTTTCTAGGATAACTGGTAAATCCACCAAACAGGACCTTTGACCACCTCTTTTCCTTGTGCTGTAGGTGTGGATGGAAAGCTATGAACGGTTTCTAGAGTTTGTGAAAAGGAGTAATGCTTTTAGCCCAACTGTGGCAATGGAAACTGCAACAGCTTTACAGGTATAGCTGTAAAATCCCTGCTTAGTCTTGTTCTTCCAATGATAGTGGCTGCCATCTGTATTCTTGCATACTCGTTACTGTCGATTTTGAGAGTAATTTATCTTTTATATATATATATATATATTTTGGAAAATACTACTGAACTGTTATTTTCCTTACTGGGTACAGATAAAGTTGGAGCAGGTAACTCGTAAAGCTCAGGAACAGCTTCAGTTGGTATTGGAAGCAAAAAGCAGGTCTCTCTCTCTCTCTCTCTCTCTCTCTCTCTCTCACACACACACACACACACACACACACACACACACACACACGCGCGCGCGCGCGCGTGCTGTATTTGTTGTATGTTTATTGTTTTGACTTGAGAACATCTGCTTTCCCCATTTTTGTTCTATTCTCGAACTTTGAGTCTCATTTTTCCAGATATTTATATTGGCACCCTTTTCTACTATCATATATTATACTGGAAACAACAGGAAGAGTAGTTCTTTTTTTACAAAAGTTTCAATACATTATTCAAATTGTATTTCATTCTCAAGACCTTAGAGAACTAGAGGTGTTCATTTTTGTTCCTTCCAATTTGTATCAATCATTAGGGAACTGGAGTCTTTTTAGTTTATGCAGGATGCTCTGAGAATTGTGTTTCTAGTAGAATGACTAAACAGATAGAATTTTGTTGTTATATGGTTGTTTCTCTTAATGCTTAGTGTTTTAGCTGATGACAACCATGCAAAAGTTTTAGGCATCTAATATAGAGTCTCCACAATCTTTTTAGAATAGGAAGACTGGTAGTTCGTGGAGTTTAGTATATTCACCACTGACATTTTGTTATAGTCGTTAACTACTTTGTTTGACACAGCTTTGAGCTGAATCTTTTCACTGCAGAACTAACTATCTATATTCAACTAACAATTCTCAGACATTTTTTAGAGTTCTTTTCCAGCTATGAAATCAGTTCTCTCTCTATCTCTCTCTCTCTCTCTCTCTTCCACACTGCACACACACACACTAGCACTGTAAGATTTCATATGATTCATTATATAATTTACTCCTTTTTCTATTGCAGATTTGGACTGGATATAGATCTTGATGCTCCAAAAGTTAGGATTCCTATGAATGCCAATGATTCTTCATCGAGAGAGAGTCATTTTCTTCTGGATTTTGGCCATTTTACGTTGCATACCAGAGTAAATAGCATATCTCAACTCCGATATGGCATATTTTATTCTCGTTTATTGATAAACATGCATATAATTACAGGATGGCACGCAAGATGAAGAAAGGCAGAGTCTGTATTCTCGCTTTTATATATCGGGGAGGGACATGGCTGCCTTTTTCCTTGATGGTACTTCCGAGGACAGAGATATTATTACTGCTATAGATGATGCCAATTATTTTTGTTCTCTTCTTGACCGCTGTGGAATGTCGGTCATAGTGGACCAGGTATATTAGTTATCTACTTATGCCTGGACATGTAATTCATATTATTATTTTTATGCGAATCCTATTCTATTTACAAAGGTTGTTTATCTTTTTCCTGAATTTGTGGTATTTGGAATCTGAATATTTCCTTTCCTTGGATTTATTTTTTTTGTAGATAAAAATTCCTCATCCGAGTTACCCATCAAGTCGGGTTTCTGTTCAAGTGCCTAACCTTGGCGTTCACTTTTCTCCGAAAAGATATCACAAGATTATGGAACTGCTAGATTTATTCTATTGCTCAAAGGACAAAAGTAATCTGGATTCAGGTGGATGCCCCGAAACTGGTCACGTGCCTTGGTATCCAGCTGATCTAGCTACTAATGCAAGAATTTTGGTTTGGAGGGTATGCTTTAATATTGTGGTTAAAGAATTTAATGTTATGTTATGGATTACTGTACTGTACTTCTGTTTGTCATCTTGTACTTATTTATATTATGTTTTAGGGCCTTGGTAACTCTTTGGCCGAGTGGCATCCTTGTTATCTTGCCTTATCTGGATTGTATCTTTATGTCTTGGAGTCTGAATTTTCTTGGAACTATCAAAGATGCTGCAGGTATGTATTTCCTTCCTTATACTATATTCATCTACTATTTTCTCTTTTCTCTTCAAAGTTGTGGCACCATTAGTGTCACCTATTAGCTAACAAGAAATAAAGCTAGAAGGCACTTCGATCCACATCTTGTCGCTCCGTTGCTTGTTTTAGCGTTCTTTTTTGCCTGCATTGTTGTTAACATTTTCAGTATTGCAGCATGGCTGGTCGACAGGTATTTGAAGTGCCACCATCAAGTGTTGGTGGGTCACATTATGCTATTGCTGTGAGCTCCAGGGTTTCTGATATTCAGAAGGTAAGTTTTTTATACCATACAGTACAATTAGCTTCATTGCTGTAACCTTGCCTTTAATCAGAGACGGTGCTTCTATTTACTTTGCTTTAGGTCCTTTAAAACCCGATTAATGGTCAGTTCTATTGAAGGTGACCAGCCTTCTATGCCTTCCGGGAAATTTATAGATTTCATATGAAGTCTTTTGCCATCACTTAAAATTAGGTCTCAAGATCTGCCAGGCAATATCAGATTTCTTGGCATAATGAGACTATGACAACAGACAAAATAAAAAACAAAAAATAAAAAGCAAAATAAAAAATTCAGAAGGAAGTGTTTTGTCCAATTTAACCAAGTGGAAGTGTATTTCCGTCCACAGTTATGGTAATATATTTTGGATTCTAGTTAAGATCTGGATGTGATATGGTAGAGTTCAGAATCAGATATGCAAAAAGGAGAGAAAAGAGAGATAGAGGTTTTCCCAAAAAAACTAAAGTACTCCACTACTTAGAAAAGTAGGACTACAATACACAACTCCTCTTGTGTTCTACCTCTCTACCTCTTACTTTGGCCTTAGCCAACCCTCCTACTTATAGGCACCTAGATACATTGAATCTAGCCTACACTAACTCACCACTCAGTTCACATTAAAGCACACACTAACTCACCCACTATCACATAGTAATGAGCCCTCATGAATGCCTCATGAATGCCTAGTGATCCCAAGAGTTATCCATGACTCTTGGGTTTTCGCTGGCGGTTATGTAGGCATTGATTGCAGCAGTTACATAACCCTTCATCTCCTATGAAAGGTTGCTGATTTTGGGCCTCCTTGACAACCCGCTCCGCTAGCGAAGTTAGGTCAAGGACTTAGATTGCACAGCAATTTCGCTAAGTCCTTGACATCCTCCCCCACCAACGCGCAGATGCCCTCGTCGCGCGCCAAGCTGCTCCTGATCCGCGTAGCCTTCCGCCCAGTCCGCCGTGCCTTCGCGCCCGAACGGCCCCGAGCCTTGCTACCGTAGTCCGCCTTTGCCCCCGCATCAGCCCCTAGTGCCTTGCTCCTCTGAGCACAAGCACCAGCGAGCTCGCTGCGCGGAGAATCCGCCAAGTGTGCCTGTCCTCTGCGACACGCACGCGCACTCCGCCAAGCCGCAGAACGCCCCTTGGTCCCCGCGGGCTCCTTGACAGAATGACTTGCACTTTGGTTGGGCGCTGGCTGCTCCCGCGCCACACGAAACTTGACAGTCTCGCCGCTGCTCAGGTCCTCCTCCTCGAGGTCCTCAGCCTTCCCGCGCTTCACCTCCTCGTAAAGTTGCAGGGCTGTAAGAGTTGGCTCCTTCGTCGGCTCGCCCCGACACATCGGAACCATGCAAGGCGCTGACTCGTTCAGGAGGCTCAACACCCACAAGTGTGGCATGGGCGCCGCCTTGGACGAAACAAGGAAGTCCATCCCGAGGATAACTCCAAAGTCGTCGAGCGGCCCAATAGTGAGATTAGCCTTGCCCCTCCATGGGCCGATGGCTATCTCCACGTCCTTCGCAACTCCTGCGATTGGACGCGCCTCGGAGTTGACAGCCTTAATGCGACTCGCATCCTTCTCGAGCTTGAGGCCCAACCGCTTGGCCTCCGCCTCCGCGACGAAATTTTGTGTCGTGCCGGTGTCGATCATCGCCCGTGTGCTCTTCCCGTTGAGGATCACATCGACGAACATGAGCTCCCTCCCGCGGAGCTTGTAGCCGCTAGGCTGACCGCGAACTGCGTTGACGAGCCTTAGCGCGCCCATCCTTGGCAGCTCGACCACGTCCTCGCCTTCCTCGGCTTGGACCGTAGCAACCTGCTTACCTTTGTGGTTGCTCCTGTTTGGGCAGTCCCGCGCCCAATGGTTCTCGCCGCACACATAGCACGAGATCATTGCAGGCGGTGGGGCAGAATTCTGCCTTTGCCTCCTCGCGTCGTAGTTTGGCTTGTGCCCCTTTGCGCCCCCTGGATCGCGGTGCTCTCCCCCACCTTTGGCCTCGCTCGCCTTCGATGGTTCACTCCAATCGCCCTCGGTTCGCACCTTCTCGGGCAACTTCTCCGCCAAAGCGACCGCGGAGTTCAAGTCCTTCACGTCTCGCGCCACGAGCTCGTTGTTCGGCCAGGGCTGAAGACCATCAAGGAAGAAGAAAAGCCGATCCTCATCGGCCATGTTGGAGATTGCCAACATGAGTTTAGAGTATTCCTGGACATACTCCCTCAAGGTTCCCCGTTGTTTGAGCCGTCGAAGTTGCCTATGCGCAAGATATTCGACGTGCTCGGGGTGGAACTGCGCCTTAAGCTCGCGCACGATGTCCTCCCAAGACTTCAACTCGCATTGGCCCTTCGCGGCTTCTGCGGAACGCCGTCGCCACCATAGCATAGCGTCGTCGGCGAGGTACATCGATGCGATCTGGACCTTCTCGTCCTCGTCGTCCACACGCAGCGCCTTGATGTAGCGCTCCATGTGCCACAAGAAGTTGTCGATCTCCTTTTCGTCGCGAGTACCCCTGAAATTTTGAGGCTCAGGGACACGTACCTTCAAAGCAGTCTCTCGTTGCGGTTCATGCCCACGCGCCACCGCTTTTTCAAGGATCGCTACTCGCGTTTTGAGATCCTCGATCTCGTCGGCCCGAGGAAGTTCCTCAATCAGCTTCTTCCGCTCCTCGTCACGACGAGTGATGTTGCCTTGAAGCTTTTCGAGTTCGCCTCGAAAGGTCGCCATCGCAGTAGCGATGCTTTCCTCCATGCTGCGGACTTCATCATTAAACGAGTTAAAAGATTCAGCCATTTCGGTGTACCTTTCACCCATTTTCGCCATGACGTCCTCCAACAGCGCAAGGCGGTCCTCCAACGGTGCGGCCTCCCTCGTGAAAGCCCTCGGCTCCCTGCTCTTGCCCCGCTTGGAGGGCTGCCTTGGAGGGTCGCCCCCAATGTCGATAACTCCAGCATCGGACATTGACATGGTTCCTTGCTCGAACCGGCTCTGATACCAACTGTCACGGCCTTAGCGTTTTTGTTCGCAAAGCGCGTGCAGCGCCCGCCTTCCTGCTCGAAGATGGGCAAGCCTAGCTCCTTGTTGCTAGCCCGGACCTCCGCGCCCTGCGACTAAGTATGCAAATAGGAGAAGAGAGAGATAGAGGTTTTCCCCAAAAAACTAAGTACTCCACTACTTAGAAAAATAGGACTACAATACACAACTCCTCTTGTGTTCTACCTCTCTACCTCTTACTTTGGCCTTAGCCAACCCTCCTACTTATAGGCACCTAGATACATTGAATCTAGCCTACACTAACTCACCACTAAGCACACATTAAAGCACACACTAACTCACCCACTATCACATAGTAATGAGCCCTCATTAATGCCTCATGAATGCCTAGTGATCCCAATTGTTACCCATGACTCTTGGGTTTCCGCTGGCGGTTATGGAGGCATTGATTGCAGCAGTTACATAACCCTTCATCTCCTATGAAAGGTTGTTGGTTTTGGGCTTCCTTGACAACCCGCTCCGCTAGCGAAGTTAGGTCAAGGACTTAGATTGCACAGCAATTTCACTAAGTCCCTAACATACTGCTGTCCACTATTCCCTGGAGTAACAACAGTCTACGTATATTTGTTGCGTACTTCCATCACCCTGGATCTGTATTGGTAACATCGGATGTTTTCATCATTGGAGGTCTCTAAATTGAAAATTTTTCGATAATGGTCAAGAGATTCGACAAGTTTTTTGTGCGCATCATGCATAACCTTTTAGCAGGTAAACAGAATAAGAAGTATGCAAGACGATTGAGGATTTATGTTGTTGTTCTGTCTCTTATAGTTGGTATAGCGGTTAGCTCTAAGTGGATGAGTGGGATTAGCTGGGGAAAAAAAATGAAAATGACTTTAGCGAACACATTTTGGGATTAGTTTGAATGAAGATGGTTTAGTTATATTCATCTAAGATCACATGATGTACCGGATAAAGCTTGGTCAGTTCATTGAATTAGAAGATGCTTGAATAGGGCGGAAAATGTAAAAAAATGACATTATAGGAGACGATAAATAAAAACATGAGGGCATTTAGTTTGGCTGAAAATGCGATTAAGATGCTGATATTATAGGAAATCAAACCATATTTTTTATTCAGATAGTTGGAACTTGTACTTTAGTCTTTGCTGTTGTTGCTGTTGCTTAGACTTTTTTGGTTGTTCACCTTTTCTAGGTTGCCTCCTGAGTTTTTTGGACAGTCTTCTTTATCTTTTTGACCTGGCATTTGTATTTATATCCTATTCAACAGATTTCTCTCTTTTAGTTTTCTTTACATAATTGCACTATTATCCATTGGAGTTTTGTAGTCTTATGGTTGTTAAGTTTTTTCTTTTCATTTTATGTAGTACATGCTGAAGTATTCACTTTTAAAAATAAAGAGTCATTGAACCATGTGCTGGACATTACTTAATCTGTCGGCTTATTTATTGAATAAGCTAACTGATTTCAGCGGATGATTCTTTCAGCGAATGATATAGAAAAGTGTTGGTTTTTTCCAAGTTATTTTATATTGATTCAGATCAGGGTTTTGTATGTTACAGAATGGTAGGAGTTAAAATCTTGTTATGATTTGACAAATCCGAATAGGGGTGGACAAATTTATAGCAAGCTATTAGATTTTAAACAGTTTTTCTTTTCTTTTTTTTCTTTTTTTTTTTTGCTGCTGTCTGAGTGGGAGATTTCTGCGTCTTTCTTTGTTTAGCTTGACTAAGGTTGTACTTAACTTAAACAAGATTTTTAACTGTAATAGCTGGCCAGCATGAAGGATGTGGATGAGAATTCATCTAAGACTGTCAAAGTAGGAAATTCAATTCAATTTTAATTGACTCATAGTGCTGTATTAGGCTAACTATGATTCCGTGACCTAACAAAATATCTTAGACTGAAATCTGGAATAAGTGGGACTCCAATTGTAAATTGTACCCAACATACATATACTCTATGAAATTGGTAGACAACTAGATATGCTGTCATTTTTCTTTGGCTATGCCTATCTTCATTGCACAAGTGTTAGTTATTTTCTATCATTCTCCTTATTGGCTCTTGGAGCATATATATATACATATATATGTATATAGGTATATCTATATATATATTTATATATACATATATACATATATATGTATATATGTATATATATATATTTATATATACATATATATGTATATATATAGATATGTATGTATATACTCTGGTAAAATCCTCTATATTTATGTTATGCTTTGCAAAATTGTTACTTAAATTAGATATCGTTAAAAATCAAATGAACTTTCCTAAGCCTAGCCATAATGACATGGTGATCATCCTCAGCTCTTTGTATGCAGTATGTGTTATTATCTAGCAATTTTATTATGTAGGGTAGATCATGTCTTATGATAGTTTCTGCATGCTATTTGACTCTCTTTTGTAGGCTTTGGAGTCAACTAGTACATTGATTATTGAATTTCACAATGATGAAGAGAAGACTGCTTGGCTGAAAGAGCTTGTGCAAACGACTTATAGAGCTTCTGTAGGCCATTCTTCCTTTTCTTCATTTATTCTTAAATGAAAACAAGTATTAATTTAGTGTTGTTTCATCTCACATATTTCTTGGATGCTACTTGTAGGCTCCTCCAAAAATGGACATACTTGGAGAATCAGTCATTGGTAGATCGGACTCTAGTGGAGGACGAAGTAGTAATTTGGGAACCGCAGACCTTGTTATCAACGGTAGTGTTATAGAAACAAAGCTGTCTATATATGGGAAAGTAAGATGATTTCCGGAAACTTCTCTTATATTTTATACGGAAATATCCCCTTAATGTATGATATAATTTTTTCGTCGGCTGAGTTTAGGAAAAGAATTTGGTTATGTTCCTATGATTGCCTGTCTGCTTTGCTTAGTACTGCTATTACATTTGTTTTCTGATTAGTGTGTATTTGTTTGTTGTTGTTGTAGGTTGATAGAAGTAGCGGAAATGATGAAGAGACTCTAATATTGGAACTTCTAGCTGGTGGAGGGAAGGTTAGCATGCTTGCTTTGACCCTTCTACAGGAACTACATATGTGATAAGCTAGTGACAGATTTTAATATGAAAAATAGACACTACCAAGCATGGATTTAAGTGCCGTGGCACGGGGTCGTGCCGGAAACTTGCCGGCACGGTACGGCATGGTGCGTGCCGGGCCATATTGATGCGTGCCGGTCATAAAAAATACAAGTGTGCCGACACATAATGGCATGAAATATTTATTTTCTTTAGCAACAAAATATTTTAACGGTTTATTATGTATCTTTATCAAATCTTTTGAACTTTATTGAGAAAATTACTTACTAATTTGAAGAATAGAGGGTTTTGAGCTGTGCCATCGGCACGGAGGCTGTATCGTGCCGATATCTTGTTGGCACGATATGGCACGGTAGATACGGCCCGTGCCGATGGGCACTTAAATCAAAGATTTAAGTGCCGTGGCACGGGGTCGTGCTGGAAACTTGCCGGCACGGTACGGCACGGTGCGTGCCGGGCCGTGCCGATGCGTGCCGGTCAAAAAAAATTCATGTGTGCCGACACATAATAGCATGAAATATTTATTTTTTGTAGCAACAAAATATTCTAACTATTTATTATGTCTTTTTATCACATATTTTGAACTTTATTGAGAAAATTATTTACTAATTTAAAAAATAAAGGGTTTTGAGCTGTGCCATCGGCACGGAGTCTGTATCGTGCCGGTATCTTGTTGGCACGGTACGGCACGGTATATACGGCCCGTGCCGATGGGCACTTAAATCCTTGCTACCAAGGATTGCCCATGCCATACCATGCTGAGGCCGTGTCGGCATGTGGCATGGGGTCGCGCCAACACCGTATCAACTTCTTTTTTCCCCCCATTTTTTGGGATCTTTTATAGTTTTCTTTTGAGGTAAAATGTTGCACAAAAGTTTTTTTTTTCATACTGAAAGTATGTATATATTGTAAATCTACTAACATTTGAAGCAATTAGTAAGTTCCATTGCATAACAAGGCCAACTTTTAGTTTTAAAAAAAATGCAAATAGGAAGATTCCCTCCAATTTCTTTTGTCATTTTAGATCTAGTGGATATAATTGTGGTAGTGTTTTCCTACAAATTTTTATTCAATTATCACTTTGGTTTTGGTTTTATGCATATATTTTGAAAAAATATATAAACAATTTTTTAAGTTATGTTATGACTCTATTCTTACTAAATAGTCTGAGATATAATACATAAACCATTTTAATGCCATTATAGATATCAAAACACTCTAAAAAACTAATTTTTCGTGAAAATATAATTTAAAAAATCCGTGCCAATGCATGTCATTGTGCCACTGGCACAGGGGGATGTGCAGGTGCCTGCACAGGCCGTGCCAGTGGCACAGCCGATCTTTGGACACTACAGAAGTAAACAAGCAAGAAATGCAGAAGAAAAACAAGATTTTGTTCCTTCACATGCACGTACAAGGACATGCATGTGTGTCAACCAGGCAGGTGAATTAATAGGAGACCATGGTAACAGGGTAGTTTGAGCATGTTGATCACTGGGTATATGCCTTCTTAAGTAACAATAGAGCACTAGATGATTCCTTCTTGAATAAATTCTTATTTGCTTTGTAAGGATAGGATGCTTTATTGTGGTTGACTTTGAATGAACCTTTCTTAAGGCTGTTTTCAGATAATCATTTGTTCTCTACAGTTGAGTTTATTAAAAATTGAACTATTTCTAACCTTTCTTGAAAATTTGTTTCCTGTTTTTATAGTGGATTAACTTGGATTTTTCTATATTTCTATTTCTATTTGACTTATTAAGTGATTATACATTGAAAGATATGCTGTTCATGACCCGTAGTTTTCGTTTGGTAGATATGCCATTCGGAAGAGACAATTAGCTATACAGGCAGTTTGAGAATCAGTCTATCCTGTTGGTTTGATGCTAAGTACATTAATAAGTGCTAATAATGTTCATGTGCGCACACGTGTGTGGTGCTTTGGTTTTGAATAGTGATCAATATCATTATATTTCTTTCCAAGCTGGTAAATGATTTATTTTCTTGACTTTACAATATTCATTTCTTCTTTAGGTAAATCTCATTCAGTCTTCTTCTGGTGATCTTACTGTGAAAACAAAGCTGCACTCGTTGAGAATCAAAGACGAGTTACAAGGACGCATATCTATGTCTCCACAATACATGGCATGTTCTGTGATGAATGATGAACATCGAACTGGTGGTTCTTCTACCCCTGATCTGGAAAAAGATCTCAGCAATTTCTCTGTAGAAGATGATGATAGTTTCAAGGATGCATTGCCCGAATTCAGTCCCACTACCGACCAAAGCTTCTATCTGCATAACTTTGACATGGCTCGCAACTTGATGTACAGTCCTGCTGACTCATGCGAGGTGGATGCTATAGTTGGTCAGGCTGATTTATTACATCATGATAGGGATGAGGTGAAACGGAAGTGCGACATATTCTATGAGGCGCGAGACAATACTATAAGTGATTTTGTATCTCTTACATTCTTGACTAGGCGTCCAGATTCCCATCTCTATGATAATATCGATACGCAGGTAATTGGAGAATTTATAATCTTTTCCATTCAGAAGCAAGGATTAAAGTGCCGTGGCACAGAGGCGTGCCGGTTGTCGCCTGGCACGGTACGGCACAGGCACGCCTCCGTGCCGACACGTGGCACGCTTGTGTGCCGATTGATACGCGTAACCTCCTAGTGGCACGTGCACGATTTTTTTTAGTTTTTTTGTTCTCAATGAGCTTTTATAATGCTATTTTTGAAAGATTTAAAAAAAAAATATAAATATTAGCTATGTATAGCTTACTACACTCAGCAATTAATATTGTAGTAGATTTTTTATATATGTAAAGTAAAATAAGTAAAATATAACTATAAAAAATTGATTAGCTTTGAAATTTTTTTTGATTTTAACTTTTTTCATAACTTTAAAAATTATAAAATACAAAATTAGAGAAAATTATTTTTTCTTAAAAGTTACTTATGGAATTTGCAAGATTCAATAATATTGATTCGATGAGAGACCGCATGATGACTAGATTAATTAGAATAGCACTACAATTGCTCCAATAATTTCTTTTAATTTTTAATCTATTAAAAATATTTATTAAAATTTTGAAGAAAATTTTATTTTTTATTAAAATTTTTAAGAAAAATTGTGAGATCTATCCATAAAGATTTAATAATAAATCATATGACGAATAATTAAGCAAATTCAGATATCAATTGCTTCAAGTTATTTTTTTATTTTATTAGTATTTTTAATCTTCTAAATTTAGAAATAGAATTCTCAAAGTTAAAAAAAAATTTGTCGTAAATCTCATACCCAATGCTAGATTTATTTAAAATAATTAAAAATCAGACTGATCTATTTTTAAAATTTTGTAAACTATAAATAAAAATTTGCATAATTTTAAATTTTTTCAAAACAGGAACTTTACAAGTTAGAAATATTCAAAATGTATAAAAAAATTTTAAAATTGTAAATTTTCTTATTTATTTAATAAGTATATTTTCGACTTGCTATTTCTTTGCCTTTTCTTTTAAGATCGAAGTGATCAAAGTAGAAATAAAGTAAAAATAGAAGGAGTTGAAAAAGAAATAGAGAAAAAATTATAATAAGAAAAGGGAGGAAAAAATAGAAAAGAAAAAAAAGAGAGTAAGAAATAGTGAGAAGAAAAGGAAAGACTAAAAGAGCGAGTTGAGGGGAAGAAAAGGTAGAAGAGAATGAGAGAGAGGGATGTGTGTAGGGCCCAAAAAAAAAAAAAAAATCCAAAAGTAGGTGCAAAGCAAAAAAAAAGTTAAAACTTAAAACGCTGCGTGCCCTTATAGGCACGCAGCGGCACTGTGCCGCGATACCCGTTCGATATCGTGCTGTCTCGCACGATACTCTTTGGGTCTCCCCCCCCCCCCCCCCCCGCGTATCGTGCCCCTTAATTGGTGGCACGATACGTATCGCTCCGTGCCGACCGGCACGGTGGATACTTTCAACCTTGTTCAGAAGTTTTTTTTTTTTTTTCCTTACGTGATCATATATTCTGTTGGAAGTTGTTAAGGCGGATATCTAGTATTCTATTGTTCTTCCTTACTTATCCATGCCTTCCATGGGGCTCTGGCTTTGTATCTGTTAATGTTAACAGTGGTTTCCTTTGAATTTTCTTGTTCCAGATGAGTATACGCATGTCTGCACTAGAGTTTTACTGTAACAGGCCTACTCTTGTTGCTCTGATTGACTTTGGCTTGGATTTAAGCATGGTAAATTCAAGGGTGAGCGGTGGAAGTGAGATGATGTCCTGCGAACCCAACTCTAAAGGCACGGAGAAGGAAGAAATTGGTCGTGTTTTAGTTAGAGGCTTGCTCGGTTATGGAAAGGGTCGTGTTGTTTTTAACTTGAAAATGGATGTTGATTCTGTTTGCGTCTTTCTTAACAAGGAAGACGGTTGTCAACTTGCAATGTTTGTGCAAGAAAGTTTTCTCTTGGATTTGAAGGTAAGGAGTTCTTTTAGACAGAACATCGTAGAGGTGTTTTGGTGTATTGATCTGTGTTCCTTTGGTTACTACATTGGGGATTTTTTTTCCATTGCCTTTATATGCCTTTTTCTTCTTTTGTCTCTTTGAGCCTTTAAGGTTATGGTGTGTTGCTGCTTTTTTCTGACTTCATTTGAGGGTAAAGGATATTGGGTAATAGAGTTAGTTGAAGGTTTATAATGTTGTCGTAGCAATATTTTAATATGTGTTTAGGGAGTTTAGTATCTAAACTAGAGCTGAACTTTTGAAATGATTTATGTAATTAAGTGGAAATAAGTCTTCTACTTTTATCTTTTGGCATCAGTGACATCAGGCTAGATTTTTCATATTGTTTTTGGATATTAGGCGGTTAACTTATTTCGGATTGTAGATGAGGTTTGCTGCAAAGGATAAATAATCTCAATGTATATGTAAAGGAGTGTCATCTTTTCTTCTTCATCCATTGATCTATATTCATCTACAGGTTCACCCTAGTTCTATCTCCCTTGATGGTACACTGGGAAATATGAGATTGTGTGATACGTCCCTAGGGCCAGATCATCGTTGGGGCTGGCTATGTGATATACGAAACCAAGGAATCGAATCACTCATCAAGGTATGCATTGTTTGTGATGCCTCTCTGTACAATTGAATTTTCTAGTTGAAATGTTAGGCCACCACTTTTTTAATATGTTTTCTCGAACGTCTGAGTGGGCAGGTTGAAGTTAAACATATTAGTTGTTCTTTGGGCCAACCATGTTCATATCTAACTGCAATTGCATTATTTACATTTTGCTGCACGCCCACTAAAATGGACAGAGCATGATGAAACTGCCAAATTTTACTTGACATGCTATGCAGAATTATTCAACTTAATCTTAACGTGAGATGATCCCCTCACCAAGCTAAACAATTTTGTTTAATATGTGACTATGAAATCCGTTCAGTGCAATTTGCGCATTGGTAACTCTTTAGTCTTTAAAGGTGTATTGGGTGCAAGGATTAAAGTGCTGTACGGCACGGGGCGGCACGTACCGTGCCCCCAATATGGGGGCACGGTACAGGGCGGGGGGTCTCGGAGGACCCCCCTGTGCCGCGATACCCAGCGGGTATCGCGGTACGTATCGTGCCGAGTTTTTTTTATTTTTTTATGATTTGTTATTTAGGATTTCAGAGTTGTTGATAACTAAATCACACTATTCTATCGCTAATTTATTTATTTTTTCTATTTTGTTATTTCCTTCTCTCCCTTATCTTTAATTTAGTTATCTAATTATTCTAATCTTATCTATTCTAGAATCTAATCTAATCCAATCTACAATTACCTAATCTAATCTATAAAATCTAGTCAAATCTAATCTAACCTAGAATCTAATATAACACATATTTAAATTTATCTATTCTAATTTATAAGTATGAAACCTAATCAAATCTAATCTAGAATTATCTATTAGAGTATTAAATATAATAGAATATAACTAATTAAATTCGATTTACGTAATTCCAAATTACCTAACTTAATAGTTTAAAAATTCTAACCTAAAATTACCTTATTTAATCTTATATCGAATCTAATCTAATCTATTTTTTATTTAAATTTCCTAATCTGATTTAGTCTAATCTAATCTTATGAACAAACTAATGTAATCTAGAATTAATTAAGCTATTCTATTCCAATCTAGAATTTGTAAATTAGCATAAATATAAAATAATTTTGATTTAGTATTATTAGATATATTAGAATATATAGTTGATTATAGTAGATTATATAGCCAATTTAATTTGACAATACCAACAATATCTATACTAAAATTGTCAAGTAAATCTTGTATCTGCAAATGACAATATGCTATATAATCCACTGCGATAATCTATGTGGAATTAAGCAGTTATCTTTCTGTAAAGATGTAAATTTAAATAATTATTGTACTAGTGAATTTTATTATTGTATTTTAATTTTTATTCTTTATGAGGTATAGTTGTATTTTACATATAAAAAATCTTACCAATATGTTAATTGGTGAGTATAGTAAGCTATATATAGCCAATATTCATAATTATTTGACTAAACCTTTCAAAATAACATTATAAGAGCTTATTGGGATAAAAAAAACTGAAATAAGCCTGTGCCAAAGCATGCCATTAGGAGGTCATGCGTATCTGTCGGCACGCAAGCGTGCCACGTGTCGGCATAGAAGCGTGCCTGCCGTATCGTGCCAGGCAACGGCACGCCCCCGTGCCACGGCACTTTAATCCTTGTTCTCAGAAACACAGCAAATAGCACCCTGAAAAACACCAATTACATTACATACTAATCTCTCAGCAAAGAATAGCATAATCTCACTTTGACAACCTTTTATTAGCAAGCCTTTTTTGTTCTGTACATATATCCTGTTTATACATAGATAACCATCTTGGCTAAAATTGAAAGTAACTTCACTGATAATCAAAGATTTAAGTGCCCATCGGCACGGGCCGTATCCACCGTGCCGTATCGTGCCAACAAGATATCGGCACGATACAACCCACGTGCCGATGGCACAGCTCAAAACCCTCTATTCTTTAAATTAGTAAGTAATTTTCTCAATAAAGTTCAAAAGATTTGATAAAGATACATAATAAATAGTTAGAATATTTTGTTGCTAAAGAAAATAAATATTTCATGCCATTATGTGTCGGCACACATGTATTTTTTGTGACCGGCACGCATAGGCACGGCCCGGCACGCACCGTGCCTTACCGTGCCGACAAGTTTCTGGCACGACCCCGTGCCACGGCACTTAAATCCTTGTCTGAGGGCTTATTTGGGTTTCCAAATAAGTTATCTAGTAATAACTTATGCGCAATGTCACGCCCTGGTGACGAAGCCCAACCAGGTGCGTGAACAGACCCGTCACACGAATAGAGTTTTTTCTGTACGTGCACGACGTCGTATCGCTAAGCACCTTTATAATAAAACATTTTACCAGAGATATGAAACAGGAATTTAAGTTTCGAAAAGCATTTAATGCTTATAAAACATGTTGAGATTTCCATTACATCCACAATGAATGTTAAGTTTAGTTACAACACAATGAATGTTAAGTTTAGTTACAACTATTCATTTTTCCAAAATGTTACATTTTCTAATGGTCCAAAATTGCAAAACTTGGAGCTAAAGTAGACCGACCGACATGCGTCCTCACTCTGTGTCAGCTTCACCCCGCACGACGAACTTAAAAAATAGCGGAAGAGGGGCTCGAGGGAGGAAATAGGGGAAAAAGAGATCTAGGGTTTCCCTTAGCTTCATTTTATACAAGGAAGGGGTGGAAAATTGCAGCCAACCCCTTAAACTTCCACAATTTAGAGTTTTACACTACTCTCCTCCTAGACTGCGCACAACACTCAGTTGCCAAGGTTTTGGAATCTATATGTACGTTTTGGAACCAGGTTGTGCTCCGGAACCAGTTCACAGGTTGGTCTTAAACAGAACCTTTTTCCACTTCGTTTGCTGCTTTAGTTACGAAACCTGACACCTGCATTACGGAACTTGATACTTGACTGAAACTCTTGATTAGTTTCTTCTCTCACTCTCTCTCTTTTGAAATTTAGGGTATTACACTCAATAAAGATTTTCTTTTGGTGGTTGTCATATAAGAGTTTGTTTTGTCCCTTACGAGGTCTTGGTATTGTGTGATCAAGCAATCCACCTATGAGGTGATTTATCTTATTCCAAGAAAATGATTTGGAAGCCGAATATGGCATGTCGTCGTAGACATCTAATTAGACTTCATATTTATTACAGTACATTCTTCTTGACTAAACCAAAATGATGTGCCAAACAAGATGTTCATGTGTCCATTCAGACCCTTAGGGCCTGTTTGTTTCACCGAAACTGGACTTTGGGTTGAAGTGGACTTTAGGTCCAAGTGGAGTTCGATGAAAAATATTTCTCCCCCGCTGTTTGTTTCATAGCTATGGAAGTGAAGTTCCTTCAGTTTTGCTGTTTGTTTGGCAGAAAGTGAATAATGTAAAACTATAAGTTATGTATAAATAATAAATAACTTAATAAATAATAAATAATAAATTATAATATAATAAATAAAAATAATATAATTATATTTCTATATAATTAAAAAATTTAATCTAAAACAACTAAATTATTTTTTTATACATAAATTATAATAATACAACAATAAAATTATAAAGTAAAAAAAATATAAATACTTAACTAATCAATTTTCATCATATTTTAGATATACAAAATATATGAAGGAAATAATAAAACTTAACTAATCAAATTTTATCATATTTTAAATATGCAAACTAAATAAAAGAGTAATTAGTGCCATGATTTAATATATTTAAATATAACTAGCATTACTCATTGTATTATTTTATTATTTTTTTCTTCACCTCTCTTCACTGTAATTGACTTCGGCCCGGGGTGGGCCGAAGTCAATTACGCTGTTTCGGGTAACTCGAGTTTTGTCACGCCCCGGGGCCCCAGCGGAAGCCCACCCGGGCGCATGCACAGACCCGCCGTGCACACAAGCAACCCAAATGCACACAAGGCGTCTAAAACAAGCATGAAAGAAAGGAATAAACAAGTAATCCTAACATGATAATCAGAGCATGCGTACTAACAAGTAAGGTCTCAAGGTGAAAGTATGAAATACTATAAAAGAGTGTAAAGCCAAAACATAAGCTTAGTACAATAATAACTCAAAACGGGACATAGGGTAGTCTCTACAAAAGTGGTCGATACAAAACACCTCCCAAATAAAATACAAAAAAGGTGCTCCACCTAGTCGCTAGCTCCCTCGCGATCTAGCTACTCGCAATACCCTTGCCGCGGTCCCTAGCCTCTCCCGCAGTGGATAGCTCTGAAATAAAACAACAAACCCCAGGGGGATGAGAACTATTATTCAATAGTTCCCAGTGGGTAAACCGCCGAGAGGAGCGGAGTACTCCACTAGGCCAACTGAGGCAAAGTAGGGTTAGACAACAAAAGCATAATTATAGTTGAAATTTAATACTACTATGCCTCAAGATGTTTTCATAAAAACATGAATTATTCTATCCAAGCACGTGTGTAAGCATGCAATGTTTCACCTTTTTTACAATATGAATGTTCACCTTTGCATATAACTAAAATATGTAGTCATAAAGAGCACAATAAAGGGGTTGTTCACTTGTGCCGAGCCTAATGGCTCCGTGGTAGTCAACACCTCACGCTTTGGTGAGCCTTACCCACGGCGGTTCCATTTCGGCGCTCTCTCTAACACACGGGCGAAATAACTGTCGCTAGGCCAACTCCGGAGTGCCGGCTTGTAGGGAGCGACCCTCACAAGCATGTGTAAACGAGCATAGTGGCTAACAAGTAACAATCAACCATATCATAACATTCATCATGTCTATAAACATGGAAAACCAAACAATGTCCAATACTAGGTCATAATGTCCATCTTGTTATTCATCTAAGTGAAATGTCATATGTTTAGCTTCACATTTTGATTCTAACATGTCATATGTCATATATACTCTACAACTAGTCCAACAAGCTAAGTGTCAAGAGTATTTTCAAATCCATTGTCCATCTACCATTACACATGTCTCTACTCCTTCAAGTAAGCAATTTAAACAAGTACATGAATGAAATATTCAATTCCCATAGCCAACCATGATGCGCTATGCTTAAAACTATGCAAACCTCCTACTATATAGGACATACAATTTGCATCTATATAATACATGAATTCCATGCATTCCAAAATTCTACCATGTCTTAATTAGCATGAATATGCATTAATTTAAGCTCTTAAGCTAAAACGAAGACATAGGGGGAATTCACCCATTTCGGTGAGGTCAAACCCACCCGATGTCCTTCGGAACCTCGCAGTATCCGAAACCAAAGTTGCCCCCTCGATTTCTAGCGCCCTAAAGGAGATCTCTAAGGGGTTAGAAACATCGAACGAACGTTTTCGAAAAACGACATAACAAAAGGGGAAAAAGGGTGGAATTACCTTAGATCAAAATCTCTTGTCCAAATTCCAAAATAGAGTTAGGAAGCTTCAAATCCAACCTAACATAACATTCTACACCCATCAAATCCCATTCAAAATCCTAGAATCAAGAAACCCTAAAAGTAAACCCTAGGTTTACCATAATAGGATTTCACCAACAAAAGCTCAATTAATCTACAAAAGAGGGCCAAAAAGAGGAAAACTCACCTCTTAGAGCACCAAACAAGGTCCAAGGAAGCTAGGTTTGGAGATAAACCTCACCCAAGCCCTCCTCTCCTCCACCACGTTCCTCCAAAGGTAAGCTAGCAAGCTCTTGGGTGCAAAGGAGAAGGAAAAGGAGATCAAACCCTAGGTTTAATCACCAAAGAAGCAAGAATCTAGAGAGAGAAAGGGAGAAAAATCCTTACCTCTTTTCTCCTAAGTCCTCAGCACAATGGCTGAGAGGGGGCTGTGAAGGGTTAAGTTGTATGATGCTACAATTGCCCTAACACCCCTCCAAAAGCCAACATTCGCAAAACAGCTCAAACAGGATTTTCGGCTCTGTATACCGGTATGCGTATGGGCATACCGGTATCCGGCCAGAAATTCCGCAACCCGAGCCTCGGCCAACCAGGCCACGCGAAGGGATTCTGGTATGCGCTAAAGCCAATACCGGTATCATCACTCCAATACCGGTATGCGAAGTAACATACCGGAATGCACGCCCAATCCGGTATCCTCAGCGGGATTCCGCAGAACCCGAGAGCTGCGCAAACCAGTTTAACACTGGATTCCGGTATCCCAAAGGTACATACCGGTATGCAATGCCAAAACCTGCAGTTTTGCAGATTTCGACTCCCGAAGTCCGTTTTCGCACTTCTAAAGTCCCGAAAACGCTCCCAAGAGCTCGAAACACAACCAAAACCTCCAGATTAGTACGAATCACTAATCTCACACTAGAACCTCGCAATTTGCTAAAGTTCAGTGTACTACAAGTTTCGACCGTATCTTTATTACGGCGAAACAGACGGCGGAAGTGATCGTTTACGATTGAAAACGACTTCACCCCTCCACTTTCACCCAAACAAACAGGCCCTTAGTGTATTTCTTATAATAGTAGGAATCGGATTGTAGGATTGAGTAATTCTAATTGCTTGAGCTGAGTTGATATTCAAGTGAAATGTGATGATTCTTTCATAGTAATATTTTGATATCTGTACTAATCTTGAGTTAATTTGGTTTTTCTGTCTGTATTCCAGTTCACTTTTCAGTCATATAGTGTCGAAGATGATGATTATCAAGGGTACGACTACAGTTTGAGTGGCCGGCTTTCCGCAGTTCGTATTGTTTTCCTTTATCGGTTTGTTCAGGAGGTATGTGCGTCCATTAGTAGTTTCCAGGATTTGTCCTTTCTGAAAAAATTAGTTCACTTTAGGCTATCTTGTCAAGTACAAGTCAATGAACTTGTTCGTTCAACTTATTTTCTTTAGACTTTAGGGGCTTTAGCTTGAAGACGAAATTCTATCCTAAAATTGAATATCTCCAGATTACTTCATATTTTATGGAGCTTGCTTCCCCGCACACTGAAGAGGCAATCAAGTTTGTTGACAAAGTTGGAGGTCTTGAATGGTTGGTTCAGAAATATGAGATAGATGGTGCTGCGGCTATAAAGTTTGATCTTTCCCTGGATACTCCAATAATCGTCATTCCCAAAAACTCAATGAGTGAAGAGTACTCATCTATGAGCTTAAAGTTTTATTCTTGATTTATCCCTCTATTTGTATTGCCTCAATTGGATATTCATTTTATATCTGTTTGCTAACTATTTCTGCCTTTTTGTACTAGTGTGAAGCTATACCTTGTTCTCTGGTTTTTTTTCTTGTAGTTATATGCAACTTGATCTTGGACAGCTAAAAGTAAAGAACAGTTTCAGTTGGCATGGTTGTAAAGAGAAAGATCCTTCTGCTGTACATCTTGATATTCTTCATGCCGAGGTAACTGCCAGATGGGGTTTAGAAACATGCATTTCCCTTTTACCCTGCTTTTGTTCTGAAGTTAGATTCCTTTGGCATCATTTCCAAACAGATAAATGGAATCAACATGGCAGTGGGAGTCAATGGTGTTCTGGGGAAGTTAATGATACGAGAAGGCCACGGCATCAATATTGAAGTGCGACGTAGTTTGCGAGATGTCTTTCGAAAGGTTCCAACTCTGTCTATCGAAGTTCAGGTAACTGTCTTATTTCTCGGTGTTGAAGAATTTGCTATGATATATAGGATTTAAGTATCTGCTGTAGCAATTGCTTAGTGACATACTACTATTTATTCTAATCAAAATTATGTGGTTGCTGAACTTTTATATGGTTTAATTGCCTAATCAATTCATGTTTTGTTGTTTGTTTTGGGGGGGGGGGGGGGTGCACTTCGCAGTTCAACAGTTATTACTTAGCTTCATGCTCAAGGACATATCTTTACTCCTAGCTGGTTTCTTCTGTTTGCCCTGGATTGGAATGAGAATATATTACTGTTGGATACCATAGTTTAGAAGATTGGAACTATTTTAGGTGTTCTTTTTTGCTTCTACTATCTGGTACCACTGTAATTCTTTACCTCTAAAAGTTGGGAGATTGTTGTTTTTTTTCCCCCTAGCATGTCAAAAGTATTGTCAAGGGGATCTTTCATGAGGCCCTTGCTTCAAATATCTAGCAAGAGTCAAATGTGATGTTTCAAGATAGTCTCTTGACGCACAACCTTCTTCCAAGCCTTGATTCTCTTACACCCAACTTGTCCCAATAAGAAAGCAATGGGAGCTGCTAGGTCAGTATGTTGTATATGAATTTAGTAGTTAATATGAATAATTGGGCCTCAAGCATTCTGTGCCATGTGGTTTAGGCCCACAAGTTGCTAGCACTTGTGGGCTAGTTGACTCATTACACATATTATTAGAGCTGATCCCGGGGTACCATCATGTGGCGCCGGAAGCCCACATGGGAGCGTTGTGAGGAGATTAGGATGTGTAAAATGCAAATGGGCATGATGAGAATGCTAGCACTTTAATTGACCGAATTTGTCAAGCTTGAGTAGTCCACATTGGAAGATGGTGAGAGACTGTAAGGATCAGAACAGTTCTATGAAAAACTTGGGTTCAAGCATTTGGGCCACATAGTTTAGACCAAGGATTTAAGTGCCATGGCACAGAGAAGTTCCGATTTTGGGCTGACATGTATCATGATGACACCTGGGCACGGTGGCATCCTGATGGACACGGAAGGCCTCTGGCTGGCTGGCTTGAGCGAAAGTTTGCTAGACCTTTTTCTTTTTATCTCAACAACATCTTATAATGTTGGTTTGATGTGTTTTTAGATAGTAATTATGATTCTTGGTTCTGTTTTTGGTTTTTTCCATTCTCCTGTCTGTGGTATGCTATGAACTAGTCAATAAAAACTGTGCAGATATGTGAACTGGCTGAGCTTTCTGTTCTGAACCTTTTCACATTCCTATTCCAAGTGATGCCTTCGTACCACTGCATGTTTGAAGTTTTAATTTATCAATTTAAATACAGTATACACAGTATGCATGAATCCCTAAGCGTAATACACATTTATTGACCTTTACTTATGCGGAAGGTATACATTGCTGTTAACTCTTAAGCCAAAGAATTCCGTAAGGTACCTAACAGATTCATCGTAACTCACATGCTATATAAAGTATACTTCATTTCTCAGCAAGGATTTAAGTGGCCATAGGCACGGGCTGTATCCACCGTGTTGAATCGTGCCAACAAGATATCGGCACGATACAGCCCCTGTGCCGATGGCACGATACAGCCCCTGTGCCGATGGCACAGCTCAAAACCCTCTGTTCTTTAAATTAGTAAGTAATTTTTTCAATAAAGTTCAAAAGATTTGAAAAAGATACACAATAAACAATTAAAATATTTTGTTGCTAAAAAAAATAAATATTTCATGTCATTATGTTTCGGCGCACATGTATTTTTTTGTGACAGGCACGCGTCGGCACGACCCGGCACGCACCGTGCCGTATCATGCCAGCAAGTTTTCGGCACGACCCATGTCACAGCATTTAAATCCTTGTTTCTCAGTTTACTTTGCCCTTATTACAAAATGCAAAGTTCCTTTCAACTTTGCTAATATTTTATCCTTTTTGAAGATAAAGAGTGCTGAAAATAGAGTTTGGGATTCTTGAATTCTTCATCAAGCAACTGTTGCAACGCTTTACTCTGATATTGACAATGAAACTGGCTTACTTTGTGAATAGTTCAATTAATCATGCAAATCCTCTCATTGGGCAACTCAAACTGTCATGAAATGGTTGATTTCTATATGGTTTTGTGTATTTTGCAGGTTGGTTTGCTACATGGTGTCATGTCTGACAAGGAATACAATGTTATAATAAATTGTATTTCCATGAACTTATCAGAAGTGCCTAATCTTCCTCCAAGTTTTCGTGGAAATGTAAATGGAACAAAGGATTCGATTCGTTTGATTGCTGAAAAGGTCAATCATAACAGTCAGATATTGCTTTCACGAACTGTTTTTGTCCTGGCTGTTGAGATTCAATATGCCTTGCTAGAACTTTGCAATGGCCCCGATGCAGAGTCTCCGTTGGCTGAGATTGCTGTGAGTAGTGCTTATTCTGAAAAATTACAGCCGCTTATTCAACATAATGAGTTGTATTTTCTTTTTGCATAATGCTGCAGTATGCTATATTTTCTTGCGTCATTGACGGCAATATCCTGATTCTTTCTAAATTTTCTGGAAAAAAAAACTTATCTACTTGAAAAGGCAGTTGCTAGATCTTTTGACAAACAAAAGCTTAGAACTTTTGCTGTTGTACAAAGCTGAAATGATTTTTTGAACCCCCAGTGCATTGCTTCAAATGGAGCTTTTCCTTCTTTTGTGGCAGGAAGCTCTTTGGGATGATATCAATTGAAAATTTTGTTATTTCTTTTTTTTCCCCTAGTGGCTTTACTTAACAACACTCCAGTGGAAGCCCTAGCCAGGCTAAATAGGCTGTATATCAGAAATTTGATAGAATATTGCCAAATATTAATTGCTGGCTGGCATTATGTCCTCTTGCAGCTAGAAGGTCTTTGGGTTTCCTACAGAACTACCTCACTGTCTGAAATGGACCTCTATTTGTCTATTCCAAGATTCTCTGTATTGGATATACGTCCTGATACAAAGCTTGAGATGCGCTTGATGCTTGGAACTTATACTGATATTTCCAAGCCGGGCATATGTGATATCTCTGCTTCTTCTGGCTCAGAAACTGCTACTGATATTGATGCTTCTAACCTGACGATGTTGATAATGGATTATCGATGGCGCTCTTCTTTCCAGTCCTTTGTTATAAGGATTCAACAGCCGCGTGTTCTTGTTGTTTTAGACTTCCTTCTTGCTGTTGCTGAATATTTTGTGCCTTCCTTAGGCACAGTAACAGGCAGGGAGGAAACCATGGACCCGAAGAATGATCCTTTAATGAATTCTGATGACATAATACTTTCTGAGCCAGTTTACATGCAGAGAGAGGAGGTTGTTCGCCTTTCACCAAGAAGACAATTAATTGTGGATGGTTGGGGAATTGATGAGTTTATTTATGATGGATGTGGAGGTACGATATCATTAAGTGAGGAGTTTGATAGTGAAGGGCAATCATATTCTGGAGCACTTATCATGATTGGCCGTGGAAAGAAGTTACGCTTCAAAAATGTGAAAATTGAGGTACATTGTTATTCTACCTACTGATCTACACCTTGATACTCTTTAGCAATCTACACCTTGATACTGTTTAGTCATTCAGTTCAACGTGTATCTCTCTTGCTTATTGTTATATTTTGTATTTACACAGCTTTAATTTTCTTCTTTAAATTTGCAAAACGGTGGTCTTTGATTCACATGACATTTCGAAATAGAATATGGGAGAACATGTTTCAGCCTATATTTACAAACTATAGTCAAATTTTTTGTTGAAAATAATCTTCTATTGTCACGCCCCGGGGTTCTTTTTGAAAATCCTTTTTAAGAAAGCCAGCGGAAAAAAAAGTGAATTTTTTTTTAAACACCTTGAAAGACACCCCATGAACGCGCCCAGACCCGCCACATGGACAAGAGATCCCCTGTACAAATGGACAGAATTTTTTCTGTACATGTACGGCGTAACGAGGATATACAAAGTCAACCATACATACAACCATACCACATAAACAACAACAACTACGATCGGATAGGAAACAACTAACATAAGAGTAAGCAATGAGTATCAAGGGGCCACAATTATCCACAAATATTGATCATTATTAAACGACAAGTAACGAACTAAACTAAACTACATGGATCTGAAACATAAGACTAATCTGACTGAATAAAGATACAGGATAGTAAAGATCATCAACAAACAGATCTGGACGCCACTATCTAGTATCGTCCTCACGCACCGTTCCGACCCTCACCGCTTGTGTCACCTGGAAAATGGTGAGGGGTGAGAACATGTAAATACGTCTCCCCCTCCCAGTGGGTGCCGCAAGCCGACGAAGGCAGCCTCACCGGCAAATGGAAGAGATAACCACAATAATGAACAGATATCATCAGTACAGTAGCAATAATATTGGAAGGAAAACAATTGTAAAGAGAAATACAACTAATCGCTACTGTAATGTAAAACAGAATGCAAGTATGCATCAACTGGACAGATCGTCCAAAAATACCCAATCAAACCTGCCGAACGGATAGAGTCCTCACGGGCGCATGCCCCAGACCCGCCGAACGGATAGAGTCCTTTCTACCCGCCCAAGGCGTCACAACACAAACTTATCCACAATGTCCCAACTAGGAACGGAGTACAAGAGTTGCACAAGGAAAGCATCAACATAAAGAAGTTCTACTTCTATTACATCACAAGGCACAATATACATGTCCAAATTTTCTTTTCTTTCACTTTCATTCCATACATCATGTTCCAAAACTATGGAATATACAACATTCAGACAAGAATGAAAATCCCCTATGCTATCATAGTCCAAAGTAGGGGTACAACTCTATGCATCACCAAAATGGAAGGGCCGCTATCTAAAGAGCCAAACCCTTGCCTCGCTCCGCCGCCTCACTCGCGGAAGGACCTGGAAAATGTGGGGTGAGAACTATAAACATAGTTCCCAGTGGGTAAGGCCACCCAAGAGAGAAGCTCGACCCACCAGGTTCAAAGAAACACCATATGCATAAGTTAGATCATATATAACTATGCAACAATTATTTACATGCTTAGTAAATAAACATAAAGGATGCAACCAAATGAAATATAATCTATCATTCTCTCCTAGGTTCATCCTATGTCTCACAATGACCAAGTTCTTTTACTTGTCGTTTACTTATGGTTTCGGAATCGCCGTCTCACCATATCTGTTCCAACATTCAAGGAGTGAGCTTGTCACCTCCTCGTTCGAGTAGCGAAATCGTCGCATACTCGGGATAGCGAAATCGTCGCATACCCCGTCTCAACACCGCCATCATATGGCATGGTAGCGAAATCGTCGCATACCCGGGATAGCAAAATCGTCGCACATCCCCCTCGACACCGCCAACACGTGGCGCGGTAGCGAAATCGTCGCATACCCGGGATCGCGAAATCGTCACCTATCCCATGTCGGCACCGCCAACTCGTGGCATGGTAGCGAAATCGTCGCATACCCGGGATAGCAAAATCGTCGCACATCCCATTCTTTACATTACTTGCCGACCTAAATCTCATGATCTTAGGTTCAAGTCGCTAAGTCTCGCCTATGTTTGATAACACTAGGCTTACTTACTCATTGCCAACCTAGGTTCCATGACTCTAGGTTCCAATCACATGTCCAACCTATGTTCAATGACACTAGGTTTCAATCTCACATGTTCAACCTATGTTCAATGACACTAGGTTTAAATCTCACACGTTCCAACCTATGTTCAATAACACTAGGTTTAAATCTCACATGCAACCATGCAACAAGTATAAATAATTGAATTGTACTTGAAATGTCCATCGTGCAATAGGAGTTCATTGTTCTACCTATCATGATTTTACCTTTGCCAACATGCAAAATGCTAGGGTTCTCAACACATACCATTTTATTTTTAAATGGATAATTACCCTAGACATGGAAGTGACCTAATCACTTCGGTAAACACAAACCCACCTTAAGAGCTTCCAATTTCTTGTACTCTTCAAGCTCCTAAGTGTCCAAGCTTTGAGTTCTTGCTTCAACCCAAGCTTCTACAAGAAAAATGGTTCGTTACTCATTACGAACCCTAAATCCATCTCAATATGGGAAATCAAGTGTTCTAACATGATTTCCTATGCTTCAATTGCAATTATCGAAGGTCCAAATATTTTTAGAACCCTTCATTGCAAAAGCCCTCATTCTACCTAGGGTTTGCATGCATGCAAGCCAAACCCTAGATTTCGTAGCCAATCTCCCTCCATTTGAGGTTTAGATTGCCAAGGGTTCCCAAAAACCTCATTTCAAAGGATCAAATCCAAGGTTTGAACCCAAAACGTGAGGTACTAACCTTAATCACGAAATCCCCAAGCTTCTTCTTGCACCAAGAAGCATCTTTTCTCCTTTGGAAGCCTTTTCCAAGATCAATCCACCACTTCTCTAAGCTTTTGGAGAGATCTCTAGAGAGAGAAAGTGAGAGGAGAGGGAGAGGAGTAGTGGAGAAGAAGAACTCTGTGAAAGGAGAGTGTTCCCAGCCTCTCAAATACCCCCACGTATGTGAAAAGACCAAAATGCCCCTCTCCACACACAACACAACACTCAGCCCACTCTGGGCATTGTATACCGGTATGCCCATTTGCATACCGGTATACGGGTGTTTATTCCGGTATACCTCAGGGATTCCGCAGAACCCGAGAGCTGCTTTCACTGTTTCGCACACAGTATACCGGTATGCCATTTTCACATACCGGTATACCCCGAAAAATTCACAAACCCGAGAGCTAGGTTTCTCGGTTTAACACAGCATTCCGGTATACCATTTCACATACCGGTATACCAAGCTCCAATTCCGGTATTAGAGTTCACATACCGGAATCCAGTGCAGACTTTACCAATTCTGCAGTTTTAACTTATCGAAGTCCGTTTTCACGCCTCTTTTGCGCCGAAAACACTTCGCACAAGTCCCGAACTTGGCCAAAGCCTCACATATAGCCTCTTATGCCATTTTTCTCACTAGAACTCTACAATTTGTAGAAGTTCAGTACGATGCACTGAAATTCAGTGTACTACAGATAGAAACATCAACAATAAAATTAATTAGATTTATTTTATAGTATTTTAAATGTTTATATATTAAAAATTATAAAATTTAGATACAACATTAAAATAAAAAAATTTATTTATAGGAACTATGGTGCACTAGGTGCACCGAATTTATGGATGGCATGTGTGAACAAATGGAGAGTGCTCCACAATGGACTCGTGGCCTTTAGTGAAACTCATTGACTGCACCTAGTGTACATATATATCTCATATACACCAGTAAATTTGTATAATGGAGATGTCAAAACTAAAATTTAATTAATTCAATTTATTTTAGATATTTAAAATGTCTATATATTAACATTTATAATTTTTAGATATATTCACTAAAATAAAATTACATTTTCTTATTGGGTCCATGGTGCACCGGGTGCACCAATGGAACGGACACATGTCCACAAACAGTGCTCCTCTCTATTGGACATTATTGCCTGCACCTAGTGTATGTATACATTTCATACACACCAATAAAATTATATGATAGAAATATCAAAAATAAAATTTTAAAATAAAATTTAATTAATTAAATTTATTTTATAGTATTTTAAACGTCTATATATTAAAATTATAAAATTTAGATATATACATTAAAATAAAATAAATTTTTTTATAAGATGTATGGTGCACCAGGTGCACCATGGATGGGACATGTGTCAACATGCGGAGAGTGCTCCATGCACTTTAGTATATAGTAATGGATACTGAAAACTCACCAATGCGTGTATCATGCCTAGCGCCACCTTTCCATGAATTTTCACGCAAAACGGAGCACTAGAAAATTCTAAAAAGCAAAAACATCAAGTCATAGAGGGCAATCTGCAATAAAAGCAGATTTTCTCTAAAACTGTGCGTCGAACGTAAAATCGGACAGTGCCATCATCTCCGGCACAGCCGGACCATCGAAAACGACCTATTGGGTCGTCCGAAATGGTGCCAACAAATCACGTCCAAAGCCATCCTCAAGCCGATGCCTCAAAATAAAACGCAGGTTACTATTCATTTAAGTGAATAGTACAAGTCACTATACACCTTTAAAAAAGACTCGTTTTTCGCTGAAATTAAACCAGTAATTCCAAACTTAAAATACCTATAAAAACACCATAAAAAATCTGTCCTTACATCTATTTTGTCTGCTGATATAACTGCTAGTCATTTCACTTAGAAGAGTTGCTAACACTTCTGTATTATCAAGATTAGTGACCAAATAATAACTAAAATAGATAGTGAGTAATGAACCATGGATTCTTTATACTGATGATTCTAATGCTTCCTGTCAATAGCCATAATAATCTGATTCCATCTCTTTAATGGTCTGAGAAGATTCTAGAATCAATAGCCATAATAATCTGATTCCATCTCTTTAATGGTCTGAGAAGATTCTAGAAAAAAAAAGATTTCTACTTAATACCACAATTAATGGGACTGTTTTTGGTGAAACCACAGAGTGCTCTGCTGGGCATTGTCCCCTGCTTTCTTTAGCTGATTTCTTGCATTACCAAGGCTACCTTGTAGCACTAGTAATTTGTCATATTGCCAAATGTAAAATGAAGAGGCACGTCTGTCTAGTGATTAGATCCACTCCCTATTTCTGTTCAGTTGTCAAGATTGCTGATATGGATTTATGATTTGTTACTTTGATGCCACATCATAGTCTTAAAAATCTCACAGTATAAATGCTAAATGTGCTCCAGATGATACCATTTTTCTTATGACTTTTATCTATATTAGAAGCTTCAAGTGTTCCTCCTATAAATGCAGAAAGCATGTTTAGGAAACAATATCTTGCTTCTTAAAACAAATCGGCAATATCTTTACACTCTAAAGAAGATGCTAAAAGTAAACCTTTGAACAATAAAACATTTCTTCTGCCCTGTTGGGAGGTGCTGGGAAGTTGCATTCGGCAGGGGGTGGCCACACATTCTCCTATTGGGCCTTTTGTTTCTGGAAGAGGCCGCACTTTACATTGCATGTATCAAGTCGGTTACAAAGATGTGTGCCCTTAAAACAAGGAAGCACACTGTCACGGCCTTAGCGTTTTTGTTCGCAAAGCCCGTGCGGCGCCCACCTTTCTCCGCAAAGATGGACAAGCCTTAGTCCCTGTTGCTAGCTCGGACCTTCGCGTCCTACGACTAAGTATTTGCAAAGGGAATAAAAGAGAGAGATAGAGGTTAACCCAAAAAAACTAAGTACTCTCAATTACTTAGAAAAGAGGATTACAACACATACACACTCTCTTGTGTACATTGGCCTTGGCCACACACCCACTATTTATAGGCTAAGAGATACAATGAACCTAGCCATCATAACTCACCCACTAACTCACCCATTAACTACACTTAATGAGCCATCATCAAAGCCAAGCCCAAGAGTCTCTCCCATGACTCTTGGCAGTTTTTTTCTAAGGAATAATGGGGCATAATGGCAGCAGTTTTGCAACCCTTCATTCACCCAAAGCGAGCTGGATTCGGGTCTCACCGTCAACCCGTTTCAACCCGTTTTCAGCTTGCGGAATTGGGCCAGGGACCGGGCTGCGCAGAATTTTTTTCTAAGTCCCTGACAACACGCTGACATGCAGTGTCATATGCCATTCTGTTTGCAAGTGCAGATCCAAAGGCTTCATCCCAAAACAAGTTCATCCTGATAAACAGGAAGGTTGTACTAGTTTTGAGAGTCACTACTGAACCAATATAAGCTGCCGATTTGTGTCTTTCATCTGAATATTTAACTGTAAAAAGCATAAACAGTACTATGCAAACGTAAGTTTCTTCTCGAGACCAAATTTTGTCCACGTCCTATTCTAAGTCTCTATAATTTCTCAATAAGGTATTTTCTTTTCATATAGATATATCCTTTTCTGGTGAATAAATCCTTGGAGAACAAACGGTTGGCATGAATTAGCTA